>JAVLUX010000008.1:41077752-41677752 GCA_032164185.1 Moxostoma hubbsi
GGGATTTTTATTTTATTTTGTTTCCTTAGCCTAACTTGAAAAGTAGGTTAGGCATTGTCATATTCTTTCTGACTGGTTTGTCCAGCTCAACTAAGTAATTGTCGATTTTAAAGCATAGCTTATATGAAAGCAACTTTTCTCAGGGAGTGATGTCTAATTAGCTTGCCAGAGGATTAGATGGCTTGTCACACCATTCAGATACCTGAGATGTTTGCCACTATGAGAGCCGTGTCAACGCATGTTTACTCAGCCAGGTCAAGGGAGTGGGAGAACAGTGGTCTGAGTCATCCACTGATCTGGGAGACAGATTTATCCTCTTGCCACAATGTTATATGAAAGTGCAGAAGAAAAACAGTGGCTTATGTCTTTACTCCCGTATGTTTACATGAAGGTAATCTAGCTGCAGTATGTTTATACACACGTTATGTAAACTGTCATTTAAACGGCCATATCTGGATGCACTTATGATGTTGTATTAATCGCCTGTTTTTTTGGGTTGGTGATTCTATTTAGTTATTTAAAGTTATAAAAAAATAATTTAAGAGAGTATTTTATAAGAGAATTTGTCATTTCACAAAAAAAGCACCATGGTATTATTATGATACAATCACTCAAACATGGAACCACAACTGTGGCGGATGAGTTTGAAACATTTTAAGTTTTGTACAATAGTAAAACCATAATATTTTTCATTACCAGTGTAGGCTCTCTGGAGTACCATGTAATCACCATTTATGATTCATTTTAGATCACTATAACGATAGATGTCGCGATACGAGACATTTTACGTCACTATAACGATAGATGTCGCGATACGAGACATTTTACGTCACTATAACGATAGATGTCGCGATACGAGACATTTTACATCACTATAACTATAGATGTCGCGATACGAGTCATTTTAGGTCACTATAACGATAGATGTCGCGATACGAGTCATTTTAGATGTCACTAACGATACGAGACATTTTAGGTGTCACTAACGATACATGTAACGATACGAGTCATTTTAGATCACTATAACGATATATATCACGATATGAGTCATTTTAGATCACTATAACGATATATATCATAAATATTTATAAAAAAATAAGTGATGGAATTACTGCAGAGCGCATCTTTTGGCTTACATAATATTCTTTAGCGTGCTTCAATTTGAGGTGGTAAAAAAGATTGTTTGGATTACCACAAGTGATTATCGTCCAGTGACCGTTTGCAGATAAAATTTTCTAATCTGTGTTGGCTTTTGTAAACCTACAGTTCACATAGTCCCACCTGTTTTAACAAGCTCCACTTTATTTTCTTGACTTTTCAATTGATTATATCAGCAATAATTCATGAAATGATGGAGAAGTACAGATATGTGCATCAATCGCACCTCAATCGCACCTCAGCATGTTAAAGAGTTGATTGAGGTATCTGGATCACCAACACAGTCTCACGGGGAAATCGATGGGATTCTTACGACTTTTTGAAATTTGGCGTATTCGTATGATATTGTGTGACTGCACTCGTTTTAATTTCTATGACTTTCACTACAGCCAATGACGTCGCTGGACCTCGTTTCCATCTAATACTTGACAATTACCTCTGTCACACACAACAGCTTCCTATCATGTTTGCACACTCTACTGATGGTTAGGATTAGATAAGGGGTTTGGGTAAGGGCGTAATAACAATAAGTATGTCCTTAACAACTTATGCGCGGAACTCGCGCTTGCTTTCGAATTAGACATCCGGGAATTTGCACGTGATGAAGTCGTACGAGTTTCCAACATTGTGCGAGACCATACGAATATAGCTAACTTATAAATTATGTACGACAGTGTCCCGGTAGAGTGTCACATCATGGTGGACTGCTGCATCTTCAAATATACAGCGCTCAGAATTGGCCTGCAAAATTCGTCAATAACTAAAAACTAACCAACCATATTTAAGATAGGCTAGGCCGTTGTAACTTTTCAGAAAGTTCCTATTTTTATTCTGCTGTTGAGGATTTTCTTAATTTGACTACATACGTGACATAAAATAATTATCATATGACAATAGTCATATCAAGTTCAAGGAAATCCACTGTTAAAAAGCCAAAAAAAAGTTAAATAAATGCATGATTTTTCCAAAGTCAATGAGTAATTGTGTTAAATAATCATGATCTCAGACTTGACCGAAATAATGGTGATTATGATTTTTGCCATAATGGAGCAGCCGTACTACAGTGCACAGCTACAGTTCGACCTAAACCTGCATTAGTCTGTACTCATCAACCCCATTTCAGGTCTCTTAAATAGCCTCCTTCTCTTTTCACCCTTCCCTCATGAATACTGCCCCAGAAAAGACAGGGACGTGAATGCAAAGACAGCTGCACTGTCCTAAAAGTTTCTTTGATGCTAAAGGTTTGGCTTCAGACCATGTGAGGACAGCTTTCTGAGACTTGGGTTAGGTTGTATTGGTCAGGTTTTAGTGGTAAACATGCAGTGAAATAGCAGCAAATTGAGCTAAACGATTCCGGAAGAAAAAAATCCCATAATTTGTTTTCATAGAAAAATAAATTTTTAACAATCATTTATAAATCTTTCAAGAACGACCTACCATAAGCTCTGGGGTTGTTAAGTGATGATATATGCTTCTGTAGAAGCCATAAGTCTGTGTAATTCAAACTTCATTTTGAAATGATCATTTAGTAGCTGCTTTTCTGGTGAAGAACTACACTACCCATAATCCTTAAAAGAGATTAACCAATCAGAAGTTGTTGCTATGGAAATGGAATTTAAAGCAGAAGCTCCACAGCAACTGGCCTATCCCACAAAGCATTGTGAATAATAAATTAATCGAGTCCATCTCCCTATACTCACAAACTACTTTAATATGTGGAAATATGTGAATAGTTTGTAAGAAACTTTAAATGTGAATTAATTCATGCATCACCAAAAGGTGCATTTGCAATAACTGTTTGAAAACGGGTTTCTCTGAATACAACCCCCTACCCCCTTCTATAAATGGTCGTATAAACTGTTAGTCCCACCCCAAAGTCACACTGTTAATATATGTTGCTGGGTCAAACTGGACATGCCTGATGAATGTTTTAAAAGCACCGTAGTGGTGGTGTAGTGACTCGCCTCAAGCCAGGTGGCGGAGGACGAATCTCAGATGCCTCCACGTTTGAGACCGTCAATCCACGCATTTTATCACGTGACTTGTTGAGCACGTTACCATGGAGACCTAGCACTATTCTCCGCAGCATCCACGCACAACTCCCCATGCTCCCCACCGAGAGCGAGAACCACATTATAGTGACCACAAGGAGGTTACCCCATGTGACTCTACCCTCCCTAGCAACCGGGCCAATTTGGTTGCTTAGGAGACCTGGCTGGAGTCTAAAACTAATGAAGACTACTCAAATTTAAGGAAACATTTCAAATAAAATGGAAATAAAAACTAAATTAATAATCACTATAAAAACCCTGGGACAGGAATCATTGAAAGCAAGAACATTACAATATGGCAAACCTAAAATAATTAAATTCATGCTTCTCTGATTAATTGAGTAATCTCTCAGTCTCAATTTTATAATTTTTTTATTTTTTTAACTTTTCTAGTCATGTTTGGGCAAATGAATAATTCATGACCTCATCTGGGTGAATTGCTCTCCTGAATGAATGATGTGGTTTTTAATCAATCTGAATAACACTATCTATATCGGAGCTCTGAACTGGTCTCAACAAGTGAAACTCAATTTCCAGAGTTATAAATAAACATCCATTTATTTTAACGGCGTTTCTCGGACCTGGGAAGAGGATGTACAGTGTTGATGAATGGCTTACTTGCTAAGAGGATTTGCCTTTAATCTGTTTATGGTTTCTCCTACGTCCACTGTGGGTGATGTCATTCCAAACATGCCTGTCTGTTTGCCGTTGATTTATTGGTTTGATATGATCCGCTTGTGATGAGAGACAGATAACATTGGCTTTTCGGGGGATCTTTTAGTGGAACATCAATGGCATTGAGAAGGAATTTGACAGTACCAGAGTGGGCATCATCTGATTGGTGTAAGGTCAGAAATCCTCAATTAAACTTTTAATAGAACTTTTTACAACTAGAATTTTTTTACAACTATGGAACTTTTGTTACTGAAGGATCAATGTTTTTCATTGATTCAACTCTTTTGCTTTAGGTAATAGTTCAACGTCAGACTAACTTGAAACAGTCTACAGGGACAATCATAGAATATTTTCAAATTTTTGCTCATACAGTGCTCAACAATAAGGAAGTGTATTTATGCCTTTATGAGAAAAAGAAAACAGAGAGTATTTACACATATAAAAATGGGTTACTAAAAATTACAGTGAAATTTCACATAGCCAGTGAAGTTTTTGGCATTCATGCAAGTGCAAATCAGAACTTCTGCTGAACAAAAAAAATGCTTATTGTTGAGCCCTGTTATGTGTTTTTGGGGATAACCTTATTTTAGTAATCCAAAAGGGTGTTGGAATGATAGTGCTGATGGTATTATAGCAGTCATGCTAATGCAGTAGTTTATTTGGTGACATTATAAGGACTTAATAAACATATATACTGAGGGAAAAAGTGCATCAAACCATTTTGTATTGCAATCTATTTAAAATGTTGGGGCCTGTACATGTAAGCCTGTGTTGGTATTTGATCCTGTGAAGTGACAGTGCTGTCAGTGGTGGATACTATTAATAAAGCAGGATTATCAAAGACCGACACTAATCCAGGAAGAAACTAGTCTTGGCAATGATGAAGTTTTTTTTTTAAGGAAGTGTGTCCTGGTTGCTCAGCACTAGGGCTGGGCGATATATATCACGATAAAGAAAGTCCACGACAAGCTTTTGAGGAATTTTCGATATTTACTGCGCGTCGCTAAAACAAAAGCAGTTCGGCTTTCTCAGGCTGCGTTTCCACTGGGGCGGACGAAATGCGCTCACAGCGCTAGGAGAGAGCTTGCTACGCACCACTGCCAATCCTACGATCCACCTTGCGAGCATGACGCTCGGCTTTCATTGGAATGAATTGAAAACGCTCTCAGCTTCGCTCACAACGCGCCAGTGGTAACATAGGGTTGGACTGGATGAACTTGCTTATGCTAGTTGCCTTGCTAACAATTAGGCTACGTCAGACACTGGATTGATTCTATCCACACCACAAGACTTCATGACAACGGTTGCGCTCTCTCATATAGTGATGTGGACAACAGCTCTGATCTTTCTGCGCTGTAATCTTGAATATTGTTCTCAAGCACCAAACATGCATCATTTCTGCCCTGTCCCACTCCGCACGCGTTGCCTCTTTTCCCTGCATGTGTGTAGACATGAAGCGCCGCATGAGTTAATGTGGTTTTAAAGCACCTTTTAGACCAGAACGTTTTTCCCTTCTAAATGTATTTTTATTAATCAGTATGTAACGAGCCTTTATTATAAACAAATCAAATAAATCGATTTTTGTTCTAATTTTGTGAAAATTAATTAGATATCTGGAATGGATAAGGAAAGACTAAAATTACTAGTTGGTAGACAAGTCTCTCACTTTAATGAAAATATACAATGTTCTTTTTACATTTTTAAAAAAACGTTTTCTACATTTTCTCTCGGGACACCCCTGAACCCACATTCAGCATCATTCCACAGTCACAAGGGCTTCTATGCCCCATACTTGGGTATCTGAATCTAAAGAAATATAAAAAATATTTCATTTTAATGTAAAAATATTCCCTCAAATACTGGACTGCTGTTAATATGCTTCAGAACAAACAGATGATTTTTTTAACATTCATTTTCAATTGATAAACGGTAGAAGACGGTAAAATTGGTAAAAGATCCTGCAGACCCCACTGCTTTGGCCGTCTCTGAACCCCCTGTGCAGTTTTGTAGAGACTATTTTAGTTAATTTTTTCTTATTTTCTCCCGTCAACTTTGGGGAAAAAAAAAAAAAAAGAAGAAAAAAAAGGAAGTGTAATGTGTAAATGTATATCATGATAAATATCGATGTCGAACAATATGAAAAAGATTATCGTGATAACAATTTTGGCCATATCGCCCAGCCCTACTTGGCAATCAAATTTTCTTAGCAATTTTAGGTTATTATTGAATTGCAAATGCATTTAACTATAGTAACAACAATACAATCAGTAAAAAGTGAATTAAAACCTAAATTACTGTTTGCAGGACTTCAAACACTGTGATAGTAAGAATATATTGTCTTGAATGATATTATCTTTCATTAATGATTGAATTTACTTTTTCCATTAAACCAAACTAGACAGACACTAACATATGTTTTTATTCCCATATTAAACAATACCATTATTATAATTATATTAAATAATGTCTGGGCTGTTTAATCTGACTTCAATGAGCTTTGCATAAAGCCTTTAAGGTTTTATATCTCGTGGTTACCACTAGACTGCTTGGCACGAGCACAGAGCACTGCAGGTTCGTCAGTGCTGTGCAGGTGGGTCCCGCTCTGCCCTTTGTGGTGTGGCCAGCGGATGGGCTGTATGGTTTAATCCATTTAGTCACATCAGCACACTCGACTGACCGGCCCACTACTCATTCAGCCCACCAGGAAAAGTCCCGGTGCTCCCGATGGCCAGTCCATTGCTGTTACGTGGTTTATCCCATATATCTCTGCAGTTCCGGGTTGAAATGTCCACTGTGTGACGCTAAAAGCGAGTTAAATGTTCTCCCAAACAGATGAAGTTTAAGGTTAATGCGTTTAATCAGCAAAACGGACCTCCCTATCCTAAACCTTAAGCCTAAACCTAAATAGGCCTCAAATAATCGACTAATCTAACGATTATTAGAAAAATTATTTGACTATTCTGTGATTATAGCAATGATTAATCATTAGCGTGTAACTGACTATTCAGCTTGTGCCTCGACTTAAAAGGTTGTATTAAACATGCTTACTAACAATAAAATCGCACACTCAACTTTTTTCTAAATAATGCAATTTGATTTTTTTTGTCCAAATTGTTCAGCCATACATGATTCTATCAAACCAGGTTAATGGATTCTGTATTGTGGTTTCATGTTTGTTAGGGAACATCTGACATACGTCTCTGGCATTTTGGCAAGTTCCTTCATGAATGAACTTGTCCAAATAAAGACGAAGGGCAATATTATTTTCCTCCACATACAAAAATGTGCAACTATGTGTACTCGATCATGCTTCTAAAAACTACACTTCTGCTTATGTCCAGAGGGAGAGTTTGTCAACACAGGAAACATGGCTTTGCTACTGAGACTTTGCAGGGCAATTGACAGCAGTAAATTTTGAGGGGGAAGGAACGGTGCTGTGTGAGTGAGAACACGCCTCTGTAAGACCAGTGGGATCTTCTGTAACACGGGGACGTTCTGGTGAGGTTGACCCCGGCAGCACAGCACAGCAATGTGAGCCATTTAATCTCCAGAGGAACATGATTTAGCTGGAAGTGGAGCAGGGGTAAAGGTTAAGGTCAGACAGATGTACAGCGATGATGTTAGTTCTTTGCACTGAAAAGCTGCGTGTTTGTCTTCATTGAGACTGTCATTGTTTTTTTTTCCTTAAAAAGATGGGAAAATTACAATTCTGTCATAATGAACTCAACATTACTTTTGTTGTTTCATTTGTTCCAAACTCATATGACTTGCTTCTAAAAAGTGATTTCAGAATGACAGCCTCAGTCACCATTCACTTTCATTGCATCTTTCCTACATTCTGCATAACATCTCCTTTTGTGTTCTGCAGAAGAAATGTTGATTTCAAACCTTACTAAATTAACCACATGCCTCTTAACTGTATGCTAATAAAAATAACATATGCTAACGTTGTTTTTCATTAAGTGCAACTTGCACGTATCATTACATCACGTTTTTTGAGATGTTAATGACGTTTTGTTGTGTTTTATGACCCCTTAAAGCTGAAATGTGTAATTTCTTGCACCACACCAGAGTCACCATAGGAAATTGCAAAATTGCATTTGCTGCATGAGCACCATACCGTGCAAGAGCATGAAAGCTAACCATTTGTCTACAGCCCCAATGGGCACTGTTATAAATTTATGTGAAATGTTGACCTTTTTCATGTGCCGTTACGGGATGACCGTGCCGCCTTGTTTGTGACAGAAACCCCATATCAGTATGCTGCGCTGTGGGATGCGGTAAAAGTTGGCGAAACTTTTGTTTCTGTTTCTGAAGCTTGATAAAGTGATACAGCTGTTTACTACCAAGCCAAAAGTAGTTTTTGATTTTGTGTGTGTGTGTGTGTGTGTGTGTGTGTGTGTGTGTGTGTGTGTGTGTGTGGTGGTCTAGTGCTGGAGTTTGTTATTTTGAGTGCTCATTCTTTACAGCTGTATTTTATTGGAGCGTTTGAATTGGTGATCAAGAATGACTTTTTATCTAACAATAAAAGATTATTTGACATCACATAGTCAATTTGTGGAGAGCGTACTCTGGGAGGTTGGCCGGAGAATCGGGGCAGTGGGGGGGTATTGCACTCGCTCTATCGCACCGTTGTCACGAAAAGAGTGCTGAGCCGGAAAGCAAAGCTCTCGATCTGCTGGTCAATTTTCGTTCCTACTCTCTGCTATGGTCACGGAGGCTGGGTCATGACCGAAAGAACTAGGTCGCGAATACAAGCGGCCGAAATGGGCTTCCTCAGAAGGGTGGCGGGCTTCTCCCTTAGAGATGGGGTGAGGAGCTCAGTCATCCGTGAGGAGCTCGGAGTAGAGCCGCTGCTCCTTTGCATCGAAAGGATCCAGTTGAGGTGGTTTGGGCATCTGGTAAGGATACCCCCTGGGCGCCTCCCTAGGGAGGTGTTTCAGGCACGTCCATCTGGGAGGAGGCCTCGGGGAAGACCCAGGACTAGGTGGAGAGGTTACATCTCCACATCTCCTGGGAACACCTCAGGGTCCCCCAGTCAGAGCTGGTTAATGTGGCTCGGGATAGGGAAGTTTGGAGCCCCCTGCTAGAGCTGCTGCCCCCGCGAACCAACTTCAGATAAGTGGTTGAAGATGGATGGATGGATGGATGGACATAACCAAATTAGTATTCATGAGTTCTGCTACTTTGTGCTTTTGTGAAGTTTGTGGAAGGCTACTCAAAACATTTGACCCAAGTTAAAAAATTTAAAGGCAATGTTACCAAATACTAACACAAGTGTATGTAAACTTGTGACCTACTGGGAATCTGGTGAAATAAATAAAAGCTGAAATAAATTATAATGAAATACTATTATTCTGACATTTCACATTCTTAAAATAAAGTAGTGATCCTAACTAAGACAGGGAATGTTTTCTACGATTATATGTCAGGAATTGTCAGCTTGGTTTTAAATCAACTTTACCACAATGCAAAATTTCCCATAATGCCCCATTCAGTCTGATATTTTCTTGACCAATATTGTATTTTTAAAGGTAAAACAAAGCATCTTAAGAAAAATCAAAGCTTTTTACAGAAAATATCCAAAATTTTGTGAACACTTCTTGCCTAAAATAAATTTCACATGAATATTAATACTTCTCGCAAATAGGGATGCAGCGGTGAGTTTATGGTTAGATTACCATCTGAGGAAAAAATCGTGGTTAACCAGTTTTGATTATTTGCAAATGTTCTTATGCAACAGCACTGAGGCAAAAAATGCATTTAATATTACAATTAAACATGTTAGTGGAGAACACGCAGTGGTTACTTTGCAGCTCTGATAAATACACAAAAATTAAATGGGTGGTACATAGAGACGCTCCAATATCCCCAGCTCAGTGATATGCTTCAGTGTAACCAGAGTGCTTCAAAAGTGCGAAAATGTAAGATTATTGTGGGTACGTAACTTGTAGTTCACTGCATCCAACAGTTTTGTTTTTTTCAACCGATTACTAAAGCAGTCCATTGTCTGTCAGACACACCAACATAAATAATCCACAACAGACTGTTTACAGCAGGTGGTTTAAAGTCCCATAATGACTAAAATTGAAATGTATGTTAAATGATGTGAATTTGTTCTCAAGAAATGCTTTAAATATTGACAATGATTTAACATGCAACTTTTCGCAGTTTACTCGCTGACAGTAACTACATCCAATGCACGCTGTCAACGCCAATAAACATTAAACAAGTTAAATCTTTTAATCCGTCACTTTAAAATAACCACAGCTAAAATATTAAACTTACTAGTTTGTTGTTGGATAACTAATGGAGCATCCTAAGTAGTCTGAGGTTGAAAAGAGGGGTGGGCGGTTGCATCTGTGCTTTTTTGATGGGCATTGATTGCTGCGGTTCTCTGATTGGTGGATCTTTCTCGGCTGGACCATGGGTAGTGTAGTTGTTTACCAGAAACTCAACTATTTCAAAATGTTTTAAACGAAGAGGTTGAAATAACGCTGACTGATGCTTCAACGGAAGCATATACCATCCATGAACAATCTCAGGTAGGCTCATGGTAGGTCTGTCTTTAAAGGTTTGTAATCTGTAAAAATCAATTAGTCTATGGAGCAAATGAATGGGATTTTACTAACGAAACCCGACTGTTGTGCTTTATAATGGATTTGATGCAATAGATACAGCTAAATGTGGAAAGTAGCAATTAGAATGACTTCACTTCTCTAAATAACAATTTATTTATTGCCTTTACAACGGTGGTACCATTGTATTTATAAAGTACTATTTATATACCATGGTACATGAATATGGTAATAATTCAGTACTATGGGATAACCATCAGATACCATTAGTGTTCCATGGTACCGCCACATTATTCTTTTGAAAGTGTTACGTTTTGTGACTTGTATACTTAATTTTGAGCAGATAATGTGTAATTATGTTGACTGAATTTTGAACTAACCTTGAATGAACTCTTATAAAGGAAGACTGTCAAAGATTGTATGGGACCACAGTGACTTAATTGCTTGATATTTTGTGGCCAACCTCCCCTGTTCTTTAGCTGAACCAACAGCGTATTAGGGCTTTTGTTGAGGACATAACTCTTAACAAACCGAAAGGCTGTAGGCCATCAAGAGCTGCAGTTTGCATTGTGCCAAAGGTCTCCAAGGTTTCAAGGCTGAAATGCTAGAGAGGTTTTCTAGCTGTTACTGATTTGTATTTCCATGGTTGCTTGTTTACACATGAGGTTTTGGCCAGGTCAGAGAAGTTCATAGCTATACTATAAATCTTAGACTTTGGGCTACATGTGCAGTACTGGAGGGTTTTTTTTTGTTTTTGTTTTGTTACTTGGTCATTGGTTCTAGGGGCGTTGGATATTCAGGGCTTTGCCCAGTCCTTCGTGGATTCATATGGGGCCATCCTTTAAAGAAATATCAAAATAAAATGCACATTAAAGTTTAAATGTAACATCTCTGAGATGTCATTTTATATAGTAAATCTTTAAATATGACTGAATCTTAAAGTAAAATTTAGTTTAGAAGATAACAGGCTGTAAATAGGCTAAAATAGGTTTTTTATGAGGAACAAATAGATGCTAGATTTGCCAAAGTTTCGGAGGTTTAGCAAAATTACACAAACAACCTGGCTCATGACAAAGTTGCAAATGCCTTGAGCACATCGGTATATTACTCTTTGTTTTCAGGTTTATATATCTATTTATACCACGGGTCTGTTGAATGCTTGATTCTGATTGGTTGCAATTATTTTCCAGTAAACGCACGGCTATGAAGTAGTTCCAGGTCTTAACTGCATTATGGTTCAATATGTTTAAGTTATTTAAATTATGGGGACACTAGAAATGTCCTCATAAACCACATTTATAGCGTAATACCCTTATAATTACCAGTTTGTAACGCACACAAACTCAAGTCATGACTTGATCAATAATAAAATTAAATAAAAACTTGATAAATACAACAGTTTCTATATAATCCAAAATAACTTTTAATATATGATGAAATCACCCGAATGCCCCCCCCCCCCCCCCACCCCCTCTCTCGCTCTCACTCACGGACGGACACACACAAGCACATAAACATACTCGTGAGCCAGACACATAGCGGTGATGTCAATGGACCCCATGGACTTAATAAAACAGTTGTGTAGCAATGGAAAAGAAATATACAAGAATGGCGACACTGAGACGTATACTAAGGGCCCGATATAAACAAAGATGGCACATTCATTAGAAGTTGGACTGCATACCATAAATTAGAAGAATTGAAAATTATGTTCTTTTGTGCATGTCTTTGATTTTCAGGGATAGTTAATAGCATAGAAAATGTGAATCTCATAAGAATTTGGATGAAGGCTCCGTTAAATTACAGAGAATGTAAGTCTTATTAATCTACTTGCACACAAATCATGGCCTAAAAAATCATAGCCTACCAATTCCAAACATTTTACCCTCTTCAACTTAATAACTTTACGACAACAGGTGGAAAAATACCTTTAGGCCTACAAATAAGACCATTTAATACAATTGTACATTTAAACACAGGAAAAATAAACCATGACCTACGTATAGATAACACAAATCTCATAAATGTTTTTTACATTAAAGATTGCTTCATCTTTGATTGTTCCAAACTCTGAAAATATAGTGGAACATGAACTTTATTACCACCAGTTTTCAAACATCTTAGCAAAACAACATATTTCTCAGGAAAATACAATAGCGCAAACACTCCCATCCACGACCACTTGTGCTGGCACGAAAATTGTGATTAGAATTGGCGGTCTCACAAAAATTGGATAAGATGTTGTGCACGATCGTTGCGCGTAGCGCTACACTTTGCATGCTGTGCTTTGCGTGCTAACAAAATAATCACTAAAACTCACGTCATGGCAGTTTTGAAGCGACGTTTCTGCTTATGAGAGCCGCAAACACAGGTAATCCAACACACAAGATTACTGTTTTCTTTTGTTCTATCACTCGCTTTCGCTCATGCACACGCATGCATGCAAAAACGCACTACCTTGTTACTCCAGTAAGTGCTCCAGTAAAGCAGTGCAAGCCTTCCTCCATTGCTAGTTGCTAGCTCTAAAGTGACATTTTCGATGTAGCAACAAAGCTGTGAATCTCTGGCGGAAGAAAGTAGTTCCATTCATGAGTGTTTTAGGGACAAAACTGAAAATGTCTTGAGACCCTGAACGGTGTGGTAACCGTGGTAAAAGCAGAGTAATTGACTCATTGCACAGCTCAGGCACTTCTGACATCATGACAAGATGATAAAAACATTCAAGGCTTTATGGAAAATATCCATGCACGTGGGTAGTCCCTTGAGTAGGAACGGGAATTGTGAGGAATTTAACAGTTCTGGTTCCTACTAGATTCTGTTAATGGTTCTTTTGTTACTTGAAAATGTACTAAAATAGTGTTTCCCCCTAGGATTTTTTTGTCGTGCATTGTGACATTAACGAGCCTGTGATGCCAGAGCCGTATTTACACATGTCGGTGGATAAACGGTGCATAAAACGACCTTAAAATCATTATAGAAGGGTTATTCATTTACTTGTGCAGATTCTGACACAAGCTTATTGATTTGTTCATCTGTATGGATTGGTTTACCAATTCGCATGTAAAAATTAATAAATTAATAAATGGGAATTATTACATTTGTGCACAGTACTTGCAATCCTGCGCTGATATTCAGACCCTGCGGGAATCCGACTTCATCGTATAGCAGTCCAACGTGAGTGTATCATGCAACGGAGACGTCATTGTGATTATGTACGTGCATTTGTGTGTGTGTGTGGTGGGCTCCCTTTCATTTCATATTACTGGTCCCATTCAACAGTGTGCAGTGTAAAAAGCACACAGCTGACTGAGCCTAGCAAGTGTTACATTGCGTAAAGTATTTTAATGAACCATGTGAAATCTCAGCAGTAGTGCTCATAAGTGCGCCGCTGCTGAATGCAGAAAGGGGAAACACTGCTAAACGTCAGTCATTGAGTGAGCCATTAGGCCCATTACAAATCAATAACGTGCAAGTTTGATTAATTAAAAAGAACAAGGCCTTTACTCCCAAAGATTTTGCTTTGATCTTACCACTAGGAGTTCCTAGCTAAGTGTTTCTGCTTAAAATATATTCTCAAAACGGGCAAGAGCAAGTGTTGCTAAGGAAATTCTAAGGTAAGAGGAAAGGCAGTGTTGACCTCGTTGCTATGGATGATGTCACGTTCTATGAGCGCATTTCTATAAATTGCCCAAAGTGACTGGTAGTCAAGGAATCGCTATATGTTGGCATATTTTTTATAGACAAACGGTGGGCATTGGTTCAGGAATCAGTCTGCCTTTAACGGAACTGAATGTTTTAAAACAGATGCAGTTCCAGTATTTTTTCATAAAATGGTAAGAACAAGTTCTCAGGTCCCAATCCTAACCTTGAGATTAAATTCTTTATTTATGACCCTTTTTTTAATTTGATTTTGTTTTATATATAGAGGCAAAATGGCATATAAAACATTACAACAGTAAACATTAATAAGTTGAGCCAACAGACATACAGTATGTGTATTTAACATAGCATAAAGTTGTGTGTAATCTTCCAACCCCCTGTCAAACATGTTACATATGTTAACAATTTCTTTCAAAATGTTGAAGCACCATTGAGCACTTGAGAGTAGAGGTGTGAATCTTCACTGGCCTCACTATTCGATTACGATTCAAAGGGTAAGGATTCGATTATAAAACGATTCTCGATGCATCAGAATGCATCTTGTCCTTCAATTTCGTTCTTTTTCAGTTTCTTAAATACATTTTTTTTTACACTATTTTTTCCCTTTCAGCTTTTTATTTAACAGCCGGTTTAAAAATCAGAACGAGTCATAGTAAAGCGGTTTAAATGGCGTAGTTGATGCTTCAGAAATGTATCAAGTGTCTCGTATGTAATGTTCCATCTGTTTGCTCTGCGAGTAGAAGATCGCACGACCCTGTCTCAAAAGCTACGACGGATTCAGACCTTTATCATCAGGTGTGCGCACTGTCCTGACAAGCGAGTGACCGGCAATAAAGCAGAAGCCAATGAAATGGAGAGTGTGCAAGATTAGAGAACTGCATCGTGGGGTGGGCGGGTTGGGGGTGGGGGTGAGGGTGTTTTGTTGCTAAAAAAAAAAAAAAAAAAAAAAGAGAGAGAGAAAAGCGGTTGGACAAGTTATGCTGAGTTTGTCTCAGTTCCACATTTACTCGTGTTTCAGTGGGGTCATAGATTGTGGTTATATGGTTTGCATGTCTGGTTTCAGAGTATTAGCAAGGCCTTGACTATTTTGGGCGATAGGTCACAGCGGGTTTGCAGTTGCTCCTGCTCATATTGGGTTGACTTGTGCATATGATATAGGTCTTCATGTTGATTCATTTCTGACAGGGACATATCAGTCGGCATGAGTGTGGTCAGGTGCTGAAGTGACTTGCATGAATGGGAAAATTGGTTGCTAATGACATTAACATCCTCTGGTTGGGGAAAATGATGGTGCTTTTGCCCTGCTGTTTAACGGGATTGAAGTTTAATAGATCTGTTTTCAGGGTCCTGTAATGCAGAAATTAAGTAATCCGATACACAGATGTGACTGGCAAGTCCTGAGATGACATCATCATGTAAATTACCACTGCTGTTCGTAAGTTAGAAGCAAGGGTAGCTTAAATTACCTAGATCTGTGCAATGTTTGTAGACAGGCGATCTCTTTGGTAGCTCAACAGCAAAATAGCTGAAGCTCTTTCTTCGTATTTGCTTAAAGGAATAGTTCACCCAAAAAGGAAAATTCTCTCATAATTTATTCACCTAAGTAGTGCAATCGAGCTTGAATTCATGTTCATGTCTAGAGACTGAAATGTATATTTTGGTCTATTCTTACACAAAATCAATTGGATCACTTCTGAAGACATGGAATATACCACTGAATTTGTATGGATTACTTTTATGCTGCTTTTATGTGCTTTTTGGAGCTTGAGATTTTTGGTCACCATGCACATGCATTGTATAGACAGAAAAACATCATACATTCTTCAAAATATCTTCGCTAGTGATCCGCAGAATAAAGTCATACATGTTTGAAAAACACAAGGTTGAGTAAATGATGAGAGAGTTCACCTAAAAATTATAATTATCACTTTAACATAAAAATAAATTCCACAATTCACATGTAACCAAGAATGAGATGGGCTAGGACATACACTTTGAGAAAGAGAAGGGACCATCAATATGTTTTTACTTTGACCTATTCCCTCGAGCATGTCTTTTGCGCAAGCTTGGGAATGTTCCTGTTGTCAAATGTGAATGGAGGTTCCGGTTCAGTACGTTTCTGCTCTGCTTCAAGCACCCTTCAGGATTTAGGGGAGAGTTACTTCCTTACTTGACCCAATGGAGCAATCTGCAGAATTTGTTGTTGTTCACTGAAGGTCCTCCTCCTCCATCTAATGTTTAAGCATGGTCCGGCACAGCGTGATATTGGCTGGTTTGTCAAAAGGAACTGTGGTAGTGTGTGAAAATCCACGACTCTTATCTGAAGTCATATGGTGAGCAGCCAGTTCAAATCGAGAGTGCAAGGCAATGAATCTCAAGAGATGGTGAACCAGGACGAAGTCGCTAACTTTTAACACCATACTGGCTGTGTCTTCCCACAAAGACCGCACACATATGCACTTGGCCCGTTTCTTTTGTGCCTCAGAACACAAAGTAACAGCAACGACAATGGCAGGCCCTTACATGTTTGTTCATATCTGTCTTTTCCTGAATTCTATATATTTCGGCTGACTTTTAATGTGCACACTAGTGAATTTTTGTTTTTCCAGCTAAAATCAGCACTGCTTCCCTTAAAATTTCATAAGAAATGCGGCAATATATGTACAAATAATTGATATAAATGACAAACTCTTTGTGCATTTCAATATTTTAGCAAATAAAAGTTTAATATATAACACATCACTATCTTCAAAACTGTTTTTCTCTTGTTTTATAAACCAGGGATGAGTCCATTGTTTTTTGTGTTAAGAAACGCAATGCTGCAAATGATGTTAATTGAGCATAAATAGTTTTGAACCCAGAACATTCCTTTTAATATATAAATAATTTTAGCTACATTAACAAGAAATATAGCTATACTACATTGCAATATACAGTAGGCTGTTACTTTGCTATAAAATGACACGTACCATTATAAGAGTTTGTACATTTAAACCCATCTATATTTCATACTAATTCAGTGTTTTTCAATAGCTACAGAATTTAATGTATCAAATTTTGAAATACGAAATTGCTCTTAATATCTTTTCGCTTTAAAGTTTCCCTTTGACCCTGCCTGAGGGAAAGAGGGATTGAAAGAGAAATAGAAACAGACATCTAGAGAGACACAGAGAGCTTTTATTTGAAGATGAGTGCTTTGTTTATGGCTATGAACAAAGTTATATAACTGTTTCTATATTACCAGCATGACAGATAAAAGCAGTTTGATCAAGTGTCTCTACTGTTATGATACTCATTTGTGTTTCCAGGCATAATTAATCAGTCCAACTCAACAGGATTCATTAATGAGTGACAGTGGAAGATGTGTCATACAGCGTTACTTGGGGGTGGGCGATATGACCAAAATCTTATATCATGACGATATCACTAATTTTATATCATGATAACAATATATATCACAATATAGTTCAATGTAAAAAAAAAAAAAAAAAACAGCAATAAAAATCGGTTTATAGATTAAATAACCAGATTGTAATGCCCATTTTTGAAAAATTGTATTGAATTAAATACTTAATAATTGAACATTTTTAAACTATTGGAACTTTACATACATAGAGTAAAAAAAAAATATATAATATGAATAAATATAGGTACAAATATAATTTTTCAGATTAATCGCCACCTTCATTTGGTCGGTATCAATTTCGATTCCTAAATCCCAAGATTGATCTTTCACTCAACCCTTTCACGCAACCCTCTACTACAATGACAGGAAATCACTCGCATTTGCAAACAAGTTTCGCGCTATGCGACTAAAGTGAATATATTTGGCAACTGGCTGGTAAATGTTTACATTTCATTCACCAGTAAGTCTCTTCTAATGCCCTTTCTGTTCTTTACTCTCACAGTTGTTGATCAAAAACAACTAAAAAAAACATTTAATTCTAATCATGCATCGCACAGATGAGGTGAAGCTATTTGAGTCTTCTCTAGTTAACATGCGCTCATTTAAAGGCACTGTTAACAGAAATTCCATTAATGTATGGGACAACATGCGCTGCTGATATCAGAGAAATGGACGTCATCCTTTAGAGCTCTTCAGATCACAACTACCTCTTGTCCTGTGGATTTATTAATAGCGGTGATGGTAAATCTTCTGTTCAAGAGCATTTTAGAAACCACGTTTTTCTAGATTTCCAAAAACGTGTGATCAGAGAAATCATGTAGTGATGCACTTTCTTAAAAGTACTGCAATATGATACATTTCACTTCTTTATTTCTTTGTCTGTACCAGGGTCAGAAATGAAGGGGGGCTCAGGGCAAAAATGGCAAAAATGCCCAGGAAAAAAAAAACACCCTTTTATAATTTGCATTGTACTATCTGCTAAAGTTCTTTATATGCTATTATTGTTCTAGTTATGCTATGGTATAAAATTGATGTTGATTTTAATTCATAAAGTATATATAAAAAATATATTTAAATGAAACTTGTAACACTAAAACGTCTGAAATGTTAAAACAAAATCATCTAAACCACACAGGGGAGCTACATTTCTCAGTTCCTTTAAAGGTCAGATGGAACATTGGTCAGAAATCAACTTTTCCATTAATGGGCAATATTTGCCCCCTGATATTGATTTCCCGCTCTAGTTGATTGAATGTGGAACTAGCGGGAATTATTAAAATGGTCGCAATACCCACAATCCCTCTCCGAATTTCAGGCCCTGATACTTGCATGTACAGTACACAGCATAAATGATTACACCCCCTCAGAAACCCAACAGATTCAGCTCTTTCTCTTTACAAATGGACATACTGATCAGCCACAACATTAAAACCACCTGCCTAATATCATATAGGTCCCCCTCTTGCCACCGGATCTTGTTGGCCCAGCACATCCCATAGATGCTCAATCGGACTGAGATCTGGGGAATTTGGAGGCCAAGTCAACACCTTGAACTCTTTGTCATGTTCCTCAAACCATTCCTTGCAGTGTGGCAGAGTGCATTATCCTGCTGAAAGAGGCCAATTCCATGGCCATGAAGGGGTGTACGTGGTCTGCAGCAATATTTAGGTAGGTGGCACGTGTCAAAGTAACATCCACATGAATGTCGGGACCCAAGGTTTCCCAGCAGAACATTGCCCAGAGCATCACACTACCTCTGCCGGTCTGCCATCTTCCATGGTGCTTCCTGCTGCTATCTCGTCCCCAGGTAAACAACACCCATGCACCTGGCCGTCCACATGATCTAAAAGAAAATGTGATTCATCAGACCAGGCCTCCTTAATCAATTGCTCCATGGTCCAGTCCTGATGCTCACGTGCCCATTGTAGGTGCTTTTGGTAGTGGACAGGGGTCAGTGTGGGCACTCTGACCGGTCTGCGGCTACGCAGCCCTATACGCAGCAAGCTGTGATGCACTATATATACAGAAACCCTTCTATCATGGCTAGCATTAAGTTTTTCAGCTATTTGTGCTACAATAGCTCTTCTGTGGGATCGGACCAGACGTGCTAGCCTTCGCTCCCCACATGCATCAATGAGCCGTGGGCGCCCATGACCCTGTCGCCGGTTCACCGGTTGTCCTTTCTTGGACCACTTTTGGTAGGGACCAACCACTGCATACCGGGAACACCCCACAAGACCTGCCGTTTTGGAGTTGCTCTGACCCAGTTGTCTAGCCATCACTTCATCTTGGCCCTGGTCAGAGTCACTCAGATCCTTACGCTTGCCCATTTTTCCTGCTTCCATCACATGAAATTCAAGAACTGAGTTTTGCTTCGAAATATATCCCACCCCATGTCAGGTGCCATTTTAACGAGATAATCAATTTTATTCACATCACCTGTCAGTGGTTTTAATGTTGTGCCTGAAAAGTCTTGAACTACATCTTACATGAAGACAAAATGCACTGATCAACTCCGGTTTATCAGATACTAATGAAACGTCAACATTAACAGGAAAAAAATTTATATCAAAATGATAAAAGGCTATGTTACAAATCAGCAGATTATTCTTTTGAATTATCACACTCAAGCAGACACAGTTGGTTAAAGTTAAAATGTTTTATTTATCCCATTGAATCTCGCTCAGTGCTGACAACAAATGGACCAAGAGTACAATAGTACAAGAGTATTAGAAAATCACTGTTATTTAGTCAAAATACATTAGTAAAAGTGACAAAGAAATTCCAAAGTAACTTGTGGACAAGATTCCTGAAATGTTCATACTGTCGCCGTATTCTTTCACCGATTTATTTGTAATTTTTGCTAAGAATCGGCAAGCATGCGCCTCTGAGCTTGCAAAATCCAAACTGGAGTCAATGTTTCATCTCACACAGTAAGACACATTTTGCAAAGAAGTAGAGTGCATGGTTGTCAACCATGCATAAAAAAAAGCTTGTTTAGCCTTTGCCAAGGACCATACCAGTAAATGTGCAGACCTTTGAGAATCTAAGCTGGTCTCATGAGCCCAAAATGCATGGCGTCACACAGGAGGACAGTGGGAAGTGCATGGTACACACAGTGATGTACAGTGGTGGTAAAGTTCTTATATGGGGATTTATGAGTGCTGAAAGTGTGGGTGAACTGCACTTCATCAATGGCATCATGAATTCACAGATGTTCAGCAAAATCTTAAAATAGAAGATGCGACCCTTTCTCCCTACCCTGGGTTGTTGGGCAGTTTTTTACAATGACATTGACCCTAAATATTATTCCAGAGCCAATGCTGCATTCCTATGGTTAAACAAGATAGTATGTCACCCAACCTCAACCCTATTTGAGTACCTGTAGGGTAAAGTTGAGCATCACTCCCCATACTTACACTGGGATGTATGTATGGATGGATGGATGGATGTATTTATTTTATATTTGGTTCTATTGATGTATTTTATATTTGGTTCTATTGATTTTGGAGTAAAATGGGACCAAGATGTTTTCTTGACAATAACTCAGTGATGCAATCAGATTGTAAAAAAAAACTCTGATTTATATACCATGTATACAATGATTACCATATGCATATGCTTCAAAGAAAACCATGGTACATATTTAAAAAAAAACATGGCATTACCACAGTACATGTACCATGGTAATACAAATGTGTTTATTTATTTTGTGATGTAGCATGGTAATCCCATAATATTTTTTACATGCATCTTCACAATTTTGTTTTTGGACATATACCGTGGTTATACAATGCCAATCCAAGCCTAAACAATGGTATTCTTTGAATTACCCTAAATCAATATGATAATCAAAAGGTACCTTGGCATATATGAAAGTAGGATCCAAAAAACTTAGTGATATAATAAAAAGATTGGTACTACCATGATTTTTTGGACACTTCAATGATAATAATATGGTAAATAAATATTACCAGTACCATTAAGTATCATGATATAATGTATCATAGTACTATTGAATTATCCTATTCCATCACTGTACCATGGTACTATCACAGTACTTTCCTGTCAGGGGGATTTGTGTTTTGTGTGCAGTTTGGCAGGCACTGTTTCAACAATGTGAGATCTCATTCACCGTTACCTGTTGCGTGTGCAGTCTCAGACACTTATGTGTGGTTGGTGGTCGGAGACAAAGGGTTTACTTGTGTGGTTAAGATTTCTGAGTCAATTCTGCCTCTTCTGAACACACAAGTATCTACAAGCATCTCGTCTTTTCCAGACTTTTTTGGTTTATTTGACATGTAGTTATTTTCCACACTGATGGATTTAAACGGAGGAAAGTCTTCTTCCATTGTGTGTTTATTACCTGATGCTATGCTCGGCTACCTCAAAATTACAAACACCTGCGTCAGAACAACCGCGCTTCTGTTATTGCGATTCGTAGCCCTTCTGAACACATTATATAATCCAGTCATTATTGCTCTTTGTGCTCAGAGTTGTTTAATTCAAGAATATTTGAAGTACCCTTCCAGCCCAGGTAGTTCATTGTTTACTAAAGGTATATCCCAAAAGCAGCTATGCGTTACAGTGATTTAACCAACATGATCTAATCAAATGAATTCATAAAACTTGCAGTGTTTTATTTGATTGCAAACAGTATGTGACATTTGCATTTAGCTAACTGAAGTATCCATATAAATACACCTTCTGTTAAAACTGATGTGTTTGGACTGCGGTAGATTTTGTTAGACTAGTACATATGTGTTTTACCTGCTTTCAACTCAAGGCAGTTCACGGGTCACAGAATTACCACAGCAACACTCCCATAGAAAGCTCTTCTGCAGGGCTGAATGCTACTGAGATATCTGCCCTTCATAAGCACCCAGACTGCAGGGAAAGCTATGTTGTGTGTTTTACTCATACAACATTTAATCCTCTAAGAGAGGTCAGGACTTCATTATTGTCTCCATGAGTTATGCTTTAATTATATAACTGATCATATCTATTCAAAATCCTGCTAAACAATGGCTTTAATCCTTGATGGGTCCTATTGAACAGAGCATCAAAGAGTGTGAGTAATTAATTCATTAATTAATAAAATATATATATATATATATATATATATATATATATATATATATATATATATATATATATATATATATATATATATACACACACACACACACACACACACACAAAACATTCCTCTGTTTGTTTGAGCATTCTGATCAACCCGACATTTCCGGCAAAATTTCCTCAACAATGCCGTGAAGGAGGGGCTATCTGTAACTAACATCTGTGTCCCACAGTAATGAATTCTGCTGTAAGTATGAATCATAATCTGAACTTTGAGCACAGTCAAAATGCATGATGGGTATTTAACAACATTATTTGTTTTAAAATAGATGGACAGATGAGATAAGTAAAGAAACTTAAATGAGCGGCACGTTATGAGGTCACAGACATGTGTATGTGTACTATCCCTCATAAAGAGATGCTATCTAAACTGTGTATACGTGGGCCCTGGTAATCGGTTTGTGATTGGACAAGAAGCTCAATACAAATAAAAAAAGTCTTATGTAACCACTATAATTGTCACCAGCCTGTTACATTGCTGAGAAATGTTTGTTTCATGCTCAACTTAAAGGCTTTTTTCTTTTGGAGGGTTTTTAATGAGATGAAGAAGACGTGTTCAAGGAGTTTCAAAATGCATTCAAGATACATTCATGTTAACTTCTGCTACTATCATATCTGCAAACACTTGATCGGATTGCTTTGTGAAACTGGGACGATCTGCGCATGTTCAGTACTGACGCAGTGATGGCATCATGACATTTCATGTCAACAACACACTTTTATCACAGTTGGCATATTTGTGACCATCAGTGTAAAGAAGCAACCACGGTGAATGGAGAAACACCTGTGAAACGACATCAGTAAAAGCATCCAAAAGTCAGCAGAAATGTTGCCTGATTTGACTTTCATGGACATTTAAATATATTGTATTTACTATTCATCTCTGTACGCCGGCCAGTCTGATGTGTGATCGGCGAGCATGCACACACCCAGTGGTATATCACCTTAAACATCTCTAATTCAGGACTGACAAATGTTTGTGTTGTTTTTTTTGGTCAGATTTGGTCACTATTACTAAACGTGTGTAATGATACCTCATATATGAGTGTAAGATCTGCTTTTAACTCATAAAGAGAATACAGAAAGCAACCGAGGCAAACAAACCTATGCAAATTATTAATAGTTACAATTGTGTTTTATGTTGTCATGCACATGTCTCTTTTGTGGCATAGTTCATTTAAAAATATTCAGCATTTTCCATATCAGTTTGCTGTGTAAATATGACTATTTTTACATTGTAATCTGGTGGCGTGAATAGATTCTGTGCTTCAAAATCTTATGTGTTGTTCAATGACTATTGTTAGTATACTGTATAGCCTACAATTAATTATATACTGTATAGTGACATTATAGTGCTTTTAATTCAATGTTACAATCGTCACACATCCTACATGGTCGTTGTATTATGAATGTAAGTGTATAATCGCTGCTTTCCCCATTCATCACTGGTTGTTTCACTTTTAATTGACTATATCACAATTGCAGTGGGTCAGAAGTTTACATGCACTAAGTTAACTGTGCCTTTAAGCAGGTTTACTGAATTGGAGGTGTACCTTCAAACCTCATTGCCTTTTTGCTTGACATCATGGGAAAATCAAAAGAAATCAATGAAGACTGGTTCATTCTTGGGAGCAATTTCCAAATGCCTGAAGGTATCATGTTCATCTGTACAAACAATAGTACGCAATTATAAACACCATGGGACCACACAGCCATCATACTACTCAGGAACCAGATGCATTCTGTCTCCAAGAGATGAACGTAGTTTGGTGCAAAAAGTGCAAATCAATCCCAGAACAACAGCAAAGGACCTTGTGAAGATGCTGGTGGAAACAGGTAGACAAGTATCTATATCCACAGTAAAATGAGTCCTATATCAACATAACATGAAAGGTTACTCAGCAATGAAGAAGCCACTGCTCCAAAACTGCCATAAAAAAGCCAGACTACAGTGTGCTAGTGTACATGAGATCTAACTTTTTGGAGAAATGTCCTCTGGTCTGACGAAGAAAAAAAAAAACGGAACGGTTTGGCGATTAATGATCATTGTTATGTTTGGAGGAAAAAAGGTGAGGCTTCCAAGCTGAAGAACACCGTCCCAACCGTGAAGCATGGGGTGGCAGCATCATGTCGTGGGGGTGCTTTGCTGCAGGGGGGACTGGTGCACTTCACAAAATAGATGGCATCATGAGGAAGGAAAATTATGTGGATATACTGAAGCAACATCTCAAGACATCAGCCAGGAAGTTAAAGCTCAGTCGCAAATGGGTCTTCCAAATGGACAATGACACTGAGCATACCGCCAAAGTTGTGGCAAAATGGCGAGCAAGAAGGCCAACAAACCAGTTCTGTCTGGAGGAACGGGTCAAAATTTCAGCAACTTATTGTGAGAAGCTTGTGGAAGGCTACCCAAAATGTTTGACCCAAGTTAAACAATTTAAAGGCAATGCTACCATTTACTAAAAATATGTATGTAAACTTCTGACCCACTGGGAATGTGATGAAAGAAATAAAAGCTGAAATTTAAGTTGTATGTAAACTTCCGACTTTATATGTTTTATATTCATATTTGAAATTGAAACATTGTATAAATGAAGGATTATCATAGAATAATATTTTTACAATCAATTTTGTTAGGATGTTGTTCTCCATATTCCCCAACCAGTGCTCTATGTGGTGTGACTTGGCTTCAGGTTACAGCCTGTCATACTTCAGTTAATATATCCGCCACTGAGAGAAGGCATGCTCTGACCTTTGGGAAAACATGAGGTTGTTTTGAACACAAACTTTTCTGCTTTCTATACATGATTATATCGCATCTTGAACATTTCCACTGAGCCATCTATATAACATGGCCACAATCTTGATTAATTCCTTTGTAGAAAAAAAGGGAAAAATCAAAGAAGAGAGGCAAAACAAGAAACCTCACAGACTGTGAAATGGTCATTGGAATTACTCCTGGAAACAGAGGCAGTCTGGGTGCTTATGAGGGGCAGTTTGGTGTCTCTGGGGCTGTTACTAGTAGAAAAAAAAGTTCCATGGGGGCACACACATCCAGTCTGCTTTTTATTAGGGTGTAAAGCAGTATAATGGAAAGGAGGAGGCAAGAACCGGCTTGACAATATAAATTAGATTTTAACGTAGAACTAAAACCAAAAGACACAAACACACACTTGACGGACAGGACCTTTATCCCTCTCGGGGGCTTGATTAGTCTGATAAGGGGCCGAGTGTGTAGAGTTCCTCCCTCATTCCCTCAGGCCAGGGAGCCCCCGGCATTACATTTTCATGGTTCATGGGATTGAATTATTGGAAGTTATTCAAGTTTTGGTTTGTCTAGGGCAGTTAGTAGCAACTGAACCCAATATCCTAAAGCACAGACCCACTTTATTTGCAGTTTGGGCATGAGTTGGTTCTTAATATTTATGATCAATATAAATGTTTACCTCAAATTCGACTCATATTTCCTACAACTTCCTTCAGATTTCATTCTTCGTAGAACTTTTCATGGACACTAATGCGCCATTATTTGACACCACTCAGTACATTTTATATAGTATTATTTTTGGGTTATCAATCTATTCATATATACCCACCCCTAAACTGTAAATAAAAAAATTAACTGTGGTTGGTCCCTTTACATGCCCATCACTGCCCCCTTCCTGTCTGAGTGGCAGTTTTGGACCAAAGAAAGCCACAATTTTGACCAGACTTCATGTTAATAGTCAAAAGTCTGGCTCTGTGAGACTGAACGGACTTCCACATGACACGGGTCAGTGTTGCAGAATACTTGGCTCTCTCTGAGTGAAGTGCCAGCTTCAGCGTTACCCCTCATGTCACTTTGCACTTCCATCAAGCATTGCAATTAATGTATCAATGCAAATGCCAGGCATTTTTGTCCTCCAAATACATGTTTTTAATGTTTACAGTGATGCCCTTCTCCTGCTTTCTTGTTTGGCTAACTCGTAAATGTGCCGTTCCATGATGCTATCTGTAATGCTTGTCATGTAAATGTCAAAGCGGCGATTGATTCTAGCAATGGGCAGTGTGTTGATGTTCCGACACATGAGTCATGTTATAGACTCTCTCAAAAGCTTCATACCTCTTTCTTTCTGAAATTAACCTTGTGACCTTATCATTAATCATAGAAACGGCCCTGGCTGTTTTATTTGGGATTGTGTGAAATTGAATAAAACTCATTGTTTTCACCAGAAAACTGAATTGATATGTAGAACAAGGCACGCAAAAGTCATTTAGCTAAATTTTTTACTATGATACCAGTTTTTTTTTAAAATGTGTATTGAGAGTCCTGTGCTTTGTTCATTTCTGTTGCATTTCATCCAGTTGTTTTTGTGGTCAAGTGAGCTTGAAACCAGCCAAATTATTCAGGGCTTCTTCAAGATCGATTTGTCGACAAGTCATTCAGGCAACTGGGATTAAGTTGATTTCAAAAATAATATTTTGCACATTCGTACTAACACCCATCCCAGAGGTTCAGAATCACTTTTGGCTTCATAAACACCATGTTTTTAAATTCCTAAGAGCCGAGGATGTTATATCATAACTAAACTCTGTTTTTGGAGATTTATAGACCAAGTTCAACTTTGGAAGTAGGGTTATTGTCTCAAGAGTTGTCATAAATTGTGGGTCTCTTGACAAGTACATTCAAATACTTATGAAATCTTTCAAAAAATGATGAAATGTATCTGAAATCCTGTGCACCGTGGAGCAGGTTGTCTCCATGTCTATTCCATATGTTCCCATTGCAGTGTTCTCCCAAAGATCTAGGTCTTCCCAGATGTTCTTGTATTGGATCTGGGTACTTTTTGACTTCTCCAAACAAGAGTGTGTAGTATCATGAATAATTTGCCTCAAAGGAGAGGGAGTTCCCTTCCAGCCCGAGAACACTAACTGGCCTCCATTTGTTTGTATTCACGGGGAGGAACCTCTTCCTCTGTTCTGCCATTGTTCCACAGAGAGGTGTTACTCAACCAAACATACGTCTTTTCAACTCTGTTGGACAATAAGTTGAAATACATTTATGTCATACAGTGTGGTGTAGTGTTTGGGAAAGTAACAATGTAGGAAATGTCTTTCTTCAATTAAGGAAAGATGGCTTTACTTTCCACCTGAACGTTTTTTTTTCTTTGTAGAGGGTTGACTTGTAACATCCTCTTCAGTCAGTTTGAAAACATTGAAAAGCTATTGCACTATTACAGGCTTTTTACACCATTTGTTCATATCCATTTAAAAATCTATTGCTTTCAAATTTCTGTAATAAAATTTCCAGATGCAACATGTGTTTGCATTGCTCTGTTGTAGTTTTTGCCCTGTGAGAAATCTGCTTTGGAAAAGAACACTGTTGTGTAAGGCTTGGGTTTCTGCAGTGATCACTTATTTGTTTATCATTAAGTGGAATAAACCCCTAATGTGTATGCGTGTCAGTGGAGAGTTTATCTGTGCAAGGAAAAGGCTTGTTTTGTTCGCTGAGTGCTGGAGGGGGTGAAATGCTAGAAAGCATGGAGCCATGAATGAACCGAAAGTGGAGGAAATCGTTTGTTATGTAACAGCCATTTAGAAAATTCAAATGACAATTATGATAATAGTGAGTGGTAATTCAGAGTATCGAGGTAACATATTCATAATTGAGTCATGCTGTGATAGCAGTTTCATGTTGACCAAGTCACCAGTCAAGCCAAGAATGAAGAATTACTTCTTAATACTGCACTGTATAGTTTTTAGCATGTATTTTTGCATGAGTAGTATGCCACATTATTGTCATATGGACTTGATCATGATACGTGTGAGTGGAATCCAGCATGATCCTCGAAATAGACCACCAAAAACAAAATGCATTTCAAATGGAAATAAAAATGCATCTAGAAATGGAGATGTTTTAAGTGCATCTCTTTACTCTGGTTCATTCATCACAATTTAAATTGAAGGTAGGAGTGGGCGATATATGTCCAAAATCTTATATCGTGATATAGTTATTTTCTGGAAAACCAATTAAAATCGGTTAACATAATAAATAACCGTATTGTAATCCCTATTTTTGGAAAAACTAGTCAGTCAATTAAATACTTTTTAAATGAAAAATATCCCTCTTATAGAATTTTCTCTTTATTTAGAACTTTGCCAAATAAAGTTAAAAAATAATAACTTTACCATTATACTCAATTTCACATTATGCCATATTTCAGTCTGATATGTCATTGACCAGTATTACTATAAACGTTCCTCAAGAAACTGAAGACAGTAGAAAAAGAAAGTAACAAAGAAAATATTTCTTAATTTTAGTAAAAAATACACAGAAAATAACATGTAGAAAATAGATATAAAATATATTTATAAACACTTCTTGCAAAAAATAATAAGAAAAAGATGCATTAAATTTTTTCTCTCAGTTCTCAAATGATAATAATTGTTTTCAAAATAATGAGTTCAAATCTCTGAACAATTAGTTTCTTGTTGACGCCAGATTTTAATTTCTTATCATTTATGCAAATTGCAAGTTTTTTTGGCATGTGTGCAAAAGAGTAAGTACAATTGTCTACAATTTGCACAATATCTAAAGGCACATGTCTTGCTGATCAAAACTGATGATCTTATTCTCTGTGAAATTGTTGTACTCTTTACAACTAGTAAACATTCTTTCATTGTGTGAGTCATCACATGCAAAAAGATCTAATCAATTGTCAAAATCTGTCAGACATGCATGTATAGTCCATAAATATCTATGACATGTCTGCTAAATCTCTGGCCAGACCAACAAGAGCAACAGGACGTCCACCAAGATGATGGGAACTTGTAGTGTTACGTACTGTTACAGAACTACTGGAAGTTTTTTTCATTGTTTTTTTTTTTTCATTTTGAGGCAGTTTTCTGTAAGAAATGTGTAAAAATGGACATGCAAATGTAAATTTTCTGTTAACATGGAACACATTGCTACAAAAATAAATGTACAATACTGTATACATACAAATGTGAATATCCTTTGTCTGTGAACTACAGTATTGTACAGTATTGACTTTATTGTCATCAATAAAGTGGAACAAAATTGAAATTTGTATATAACAAACATTTCCAGTGATGTCTGCCATGGTGAAAAAACATGTAAACATTTTGACCAGTACGGCTCACACAATGACAAAAAAACTTTTCATTTTGGTGGCACTGGCCAATTTACTGACACAATAACTACTGTAGGTTTTGAAGAATGAATTAAATGTTTTGGGTGAGTTACTACATTTTGCAGACATGCAATAGAGTTGTGATGTCCCATAAAACATTTGTGACAATTGCACTTAAAGTTTAGAGAATGTTAAATCTGTTTTAAAGAATGAGCCAAAGTGACTGAGGAAAAATTGTAATATTTTGGCTTTCATAATATTCTTTAGCGTGCTTCATTTTAAGGTGTTAAAACAGATTGTTTGTATTACCACAGGTGATTATTGTTGTGCAACAGTTTTTTTTGGGAAAGGTCCATGCATTACAATTCAGAAGGCACTTAAGTTAATTTATGATTTGCTGTCTGTCTGAACCAAAGTAATAAAAGTGAACTATAAGTAGGCTACCATATTGAATTGCATAGCATCATATTTTTCCCATTGCATTGAATCGAATTGAAATCGTGCATTGGAAGCTGCTTCATATGTATCTTTATTGTATCGTATCATTGGCTATGCATTGAGATGCATATCGCATCGGCCTCAGTTATGGAGATGCACATCTCGTGTGTGTGTGTGTGTGTGTGTGTGTGTAAAATTGGAGCTTTGATTTTAATCTGCAAATATCAGCTTGTCTTGGTGTTAAGGCATTGCATGAAGAAACTATTATTTTTTTCACTGAGCGAAGAAAGTGCTTCACTTTGAGGAGTTTGAAGCTGCTGCACTGATGACTTGAGTGACAGTCTGTAATACCGGCTCATCACGTGCAGCTGTGAACTTCTGCTCTCGTAAAAGTCCCATAAGTTTTGTTAGCTCTTCGTGACCTATGACAGAGAAGGATTGAAGTTGCACGTGCGGAAAATTATTAGACACTGTTTTCTGAGGTGCTATGACAGATGATTGCATAATTCTAAATTTTATCTGTAAAGAAATTCATGAAGTCATTACTCTTGTGCTGCGACGTAATATCTGGTTCTGTTGAGGCTTTATTCCTAACCAATCTAGCTACAGTACTGAATAAACATCTAGGATTGTTGTGGTTATTTTCTATGAGTTTACTAAAATATGCTGACCTGGCAGCTTTTAGTGCCTGTCTGTATCTACAGACACTATCCTTCCATGCACCACAAAATACTTCTAATTTTGTATTTTTCTTGAGAGCATGAGTGTGATCATTGTACCATGGTGGAGGGCTTATTTCTTTAATTGACGTGGGGCGACAATATCAAGAGTGCTAGAGAAGACTGCATTCATATTTTTTGTTATTTCATCAAGTTCTTCTGGGCTTTATTGAGTTTATGAGATAGATCTGGAAGATTATTTCTTCTGGGCTTTATTGAGTTTATGAGATAGATCTGGAAGATTATTAGTGAAACTATCTTTAGTGGTTGAAAGAATAGTTATACCTGAACGATAGCGTGGTGTAGATTGAGTAACATCAGCTGACTGCAGCATACAAGAGACGAGGTAATGATCCGAGATGTCATCGCTCTGCTGCAGAATTTCTATAGTATCAACATCAACACCATATGACAGAATTAAATCTAGCATATTTTTATGGCATATTTGGACTCCAAGAGAGTTGAGAATATCGATAAATGCTAATCCCAATGTATCATTTTCATTATCTTTGTGAATGTTGAAGTCACCAACAATTAAGTTCTATCTACAGTAACTACAAGATCTGATAAAAAATTTGCAAATTCACCAAGGAAATCAGAATAAGGCCCGGGTGATCTATACATTGTTGCAAGGACAAAAGACAATAGAGATTTTTTTTATTTATATCTGATGGTGTCACGTTAAGCATCATTAGTTCAAAAGACTTACAAATATATCCTGTCCTCTGAGTAACACCAAAAACTTAAATGTAAATTGCAGCAACACCTTCTCCTCGACCCTTCATAGGAGGCTCATGTTTATAACAATAATCTGGGGGAGTAGATTCATTTAAACTAATATATTCATCCGGATTAAGCCAGGTTTCAGTCAAACAGAGCGCATCCAATCTATGATCTGTAATCATTTCATTAACAAATAGTGCTTTAGTAGAAAGAGATTTAATGTTTAGTAGCCCTATTTTTATATGATGTGTATTTTTAATTTGTTTGTTTTGTTCAAGTTTGTCCTTAATAAAAAATTTTCTAAATTATTTAGTGAGGGTATTGTGTTTGGTTGTTCGGGGAACAGACACAGTCTCTATGAGATATCTAGGAGATACTGTCTCTGTGTTGTAATTTATGTGACCTGTGTGACGTCTCAAGGCAGCTAGCAGACGTTCGGATTAACCAGTTTGTCTGCTTCCTGACCTGGGCCCCAGTTAGTCAAATACTATCATTATTAAGACTATGAGCCAAATTACTAGAGAGGAGAGCGGCACCTTCCCTGGAGGGATGGAGTCCGTCTCTCTTTAGTAGGTCAGGTCTACCCCAAAAACTCTTCCAATTGTCTATAAATCCTATTTTATTCTTCAGACACCACTCAGGCATCCAGCCATTCATTGACACTAATCTACTATAAACCTCATCGCCACGATGAGCAGGGAGGGCACCAGAGCATATTACAGTGTCTGACATTGTTTTTCGCACACCTCTTTAACATTATCTTTAGTGATCTCCGACTGGCGAAACCAGACATCGTTAGTGCCGACATGGATAACAATTTTAGAAAATCTACGTTTAGCGTTAGCCAGCACTTGTAAATTTGATTTGATGTCAGACGCTCTGGCCCCCAAAATGCAATTAACAATTGTGGCTGGAGTCTCTATTTCCACATTCCTTACAATAGAATCACCAATAACAAGGGCTCTTTCAACATGATTCTCAGTGGGTGTATCACTGAGTGGGGAGAATCGATTGGAAACCCTAACAGGAATGAGAGAGTTGTGTGTCTCTATTTTATTGCACAACAGTCTCTAGATTTTACTCAGAATGGTGGCAAAAACAAAAAACATCCAGTGAGCGGCAGTTCTGCGGACGAAAATGCCTTGTGTGTCTGTAGATCAATATGATTTATAAATATTATTATTAAAAATTAGGCCTATTATGATTATATTTAATTTAAGTTTAGTTTGTAACATTGGGAGAGCAGCAACTTGTGTTTTACACGTCCCGTTAGACAGTCAAGATTCAGACAAATTGGGAGTGTTCACAGCAAGGACTTATTTATTGTGCAAAACAAAGACTTTTTTTTTTTTATATTTCTATTATACTATGCATACAGCCAGTTAACATTTCCAAAATCTTATGAATATGGTGGCGTCGTTTAAAATGACGTTGCTTAACATGGAATTAAATACATAATAGCACACAGATGATACAATAGCCAGAGAAAAGCCTCAGAATTAAAATGCACTTGTCACAGTCAATTAGCACATTGCACGCATGATTTCATGAACCCACTTGTGCAAAACTGCATGGCCATGTCCACTGACTTTGCACATTTGTGTCACATTGCACTGTGCTTAAGGCTTAGTGCTCTTAAAATAGAGCCCTTTTTAGATCCGCACTTCTCATATTTATTGCCTCCTTAGGATGATTCACTTTTGTTATATTCCTCATTTATTAGTCTCTTTGCATTTCTGTAAACCCTGATTTGCTATTTGTGATGTAAGCAGTGATCATCTCTATAATGGTTCCCAGATTGAGCTGCATGTTGATCTCATCTCTTCCTCTCCTGTAGCCGGATAACATCCTCTACCCCCCCTCCATGCCCTTCCGCAAGTCCAGTATCCCTGAGGTCTCTCACGCTTCCAGCTTATCGCTGAAATTAAAACGGCAGCTCAGTGAAGATGGCAGACAGCTCCGGAGAGGAAGCCTCGGCAGTGCCCTAACAGGTAACGCGCTGCCATTTGTGCCTTATGAGATATACAGGGGTCATAGCATGAAAAAGCATTTCCTTGTTCTTTTTTTTTCCTTGACAGCAAGCCCAGAACCCTTAAAGGAGCAGTTCAAACAAAACCCTTATGCAGTTTCAAACACGTATCACTTTCTTTCTTCTGTGGAACACACACAGTCTAAAACTTGGATGACATTCTTCTGTGGACCACAAAAGAGAAGTGAGAACTTCCGGTTGTATCTCATAGCGCATAGAAGAACTGGACACAAATTATGCTTTTTAGTGAATAAGGACTGAATTTTTGCATTTCTGTTCTCACTGGTCAGTCCATCTGAAGTGGTTCAATAATTGAGAAGTTGGTTGCTTGACCGTTTTTTAATTTTCCTGTTTTTGTTTTGTGATTACCTCTATGTATTGGTATTGCAATACAAAGCCATGTGAAGCCCAGAAACACTATTATTCTATTATTCATCAGTTTTTTAAACACAGCGGCCATATTTGTGTCATGGCACACAACACATTTTTGTGACACAGCTGTTTACGGAAACCTCAGTATCTCAGCTCAGGATAGTCTTGGCTCCTTGGAACAAAAACTGATCTCTAGAGCACATTACAAGGTACATGTGCATATACAGGACATTCATTTGGCACCTTCTTGTTCCTTAGACATAGAACTTAAGTCCTAATGTAATGAGCAAGATCACTGAAAGTTCCACTTTTAGGGTCAATTTATAATGGGAAGTGTTCAAGTCTTAGTCCTAATTTTTTTAGGGGGTACCTAAGTAGGTATAGTGTGCATGCAGAACATTTCAGGTTTGAGACTTCTAAAACATGAAATGCACTGCATGAACACTATATAAGTGGTTTTGCAATACCAAATACATAGAGGTAATCACACAAAAAATAAAAAAATAATAATAGTAAAATTAAGAATGGTCAACCAACTTAACAATTATTGGACCTCTTCAGACGGGCTGACCCGTGAGAAAAACAGAAACAAATGTAGTCCTTTTTCACTAAAAAGCCTATTTTATGACACAAGCTTGCTCACTTGAACCTTGTGCGAGATACAACAGGAAGTTCTCACATTAACACTGGAAGTTATCAGTTCTCGTTTGTGTTTCGCAGAAGAATGTCATAAGAATTTGAGACCGCATTAGTAAATGAGTAAATGATGAGAGACTTATTATTTTTGGGTGAACTATACTTTTAAATTGCTTAAGTCATGTTACTCACTGTCTTAAAGGTACAATGGCATAAAACACCGGTTTAATTCTAAGGCCAGAAACATACTCTACATATATGTGAATGCTGAATCCATGCATTGGATGTGAATCAAGTGCTTTTTGTTGCACAGAAACCTTGACTTCAGTCCACAGAGGGACAGATCATTCAGTTCAGCATCACTCAGTTGTCATTGGTTGGAACATTGTAACCACAGTAGTAATTGATTACATTCTGTTCTTTTGAGTGGTTTGTTTCTTTGCGTGTTGTATTTTATTAGGTATATAGGGCACACAGCTGAAATGTGAAGAGGTTAAAGTTGGCATTTCCTCAGTGCTGTGGACATTGACAATGTAGAAGCAGGAATCACAATTGTCCTCCCCTTTTTCCTGTTTTATTTTCAATTTTTTTTTTAAATAGACCTGGGTCTGAAGCCATGTGAAGCCCAGAAACACATACTGTAAATATGGGTTAAATTGGCCATCTGGGATGTGATGTGGAAGCTTGCTTTCAGATTCTCCAGTGCTGAACTAAAATCAGTTTCTGAGAAAACAATATTTAAAAGGTTTATATTATTACAAATGAATTATTGTTTAGTGTATTTATTGGGTTTCTATTTGTTTTGATTCTGTTTCTGTTCTTATTCCTTTTCTATTTCTGTTCAATCCGATTATTTGATATGAAATTTGATACGATTCTATTCCATTCTTTTATTTGAAAATTTTAATTTATAAGACGTGACTAGCAGCACTCAAGTGCCTTCTCAAGCCCATTCTATCAGCGATTTTGTTGCTGCAAGTGACATTTAGATCATGCTTTAGCTAGTTTCCATTGAAAGTAGTTGGCAGCAGTGCCTCTAACAGCAGATGACTGTAAAGACAGACAGTCTCAGTTGTCTCCGCTTCTGAGACAGTCAATCCACGCATCTTATCACGTGGCTCGCTGTGCATGACACCGCTGAGACTCACAGAATGTGGTGGCTCGTGCAACTCTCCGTGATCCGCACACAACTTACCACGCACCCCACTGAGAGCGAGAACCACTAATCGCGTCCACGAGGAGGTTACCTCATGTGACTCTACCCTCCCTAGCAACCGGGCCAATTTGGTTGCTTAGGAGACCTGGCTGGAGTCACTCAGCACATCCTGGATTTGAACTCGTGACTCCAGGGATGGTAGTCGGTGTCAATACTCGCTGAGCTACCCAGGCCCCTTGCTCTTGACAAGATTTATAAACATCCCTTCACTAAATCATAATGGACAAGTGTACTTAATATTTTAAATATTCTAATACCTCACTGCACTGAAAGTTCAATCATATTAATTAAATATTACATTAACATTACGATATTAGCATGAGTCTGGTGTGATAGAATACATTTTCACATCATTGTCTGTGAAATTTACATCCAGTCTTTCAACTTAATGCATGACCATGAAAAGCAAGTACACCAGTAAGTTACTTTTGCTTAGTATCTGTGTGAGAATAACAGGAAGGGTCATGGAATGGATGTGACTTAATTGTACAGCACTGTTTACATTAAGATGAGCTCTGCAATCTATACCCACAACAATTACGCATGTATTGTGTCACATAACCTGACGTTTTTCCACCTTGAAAAGTAGTCCCACCTCAAAATTAGGATTTAGACAACTTTACAGATCAAATAACACAGATTTTCTCACTAAATAATTAATGTGTGTGTATATATATATATATATATATATATATATAAAATGGAAGCCTCACATTTCTGCGAGTAGAGCAGTATGGTCGTGACATGGCATTTGCCAGGGTAAAAGTTGTGTATTTAGCTTGAGAGGGCTGACACCTCCTGATTCATATGTAAAGGATGTCACGTCAGACATCAAGACAACACTTACCCTCAACAAACACTCCAAGTAATAAGTAAAGAGCAGGATAGACATGCTCAGACAAACACAAAATACAAATGATGGAATAAATACATTTTAATCACTTGCTAGGAGTTCCATTTAAAACATTATAAAGCATTGTATGTGTGTGGCAATAATTGTTTCTATTACCCCGATGAAGATAGATTAATTGAAATTATATGGCACTATGATGAGGTTTTGTGATGGGCTCACAATCCCTGCTGTTTCACTCATCTAGATTTTCCCTCTCACTAAGGGAATGCCCCAGGCATGACCAATTGTGGAAGCACCAATGATACAACGTATGTCAAGATTGACAGACCAATCCCTGCAGTTTATAAGGATGCAGCCCTCATCAGATGCACTAGGATTTATTGTTCAATGGTTTGACGACTGAGCCACTGGTAACATCCAAATGTAATAAATCTTTTTTTCTGCAAGCTTGTGGAGTGGCAGTTATTTCTATATAGCAGAGTGAACTAATGCGTCACTCCGAGTTTTTCTCTTTTATTTTTACTCTTGGCACTCTTCAGTGTTTTTCCGACTTTTTTGCTGCGCTCACAACGCTTCAAAGAGAAGGAAAAGAAAAGAGTTATTCTTGGCTCATTGTATTTTCTGTGTAAGTTTTCACATTGTGTTGGACTTACTATAGAAGTATGGCAACCAAAGAGCCAGAGAGTTCAGGTGGGAAAGGCTGCTCTCACCACTTATGTGCATGCTGCCCATGAGATTCTCAAACGCATTGTATCTCATGCCTGTGGGCTAAACATGCTTGGGCCTTGTTGTCCAGCCTGGAGAGTTGCCCCCATTGTTCTTCTTTCTCGACCAAGGTTAAGGAGAGAATGTTGAGTGTTGCAGTAGTGATCAAAAAGGACCTGTGTCTCTCTTCTCTGGCCTGAGAAGAGTCAGCGGAGTGTCCGCAGGCTCCATCATGGGGGAAATTATGGACAATGTGTCTCCAGTCCTTTCCCCGCTGTTCGAGGACACATTGGCGAGAGCGTAAGATGAAGATGGGGATGAAGTTTTGTCTGACATCCTCGTGGAGGGCGAGGATTATGAAGAAGATGCCATTTTGCCCATGGATCAGTCCCAGGCACATAGCACGCAGGAGAAGTGCTCTCCATCTCCGGATCAGTCAGAGTTGGGTTTTTTTTAGGTCCGTCGCAGGGCCTCTGGCTAAGCTCTCGTTTGTCTGGCCATCACAGCCATCAGTTACGGGAGTTGAAATTGATTTGTTTGAGGACAAGAAGCTCCCGTCTCAACTCCCTCCAGTGAAGCAGTTCCTCCCAGCTGTCCCGGTCTGTGAGGCAGAACTTAGACGATATTGGAATTAGCCTTTTTCTGATGAGTGCCTGTCCAGGGTATTTCTGACACCCTATACCCCTGCCCATACCCAGGAGGCAGAGGCATTTGAAGAATTTCTCCCAAGAAAGCCGCTGGCTCTTCCTTCTCAGTCAAGTCGGACTGGTTTCAGGCCATCTGTAAAGGGAGGAAAGTCTGATTTACAGCCTAGTCTCCCTACGCTGCTCCAACAACTGGGAAACACAGTGCCACAACCCAAGCCAGGCCATTCAAAGCCAAAACCTGCGAGACGCCGCTCTTCTAACCCCAAGGGGCAAAAGAAGGGATGGGCAACCTGAGGCCTTTGTTCATCTCGAGAGGAAACGGAGACGGATGCTGGAAGTTGGACAAGTTCCTGTGTTCAAACAGACTATTCAGTTTCACTCCCAATTGTGTGCTGGGCGACAACACACATTCCCCAATTGCCCCCTGCAAATGTTCTCCTTCCTCCACCTGCGGAGTACATTCTGAGGGCGAATGAGACAGTTCACACAAGCATTCATGATGTGTATCAAATTAAAAAATAATTTGCCGCACCAGGTAGAGTGCTCTGGGCACAGATTTGTGTGAAAAGAAAATGGATTAAAAAAATTTAACAAAAGAACATGAATATGTCCCCCCAGTTCAGAGCTAAATTTCCTTATCTTCACCACTAGAGGGAGTTGTCACACCACTAGTAAGCGAAGGGGGTCAGGGTCCGCTCGCTGTTCAAACATAGCTCTGGTGCGCATGCACAGGTTATCCTTGGGTTCTGAATACAGTAACAAGCAGTTACAGGCTTCAGTTTTTACCACCTCTTCTCAATGTAATGTTAACATCAGTGGCACAAGGGGAGGTGATTCTGTATTTAGAGGAAGAAATATCCTCTTTACTGAGCAATGGAGTGATAAAAATGGTATTGTTGGAAGAATGGCATCAGGGCTTTTGTTCCCAGAATTTTGTCAGTCCAAGAAGAGGTGGAGATCCTTTAGATATGAGGATCCACAACGATTCAAAGTACGATTTCAAAATGCTCACGCGCAGAACATTGTCTCATTCTATTCGTCTATTCATATTAATCTATTCGTCATGCAGACTGGTTTGCGAGATCTCCGAGATGTGTATATTCACATAGACATTTTTCCTGCTCTGGTATTTACCAAATGTGTGGAATCAGTGTCTGCTTATCTAGATGATCTGCTTGTTTGTGTGCTGTCTTAGCGGCAAATGGAGAGAGATACAAAAACATTAGTTACACATTTGGAGAGCTTGGGTTTCAGAATTAACCAAGCAAAGAGCTGTCTTATTCCATCTCAAGATATAATTTATCTGGGGCTCAGTCTGAACTGAGTGTTCCTTTCGGGCGAACGCATAGAGGCCATTCACACCTGCATCACCTATTTTCAATCGGGGAGATCGGTTTCTCTCAGGAGGCTTGATGGCCTCAACAGTGGCCGTGATTCCTCCGGGGTTGTTGCCTCATCTGGCAGAGATTCGGACAGGCAGCCGTGGATCTCTTCGCATCGTGAGAAGATGCGCAATGTCCTCTGTTCTTCCTGGTGGGTGACGATGCACTGTTGGTTGTGGATGTGCTAGCGCACCCATGGCCTCACACATTACATTATGCATTTCCCCCACTGAGCCTGATCGGACCGACGCTACAGAGAGTGAGGGAGTATGGCCATTATATTATACTAATAGCTCCGTTCTGACCAGGGAAGATGTGGATTTCAGAGATAACTCGGCTGCTTTTCGAGAACCCCTGGCCTCTACTGCTGCACAGAGATCTTCTCTCTCAAGCATGCAGGAAAATCTTCAATCCCTCTCCTCAAAACTTGGTTGTCTGGGCCTGGCCCATGAGAGGCTAAATTTAAATGGCACCGGTTGTACACTGTACTGTAGGCTTTATTGTTGCTGATCCATATTCTTATGTTTCTGAATTAATTTCTTGGATGATAAAGAAAATTTAGTGCAATTGTAAGGTTCTGCGTTTTCTCTGCATGTGGCTTTTGCCGTCTGCTTCAGCCAGATATCTGCAATGAGTTGTCTATATCCCTTAGTGAGATACAGGAGTGTTAGAAAGAGAACTTTAGGTTAGTCACATAACCCCGGTTCTCTGATAACATGAAGTGAGGTACAGTCTCTCACATCTTCACCTTCCTTGCAGTTCGCACAGAGAAGAGATATGCAGAGAAAAAGGCAGCAACAGATAGCTGTGGTTTATATTAGAGAGGTGCGGTGAAAAGCTGCACTGATTGTACTGTCAATCTTGACAGACATTGTGTCATAGGTGCTTCCACAATCAGTCACATCTGAGGTGTTCCCTTAGTGAGATACCTCAATTTATGTTATAAGAGAATGGGGTTACGTGAGTAACCTAAAGCTTCCCCCCCTTTGACTCACTCGTTATGGCAGATTCTGTTCAATTAATTGTTCAAATGGCTGGAATTGGTTAATTCGCTGTTCAGCTTAAATCAATCAAACAGCTGACTCGCATGCTGAATCTCTTGGAGTGGTTTCTCACCCAGTAAAACTGTGATGGATTGATAGGCTACTTTAGAGAACAAAAATAGCATTAGATAAAGTGGAATATTTACCTTCAATCAACTGAAACAACAGCAAATCTTTTAGTTTGCCAGTGAAGAAAGTCTTTATTAAATTAATCTGTTGCATGTGCAGATTTTGAAGAACTCTGTACTGCAGGTAAAGACATTTCAACCTAAACAGTATGCAAAAAAGTTATACATTGTGTGATATTATACTGTCTTGACATTACATGCACCATGTTAGAACTATGGTATTTGTACCTTGTACCTTGGGGTACCATGAACATATATTATATGAATATGCTAGTAATTCCAAGGAACCAAGGTTATCTATCAAAGTAGCATGATATTGACTTCTTATACCACCACATTGTACCTCTTTTTCAGATGTAAATTGTTTCTAAGAAATAAGCAGTAGATCAGCGCTAGAGTTTGTTAGTTTTAATGTTATAATTTCCGCTGGTTGCAGCTGTTATCAGTGGCGTTGAGTGACAGCCGGTGCCGATGATCTCTTGTGCATCTTCTTGCTCCACACTTTGCACTCCTTTCAAGTTAAATTGCAAAGAACAATGCAAACAGATGTGTCCTTGCTCATGATATACATCTTCTAACATACATAATCTTTGTTTATTAAGTTTAATGAGAACAGAATAGATGCCGGAACTCCTCTAACAAGATATAAGTTTACCATGAGACCAATCAGTCATTTTGGCACATACCTTACTGATTCATATATTTATCCACTGACTAACAAAATCCCTGTACTGACAGTATAACCAGTATGTATCAAGTTATCAAATTAATGTGCAATATTTATTAGAGCACGTGAATTGGTAATTTGCAATGACTCTATCAAAACACATAACCAATTCATATAATGAGTTTTGCCACTTCCTGCCGTCAACACAATCCCCCCACTTTAATGTGCTGGGAAACAATGTGAAAGGCTTGAATATGAGCTGAATATTGTCGTTAAGGTCTGTAATGTGTTAAGGGATGAGAATTGTGACGTTCCTAAGGATATATTAGAATATTTTTAAGTAGCATAATGTACACTGTGGCAATTCGTCTGCTGATTGTCTATATATACAGCAAAAAGAAGGTAATTGGCATTAGCAGCATACAGTAGCCATATATTTGAAAACTTTAGTCACACTAAAACATTTATGAATACCATTCAGTGCCCAGTGCTATAATAAAACTACAGCATTTACAAGAGTGTACAATCAAATTCTACAGTATTTTGGCAAAAGTTAATTTGTCACTTAGTAATACGGCTAATGCTAATATTAGCTCAGTGTTTGTAAGGCTGATAAATCATACTTCTGCACTTGTTTAAACATTTACAAAATTGTAAATATTCTGCATATGACAGCTCAGTAATTTTTCATATTGTTAAGCCTATTATTTATTTGCCTATCCATAAATTTCATTGTTGCACTGTAGGTACATTTACGGTTGCTTTTAGTAATTGTGGTAACGTGATGAGTTTCCATGTGACATCCATGTCAAATTTGGGTCCTGAAGCAAAACCAGTTGAGAGCCACAGCATTAGATAATTAAATATCAAACCAAGTGGTATATGCAAACAAATGATGCTTTTCACAGAATTAACTGACTTTTTATTATACAAGCACAGTAGCCACAGGTGTAGTTCATCACATTGACTATGGACATGTTACACCAACATTTGACAACCTGTGTCCAAAAAGGTTTTGTCTTGATTTTGAACAGTATGACAATAGTTTTATTGTTTATACCCTAATTTGCATTTTGGTGAAATGTTTTGCTTAATGTGTACTTGCTATCTTTTTTATTATAATTATAATTTTCGTTTACTTTAAGTGTCCAAATCATTTTTGAGGCCTCTTTACAGGAAATATTTGTGTATTCAGCACTAATCATTCAGTATGACCTTCCCCTACATGTCATGTGCATCAAGTCAGTGCTTGTGAAACAGGGTGGCACTCACAGAATCCTCTCTGTTCTTGTATGAACATATTAAGTTAAGAGTTAATCCATTAACTATATAACAACTTGTGTTGTTCATAATGCCAACACAGAACACTTAATTACCAACCTCAAATGTCTGAAGGGATCCCGTCCTATTGTAGCTTGTACTTGTGTGAGATGTAATTTTATAAATGTGATGTCATTTACATATGTAAGGGATAATGTACAATTAGTTATTATCTGAAATTAAACCATAACAGGGTGACATAACAATTAAACCAAACCATATCATGACATTGTTGTTATGTGGATGAAGGGGTGAGTGAAAATTTGCAACCAAATTTCGTGCTATGTGGCTAAAATGTATTTATTTGGCAACTGGCTGGGAAATGTTTAGATTTCACTCACCAGTATTTATGTCGTATAGTGGTGAAGTATTCAGCAGCGAGATCCTTTCACTGCATGTTGAGAGTAAACATTTGTTCAGTGTTTTTTGTGTCCAAATTAACATTAACTACAATATACCCATATTAAATGATATCAATTTGAATCAAAATCTGAATAGAATCGAATCAAGAGCTTGAGAATTGGAATCGGAAATCTGTATACATTCCCAGCCCTATGTTGATTTGTTCTTTATTTTGCAAGACTGTATGTACATGGTCCAGCTTACTGGTGCTTGCTAAGTACATACATGCATAAAGACTCGTGAAATATTTATTTGATTTGTAATAATTTTATTGTGTGAGAAGGGAGGAGGACAGAGTGACATGGTGGAAGACTGTTAGACACAATGGTACAGTATAATATGCTGTTTAGCGTTCGTTAAGTTGACCAATCAGAATCAATTATTCCAGTGTGTAATAAGCATGCAGTAGCAATTGATTCTCTTGTGCACCAAATAAATCTGGGAGTAAAGGTACTTGCCATTAAAGACATCTTTAATTTTTCCAGGGAAGTACCTGCTGCCGTACGCATCAGCCCATCAGGCATGGCCAGCCACAGGCTCTGAGACCACCAACCTGGTGCGCATGCGCTCACAGACCCTCGGCAAGTCTGCACCCTCCCTCACGGCCAGTCTGGTCAGTATACCACACTTTGTCATATTCCTACAGGAGGGTCTCTGAGACACAGGGCATATGTGGCTTGTCTTTGCCAAGCTTGATATTAAGATACTTTTTGCTGTACTGCATCTGATAATGTAAATATTTCTGATACTTCTGTGCACTGTCGCTTTAAATGGCAAAAGCCTTTAGTTTACGTCAATTGCTAGTTAGAAGTAGGTGGTATCATGTGGAGTTTCTTATACTAGAAAGCATTTCAAAGTATAAACACCATGGGACCACACAGCCATTATACCACTCAGGAACAAGATGCTGGTGGAAACATGTAGACAAGTATCTATATCCACAGTAAAACGAGTCATATATCGACATAACCACAAAAAGCCAGACTACAGTTTGTAAGTGCACATGGGGACAAATATCTTACTTTTTGGAGAAATGTCCTCTGGTCTGATGAAACAAAAATGTAACTGTTTGACAATAATGACCATCGTTATATTTGAAGGAAAAAGGGTGAGGCTTGCAAGCCAAAGAACACCATCGCAACTGTGAAGCATATGGGTGATAGCATCATGTTGTGCGGTGCTTTGCTGCAGGGGGGACTGGTGCACTTCACAAAATAGATGGCATCATGAGGAAGGAAAATTATGTGGATATATTGAAGCAACATCTCAAGACATCAGCCAGGAAGTTAAAGCTTGGTCGCAAATGGGTCTTCCAAATGGACTATGTTGTGGCAAAATGGCTTAAGGGCAACAAAGTCAAAGTATTGGAGTGGCCATCACAAAGCTCTGACCTCAATCTGATAGAAAATTTGTGAGCAGAACTGGATAAGCATGTGCGAGCAAGAAGGCCTACAAACTTGGAATTTGGAATTAAATGTCAGGAATTGTGAAAAACTGAGTTTGAATGTATTTGGCTAAGATTTATGTAAACTTCTGACTTCAACTGTGTGTGTGTGTGTGTGTGTGTGTGTGTGTGTGTGTGTGTACACACACACATACACACACAAATGTTAGTTCTGGTCCTTTAATCTGATTGGACGAGAGATGTTCCATAAGTTTTGATGGTCTCACACCATCAGCACTCTGATGCTTCACCGTGTGTATCACTCCACTTGCGTTCGTTCGTTCGTACGATCGCTCGTTTACTACTACAATACTAAGGCTAGGAAATAGCTTTACTCTAACAAATTTAGCATTAACACTCATCACAGCTGAGAGACACAACAGATTGATTAATTACACAAGTTCAAGGCACTTACCTCTTTCCAGACTTTCCACATTGGAGAGGACAAAATGGTGAAGGAGATTGAGGTTTCTATAGTGAAAGACTCTTGTGCACCAGCTACCGTGAAATAGGGAGGAATACCCCCGCTTGGATGGCTATTTTTCCACTACTTTTCACTGAAATTACATTATCTTCAGAAAGTTGACTAACAAACTACAGCATTATCAATTAGTGATCGCACATGCTCATCTCTGTCTCTCTCTCTCTCTCTTTCTCAAACAAACACACACATCCTTATTTTCTCCAATAGCCTGTTAGAAACAGCCCAAGCTGTGATATTAGTAGTTCTGAAGTTGTTTTTGAGAGGCAGATTCTGACCCGTTGTGCAAGAAGTAGTTCTGTTCACAAATGTGTTTATGACCGTACTCAGTTTTTCCTAAGTTATTAAAATGTACTTGTTCATTGAACTGTTGCATATGAGCAATGTCACACTCGCAATCATGCTGTTTGGCCCTATATCAGCACTGCTGTGATTACCTACGGTACTCGGCATACGGCCTCATTGGCATACGGCCTCATGTCTGCAGCTGGATTACTGCAGTGCTGATGTAGGGCCATATGTCACGCTTGCTCATGTGATATTGCTTAAATATTAACTCAGCAAAAAAAGAAACGTCTATGTGTAAATATTTGTATGAACATAAGAAGATTCAACAACTAAGACATAAACTGAACAAGTTTCCCTCAAGAAATGGAATAATGTGTCCCTGAACAAAGGGGGGCCAGTTATGTCTGGTCCAGCAAAGGTGGATTGTGCTCATAGGGGATGTTGTTGCCGATGATGTCTGGTAAGAACCTGCCTTACAACAGGCCTACAGGCCCTCAGTCCAGCCTCTCTTAGCCTATTCTGGACAGTCTGAGCACTGATGGAGGGATTGTGCATTCCTGGTGTAACTCGGGCAGTTCTTGTTGTCATCCTGTACCTGTCCCACAGGTATGATATTCGGATGTACCGATCCCGTGCAGGTTTTGTTACACGTGGTCTGCCACTGCGAGGATGATCAGCTGTCCTTCCTGTCTCCCTGTAGTGCGGTCTTAAGTGTCTCACAGTACGGTCATTGCAATTTATTGCCCTGGACACATCTGCAGTTCTCATGCCTCCATGCAGCATGCCTAAGGCACATTCTCGCAGATGAGCAGGGACCCTGGGCATCTTTCTTTTGGTGTTTTTCTTTTGTGTGTGAGTCAGTAGAAAGGTATCTTTAGTGTCACAAGTTTTTATAACTGTGACCTTAATTGCCTACCGTCTGTAAGCTGTTATTGTCTTAACAATCGTTCTACAGGTCCATGTTCATTAATTGTTTATTGAACAAGCATGGAAAACATTGTTTAAAACCTTTACAATAAAGATCTGGATTTGTACAAAGTAATTGTTCCTTTTTTGCTGAGTTTATATTATAAAATCTTTTTCACTTAAATTTTTTATCTGTTTCTCATCCACACTTGTATTACTTTGGATTACTTTTATGCTGCCTTTATGTGCTTTTTGGGGCTTCTGTTCTGGTCCCAATTCATTTGCAGTGTGAAGACATACAGAACTAAAATATTCTTCTAAAAGTATTTGTTTCAGAATAAAGAGTAATACACATCTGGGATGGCTTGAGGGTGAGTAAATGATGAGAGATTTTTTTGGGGGGTGTGAACTATCTCTTTAACTGGGATCATATGTAGACTAACGGTCTCAAACACTAGGGGGCAGTGCTGTATTACAGGCAAAGAAAATACATTGTTTGCTCAGTTTTGATAATCTCCCTTGTGATAAAGGAAATTTAACTCTTTACTTTTAGTATGATAGACTCACAGGAAATGCTGCCTCTGGTAACATTTTGTTCTTGTCATAAAAGCAAACACAAAAACCGAGACGCAGGCTTTTCGTGATGAGTGGATTTCAAGATGGGCAGATTGTGTGCCTAAACTGATACTAGCATAATTTAATCTACTTTTTTGGTTAGACTCTAATATATAGAGTAAGTTAGTAAAGCATCTAAAATAAATTAATAAATCAATGTAGAGACCTGGAACAAAGTGTTATGAACAGATGATACATTAAGCTATCTAGAAGGGAAAGGATAGTGGCAAAAGAAAAGGACACACAGACAAAAAATAGAATAGTTGTGGTAATTTGGATGACTGCCACTGATGCTGGATTACTCCCATTTATTGAAGATGTAACTGCTGAAGACAGCACCATGATGAACTTTGAAGCTTCCAAATGCATCCTGACTCTTTGCTCTTGTCCAACCAAATGCATCAAAACACACTAAATGACACTTTGTCCCCTAAAAGTTAAGGAATCCAAGTTTTTTTTTTTAATTCCCGCTTAACACTACTTTTTGTTTCTCACCATATTGATCATCCAGAATGAAACCACAATCACCTGGAAAGATTATCTGATTATGTCTGTACGCTGCAGAATTGTATAGTGGGGTATATATTAGAGGCGGCTGTGGCTCAGGTGGTAGAGTGGGTTGGCCACTAATCGCAGGGTTGGTGGTTTGATTCCCGGCCCACACGAGACCACATGCAGAAGTGTCCTTGGGCAAGACACTGAACGCCAAGTTGCTCCCAATGGCAGGCTAGCACCATATAGCTAGCGTTCATTATCATTTTATTTTATTTTTTTAGGATTATTATTCAAGAAAATGTACAGAATGGAAGCTAAAAGGATGGAAATAAACAGCTAATGTGTTAGCCATTGCTAAGTGAGGGATTGAGGGTAATCTTACATTGGTGTCAACTTGTGTCATTGTTTTCCACCCTAAAATGATGGCACTACCTGTAGGATGTCATTAAGGAACTTTTTCCCAGTGCAATATGGTAAAATTGGCAACAACCACTCAAAGTAGTGACAGTTTGCCCTATTTTAAGAATGCTAAAGCTAAGCACAACACTATGCTTTAAATCATACATGCAAAGTCAATGGGCATGACCATGAAGTTTTGGTATTTTCATGCAAGCATGTGCTAGATCTAGGCGCTAGTGGGTTTGGCGAAATTGTGTGCGCAAAATTCTAATGGGCTGGGTCAGGTGCAATTGAATTCTGAGGTTCTTCTCCGGTTTCTGTCAAGCACCTGTGATATTAACAAAAACAGCACACTCATAAGTTGTTGGTTGTGTAAATGGACTTCATGCTATGAATTGGAAAATGGAAATTTAGACTTGTCATTTTGTGTATTATGTGTATTAATTTCAGGCATATTTCTACATTGACATGCTTCTTTTACTCACGTGGAAAATGTTGTTCTCATCAGGACTTGAATGTTGACCATTAAATTATAGAGAATGTAATCTCTATATCATATTGATCAAGTGACACACAAATCATGGCTATTATTAACAGTGATTGTATCAGCCTTTCTGGTTAGACTGTGGATTTATGCACGCTCTTCATTTCTATCTGTCGATTTTTTAAAAAAAAATAAAAAATAAAAAAAAAAATAAAACATTTTTTGGAAATATGAAAAAAATGGTATATTATAAGATATTAATAAGATAAGAAATATAATAAGATCTTTCTAAATTCAAATTACACTTCAAATGAAACAACCATATATTCAAAATATCGAAGTGGTCAAAAAATAAATAAATAATGTAACCACCTCCCCGTATCCAAACATTCTTCCACCAGTCCCATTTGCATTCACTCCAATATAAAGTATAATATAAAAAAATTAAATTTATTATAAAAATATTAATAATAATTGAAAATAAACTATGATGTCTAGAACATCTAACACAAATCATATATATATATATATATATATATATATATATATATATATGTTATAATAGTTATATAACTATTATTATTATTATTATTATTATTATTATTATTATTATTTAACAGCTACATCTGTGTTTGTAAGGGACATCATTTGATGTTCCACTATATTTTCAGAGTTTAGACTTGAACTTTATTATCACCTGCCTGGTTCAATGTCCAAACTGCAAATGCAGGAACTGAATTTAGATTTTGTTCTGATATGTCTTAGGACAATTACCTATTTCTTAGGAAAACAGGAAACTGCGCTATGCGGCTCTTCATTAACATACAATGCACTCACATTTTGCGTGCGCTCAGCCACAATGGTGCAAACACTCCCATCCATGCCATTTTAGAATCGCTTAATCGCAGTAATCATTTTATTATTGGACACTTTAACGCTTGGATTAAATTAATCATGGCAGATTATGAATAGTGATTTTTATTTTTAATGATGCTGCATCCACATCACAAGGTGTCATTAAGTCCAAGATGACATGAACAAAAGTTACTAGTGCACCTTTAAAACATAAAGATGTGGAAGTTCTGGATAGTACAAATGACCAGTTAGAAGCATCTTGGAATGCAAGCTTGTCTAAGCATATGCTTTAGCAAGGTCTTTCTCTTCCTTTCTCTCTCTCTGCAATGTTTGGCTTTATCAGGCCAATTATATGACCCTGCTTCTAAAAAAGCCTCCCTGAAAATCAATGACGGCTGGGCCTTCCCGCTTTGCAGAGACTCCCATTAAATTGCTAATGCCCCTTTCCCCCCCTCGCCATTCTTGCTGTATCTTTTTGGATGTTCCCCCTCCTGCAAAATACAAAGGGAAACATGATGTCTTGGGAATGTTAACTCTGTTTAGTGAAAACGGGTGCCTGTGGAGGAGGCCTGATGATTCGTATATGACCTTGGAAAGATATTCCTCAAACACAGAGGGAGCTTATCTATTTTCCCTTTGTATACCTCATGTGGAGGGAATATGGCTTTTTTGCTTTGTTCCGTTTAGATATTCAGAAACTTTGTAAAGTGCTGTCAAAAACGGTTAGGATTAAAGAGGAATGTGGTCTTTCACCAGTGATCGCTGTGGATATATCGCTGTTTGTTACAACAGTGCATTTTGTGTTGGTTTATTATGCTTCTTGTGTGAATCACTTCCTGTTCATAGGAACTGTTTTCTCAGGCAATATAAAAAGATTGGATTGTACTTCAGAAGGAATATATTTGTCTAGGGCTGTTGTGTTGCTACACTGTAAAAAATAAATACAAATTATTATACAAAAAAATAACTGGCAGCTGTGGTTGCCAGAATAATTATGTAAAAAATACAGTAAACAGGCACGGAATGGCCATTGGGAGTACCGGGACTTTTCCCGGTGGGCCGGCCACGACCGCTGTGTTATGCAGAACGCTCCACAAAGCAGCGCCGTGATGACAGCAACAACACCTCCGCCCCTGACAGTAAAAATGTCAGCAGCTTAACAGAACAACCTGTACATTTTACAGTTTAAATCTGTTGTAATTTACATGACCATGCTGGCACTGTAAACATTTGCTTTGTACTTTATAATGTATTTGTTAATCACCGTAGAAATTACAGAAGAGCACATGATGACATGAAGACATCAATAGTGACTCTTCCAGGAGCGATGACCAATAAACATGAACTAAACTACATCAGATATAACACACAACATCCCAAAGTACATAACTGATATTAAAACTAAGAAGAGATATAACTATTCCCATAAAATATAATGAAATATGATGGGTCATACAGGGAATTGTGGGAACACCGGATTATTGTTTTTTACTGTAATTTTAACAATAATTTACCGTAAAAAGTACACGTACTCTCTTGTTAAACAATATACATTTGTACCATTTAAATATACAGGAAAATCATACTTTTAACATCTAAAAATTTTTTAAACAATAAACGTTTTATTGTTAAACTACTGTATTGTCTCTTAAAATATATTAAATAATTTTACTGTATATTTTGCAGTTAATATTCATTACTCAATTAACGTTTTATTTCTGTAGCATTTTTAGTCTTTTACCGGTAAAATTACAGACATTTTTTTAGTGTACTTGTAAATATGACTCACTGGTTCCTCTCCTACACCAAGACTATACACAACCATACAGTTATTTTCTTCAGATGGATTGTTGAGGACTGCTGTCTTGATTAGTATGTTAATTATTTGTGATAATTGGCCAGAAACTTAAAAATAATAATGTTAATAATAATAAAATTATACTCTGGCCGCTTGAACAAATGTTATTTATTTAATCTAACACAGAAGACATTTCGCAGAATGTCCACCCTGCTCTTTTCCCTTTTAAATGTGGATAGTGATATAAGTGGATACCAAGCTCCAAAAGGACAAAAAACAAAACATAAATGTACCACAAGCATCATCCTTATGACTTGTGTGCTACTGTAGTCTGAGTCGTCTGAAGCCATATGATAGTTTTATCCCTTTGGCACATATGATCAAGTAAACATTCAAATAATCACAAAATAAAAATGTATAGCCGTTACCGTCGAAGATGACTGTATGATGCTGCGATGCAGCTATATTTTCCAGAGATGGAAACTCGAGTCTGGGACGAGGACTCAATTCGGACTTAAGTCTCAAAAGAAATGACTCTCGATTTGACTCTGACTCGTTAACTATTGGCTTGAGATTTGACTTTCTCTCAAAATCGGAGACTCATAAAAATCACAATTCATTAGCATGTTCAAATGCATTTGAACGTTTTTTTAAACAAATCCCTCGAACAGTAAAAATGACCGCAGGGCATTTAACCATGTTTGGTAGTGAAGATCCTTGCTTGTTTTACCTGAGGTTACCATGGTCTTGTTACAAATACCATTGTTTAAATTATAAAAACTATAGCTTTTATTGTGTGTTTTTATTTTATTATTTTTTGTTTGGGTGTTTTACGATGAAGGCCTTGGTCTTTGCAGTGACACCTGTTGGTGTGGAGGCTGCATTACGCAAAAGCACATTTTCTGGTTACAGATGTCTTTTGAAGAAATACACAGGTGTATTTGACGCATGATTAATATCTATCACTATAAATAGTGGATGATAATGTGGATTACTGAGATAAAGTGAGTAGTATTTAACCAGTCAAGTAAGTTGTCTTAAGCTTGTCAGGCGATCTCAACATGATGGCCACCATGAGGATTGATGTTTTGTAGAAATAAAACTGCTATTTGTAGGCCACTGATATGACCGCAAACTTGTGTGTGCGCATTTTTTTTTTTTTTAAACATTAGTTAAAAGTACTAATTTGTTTGAGTTAAACTCTTTACAGTGGAACAAATTGCTTGCTTGAATGTTTACCTGAAGCATCTTTAGTCACTGAAAAGTTTGTAGGCTTGCTCTGAAATATTGCTTAAATTAAGACCAGATAAGACCACAACCACCTTTCGCCTCACCAGTTTCTTCATTAGGGCTTCTGTGCTCCATATATTAAATCTTCACAACAAACATTACACTGTCATATCTGAGGGTGAAAGATTTTGAATCGATGCTTTGCTCTATTGGCAGGTCTGCTCAGGGCGAATGCTATTTCTATTAGTATCCAGCAGTTGCCGCACTGGGTAGAATGCAAATGACGACTACAAAGGGATTATTTATTCATTATGACACTGCGTGACTCACAGTGAGTCATCAGAGTTAAAGTTCTCCCCAGAGGAGATGATCAGCAGTTCCCATAAGACATGGATATATCTGTTATATATATATATATATGATTTTCTTATCATTTATTTGAGTGCCGTTAAGAGATGTATAGATATTTGTGTATTCATCTACCCTTCATCTACAATAAATGACTCTGGTAACCATAGTTTCCCCCCAAAATACCACGGTGACTACAGTAATTGTTAATGTTGTACCAAAAAAAAAAAACTATTAATAGGGGATATTATCAATATCTGTAGAATTTCATAGTGACATGGGGGTGGGCTCTTTTTACACTTTTGACCCTAGCAACCACCAAGCAATGTCCTAGTAACCTCCCAGAACACCCATGAAACCACAACGGCCATCTTTGTGTCATGGCACACAACAAATTTTGGTTATACAGCTGTTTATGGAAACCTCAATAGCTCAGGATAGTCTTGGCTCCTTGGAACAAAAACTGAACTCTAGAGCACATTACAATGTACATGTACATATATGAACATTTTGCACAATCTTGTTCTTTAGACTTGGAACTTAAGTCCTAATGTAAGGCTTGCCATAAGTAGCAGAAGGGACAGAGTTACGTAGCTGTCCTGACAAAACAATTTACATTTAAATATTAATTTTGGCAACTAGCAAAACTTCAGTTGAATGCTTTACATCACCACATGCTGTGTCAATACAGTATTTACATTATTTGAGATGTAAGTGTTTGTGTAAGTGAATATTCGATAAGTTTGATATTCGTTAAGTTTATATTGTACAAGTTTGGTATAACTTTTTGTATTAGAGTTTGGCTACAGTAACACATCACTTCTATCAGCTGAAAAACAGTGAGTGTTTTGGTGTTGTAAAACATTTTTAGTGTTCCTTTTGGGACTTCAAATTCATACATATATCACACTTTCCTACACTACATGGCTGAGTGCAAAGTGTATATTGTATGTGTGTAGTGTGTCATTTGGAACACAGCTTGTGTGTTCCGTTCTGTCTTTTTTTTTTTTTTGTTGCCCTGGCTGAAATCCAATAGGAGTTGGTCTGGAGATTTCATACTGGACTCTCGCCAACACACAACCAGCACTTAACCATCTGTACCACTTTCATTGTTTATCTGTTTGCAAAAGTACTAGTGCTTATTCCTCAAAAACTCACCAGACCCTGACTTCAAGTGTGTTTGTCCTTTCCTTCACCCCAATCTATGATTTTATGCCCTTCAGCGAGCATTATAGCCGGGAGAGAAGCGTTTGCGTTTTCATGCTGATTGTGGACCAGTTGGCCCAAACTAATCTTTACCTGTTCCATTATAGCAAGAGAGCAAAACAATCTGATGCTAGACCAGTCTGGAAATGCCTCCAGTGTCTGTCATGGGATGTCATGTGCTCTGAGCATGATTCAGTTTGACAGGAAATCAATACAGCTCCTCCTGGCCAGATATGGAGATAAGGCACCATAATCCTGATGTCGAGGCTTTGTGGCCATGAGTCCCTCTTAATTATTGTGGCCAGAGATGTCCTTTAGTGATAGTACTGTCTTTTATCTTAGACTGAATCATAAAGGACAGAAACCAGAACCGCTAGAAGGGGAAAATTGGGTTGCTTAGATAGTATTCTGTTTTGGGGCTTTTCCACTGCACGGTACAACTCGACTCAACTAGACTGTGCTCGCTTTTTTGGGGGTTTTCCACTGTGGATAGTACCTGATACTTTTTTTTTTAGTACAACCTCGGTCGAGGTTCCAAGCGTGCCGAGCCGATGCTAAATGTGACATCAAAATCCTGCAGATCTTTTGAGAACTCGATCTTGCAGCCTAGAGTTTTTGCAACAAAATGATGTGAAAACCATCCTGATTCATTCAAAACAATATAGTAATTTAACGTTTGTAAGACACTTTTAGTTTTAGAAAGATCATATGAGAGGAGGCGTGAACTATCATGAATATTGATAGTAATTCACTCCTGAGGAGACAAAGACCCCTCCCCTGGCCCATCAATGAGGAATGTGACAGAAAAAGAATGAATGTGAGGAGACTTAATGATCAAAATCAAGATTTAAGTTAAAGTAATCGGACTATACATTTTCTTTACATAAAGACTTTACTTAATCTCTTCTGCTCACCAAGGCTGCATTTATTTGATCCAAAATACAGTAAAAACAATGATATTGTGAACTCTTTTTACAATTTAAAAGAACAGTTTTCTATTTGAATATATTGTAAAATGCAATTTGTGATCAAAGCTGAATTTTCAGCATCATTACTGCAGTCTTCAGTGTCACATGATCCTTCAAAAATCATTATAATATGCTGATTTTCTAATATGGGCATATTTAAAGTGCATTTTACTAATTTACCCTGTTGATACGCACCCCCTTTTTGAGCACAAACCATGAAAATGACATGCCTGAACTTAAATGGTTTTATTTACTGAACCCTTTGGAGTATGGACACAGTTGTAGTATCTTTTTATTTCCCAAGTTTCAGAATTAATATATGTTGTTATTTTTTCAAGTTAGAGAAGATAAAGTTTATAGTAAAGGAAATATTTTGAAAACATCTATTTATAATCTAAAAAAAACTATAATAAAAGTGCAAATACAAACCAGAAATACAATGTTCTCAAAGCCACAAGTCTAAATAAGTTTTGTTTCAAATCTGAAGATGATCTAAAAAAAATGAAGTTCCTGCAAGCTTTTTTCTCTGTAAAATTGCTGGAAGCGTACAGAGTAAAATTAAGGCTCCGCCTTTCAAGACAGCCCAAAATTTTACCGCACTTCCTGGCTATTATGAATAAAACTATGCCGCATTTTTAAAAATGGACTTTGGAGACAGGCTCGTTTTGTTTACGAGACTGATAATATATAAGATAATATATAGTTTTACAACATGAATGCTGCTCAGATTGCATAGTTTGTTGAAGAACGACGATGAAGGGTAATTTTTTCATGCGAGATCGCATTTAAACAATGTAGAATACATCAATATTAATCAGATTTATCACTTATGGACAAAAAGTGCTATTGGATGTTTTTCAATGAATGCTTGTCATGGACAATTGACCCCAGTGTGGCGAACTGGATTCATCTGGTGATTGCGTTTTCATAACAAAGGTATGAATTCCTGATTTGATATTGCATGTTTTCATTTGTACTCCTGGCACAAATAACTAAATTGCCGATCGGATATCAATGTTGAACCCTTAGAACTTTGAAAAGATGTATAATTTGTTAACATTAATTACATTTATAGACGGTAAATTATATTGTAAATGTAAGCAGAGTGACGTCACTCCTGAGTGCGGTGAAATTGCTTATCAACAGGTTAACCTGAACACATATTTGCAAGCACAAGCTTTGTTGATGATAATGAGGCAGCATAAACACGAATTAAAATGTAATCTAAATATTCATATTATTTTTTATGCCATATTACATATCATATTTATATCATAGAGCATACAATTTAACTGCCTGCTTTAACCGAAACAGCATTTAAATGTAACTAAAACTTTCCTATTAGGACATATTTCAATACTCAGAATCCTGACTGGCAAGTCTGGAAAAGTCCCACAAGTAAAATATGTACATGTTTATGTAAAATAGCATGTCAACTGATTTAAGTAAAACTAAATGACTTGCTCATCCGAAATTGTATCCACGGCTGGATCAAGTCACTCTTCAAAATGCAAACGTTCATCGGAGTCCCGCTCTTCTACAAAACAAGGTGCAGATGGACCACTCGTCAGCTGAGCGAAATGAAAAAGTCTCTCAGGAAGTGTCTCAGCTGTTGGCCGCACACAGCTTCTACCGGACTAGGGCTGAACGATTTTGGAAAACAATAACGTAAATGTGTTTTTTTTTTTTTTTTTTTTTTTTTTTTTTTTGTACCAATAATGTGATTTCAATGTAATATTCGATTATTTTTAAAGCTCTATCATCTGTATTATTCAACAAATATGAGCAATAAATCATTGTATAGTATGAACAACACAATATTAGATAGATTAAACATAAACTGTTCTTTCCTGTAGGCCAGGCCTATATATTACTATGAAATAAGGTGATCCATGAATTGATATGAAGTAGTTAAATAAAAATGTCAATCACAGTAGTATATTTACTGATTTGTTGAACTACCAGCCTTGTAAACATGTAATAATTATCATGACAACATAAAGCACTGACAAATAAGCCTGGTGTAAACATTAATATGCATGTCAGTAACAAATCACACAAACTAATGTGCAGATTGCAGAAATATAAAAACAAATCTGTGGCTTTACCACACTCTGTATTATTCAGATAATTCCAAGTCACTGTAATAAACAGAGAGTCCTGCTGACAAGCCGGGCTGCAATATTTTCCCCTGTGTGGTCATCTGGGAAGTAGGCAGTTTGAAGGCAGCGAGCTTTGAGGTTGAAGTCTTCAGTAATCAAATGCTCCGTAAGACTCCGTTAGGGCTCCGCTGTACGGCTTGACCACATGTCAGTTGTAGCAGCAAAAACTCCTTTGTTTTCAGCTCTGCTGTGACACTCTGTTTGCATTTTTTGTGTAGCTCCGGTGTGGCGACCTGTCTAAAATATGTGTGGGAGGGCATGTTGTACCATATATCTACTTTATTTATCAAAGCCGTGAACCCAGGCTTTGTCACCGTACTGAGAGGCATCGCATCTTTTGCGATGAACTCTGTTACTGCTTGAGAAATTTCTATGTGCCGTTTTGAAGTACGTTCTTATGGAGTTACACTTAAAAACATTTCGGTCAGTGATCCCTGTCGGGTGGTATTTGGCTTACTTGACACACTGGTGTTCGGCTTTTTAGCCATGCAACTATCGTACATGGCTTTGTGGTGTTTTTTTAAGTGCTGATACAGGTTAGTAGTGTTGCCCTGTGAGGTAGCAACGCTAGCATGGCAGGTTTTGCACTATACTTGAGTATCTTCTTTCTTAAAGCCAAAATAGTACCACACAACTGACATACTCTTCCTCTTTGACACTAAAGTTTCAACAGTGTCAGGTTCTCTCAAGCCTGAAGCCATTGTACAACAGGTCAAGGTACAGCTTAGTTTGTCAAGTTAATGCTTCCTCTGCAGACTGGTTTATTCTCGCGTGTTACGTGACCTGTGTGTAATCGCAGCCTTTGCAGTTAAAAAAATCTTGTTTTATCATATCGCAATATTATCGCAAATGCAATTAATCGTTCAGCCCTACTCCAGACCTACTCCAGACCTACCAACAGTGTAGGGAAAAGTACAAAAAAAACAAAAAAAAAAAACAACTTAAGTGTCTACAGAACCATCAAGGAAAAGTAGAAGTGGTTCGACCAAATGGATGCTATCTAAACCGGCGAGCAATGGGAGGGAGAGTGCCCTGGACTCAGCCTCGATGGAGGATGGTATGTTTTGTTACGTTAACTCTATACTCCGCTTGAAAGCTTCACTTTATTTAGTTGACCAGCTACTGGAAGCTTGCTTCTAAAACAACTAGGTCAATTTAACAATGCAACAACTGCTTTATGCAGCACAATGAGCTAGTAGCTAACAGCTAGCGGCAGTGTTATTGTTTTGGTCAGTTTGTGTCATGTTTAAAATTATGTCACTGCAGTAGAGGCGGCGCAACCATGACGATCATCCTATAAATCCATCCACGTTGAGATGGCACTAAACTGCATGTGTAAAACTGTATTTACACTTAGTAAATTCTTGCATTTTGATCGATTGGATTATGATCCATTCCATTTAAACTTGGCAACATAAGTGTCTTTGCAGAATGGATGTAAATCTGCAAATATGGCAGAGTTCACTTCTGTGATAATACTAATGGTGTAATAGTTTTGTTTCTATAGATTTGAGAGAGTTCCTACAGTATGAATGCCTCCTGCATCTCATCATTTGCGCGTCTCAAACCATCTCCGGTTTGAGGGATCGGAATGCTATCAGTCTTAAATGCTTTGGGCATTTACACCGTTTTCTATTTCTTGTTGTTTTTTATTGGATAAAATTGCTATTCGATTTGTACAGACACATAAATTGCTTTGGTCAATAACTGATTACGTTCAAAGTCTACAAACGTAAATGGATTATAATTTTCTGTTTTCAATTTTATTGTGAATTTTCAGTAAATTTGTGAAATTAGTATCGGTTAATTTCAGCAAATGTGTGTCTCATTTGCTATAATTTAAATTGTATTATTCACACATCCACATCAGTGTTTGGATTTTGAGGAATATTTACATAAGATGCTCTACATGTAAAACATCAACTACTATGAAATTAAAATGTGTTATCAATTACTTCATGCCTCATTATATAGAATTCATACAAGATCAGTCAAAGAATCTGTTTAACCACTTGATGATGATTTAAAGTAATATACCGTATATGCAGAAGATAATGTGTAATTTGGCTTGTTTTCATTCTGAATTCATGGAGCTAATGTGCTAACACGCTGTACGCGTCCATGATATGTGCCGATTCCACTGTTATTGTAATGTATGATATCACTGCAAAAATGGGTCTAAAAAAAGAGTTTAAATGGTCAGAAAACAGACAAAAGAATGATGACGAGGCATGTGTGAATGGCTTTCGGCTGCATATGTTGCATAAGCGAAGCAACATATAACATAGAAGAGTGAATGGGAACCTAAGAGTATTTGAGTTGATTTCCTTTTGTAGATACATTAAACAAAAAACAAATCGCATTACATGTTCTTGGAAAAATGCGAATGATTATACAGATGTAGGTATGTTTGCACTAGCTCGCTAATATAACTCTACGCACCGGTGTGTTCATGTTGACTGATCTTAACAAACTGAATGGGAATTCACTTTAGGCCTCAAAGTTGGTGGCGCTTCAGGTCACACCTACCGAAGACATGGATCAATGGAAGTAAGGTGTTAAGCAGCCGGTAAGAAATTTTCCTGAAAGTTGACCCTGGTGAGCTGTTATGAACCTTCGAAACAATGCAAAAAAACCTTCTTGGCCAGATTTTGTTCTAAGTAACATCACACCCATTCTATCCTGTGCAGAGGCCTTTACTGCAATTTATGTCTGACTAGAACTGTTACCGTTTTATGTGTTAAGAATTGTAACACTTGGGGCTGGGAGAGGCGTTGGGGGTCATGTGGGGCACTCCGCAACTGCAAAAAACAGATCTCTTTAGGAAACACTGGGAGCTTGTATTGGCCATTAAACCACACTTCTCTCTAGAGATCAACATTGGCCTTTGAAAAACCTGTTTTGGGTTGACCCCTAGCTGTCATGTTTAATGTTACAACCAGTTTACAATAGGATGCTAAATTACTTTGGGCAAAACCTGTCTTGTGTCTCTGTCCTTTCTTGTTGCATTTTGGGTTTGTACACATCCATTTCCCTTGACCTTCAAAATCATCTCAGGTGAGTTACAGTATAAAAGAGTAAAAGGAGTTAAAAGAATAGTTTAGTAAACACCAATTGAATTACAGACATTCTGCACGTCAGTGTATACACAGGCAGGTATGAGTTAAATGGAAACTGTCTATCTGATATAGTGGGAGCAGTTGGTATGTTGAACCTTGACTTGCTGGCCCGTTCTTTTTTTAAAATGTATTTTTTTTGCTGAAATATTACTGTTAACCCATCAGCTGAAATATGACATTGTGCATAATATTTTACAACCTTCAGATTATTACAAGATGCGAAGATATAAATGGAACAAGCACAATACAACTGATTTGGTTTGATACAAGAGCAACCGGTATACATTTTGGAATATCGTCTGTATCTCGGTTATGCAAAACCACCACCACGTGGCAAGATATATCTGCATATATACAGTATATTTTTATATGTATGTATTTGCTCTGAAATTATAAATAATTCCCTAATCAGAATAATTGAATCAGAGTTTTGAATCGATTCATCAAAATGCACCGTTTGAACTGATTCGCAGAAATGAATGGAACTTACCAACTCTAACACCATTTTGCTGTTTACATCTGTCTTAACACTCCCATATAAATGCATTTTTAGTTGTGGCATGTTGTTTTGATATGAGTTTTATGATTGTGGTTCTGTTGCATGACATCACTTTGTGCTCTGATGTGATGCTAATAATGCAGGTGCTCTCCGGTTGCCATCAGATTTGCCCTTGGTGTTTGATGTGGCAGTAAAAGCATGCTAGTATAAGGCCTGGTGGGATGGACTGTGACTGTAATGGTTTTAGGTGTGTATATGTGTATGTGTGTATTTGGTCTCTGCAGGCCCTTGGCTCAAATCCTTATACCCCTGATAGACTCAGATGGGATTGAACGGAGCCTGACCTACGGGTCACTCAATCAGCCTTCACCACAGGCCCCTCTGCTCTCACCTCTGAAGCCTCTCTCCACTTTTGCTCACTTCCTTTATCCCTCCCCTTCCTTTGGACTCACTCACACAAACACATCAATCCTCCATATGGAGGCCTCTCAAGTCACCCACCTACTGAGAACAAAGAAGATCCTAGTCCGTCACATCCTTCCATGACCAATGGCCAAAGCCCTATAACTTACCTGCAGTGACCTCAGCATGACCCTGCACTGTACATCTCCCTTATTCCATATCCTCATCATGCTAACCTAGAGGTGGGCGAAATACTGGTAGACATGATAAATCGGAGAAAATTGGCAACCCGTATACATTTTGGAATATCGTCTGTATTGCGGTTATGCAAAACCACCACCACGTGGCAAGAAATGTACACTTCATTCCATTCACGTAACGCATACGTGGTACACATTCTGTCGGAGAAATGGAGGAAGGTGGATCAGCTTTATGTGTGAGTGTGAGAGAATTGAATATGCTTCTCATCAGACACACGCAGCTTTGTTTCTCGTGATTTTCACACGCAATATCACTGAAGAATGAAAGTGTGCACGCGTCCAGCAGGCCTCTTGATTGGGCTCCAGAAACACTTGTGCTACTCAATCCGGGTTTTCTCTATCGTGGCACAAATTTCACAACTTGTGTAACCTATTTGAATTCTTCTGAGTTTTGAGTTTTTTACTTTAATGCGCTGTGGTGGAAGTCGGCGAGACAGCCAGAGACACTAACCAACACTGATGAGGAAAACGGCTAAAACAACATGTCATGCGCCAACAATTGTCATCTGTCATGCAGATTTTTTTAAACTACACATCATCACCCTTAATAAAATTCAGATTTGCACGACAGTATCTGTAAAGAATGAAAACGGCAGCAAATGAGTAGAGTTTAAGTACAGCAAAGGAAACCTCATTACAGGTTCAAAACTAAGAACAAAGCAGAATTTGCAGTTCTGCCTGTGTTTTCCCTCTAATGAAACTCTGATTATCTTTAAAAGATTTTAAAGATTTTAAAATATTTCATTAACCTGGAAAACTTTGACAAATCCAGTGATTATTTAATCGTCAAAATAGCTTTTTGTATCAACTTCGAACCTTGTGAACATGACTTGTTTTTTAGGCAGATTGATGTAAAGTCCTCACAGATGTTCAGAGTAAAATCAGCCAATCAGATTAGCACTTATTGAATCTAGGAAGCGCTTTCTAGTTTTTTTGTGCAATATGCATCAGATAGTTGGTGCTTAGACTGTAGACTGAGACTGCCCAACCAAATACATAATCCAAAACCTAACCCTATCTGAAACTGTGTCCTACCCTAAAAAACAACAAGGATATTGATCATAAACATGTTCTGCTTGGGTTAATCTTGTGGATTCCTTATTGAATGTGTGTCCTGCAATACTGCAGGAAATAAAAGCCATGGCTTGAGCTTTTACCTTTGCCAATGAAGTTGTTTCAGCCAATTACATGTTGGTCGAAAGCTTTGTCGAAATCAGTTTCCTTGAATACACATGAGTACAAGGAGGTTCAGAGTTTGCCTGCCACAGGGAGCCTTCCCTAAAATGAATGGAAATGACATATTCGTAACCAGCACTGGTCCTGACTGTCTTATTCTGCTTTAACTATTAAAAGGAATTTTGTAATTGCTCACTTTCGCTGCAGTTCACTGTATTTGCCTAATCTGGACTAATTCTCTTTGGATAATCTTCCCCAATTGTTCTTCTACAGAGCATAGAACATTCTTAATCCAACCTCTGTTTTAGGTCAAAAGAAATTAAAACCGCAACGTCAGATTATGTTTCTTATCACCCTCTCACCAAATGAACACTGGTCTCTCTGCATGCAACATGTGGTAGACGAGTGGATGAACCATGAAGAAGAGTTTATTGCATTTTTACACATTTGACCTTCTAGAAAATTATTGTACATCTTCTGCAGCTAGCTGTCAATCTCTTTTGTGCTGCCACTGTAACTGGGATCGTTCAAGATTTGCTCTAGAAACAAGAACTAGGGGGAACCCACTTAATATTCACATTGAAGTCATGGTGAATTGAAATAATGTGTGTGAATGGCAGAGGGATTGTGTGTGTGTTGGAGCGAGAGAGAATGTGTGGGAAGGTGAGAGAACTGTGAGGAGAGGGTCTGTGAAATTGACAATTAAGATTGGCTTGAGATACGCCACTTAAAGTTACATCACTATGTTAATAAGACTACATTGGTGAAAAACACTCCAGGAGAAAGGATTGGGTAATGGTTGTTTTCGAAATACCACTACAGCTGCCCATGAAATTATACTATGTTGACTTGCAATATGTATCTGGTTCTGGGAATAATTAGCTTTTGTTAAAGTTGCCGCAAACTTGCCGCAAATTCGCCACTCAATAATTTCACAATCAAATAAGCTCGGTGGCAAACTCTTCATTGTCGCCAAAGGTTTGCTGCAGGTTCACCACTACTGGTGAATGGATGCAAACTTATGGCAAACATCTGCAAAAAATAGCAAGCTCATTTGCATGTGAATGTAATGAGTGGTGAATATGTGGTAAGTTTTCAGCTGGTTTGCCAGAACTCAAGTTCATTGTTTTGTAACCCTGAAGTTGTGTAAAGCCTGCCAATCAGATGGGATCTTGATGGTTTTTTTTTGTCCAGTATGTATCATACGGTCAGTTAATGAATTGTAGGAAGTCTCTGGGTGTTCCTTCTGAAGCCAAGACTATACTTGAATAAGCTATTTACCATTAATGACCAGCTTGGACCTTCTAGAAGCCATGTAAATCCAGCTACTATCAGAATCAGGTCTTAGCTAAATTTTCCAGCAAGGGAACTTGAAGTCCCTCTCCACAGTTTCTCCTGCCATTTTACATACTCATTAGGTGTATAAAGCATGATCTTGGTTGGTTAAGAATAGCTCACGCTAAACGTGCAAACAAATAAATAGCAAATGGTCACAATGGCTGACCGTTGATGGATATAGATATGTAGAAATGAAAAGCTAAAGGTGAATAACACTATGTACTGTACATGCTTGATAGACGGATTCAGATACTTTGTTTTACATATTAAAATAGGTTATTGTTTTAAATTGTGCTACATGTGACTTACCAAACATGTTTATGTTGTTGGGAAGTAAACCTCTTTCTTTATTCCCTTCAGCTGGCTCATCACAATAATGATGAAGTGCTTTCAAAGTTGAGGATGCTGTTTCAGGATGCCCTATATGCCTCTGTGCTCTCATTTTATCATTGTGCAGTCCCTCCATCCTATTTCTGCCCTAAAACTGACCAAATTCACCCTGGCCGTGACTGTTGCTTACCAAGCATTCTGACCTTCAATCCAGACTCCTTATCTGCAGCTTCAGTAAAAAAACATTAGAGACTCAATACTGCTTAACATACGATCACCAATGCTATTGACCAAACTTGGTGGCACCGACAGGATGCCAGATGCATTGTTTAGTAATGGCAAAACAATGCATGACAGGATTTCCTGCCTATGCTCTCGCCACATGCAGTCACTCCAGGCTCGAAAGAACATGCCTGCCTGGGGTAATAGTTGAAGTCAGAAGTCATTAAAACACATTTTTTAACCACACCACAGAATTATTATTAGCAAACTCTAGTTTTAGAAAGTCGTATAGGACATCTACTTTGTGCATGACACGAGTAATTTTTACAAAAATTGTTTACAGACAGATTCTTTCACTTTTAATTTACAATATCCCAATTCCAGTGGGTCAGAAGTTTACATGCACTAAGTTAACTGTGCCTTTAAGCAGCTTGAACAATTCCAGAAAATTATGCCAATCCTTTAGACATTAGCCAATTAGCTTCTGGGAGGAGGTGTACTGAATTGGAGGTGTACTTGTGGATGTATTTTCAGGCCTACCTTCACACTCAATGCCTCTTTGCCTGACATAATGGGAAAATCAAAAGAAATCAGCCAAGACCTCAGAAAAGAAATTGTGGACCTCCACAAGTCTGGTTCATCCTTGGGAGCAATTTCCAAATTTTCAGAACCTGAAGGGACCACGTTTATCTGTACAAACAAAAGTACACAAGTATAAACACCATGGGACCACACAGCCAGGAAGGAGACGCATTCTGTCTCCTAGAGATGAACATATTTTGGTGTGAAAAGTGCAAATCAACTCCAGAACAACAGCAAAGGACCTTGTGAAGATGTTGGAGGAAACGGGTCGAGAAGTATCTATATCCACAGTAAAACAGGTCAGAATTTCGACATAACCTAAAAGGCTGCTCAGCAAGGAATACGTCACTACTCCAAAACCACCATAAAAAAAAGATAGATTACAGTTTCCAAGTGCACATGGGGACAAAGATCTTTTTGGAGAAATATCCTCTGGTCTGACGAAACAAAAATTTAACTGTGTGGCCATAATGACTATTGTTATGTTTGGTGGAAAAAGGTGAGGCTTGCATGCCATTTTATATATATATATATATCACTCTTTGTTCAAACAGGCCCCCAAATAAGGATAATTCAACATAAAATAATTATAATAATTATTCAAAGACATTATTGTGGCAGATGAGTTAAACTTTAATTAGACAATATTAAAAGTGGCTTTAGAAGTCAATATAATATTATATTCCCATATCATTGAACATTAGCCTAGTTTTGGCCATATGTTCAAAGTAACCCATTTTGCAATTAGTAATATGTGTACATATACTTTATATAACTATTAGTTTTATAACAAGGCTTGACATTAATGCTTGGCCACTTGTCCAATATAAGTGGATTTTTGAAGGGGCAAGTGAAAGCGAATTTTACTCGCCCGACCGGACAAGCAGAAGGAATAAAACATCAATAATGAAAAAACAACCAACTATATTTATGATAGGCTAGACCTGTGTCACTTATTACAAAGTTTAAATGTTTATTCAGTTGTTGAAAATAATCCAGAGTGCGTAATTATAGAATTATCTATTGATCTAGTAACCGCTGCGCCCTGTTTGATTGACAAGTGCTGTATGTGTGTGTGCTGAACATATGCGTGTTCAAAATACATTTCAAAATTCTGCCAAAAATGCCTGTCTTGGTGAGGTATTCATGCAAACACAGAGAGTGATGTCTAAAGTGAACGTAAACAGAAAAAAAGCTCATTTATATTAAAATGCCGGACTTGTAAGTATAAATGTAAGCTAATAGTCCTGCTGCCGTCTAGTGTGTCATTACAATAATTAAACAACCATTACCAGAAAATGAGAAAACCACTCACTGCTCTTGACTGGGTAACTTTAGTACCTTTAAAAAGTAGTAATGTAATATTGTCATACAGTGAAGACCAGTTGAAGTTTTATGTTGCATTTTATTCTGAATGATTCCTTGAATTGATACTGCTGTTAAAAACTTTTTTAGCTGTTAAAAAAAATCAGTGCATTCTCTTAATTTGTTGTATTATTTGTAATCTATTTCTATTCATTGCTGTTTTTTTATTGTTGTTTTATTATTGACCGTTTACTAGTCTTGAATAATCACTTAAGAACTTGAAACCATTCTTCCATAATTAACATATTAGTTAGTGTTATTATTTGTTGTGGTTTTGAAGCTGTTATTGAGAATCATAAAATTTCAGTATTTAGTATTGTGATAATGTATAGCATATGTTTATCATATTGATCTTGTTGCAATTACATGATGAAAAAGTATATCTCATTCCACTGAACTATGAGCATCCCTGCTGTTAATGCGATAGAGACTTTTCTTAATTTGACTACCATACGACAATAATTACCATATGACAATAATTACCATACGACAATAATTACCATATGACAATAGCCTCCTCCCCTACCCAGTGCAGTTTACATTTCTGTCGCAGAGAATTGAGTTGATCGCATAGGTACACAAGTAACTTTACATAAGTAACTTTTTCTACTCGGACAAGTGAATGACCAATTTACAAGCACATGACAATGCTTCATGTCGAGCCCTGTGTAATATGTGTAAATATAGGTAATGTGTTTATATATCTATAATTAGTGTAGTATGAAACTAAAAAAAAACACAGATTGAGTCCACAGCATTCTGTTATGCTCCATCCAACTGTCATTGATCAGCTGTCAGTTTGTTGGCTGTACAGCTGTGCTCTGCCTATACAGCTGAAGATTCGCTGTCTGCGATTAGCAAAAATACTGAATGTGGTACTTCAAGCTGGAATCATTCCTTTGGCATGAAAATTCCTTATTGTGGAAATATACGTACAATCAGGGTGCTTGATTAATTGCATTTTATTTTTTGATTGACTGAATTAACCCATTAAATTGACAGCTTTTGTGTTTGTATTTAAGTCGTAGTACTTCATTTAGAGTTGCACAGTAAAAGTGGTGTTTTACACATTTAGTAATGCACATTCAGATGGACATCTTTGGTGATTAATTGCAATTATATTACTCTAAATAGGCCCTCAAATAAAAACAATGCAATGCACAGTATACTGTAATAATCAAAGTTATAAACACACATTTATAATACACATTCAGCTAAATATCTTTGGCCGTTGTGTTTCATCTTGCACAGTTTTTGGAGCATCCTGCATGGAGTGTTGTGTTTTTAGATGCTTTGTCAATTTAAAGATAGTAAAACGTTAACACGTCTTGAGACCTTAACATGCTGTTCTGTGCTTGGCAATAGCATCATCACAGATCTGAACATTATATTTGTATATAGCACCATAAATGTAGATAGGATTTCTATCCAATTTGTGGACACACAAATGTGCAGTTACACACAAAAGTTTAGCAATACAATCGATCAAGACGCATTTAGTGACTAAGAGTAAATAGGGCTTTTCAAATTCTATAGTTTTGCACATACTTAGCATGAGATGGGAAATGAATCCACCTCTCCACTCCTCTCTCTCTCTCATTTGCCCCTCCTGCATTGTCTCTTTCTCTCTCCCTCTGTTGCTCTATTATCAAGCATGCATTCACAATCTCTCTCTCTCTCTCTTCTACACACTTCGTCTCTCCTCTTCAAACAAGAACATGCTCACACATTGTCCTGAAGTTCAAAGAGAGAGAAACAGCGACATGTCAGCTGACCATCCCCTTCCAATCAGATAAGTTCTGATGTAAGTCTGCTCCGATCAGATGGAGTGTGCCTGTAGGTCCGTGGGAGCACTGGTGGAGGCAGTGCGGCGCAGTATTGATAAGTAGCGGCGAGACACACGCAGCGAGAGAGTGTGAATGAGGGAGTGTGCGCTCTGCCGCTCTGGTATGGATGAGTCCAGCATTCTGAGGAGACGCGGGCTACAGGTAGGGAATCTAGAGCACCGGGGGGGGGCGTTGGTGTTTGCAGCTTCGTTGGGAGTTTTTTAGCTTTTGTGGAGACACTTGTGTGTGTGGGATGAATAACAATAACAGAATCTGTGATTCTGCATGCGTACAGACATTTAGTCTCCGGGTGCAGTGTTGGGATGTTTAAGTTTTCACTGAAAAGGCTGCAAGGTGCTAAGATTAGAGTTGATTTCTGACAAAATTGTAAATCATTTCTAGCCTCAGAACTTTTCAATTTCATTTTGATTGAGAAATTGAAACTTAGGTCCTTTAAGGGAAAAGAGATTGAATAAAGATCAAGTTTAGTAATATGTTTGTGATGGACTGCGGAGTCAATGACCATAACAATTAAGTTTTATTTTATATTTCTATTGGCTTCTGAGGTGTTTATACAATTTTGTACACTTTATATTGAGGCATTTGACTGCAAAAACAGACTGTAACTGTCAAGGTCAAAAAAGGCTTTGTTCCTTTTTCAAAACTTAAATGAGTACAAGAATAGATTGCATGAAAATAAGAATAATAATAATTAAATATTTATGCTTCAAAGTTCTTGGCCCTTTCACCCATTTGTAAATTTGAGTGGAATGTAAAACAATTTTAGAGCACTTTTAACAGTGATTATATAATAATTATGTGCTTTTTCAATATAGTATGTATAAGGAAAAACTGACGATGGACTGTTTGTAATTTGATCAAGAGACACAGCGGAGTGGCCATTTCACCTCGGGGTGTGCATTATTTTTCCATAATTCAACGGTCTGGAGTCAATTATTAGGCTTATACCACGGTTACCACATCTTAAGACATCGTTCAAGGTTTTTTCTCAAGACATACTGGTTTTCATCCCTAAACCGCTCTTGTGAGTTGAACTACTTTCTTCCGCCACGGATTCAGCGTCTTGCTTTTGATACATACCAAGCCTTTGTTACTCGTTCGAAAACGTCACTTTAAAACTAGTGATGGGGACTTGCGCTGCTTAACTGCAGCAACAAGTTAAGCGTGTGCGTTTGTTTATGCGAGTGAAAGAGATAAACGGAGAGATTGCGTGTGGGATTACCTCTTTGTTGCGGCTCTCGTCAGCAATAATTTTGCTTCAGATTTTCAAGATGTAAGTTTAAATATACTTCTCGGCAGCAGCAAATGTTACTATTCTTGTTTATAGATTTTCCATTGCTAAACAACTGTTTACATCCCCACTGAGTTACAGGGACGTGCTGACATGAAGGCTCTGTTTGTCGCTCGTGTGTGCGTGTATAGGTGTGTCCGTCTGTGAGTGTGTGAGAGTGAAAGAGAGGGAGAGGGGAAGTGCGAGGGAGCTTTCCATAGATATTAAAAGTTATTTTGGATAATATAGAATCTGCTGTATTGATCAATTCAAAGGGGTGCATTTACACAGTAAAGGCTCTGTTTGTTGGTTGTGTGTGAGTGTGTGTGAGTGCAAGGGTGATTTTTAACAGAAATTTAAATAAGTTTAGGAAATTATAGATTTTGTTTGTCTTTCTTATCTGATGTACTTTGCCAGTGTCTTTTTGGAGAAATATCCTCTGGTCTGACGAAACAAAAATTTAACTGTGTGGCCATAATGACTATTGTTATGTTTGGTGGAAAAAGGTGAGGCTTGCATGCCATTATATATATTGAATCCATGACCTTGGCTTTGCTGGCACCATGCTCTACCAGTTATGGGCAATGGGCAACTTTGTCTTAAATCTCATACACATTGCAAAATACCATTTGGTTAATGAAAATTAAGTGAATGAAGCGTCATTGACACTCTTAACACATTATAGACTGTAATATGAATGCTTTTAGGTTTTACTTCAGTGAGTAATTGCACAGATAAGGTTTCCTAATCTTACCTTTTCTTTGCGATGGAACCATAAAGTTGAACTTTGGTCTGAAATGACTTTTAACCCAATTCGTATACGAGCACAAAGCCCATCATTGAAAAAAGAAAATTGTGTAACTGTACATTGTGGTGATCTTTAAAGGGTCACTTCACCCAAATATGAAATGTATCCACCCTCATGTTTTTCAATGCCTAAATTCAAGGAGATTTTAGGCATTGAATTGAAAAAGGTGCAATAAAGAGGAATGCAACCTTCTGCATAACAATATCTTTTGTGTTCCACAGAAGAAAGCAAATAATAAATCATTTGGAACAACATGAGAGTGAGTAAATCATGACCTAATTTGAATTGATCTTTGAACTATTCCTTTAAGTAATATAGATGAATTGCTGTGTGGGTTTATAAGAACTAACAAAAGTGACCCGCGCATTAGCTGTTAATCTCAGTGCTCTTTGTGAGCTGTGTTGACTAAAGAGACTCCTAACCTCTCTTTGTTCAGCTGCATGTAGGAACACTTGTTAGTACACAATGTGTTCTCTGAGGGCATCGCCAAATCTGGCAGCAGGAGAAAAATGAATTTTAGCCCGAGGGCAAAATTCAGAGTTCTGCTGTATGATTCCATATTGGAAGTACAGTTCGTATTTGTCAGTCAAATATATGACTATGTGCTGTTCTTCACACAGTTTCAACAGCCTTGGGCAGTGAGCTCATCAAGCTAAGATTTTTTTGATGGCGTTGTTTACTGGGACATTTTTTATAGGGCCCTTTTAATGTAACTTCCTGAACTCATTTAGTTAATGTCTGAATTGTCAGGGCGGCACAGATAGTGAATGTTATGTGGCTAAATTTAGACAGGTTGATACCAATTAGCTGCTTTATGTCAGTTACATTAAGGTATCTGCAGCATGCAGGGCAATTGTTCTGAGACCCACTGAACACACAATGTCACTTCTAATTGTGTTTGCAAGAGCTTTCAATTCAATTTGATTATGTAGGAATTAAAATCTAAAAGCCTATTCAAACCAAGCAAATACTTGCCTTGAAAATTCAAGAATGTGAATTAAAGCAATGCATTCCTATGGACCTATTCACACCAATATATATTTTCCCACTCATTTATCTGCCGAAGAGAGTTTTATTTTAGTGTTATTATTATTTTTTATCGAAGAGCAGGATACTATTTATTTATTTTTTTGTGATTATTCGTTTTTTGCTATTGGTGTGAACAGACCTTTCATATGTGATGACGTTTGGCTTTTTTGTTTTGTTATTGGTGGATTGGTCCTCATAGGAAGTTCACCCAAAAATAGCAGTTGATAGCGACTCATTTTAAAGCTTTAAAATGGACCCAAAATGATCATAAATGTAGTTCACACAACTCATGCTTCTTATTCCAAGTCTTCTGAAGGCATTCCAGTGTTTATCCTGCATAGAGAATTATGAGCAGTATGAGGCAGTAACGTGCACTGACAAAACCCCAAGTGGTGCTCAAGCATCCGCCCTCTTTCACAAGATAAGTGCCCTTTTTCTTAGTAATTTCTTAATTGTTTAATGTATATTTTAGTTTTTATTTAAATTTGGCCCTTGGCATCCATTCTCAATTAAACGTGTGCCCGACATCTGCTTTTAAGTTGTAATTCTGCCAGACCACACGAGCCCTAGCCCCTCCCCATTTGACATTCTTTGTCACAACCAGGGCTGGACTGGTAATCTGGCATACCGTGCATTTTCCAGGTGGGTCGACGCACTTTGGGGGCGATCAGTGGTGGACTGGCTATTAGGAGAACGTGCCGGTGGGTCGGCCACGAAATGGGCCATATTGGCCACAATACGCTGCGTTATGCAGAACGACTACAAAACGTCGCCACGATAGGCAGAAAAGGACAGCAAACCCCGCCTCCACCCCACCCCCCAACTTTTGGGCTAGTTGCTATGAAAATTCCCATGCCAATTTCTCTTCGCAGTCCAGCCCTGGTCACAGCTGCCACACGACTTTGAAGTCAACCTGATCAGCCATCATTTGTGACAACCAGGTAAGGATACTTTTTACCCTAAACTTCGACATTGTTTGACACTGCTGTGAAATTAAACCACTATAAAAAATCTCCATAGAGCCAGCAGAACTAAGCCAATAGCTCTACATTAAGCTTAACAACAAGAAAGCTAATCAGGCGTTGGCTCAAAATAGCATGGTGCAGGGTCAGACATGCCCCCAAAATTCAATATTTGACTTGCTTCTGTTTGAGATGTTTTTTTATATTGATAACCATCAATCATCTGTGGTCACCGCAGGCGCCGGCGCGATCACCTGACTTTTTCCCTGATAACAGCAGAAAGAAATACTCAGGGCAATTTTGGTCATACAGATAAGAGTAAGATATCATTCGAAACTATAAAGGGTTTACTTTTATTTGTGTACACTGACAATAACAGCTAAACTTTTTGGTTTTGTAAAATAAAGAAATCATACAGGATGCACTTTCTATCGTCTCGAACTCCGTGAACTTCTGTCTGGAGCACGTCACAAAAATGAAACAAAGCTTCACGTAATCTTGCCTCGCAGACATGAGGAATATGTCTATAGAAAGCTTGAATTGTCTACTTTTAAATGAACCGATTTAAATTGAAAACAAATATTCTCTGATTGTGTAATCCATATGAAACCAACGAGAGGTACAGTCTTTCCCGTTTGAGCTCATTATCGTTTTTGGAAGAAGACACGCTGTGAATTTACCTCAGAAGAAGAGCGGGATCCGATACGGCCTTTCTAACACAAAAAGTGTCCCACAAAAGTTCATTTTGTGAACGAAAACTCTACAAAATCTATTATGTGTTTCACGGCTTTATTTCAGTGACTTAAAAATGACTAACCGCGCATAATCTTGATTTTCTCAAAAATTCAAATGTACATCTTATGTTACAGTACTCCTGAGAAAGTGAAACAGTTTCTTTATTCATGCTTGACTACAATCATGTCAACGGTATCTGGGCAAAATGTAGTATTGTTATCTCAAAGCAAATTCTGGCATTTGGAACAAAGGTAGCCTTTTTTTTATCAAAAGTTAAAAAAAAAACCTCTTCAAACAAGTGATCAGAGGATTTTACTGAACCTAACAACTATTTACATTTGTAAATACCACAATAAACCAGAAACATAATTACATAGAATAAGTAACAAGTAATAAGATCCAGCACTGTTTCAGTTGTGCGCATGGTAAAACAAGACCTATCAATCAAAGCCATCAATCCAAGCTGTAAAACAGTGGCCGATTGGTCTTTACTCATCGTCCCTTCCCATCATACTCAACCACATACATGAGATCAGAGATGATCTTATTATCGGTTTAAGAGGTTAATCAAGTTTGCTGTTTATTAGCTATAAATAAACAAATTAGCTGAACAGGGTAGATTTTTTAATTAAATATGCTATAAGTTGATAATTGTAATTTTCTTCAATCATCTAATTATTAAACACCTAAAGTAAGTGTTTGCTTCAGCCGGTGGAAGGCATGGGACAAGTGTGTGTGTGCACATGATCAGCATGGTACCACCTCTGCCTCATTTTGAGCCAGGAAAAACCCTGCATACGATAGGTTTGATAAGAAACAAACTAAAATTACAATATTTTTCATTAAAGAAAATATAGGTTTGACGTCTTTTGCACGTTCATAGTGCATGAGGAAAACTTGTTCGCAGTGGCTCACAACTTGCGTTATTTTGCTCTTAAAAACAATCCAACTTCTCATGTTACAATTTTAATGGTACGTTTTTGTCCCTTTTCATGCTTTAAAATTAGCCACTATCAAACTGCCAATGTATTCAAAACACTGACCGGGATATTCTTTTAAATATCGCTTTTTGTGTTTCGCATAAGAAAGAGTCATGTGGTTTGGAACTACATGAGAGTGAGTAAATTGTGACAGAACTTTCATTTTTGAATGACAGAATTTTCTAAGTTAACATGAAAATGCACATTCCCAATCTTAAGAGTGAACAATTTATTGGTGCACATTATTCCAAAGAAATCAAACCTTTCGTAATCTTTAAATATCGATCAGTCTGCCTACTTTTGACTTTTCTTATTGGCTGACGTCTCTCTTATTTTTTTTTTTAACCCTTCATGTCCAACCACCTTTCATATAGAGACCACTTTTCACATTCCAATCCAATCCAGATGGATAAAATCGAGTTCAGACCAACATTTTTTTCTTGTTGAAAATCCAGTTTCACTTATATAATATACGAAAGTATAATGTGTTACGAGCTCCGTTTAATATTGATTTTTTTCCAGTAATCAGATTCTCTAATAAATCAAACTGTATTTTTTAAAGATCGATATTTTGCTTGCCGAAGCAATTTTTGTTCACTACCTCCCAAATTTCCTGCCTATTATGACATTAGATTCAGTAATGCTTTCTAAATGGAATAAAACATATTGTTCTGCAAATAAACATGGGTCTTCCAAGCCATATCCTGTAGACTTGACTGATTCTGTAGGGGATATTGTTGTCAGCAGAACATATTGAAATGGGCACTAGATACTGGCAGGTAATTAGAATGGATAGACAGTTGTGTTGCTGTATTAGCTTTGTAATTACAGATGCAGGGAATGTGTGCACTCATAATTCTCATGGGGTCACCTCTCCCTGCATTTGTTTAGTTGCATTAAGGCCTGGTCTAATAAAAAAACATGGGGTTTTGTTTTTAATGAGATGTGCACTTATATTTGCTTTCCTTTTTTATGCAAGTAATTATTTGCCAATTTTGTGGTGTATGGAATGTGTGCGCATGCATTTTTTTTATTTTTTTTTTACACTTTTCTGAATAGTAATCTGAATTGTGCTTCAAGGGCTGGGCAATCAAAAGGTATTTATAAAATCAGTCAATATCCTGTTGTCATGTACACTGAATACATTTGATCATTGTTTGCTTTTTGTCAGTTGCTGGCTTTCATATTTGATTTATTTGAGCAGTCTTCAGCTGTATTCACTGAGGCTGACAATTACAAAAGCGCTTTGCTGTGCATGATATATGACTATCGATCAGGATTCAATAAACATGATTGATAATTTATTATGAAAGATATTTGTGCCCCTATGGATTCATGAGTCAATTTTCATTTTCTCAAACAAAGTGCAATAATGCATATCATGCTCAGCCTAACTGTCTGGCTGTTCATTTTTAAGCACTGGGCAGTAAACTGTGTGCTGTGCATTCATCATATGCTCAGGAGTTATATGCATAACAAAGCATTCAAATTGAAATCAATTAATTTGTTTAACGGTGTACAAGTATTTACCCTGTCTGATGATAGCTGTCCGACAAACTCTTGTTTATGTATTGCTTACTTCGAAAATCCTGGTAGGACCATTAACACATTTAAGTCCTTTGTCATTTTTAGATGGTGTAATTTCATTGCTGCTTCATCAAAACTCAAGAAGTGTGAAATATGACCTATGAGCAAAAAATGCCATTAATGAGAAGCCCACCGGTCAACTAATGTGGGCTAGTGACTGTAAAAATCAAAAAGTTGAGAACTTAGAAAACAAAAAGCAACCAGCTGCAAAGCATTTTTGAGTTTTCTCTACTTATTTCTTTATCTATTATTTGTGCCAACTTAATTCAAGTTGGTTTGTAAGATTCTTGAACTCAATACAATATGTTCAGCAAACTCAAAAATATTAATGTCATAGATTATTTAATGATTTTTATTAATATGTAAGTAGTTTTTTTTTTTTTTTTTTTTTTAAGTACAGTGAGGGGAAAAAAATATTTGATCCCCTGCTGATTTTGTACGTTTGCCCACTGACAATGAAATGATCAGTCTATAATTTTAATGGTAGGTTAATTTGAACAATGAGAGACAGAATAACAACAAAACAAAAAAATACAGAAAAAGGCATGTCAAAAATGTTTAAAATTGAATTGCATTTTAATGAGGGAAATAAGTATTCGACCCCTCTGCAAAACATGACTTAGTCCAGTCAAGTGGTTTTTATTGTCGTTTCAACCATATACAGTTAGTACAGTACACAGTGAAACGAGACAACGCTCCTCCAGGACCATGGTGCTACATAAAACAACATAGGTCAAATACAGAACCACATGAGACTACACAGACTAAATAACATACCTATATAAAGTGCACGTGCAAATGTGTGCAAAAAGTACAGGACAGGACAATAAATTACTAACAATGAACAGGACAAAAGGCACAGTGAGAGACAGTGCAGCGCCGACCAGTACACAGTAGTGCAAAAAGATGACAGTTTCTAAAAATGCCAAATGGAAACATAACATACTATGAGATGAGGGTTCTATGGATATAGCAGTTATTGAGGTAGCAGACAGTTATAAAGTGACAGTAATTAAAGTGCAACTCAGGACATGTGTGTGTGTGTGTGTGTGTGTGTGTGTGTGTGTGTGTGTGTGTGTGTGTGTGTGTGTGTGTGTGTGTGTGTGTGTCAACCAGTCTCTGAGTATTGAGGAGTCTGATGGCTTGGGGAAAGAAGCTGTTACACAGTCTGGCCGGGAATGCCCGAATGCTTCGGTACCACTTGCCAGACGGCAGAAGGGTGAAGAATTTGTGTGAGGGATGTGTGGCAACAATGCTGGTGGCTTTGCGGATGCAGTGTTTTTTATAAATGTCTTTGACGGAGGGAAGAGAGACCCCGATGATCTTCTCAGCTGTCCTCACTGTCCTCTACAGGGATTTGTGGTCCGAAACGATGCAAGTCCCAAACCAGGCAGTGATGCAGCTGCTCAGGATGCTCTCGATTAGTCCCTCTATAGAATGTAGTGAGGATGGGGGGTGGGAGATGTGCTTTCCTCAGCCTTCGAAGAAAGTAGAGACGCTGCTGAGCTTTCTTGGTAATAGAGCTGGTGCTGAGGGACCAAGTGAGGTTCTCCACCAGGTGAATACCAAGGAATTTGGTGCTCTTGACGATCTCCACAGAGGAGCCGTCGATGTTTAGCTGAGAGTGTTCACCTTGTGCTCTCCTAAAGTCAACAACCATCTCTTTTGTTTTGTCCACATTCAGAGACAGGTTGTTGGCTCTACACCAGTCCGTTAGCCACTGGACCTCCTCTCTGTATGCTGACTCGTCGTTCTTGCTGATGAGACCCACCACGGTCGTGTCATCGGCAAACTTGATGTGATTCGAACTGTGCATTGCTGCACAGTCGTGAGTCAGCAGAGTGAACAGCAGTGGACTGAGCACACAGCCCTGTGCTCAGTGTGGTGGTGGTGGAGATGCTGTTCCTGATCCGGACTGACTGAGGTCTCCCAGTCAGGAAGTCCAGGATCCAGTTTCAGAGGGAGGTGTCTAGGCCCAGCAGGTTCAGCTTTCAAATCAGGTGCTGGGGAATGATTGTGTTGAATGCTGAGATGAAGTCTATGAACAGCATTCGAACGTATGAGTCCTTTTTATCTAGGTGGGTGAGGGCCAGATGGAGGGTGGTGGCGATGGCATCATCTGTTGGACGATACGCAAACTGCAGTGGGTCTAGTGAGGGGGGCAGCTTGGTCTTAATGTGCCTCATGACGAGCCTCTCGAAGCACTTCATGATGATGGGTGTGAGTGTGACGGGATGGTAGTCATTGAGGCAGGACACTGAAGACTTCTTTGGCATGGGGACGATGGTGGTGGCCTTGAAGCACGTTGGAACGACGGTGCTGCTCAGAGAGATGTTGAAGATGTCGGTAAGAACATCTGCCAGCTGGTCTGCACATCCTCTGAGCACTGTGCCAGGAATGTTGCCTGGTCCAGCAGCCTTCCGTGGATTGACTCAACGTAGAGTTTTCCTCACATCAGCTGAGGTAAGACAGAGCACCTGGTTGTTGGGAGGAGGGGTGGTTCTCATGATCATTGCAACTCCACGTGGTGAGATCTTGCATGGAGCCCCAGACCGAGGGAGATTGACAGTTCTTTTGTGTTTCTTCCATTCTCAATTCAGCTCAACTCAATTTTATTTGTAGAGCACTTTCAAAAACCACACTGGGTACCAAAGTGCTGTACATGGAGTTACAAACAATAAATAAAATCACATATATACAGCTTAAGAATGCAACAAGCATTTAAAACCAATAAAAACAGGATAAGATAAAATTGATCTAGTACAATTTATAATGTAATTAATTAAAAGCTAAGGAAAATAAATACGTTTTAAGGCCCCATGGAAAGAGAATAGAGACGGAGATGATTTTATGACCAATGGAAGCTCATTCCAAAGTCTAGGGACTGCCACCGCAAAAGCTCTATCACCTTGAGTTTTTAGGTGAGATTGAGGGACTGACAGACACAGCTGATCACCAGAGCGGAGAGACCTTGAAGGTTGATGCAAGCTTGTTAAAGCAGAGATGATCTCTGGTGCAAGACCATGAAGAGTCTTAAATACATACAGCAACACTTTGTACTTGATTCTGTATTGGATCGGTAACCAATGTAGGGGAATCAATACTGGGGTAATATGCTCTCTTTTGCTTGTTCCAGTTAAAAGCCTAGCAGCTAAATTCTGGACCTGTTGCAGGCGAGAAAGAGAGGCCTGACTCGCACCCAGATACAAAGCATTACAATATAGTCCAATCGAGAAGACACAAAGGCATGAATAACCTTCTCCAAATCATCAAAAGAAAGTATGGACTTCAACTTTGTAATAGATCTAAGATTGAATTTTTTTTTAACAACAGCATTTATTTGTTGATCAAACTTGAGCTCAGGGTAAAAAATAACACCCAGGTTTTTTACATAGGGTGGAAGCAGTAACAAATTGCTATCTAAATTTACCTCACATCCCCTTTGACCAAAAAGAATATAAACTGACTTAATCCTCATTTAATTGAAGAAAGTTGTTTGCCAGCTAACACTTCACATCGGCCATGCATTTATGCAGAGATACAAAAGAGGTTTGCTTCCCATGTTTAATAGGAAAGTAAAGTTGAGTGTCATCAGCATACAGATGGTAGTGTATTCCATGCTTATCAAAGATCTTTCCTAACGGAAGCATGTAGAGGGAGAATAAATGGGTCCCAAGATGGATCCCTGAGGGACCCCACGTGTTAAAGGAACAACTGATGAAGAACAGTCTCTAAACAGACTGAAATTGTTCTACCCTTCAGAAATGAAGAGACCCAATTCAAGGCTAATCCCTGAAGACCAACCTGGTCTGACTGCGAATAATCGCACCAACTGTTGTCACCTTCTCACCAAGCTGCTTGGCGATGGTCTTGTAGCCCATTCCAACCGTGTGTAGATCTACAATCATGTCCCTGACATCCTTGGACAGCTCTTTGGTCTTGGCCATGGTGGAGAGTTTGGAATCTGATTGATTGATTTCTTCTGTGAACAGGTGTCTTTTATACAGGTAACAAGATCCCTTTAAGAGTGTGCTCCTAATCTCAGCTTGTTACCAGTATTAAGGACACCTGGGAGCCAGAAATCTCTGATTGAGAGGGGGTCGAGTACTTATTTCCCTCATTAAATTGCAATTCTATTTATACAATTTTTGACATGCCTTTTTGTTGAAATTCTGTCTCTCACTGTTCAAATTAACCTACCATTAAAATTATAGACTGATCATTTCTTTGTCAGTGGGCAAACGTACAAAATCAGCGGGGGATCAAATATTTTTTTCCCTCACTGTACAGCTGTCTGTAATTTTCTCTATTCTTGAAAATGGTTATTCTTTAATAAGCAGATCTACATATCTAGCCCCAGAACTACAGGTCTAGCCTCATCAAGGTACTAAACAAATACTTTATAAATTTATAACTTAAGAAACGTCATCAAAGTGAACACTTTTAAGTTGCTCTGACAATAAGTCGACGTTATTGATTGTTTTAAGTAACTGCAACCTTTTCTACATTACATAGTTCAACTTTTAAAATAGAGTTTCTGACAAAATTAAGTTGAAAATTAACTGAAATTGAATTTATTACATTTTGAAAAAATAATTATATATATATATATATATATATATATCTCCTCATTAAACTTTTCCATTGTCATAACTCTCTGCACACTTGTTTTCGGTCTGAAATACATGAGAATTGAAAAATAACCAGACATTATCTCGGCCATGGAAAAACGCCTATAGATGGTTAAATAGATGCAAGAAAGAAATGGTCAATCACTATTGACAATGCAAATATTGCAGTGATGTTATCTCTGTCAGTCATGTATTGAACACTAATTCACAGAATGCATTCTTGTGTTAAAAAAAAGTTACATGCAACACAAACAGTGGAACAGAACGCAGGTTTCTCAATGTGCATTTTTAAAAGTTGAAATCTTGACACTGCATTTTAAAATGCTTCGATCATTGCACGAGATGCTGAAAAAGCAGCAAAATGCATCTCAATGGTCTGAGACATCTGTCTAGAGCATGTTTGCATAAAAAAAACTATTCCAAAACAGTGCAGACGGATGCTAAAATGTGTCCAGTGTGAACAGCTGCTATCAGTGCAAGTCTATGGGAGACTTTCATAGTTTATACTTTTTCAGAAAAGTAAGAATAATGTTTATAAAATCAAAAATAGCACATATAGAACTGAAATAATTTCGTTTGAGCGGAGTCTCATCGAGACTGGTGAGGAACCAACATCATGTTATTCCTGTAACACTCCTTTGACTAAGAAACATCCTTTTGGACTGTTCTGCTTTAATGTTATTGGCAATGTGTCTTTTCAGGATGTGTAGTGGAGGAGTTTACCAGGAAAACTTTTGAATTCACAAATACATTCATTGGTGTATTTATATGTATTTTAGCTATTTTTTATAAAGTTTCTTTATTTATGATTAATTAAGTGACTAACTAAAAATAGACAAAATACATATAAATGAACAAGCGAAACAAACAATCTTTGCACAGAAAAAATAATCAAATCTACAGTATATGATTTGTGATAGAATGTAAATAGCTTTTGATGCTGATATGTCATTGAAAAATAAATGACTACTACTGCTACTAATCCTGATAGATCATTCAACTGAAATGCTAATGCTGCTACAGCAACCTGTTTACTCTGATGTACGATGTTGTTTTGAGCCCTTATTCATGCCCACATCAAAAGCCCACCAGTCTAGCGCAGTGTGTCAAGCTTCTCTGGAAGTTATCAGCACATCTAAGTTAAATTTGTATGCGCTGCATGCCATATGCTGGCTATCTGCACAGTTGACACTGTGTTAATCTAGCAGTGGGAGCTCGACTCTTGGCCAGTAAATAAACTTCTTCACATATGCTTCTTAGACTGCCAGAGAATCACAAATTGGCTGGAAAATGTAGCTACAGCTTTGCATGGATTCCAGATGATATCTGAGGCAAAGTCAGACTTTGTGGAGAGATTGAAAAAGAATGCATGAATGGCAAAAGTGGGTCTGAATTTTAGAAATGCTGACACTGCTATGACACTCAGGTACTTTTTACCTCCAAAGCTGATAATTAAGTTAAAATGAGCTTGAAAAAAGTTTTTGTCAAGCTTGAATGACCCACTTCAAATAAGAAAGAATATATTTTCTCTACACTTGACAAAGAAGAGATGAGAGATTTTTAATCATTGCTCTAAAACCAGCCAGTGCGGCTGCTAATGTTTTTGTGCGGTACAACGGAAGTTGCACTTGTTTTAATTGTTTAGTGTAAATTTGTGACTTTATTCTTTGTATTATATCACCCTGGAATAAGTTTTAAAAAAACGAGTTACCACAGATGCGATGAGGCTTCTAATACAGCTGCCGAAAGAGTTACAGAAAACTTGCCATCTTCTGGCTGTTGTAATCCATTGCTCTCAATTTTTTCTTCAGTTGGACAGTTGAGGTAATGTAATTTCATTTAATTAACAATGGGGTTTTTCTTTTGGAACAAATGGGTAAACAAAAATGATAGTTTGCGTGGTCTCCAGTTAACTCCTGTTCACCGTTATTGAAATGTACCCTGCAATCCTACAGTTCCGTGTTCCAAATGTGTGAAAACGGTCAGTTTGATGAGATTTTAAGATGATGCTATAACGTGTTTTAGGATGGGCAAGGAGGAGGCGAGAACCGGCTTGACACTATAAATAATAGTTTAATGATCATCTTAAACAAAGGACAAACACACACATGACGGTGGTCGCACCACTGTCTGCCGTCTGCCATCGGCCTTTATCCCTCTCGGAGGCTTGATTAGCCTGATACGGGACTAGGTATGTATCTTCACGACCCGGCCCCGCCCTCCACCCTGCCACATTCCTCCATCGTTCTTTCAGGCTGGGGAGCCCCCGGCCTGACGTACATCCCCGTCCCCTCTTTCCCTGAGGAGGGGTGCGCCTTCCACCCCATCTACCTGGATGAGGGAGGGGACAAGGGGAGGGAAACAGAAATAATTAAAATGTGACAATTTAAAAGAGAGGGAAAAGGCCAACGCAGAGCAGCAGTGAGAGAGAGAGAGGAATGAGAGATAAATCGCATGGTCCTCGATCACCCTCTCAGGCGGACGACAGCCGCTTCTTCCCGGGCGGAGTTAGACTCACGAACACCGGCGGTCAGAACGCCCCTCCGCGTTCTCTGCGACATGTTGGGACACACCTCCGCCCCTGGCAGCAGCCCCTCGTGGACGGCGGTCTTCCTTCGACCCCTCCGCGTTTCTGGGGGATAGCAAGGCTCACCTCCGACCCTGGCAACGGCTCCATCGCTCCAGGCGGTCAGGGATCCAGTCCCCACTTGCCTCGCGGACAGCGGCTGTTCCCCGTGTCTGGGCGGTAGGTCTACTCCGTCCCCCGGTGGATGGCAGCGGCGCTTCCCTGGGTGGACGACAGTGTCGAGGACTCTGCGACTGGTATCACTCCTCCTTCCCGGGTTTCGGCACCAGTGTAATGTGACTAAGGATGGGTGCAAGGAGGAGGCGAGGACTGGCTTGACAATATAAATAATAGTTTAATGATCAACTTAAAGGACAAACACACACATGACGGACATGTCCGGAAACGATCTCGCTCTCATCGCACCACTGTCTGCCATCAGCTTTATCCCTCTCGGAGTCTTGATTAGCCTGAAATGGGACCGGGTGTGTATCATCACGACCCGGCCCTGCCTTCCGCCCTGCCACAGATGCATTTCATTTTTGTCACACGAGATCCCAAATAGAATTGCAAAAAAAATACCCTGCCTACCATGAGTCAAACAAACAGATGGTCTCACCCCCAAAACTCTCACAACTGGTTAAGCCAATGTTTCTGTGTCCTGCTGGTCATGATGCTTGAACAAACTAGTAATAATTTGAAAGCATCACAGAGCCAGTGTTTACACTTTTTGGGGAATCAACCTATGGATGGATTCCATTTGTCTTTGCATTGTAAGTAGAGTAGGCTTTCCATCATAATGACGATTCCATCATTGTAATTTAATCATTTTGATCCAGGGACAGTAAAGTGCCAGGATCAACATACCTGTGTACTTTTAATTAAGTGAAGCAGACTTTGGTTGAATAGATGCAGCAGAAAACACTGGTATTGGGTTGATATGATGGCTTTTAATGTGAAGCATTGCTGTACAAACCAATTACAGTATTCACAGTTGTGCTTTTCGTTTATTTTAAAGGAATTGTTCATCCAAACTGAAACATCTCTTTATATACCCACCCTCATATCATTCCATACCTGTATGTTTAGAAGAATGTTTGTGCAGCTTTTATTTTCCTTAAAAAACAGTCCATACTGACATCATTAAATCAAAAACAGTGTGAGAAAAAAAACAAAAACAAAATGGCCATTTTATCAGCAGGGTTCCCACAGTCATGGAAAATCGGGAAATATGAGGACATTTTAAAATTGTTTTCAAGGCCTGGAAAAAAATAATAATGGGAATTTAAATAAATAAATAAATAAAATCTGGAAGAAAACAGTTGTTGAAAAGTCTAGCAAATTTCTTAAAGGAATTATTTACTCCATAGTTAAAATTCTCTTATCATTTGTTCACCCTCATGCCATCCCAGATATGAATGACTTAAAATGAAGTGTTTTAGAAGAATAATTCAGCTCTGTAGGTCCATAAAATGCTAGTGAATGGTGACCAGAACTTTTGAAGGTACAAAAACCACATAAAAAGTAATCCATACGACTCCAGAGGACAAATCCGTGTTTTCAGAAGAGACATGATAGGTGTAGGTAAAAAAAAGATAAATGTTTAAGTCAATAAATCTACAGTTTCACTTTCACATTCTTGTTAATTTGTTTTTGTCAATCTATATTCTTCATGGACATTGCTGGGCAGGGAGGAGAATTTATAATAAAAAAAACATTACATTGATCTGTTTCTCACGCACACTTATTATATCACTTCTGAAAAAATGGAATAAACCACAGGAGTCATATGGATTACAAAATGCTGACTTCATGTCATTTTTGGTGCTTCAAAGTTTTGGCCACCATTCACTTGTAGTGGTGTACTTCTAAAAATGGTCATTTGTGTTCAGCAGAAGTAAGTAAGTCATACACACCTGAGATGGCATGAGAGTAAGTGATGATCATTTTAGAACAGAATGTTTTCTTTAATCACTGTATTACTGAACAAAGCAACCCAAAATCTACTCTGAAGCATATTAGAATGTCAATAAACAGTTTAGAAGTGCAAGGCAGCGGATTATCTGGCTGTGCTGTAAAGATCAACTCTCTAAACACTGGCCACTAAAACATTAATGAACTAAAAACTAAGAGAAGAGAAGAACAGATAACTTAAAGGTATACAGTGCATCCGAAAAGTATTCACAGCGCTTCACTTTTTCCACATTTTGTTATGTTACAGCCTTTTTCCAAAATGGATTAAATTCATTATTTTCCTCAAAATTCTACAAACAATACCAATGACAATGTGAAAGAAATTTGTTTGAAATGTTTGCAAATTTATTAAAAATAAATAAAAAATCACATTATAGTACATAATTACGTAAGTATTCACAGCCTTTGCCATGAAACTCAAAATTGAGCTCATGTGCATCCTGTTTCCAGTGATAATCCTTGATTTTTCTACAACTTGATTGGAGTCCACCTGTGGTAAATTCAGTTGATTGGACAAGATTTGGAAAGGCACACACCTGTCTATATGAGGTCCCACAGTTACCAGTGAATGTCAGAGCACAAACCAAGCCATGAAGTCCAAAGAATTGTCTGTAGACCTCCGAGACAGGACTGTATCGAGGCACAGATCTGGGGAAGGGTACAGAAACATTTCTGCAGCATTGAAGGTCCCAGTGATCACAGTGGCCTCCATCATCTGTAAATGGAAGTAGTTTGGAACCACCAGGACTCTTCCTAAAGCTGGCTGACCGGCCAAACTGAGCGATCGGGGGAGAAGGGCCTTAGTCATGGAGGTGACCAAGAACCCGATGGTCACTCTGACAGATCTCCAGCATTTCTCTATGGAGAGAGGAGAACCTTCCAGAAGAACAACCATCTCTGCAGCACTCCACCAATCAGGCCTGTATGGTAGAGTGGCCAGACAGAAGCCACTCCTTAGTAAAAGGCACATGACAACCCACCTGGAGTTTGCCAAAAGGCACCTGAAGGACTCTCAGACCATGAGAAACAAAATTATTTGGTCTAATGAAACGAAGATTGATCTCTTTGGCCTGAATGGCAAGCATCATGTCTGGAGGAAACCAGGCACCACTCATCGCCTGGCCAATACCATCCCTACAGTGAAGCATGGTGGTGGCAGCATCATGCTGTGGGGATGTTTTTCAGCGGCAGGAACTGGGAGACTAGTCAGGATTGAGGGTAAGATGAATGCAGCAATGTACAGAGACATCCTTGATGAAAACCTGCTCCAGAGCGCTCTGGACCTCAGACTGGGGCGAAGGTTCATCTTCCAACAGGACAACGACCCTAAGCACAGCCAAGATAACAAAGGAGTGGCTACGGGACAACTCTGTGAATGTCCTTGAGTGGCCCAGCCAGAGCCCAGACTTGAACCCAATTGAACATCTCTGGAGAGATCTGAAAATGGTTGTGCCGACGCTCCCCATCCAACCTGATGAGCAGTCCTGCAAAGAAGAATGGGAGAAACTGCCCAAAAATAGGTGTGCCAAGCTTGTAGCATCATTCACAAAAAGACTTGAGGCTGTAATTGGTGCCAAAGATGCTTCAAAAAAGTATTGAGCACAGGATGTGAATACTTATGTACATGTTGATTTTTTTTTTTTTTTTTTTTTTTTTTTTTTTTTTGTAATAAATTTGCAAAGATTTCAAACAAACTTATTTCACGTTGTCATTATGGGATATTGTTTGTAGAATTTTGAGGAAAATAATTAATTTAATTCATTTTGGAATAAGACCGTAACATAACAAAATGTAGAAAACGTGAAGCACTGTGAACACTTTCCGGATGCTGTGTGTGTGTGTGTGTGTGTGTTTGTGTGTGTAATTAATGTCATCCTATCTTTCTGATCTGTTGTCTGCACTCCAGCCAGGGAGATCGCTTGGGTCCTTGAACAGAGACTTTTGACTGGGCACCACACAGGAAGTCTTCTACAGGGTTGGTGCTTTTTCCAAAAGCAAACTCGGGATAAATATATTCTGAACCAACCTACATAGTTGAAACGCACAGTGCTTGAGAACTCTAGAGCTGATGCGATTAGGACCCACAGCTTTCCTTGTCTTAATCCTTTTTAGCCACCATCTCACATGATCCATTGATAGGGAGAGGTGAGGGGGAGATCAGGGGTGGACTGAGTGAATGGTATAAGCTGGATGGGATCTTAGAGAGAGAACTTTCACAGTATTGAGAGGGGTGAATTGGTTGTTTAATGTCCGATGTCAGATCTGTTCAAGAATGAATAATATGTATTTCCCCATCTCTGATAAGCCATGGCTGAATACCCTCAACCTAGTGTAACACGTCCAGATATTACATTCATATCTCTCTAGACCTTTACATTGTTCTGCTGCAATCTTTTTCCATCTTCCTTCCATAACAGTCCTTTCCTTCCCTTATTTTCCTTTTGAGTACCCTCTGCACACTCCTCTGCTCCTCCTTGTCACCTGACTTACATGCCTTCTTCTTTTCATTCAGTGGTGCCTTCAACTCCAACTTGGGGTAACCAAGTGTTTATTATTAGAGAAACATCACATTCTTAGTTGGTATGGTGTTCTCAACACAAACAATTATATAGTCTGTAATACAGTATGTTAGACTGTCAATATCCTCATCGTGTGACTTAGTTTCAAGTTTCACTGGCTTACCCAGATCATTTATTTACCAGCCTTATGGATGGTGGCTGCTTTTGCACAATAGGTTTGCATACAGGAAGAATATACACCAGATTATGGTCAGTTCGGCTGAGAGGGGGGAGGAGGGAAGACCTGTATACCTCTTTAGTGCTAACATATAACAAGTCCAATGTTTTATTGTCTCTCTTATAGCATTCAACATACTGGGAGAAGGTGGGGAGAGTGATTTACAGTGAGACATGTTTTTATTCTGTTTTTTATTTTTATTTTCTCCCCAATTTGGAATGCCTAATTCCCAATGCGCTCAAAGTCTTTGTGTTGGCGTAGTGACTCGCCTCAATCTGTGTGGCAAGTCACTACAAATCTCAGTTGTCTCCGCATCTGAGACCATCAGTCCGCGCATCTTATCACATGGCTTATTGAGCGCACCACTGTGGAGACATGGTGCGTGTGGAGGCTTCACGCCATCCACTGCGGTATCCATGCACAACTCGCCACACGCCCCGCCGAGAGCGAACAACATTATGGTGACCACGAGGAGGTTACCCCATGAGACTCTACCCTCCTTGGCAACCGGGCCAATTTGTTTACTTAGGAGACCTCGCTGGAGTCACTCAACTGGATTTGAACTCATGACTCCGACAGTGAGACATGATTAAAATCCCCTGAGATAAGAAGGGGAGACTGTGGGAATAATATCTGCATCCTGGCTGTAACAGAATGTATGAGTTCACAGATGGTATTTGCATCAGCCAATGGAAGAATATACACAGATATCACAATAACATGCGAAAATTCCCTCAGCAGGTAAAATGGCCTCATGCCAACCACTGCATCCTTAGTGCAGAGGTGTTCTTTAATAGTGATGTGCCCACAGTTACACCATCATTTATGAACAAACAGCACCAGCCCTGCTCCCTTCCTCTTACCCGTCTCCTTTGAATTTCCTGTCCGCCCTCACCAGTTGGAAGCCATCCATTGTAACAAGTGAGTCGAAAGTCCGTTCATTCAGCCACGTCTCCATAAAACACACATAATACTACACTATTGGTGCTCCCTCTGTAGCCTGGTAAGTATCGTTAACTCCTCCATCTGGTTTCGGGGTGACCGTACATTCCCCAAAATGGTCCCTGGCAAGAATTGTTTTATACAGTCTACTCCATGCTCGGTGCTTCACTCCAGCTATGCAAACCCGTCTCCTCCACTTCCTCAACACCGCAGTGATATCAGCACTCACGTTGGGGTGTATTGATGTGTGCCTCAATGCTAACAGCTGTTCCCTGGAGTAAACAATTTATCCATGGTTGCATGCTCCTGACACAGTCCTTATAATTCCTATAAAATAGCCTGTATAAAAACAATCTTCACCCAATGCTTCTTGATGTTTCTGTACTTGAATCCAAATGCAAAACAAAACACAAACAGTAAAAGAAATAATAAGGATTCAGAGCTTCTGTATCAGGCTATCTCTCACACATAACCATCTTGCATGTTTTGTTGAGTAATATGGTAAATGGTCTGCACTTATATAGCGCCTTTTTAACCTTAGCGGTATTCAAAGTGCTTTACAATGCGTCACATTCACCCATTCATACACCAATGACAGCAGAGCTGCCATGAAAGGTGCTAGCCTGCAATTGGGAGCAACTTGGGGTTCAGTGACTTGCCCAAGGACACTTCGGCGTGTGGGCCGGGGGTCGAACCACCAACCCTGCGATTAGTGGCCAACCCGCTTTTACCACCTTAGCCGCAGCCGCCCCAAGCAGAACATAGGAGGATTGAGAAAATCTGACAATAGTGACATTTCCGTTTTTTTATTCAGTTTAGCTGAGACAGACTAGTTGTAGTTGAATAAATGGGAGACATTGGAACACCTGAAATGGTGGGGGTAGAAAAGGAAGTCCTGCCTCACAGATGAAAGAGCCAATTACCTTTTTGATATAGACATTGCTTTTTCAGTTTACTTGAGAATGTGCGTGTGCATGAGCTGGACTAACCTGAAAAATAGTGTTGTTGTTTTTGTGTGTGTGTGTGTGATCTGAGCTAAAGAGAGACATTTTGATACCATTGGCATCAGATTTTACTACTGATTTAAAAAATATTATTATTGATCATAATCTTGACCTAACCTTTCCCGTTCAAGTAGATATTAGCTTGTACGCTTTTTGTATCCATGGAGTTTCAAACGTGTTGAGTTGTGGTCGCGTGAGATGAGAGAACCTATAATGTTTGTCATATTTTTGACATTAAACCTATCGTAGTGTGTCTTGAAATGCATGAATGACATTTAAAAGCTACAGCGGTGGGAGTTTTTAAAATGTTGGACTGTACTTCACCTAAAGCCTATGGCTTCAGAATTGGAATATAGTGTTAGAGTTATAAATGAACTATACTTTTATGGTGCTTCTGTGTCTTTTTGGACCATGGCAGTAAAAATAATCCTCTTTTTGTGTTTCACAGAAGAAAGTAATTCAGGTTTGGAATAACATGAGGTTGAATGACAGAATTTTCATTTTTGTGTGAACTATCCCTTTAATATCTGCAGCTTGCAGTGGTTTATTATTCATTTGGTAAACCCTGTGGAGTCTTAAGCAGGAAATGTTGCAGATTCCCATGCCGTTGCACGGAGTGAGTCACACTGCTTGCTTTGTCTATGCACTTAAAGCGTGCATCTTATCAGAAATCTTAATGTAAACATTGCTCCTCTTGACTTGGGGCTCAGTTCTGCTGTACTTGGGCCAAATAACAGATGGCTGATCTGGTCGACCTTCTGCTTTCGTTCTGTTCTTCATCAGAAACTCTCGCCTTGGAAAAAAACCCTTTACGAGCTGTGAATGTTGGGGAAGCCTTAACTATCACACAAGTCAGCATTTCATACTAGAGGAGCTGCTGCACTTTTGATCTTGAAATGGTGCAGAAATGCAGCAAATTCAAAGGGAATTATTAATTTACTATCATGGCAAGGTCTTTAAAAAAGTATTGTACAGCTTTGATGTTGTAGCGGAAACGTAGGAAGTCTCATGTTGTGAAACTCGTGTTCAAGACATGCAAAAAGGTAGAACTAATTGGAACCCCATGCTGAAGAAAAACCTCTCTGCTGGTTTAATCTGGCCTTTAACCATGGTTCATGCTGGTGCTTGTTGGTAAAAAATAGTTGGTTCTCAGCTGGTTTCTCCCAGTCTGACCAGCTGAAAGTGCTCCAAACCCCTCTGAAACCAGCCAACGGACTGATTAGTCAATTTAACTTGGCAGGTTGTGGTTCTACATTTAAAAACCTTTTAGGAAAGATACAGTATGTGTTCAAATGCATTCCCTTTAAATCGAAGCATGGCCACTACAGCCATACACATTCAGACGTTAGTCTTTGGACCTCATGTGACAACTCATGATATTTTTATGGAGCATCCCACCAAGTGTCCTGCTTGTACAATTCCATTGCGCTATGTTTAGCTGTTTTTGAACACAAGAATATTTCTTTTGTAAACTGCCCCTATGAAATGTATCTGATCGGGGACAAATTAACCTGAAACCAGTCTAATTATCTACCTGATATGGTTGAATTGCGTACTATACCTTCCTTTTTACAAAATGAGTTTTAAATGGCTGGTTGTATGCATCACTGCAGTTTCCTGGTGAAATGAACACTAGAGGTGCTACAACAACAATGACTTTTATTCACTTTCACACCAGTCATGAGTAAAACATCTGATTATCGATTCATAAACACTTTTCGCTCTGTTCCTCACAGGATGCTATTTCATGACATCTAAACACTTTTGCTATAGTGCATGACTTGTATGGTGATATATTTTAATGTTTGTATGACTTAATCAACTACATTTACAAGCGTATTCATTATGATCAAGTTGTTCGGTTGCTAAACTGATTGAGCATTGCACTTGAAACGTGAAGTTGGATGTTGGGATGTGGGCCGAAAGCACCACAAAATGGAGTGGTTGCTTCAGCAATTGCATATTCACCTCACAATTGCTTTTATGACACTATTGTTATGTTTAGGTTTGAAGTTTAGGATAGGGAGGTCAGTTTTGTTGATTTAAAACTCTGTAGATCATAAATATTGAAAATCTAGTTTTTCATGTCACGTTTGCTTTTGTGACACTATGGGTTGGGATTAGGCTTGAAGGAATGTTCCGGTTTCAATAAAAATTAAGCTCAATCGGCAGCATTTGTGGCATAATGTTGATATCTACAAAAAAACAAATTCCTCCTTTTCTTAAAAAAAAATAAATAAAAAATTGAGGTTACAGTGAGACACAATGGAAGTGAATGGGGGGGAAAATTAAAGTGAATGTGTCCAATTTTTGGATGGTTTAAAGGCAGAAATGTGAAGCTTAGAATTTTATATAAGCACTTCTTTTAAAATGTGTAGATTATTTGAGCTGGGAAGTTGTTTGAATTGTAATTTTTACAGTCATTTTAGGTTTTGTTGATATTGCATCGTCACGGAAATGAAGTTGAAAAATTGGCTGTAACTTTACACAGAAAAGGTTTGTAAGTAATTTAATCACAATAAAATAATGTTGCATGCATATTGTTTATGTCTTATGGCTATACTTTTGAAATAGTGAGTATTTTAACATTCAAAAATTGGCGGAGGAGTTCATGTGAGTGTGTTCACAGCCGCAGCAGCCGCTCATTCACTAAACCCCGCATTATGTGCATCACATCCGAAATGGTTGTATATGTGTTTGTGTATGACAGAGAGCACAGCGGCACTTCATTCTGAAGCGTGCAGTGCATGTAGACTGCATATTATTTAATTAAATTACATCCTCTGCTTAATGATCATATTTGGCCGTATAATGATTTTAATTTGATTAATTGTCATTGATTTCATCTAAAAATGTTCACATCATGAACACTTTTATTAATAGCAACACACTGTAGTATGGTACCCAAATTAGCAGCCAGATCATGTCGTTTGGATTTTTTGGGTAGCGCCACACAATGGGTATTTAAGTGCTCTGAAATGTGTGATAAACCATGTAATACCATTTTACAAAATTATCACCATAGTGATGCAATTTTCGTGAGATCAGGCTGCAAATTATACAAGGCTGACTAAAGACAGGTTAGTCAACTAATCGTCAACCAAGTCCATTTTTAAATAGTTTAAAATAAAAATAAAAACAAATAAGAAAGCGTTTTAGAAAGCTTTTTGTCTTTCTGAGCTACTTTGGATTTGCATTGTGGAATTTGTGATCACTGTTAAAGATTTCACACAGGAAATCCAAAGTAACAACACTTGAATTTACTGAAGGAAGATCTCTTCAAAAACCCACAGTTTTAAAATGTATTCTCTTTGAATTCCTGGACCATTATGTTTGACCTTGTATTATTATTTCAGTTTTAATGTATTCAGAGATAAAAGACTGACTGTGATCCAAATCTGCATGACAAAGCAGTAAAGTTATGGTCACAGCTTCAGAAAGTATCAAACATAAGCACCTTACAAAACTGCAGTATTTCACTAGTGCTTTAAAACTTATCCTTGCAAGAGCAGAGCAGTTTACAGTGCATCCGGAAAGTATTCACAGCGCTTCACTTTTTCCACATTTTATGTTACAGCCTTATTCCAAAATGTATTAAATTCATTGTTATCCTCAAAATTTTACAAACAATACCCCATAATGACAACGTGATAGAAGTTTGTTTGAAATCTTTGCAAATTTAAATCACATGTACATAAGTATTCACAGCCTTTGCCATGACACTCAAAATTGAGCTCAGGTGCATCCTGTTTCCAATGATAATCCTTCAGGTGTTTCTACAACTTGATTGGAGTCCACCTGTGGTAAATTCAGTTGATTGGACATGATTTGGAAAGGCACACACCTGTCTATATGAGGTCCCACAGTTACCAGTGAATGTCAGAGCACAAACCAAGCCATGAAGTCCAAAGAATTGTCTGTAGACCTCCGAGACAGGATTGTATCAAGGCACAGATCTGGGGAAGGGTACAGAAACATTTCTGCAGCATTGAAGGTCCCAATGAGCACAGTGGCCTCCATCATCCGTAAATGGAAGTAGTTTGGAACCACCAGGACTCTTCCTAAAGCTGCCTGACCGGCCAAACTGAGCGATCGGGGGAGAAGGGCCTTAGTCATGGAGGTGACCAAGAACCCGATGGTCACTCTGACAGATCTCCAGCATTTCTCTGTGGAGAGAGGAGAACCTTCCAGAAGAACAACCATCTCTGCAGCACTCCACCAATCAGGCCTGTATGGTAGAGTGGCCAGACGGAAGCCACTCTTTAGTAAAAGGCACATGACAGCCCGCCGGGAGTTTGCCAAAAGGCACCTGAAGGACTCTCGGACCATGAGAAAAAAATGTATCTGGTCTGATGAGACAAAGATTGATCTCTTTGGCCTGAATGGCAAGCGTCATGTCTGGAGGAAACCAGGCACCGCTCATCGCCTGGCCAATACCATCCCTGCAGTGAAGCATGGTGGTGGCAGCATCGTGCTGTGGGGATGTTTTTCAGCGGCAGGAACTGGGAGACTAGTCAGGATCGATGGAAAGATGAATGCAGCAATGTACAGCGACATCCTTGATGAAAACCTGCTCCAGAGCGCTCTGGACCTCAGACTGGGGCGAAGGTTCATCTTCCAACAGCACAACGACCCTAAGCACACAGCCAAGATAACAAAGGAGTGGCTACGGGACAACTCAATCAATGATTGATTATATATGAATATATGTTTTTTACAAATGTCCTTGAGTGGCCCAGCCAGAGCCCAGACTTGAACCCGATTGAACATCTCTGGAGAGATCTGAAAATGGCTGTGCACCGACGCTCCCATCTGCCCAAAAATAGGTGTGCCAAGCTTGTAGCATCATACACAAAAATACTTTTTTTTTTTTTTATTTTTTTTTTAGTTGTAATAAATTTGCAAAGATTTCAAAGATTTTCATTGTCATTATGGGGTATTGTCTGTAGAATTTTGAGAAAAATAATGAATTTAATCCATTTTGGAATAAGCCTGTAACATAACAAAATGTGGAAAAAGTGCTGTGAATACTTTCCGGATGCACTGTAGCTTAAATTACACAAGCGGTCAAATGTTTGGACACACTGGACTGAATTAGATTCTCATTATATGTGATTAGACTGACAGGAGTTAAGATGTTTTATCTCAAAGTCTAAAAAAATGCTTTTATGAGGGGGCCTGGGTAAATAGTAAAGTAAATATGCTGACTACCACACCTGGAGTTGCAAGTTCAAATCCAGGGCGTGCTGAGTGACTCCAGTCACTTATTGGCAACCAATTGGCCCGGTTGCTAGGGTGGGTAAAGTCATGTTGGGGTAACCTCCTCATGGTTGCTATAATGTGGTTCACTCTCTGTGGGGCACGTGGTGAGTTGTGCGTGGATGTTGCGGAGAATATCGTGAAGCCTCCACATGCGCTAGTTCTCCGCGGTAACTCGCTCAACAAGCCACTTACCCCACCGAGAGTAACTGAGATTTGTTCTCCCCCACCCAGATTGAGGTGAGTCACTACGCCACCACAAGGACTTACAGCACATTGGGAATTGGGCATTCCAAATTGGGGAGAAAAGTGGAGGGGAAAAAATACGCTTGTAACTGTTTTTATATTCTGAGATTTTACAAGTATGCCACTTTATGAATTAAACCTATGTAATGCGGTCATGTGACAGCATTGTAGCATAATCCAGTTCAAAATGTTAATCGCTGCATAAAGTGTACAAGTTGGCAGTGTTCAGTGCATACTGTGCAGTAAGTACCTGTAGTAAGTGGTATGCTAGTATTCTGTTTCAATATAACCAATGAATACAGGAGACTACCATTGTTTAATAAATTCTGGATCTGGTATTTTATTCAGAATGGCTTTTTTGACAATTTAACATTGAAATTAGACTTTGTTTTATTGTTCCAAACATTAAACAAAAGTTTTTGTTTTTTTACTCTCTACAGTATATAGTCATATGCAGCCTAGTGTGTCTTATATGGATCTTTTCTGCAGTACATCCACAATGTTTACAGTCTGACTCTAACTTTCCACCCAATGAGTTTATTAGCATTCCATTCAAACTTGATGGAAAGAATTCAACCCTTCTCCTCTCGGTAGCTTTGAGAGTGAATAGTAATGCATATATTCATGTTGAGCCGTGAGTGAGTCAGTCCATGCAGCGCGTAATTCACGATAAACCCTTGCAGAGCTGCAGCATTTCACTGCTGTTCCCCGCTGAGCTCCGCAGCAGCTCCTCCGTTCGTTTCATTCATTATTTTTGACTAGCATGAGGCTGCAGTATCTCAGGGTGCTGCAGTTTCACACGGAGAAGCTTGAAGTCACGGCAGCTGGAAAATGTCACCCCATTTTGAATAGAAAACTCTGGAAATCTCGTAACGCAGATCCAGTTGGAATATATTTGTATCAAGCTGTACACTTTTGTGTTGGGTTCAACAAATAGGACTTTTTACTTGCCCTGCCAATATTTTTACTGACCACCCCCGAAAAAAGAAGAGAGAGGAAAAAAAAACAAACAAATGATTTAAAAAATAATTAACTTATTTTTATTTTTTTTGCAATAATATCTATCACTATCACAGTATTTCTTTCAATTTTGATCATTGTATTGGACATCAATATTTAAGTACATTTTTACTCTGAATCTCCTCTTCAACTTTCACTTTCAGATGTGAAAGTGAAACTAAACAGGCACCAGATGTGACTTTCAGATGTAAAAGTGAAAGTGGAGATTTAGAGTAAAAAAAATTGTTTCTCACCCTCACCTATTATTTCTCTTCTGAAGACATGGATTTAACCACTGGAGTCATATGTATTACTTTTTATTTTTCCTTTGTGATTTTTGGAGCTCCAAATATCTGATCATCATTCACTTGCATTGTGAGAACATATGGAGCTGAAAGCTTCATTTGTGTTCTGCTGAAGTTCATTTTTACAATATGTATCGTAATATGATTGTCTTTTTTTATATATTATTATTGTAATTATATCTGAAAATATCTACTTTTGTATCCTGTCCTGGTTATGTAACAGTGTTCCAAGTATTCAGTTGCTCTCATTTCTTCCTTCCTTTCTTTCTTGCTGTTAAAGTAGCAAATCAAATGCCCTCTGGTGGTGTCCTGTGACTACTGCACATGTTCATGAGCAAAGGGGAAGGCCTCCTTTCAGAAATGAGTACTGCGTCATCTACAGATACTGAACTGGGAGTCTCGAATGTAATATACCATATTGTTTTACCGTCTGCGTGAAAACAGATCTCATGTCAGTCAAAGTCATGTTAGGACTTTTGATGTCTTTTTCTTGAAGGAATCATTTGGTTATACTTTGGTTGAGCTTTGGAGGATTAAAAATCATTTACAATTATTCATTTGAGTCTGCTGCTGCTATGACTGTTTTATAGTTCCACAGTAACTTAGACCTAATTCATTCTTGTTTTGATCTGATGTATTTAGTTCATACTCCCGCCAAATGTTCCGATTTCTGTGCTCCCCCATACGCTCAGTGATGAGGGATATGTGAATGACAGAGGTTAAATATGCACGCTGTCATTGGGACTGATTTTCTTCATATGGAGACCTGGGAACCTGGTGTTACCATGGCAATCTGGGTCATCTGTTGCTATGCAATGATGGTGAATGAATAGACAAATTCATGCAGATGTGCCCATGTGTTACAGTATGATGTCTGATTGTGAGTGATATCCATGCCTCCCCCTGTTGTTTTCAATGCAACATCATTATAAAACACAGAGTCCCTCATGCCATATTTCATAAGCTGACATTTTTGTGTGTGGTTTCTGTGCAACTAACAGCAATGAATTTGGTGAACAAAATATTATTTCCAAAAAACATTTTAACATTAAAAAAATACACATTTCACTTTTAAGTCAACTGTACTTTTTAGTTAAAAACATATGTAATCTATTCAGTCCTGTGAACTTAAATTTATTTAATTTTTTTTGTGCTTTCTTGCAGAAGGAGCTCAGTCTTCCCAGACGAGGAAGTTTGTAAGTAAACCTGCTTTAATCGTCTTATCGGTGACCTAAGGTTGCCCTCCATTTGCACTGTCATTTACATACAAATACAAAAATAATTCTGTGAGACACAAACAGTCAGTTCAATAGGTTGTACTGTTGTGTACCTTGGTTTTCGATTGTTCAGTTGAGAAAACATTAAAAATATGTATTTTCAAATATTTACAGAGGACAAAAACTCTTGAAAATACAGGTTGTGAAAAAAAAAAAAGTTTCAAATTAAATCAGGCATCAACCCTGTCTAAGGTTATCATGAGGGGAAGAAATTCACAGACCCTTTAAAGGCAGTTTTGGTGTGAATTATATAAGATCAAAATCAACTCATCCACATTTGGAAATGTCAGCTAAGCTAGTGCGGGATTTTTTCTAGATTTTGCCATTTGTATTCTTGCTTTGAAGATTTTGAGAGACAAAAAGTGCCTAGTTTGCATATTTTTGAGAAAGAACAACAGTTATATGTAAATAACTTTCCCAATTACTTCCAGAGTCAAGGTTCTATTTAGGATTTGAAAAGTAAACAAATCTAACTCAGCCCTCACGTCCACATAAAAAGATTTGCTTGTTATAAGCGACGGGGCTTGCTGTATTCAAATATCAATTTATTTTCTTCTATAATTGTCCCAGAGGTTTGGAGCTACTCATGTGCATACAAATAGCATGAAATAAAACTTTTCTTTAGAACTCATACAGTAGAAGTCACTGATGTTGATTTGATATGCCATACCTGCAGTTAGAAATGAGTTTTGCATTGCTTACTCTGTGTTGAGCTCAAGGACTTCTATCTAGAACTGTCAGAGATATTGCATCACCATATCACAATTGTTTTAACTTAGCAGAATAACATTGCCATTCAAATAATGGAATTTTCAATAAATCCTTGAAATGCTTATTACTGCAACCTGGCCTCATAGAATCATACCACACCTACATTTTTTTAAATAGATTTTTACTTTGCTTGTTGTATTTCTTGCAGCAGTTTCCTGATGAAATGAACACTGGAGGCGCTACAATAACAATGACTTTTAATCCCTTTATTCCCGTTTTCAAAAATGATCAGTAAAACGGCGGATTACAGTCGTATGCAAAAGTTTAGGCATCCCTGACAATTTCCATGATTTTCATTTATAAATAATTGGGTGTTTGGATCAGCAATTTCATTTTGATCTATCAGATAACTGATGGACACAGTAATATTTCTGTAGTGAAATGAGGTTAATTGGATTAACAGAAAATGTGCAATATGCATCAGAACGAAATTAGACAGGTACATAAATTTGTCGCAAGTCGCTTGAGGTATGCAAACGCACATTTGGACAAGCCAGCTTCATTTTGGAAGAAGGTGCCATGGACTGATGAAACAAAGATGGCGTTATTTGGTCATAACAAGGGGCGTTATGCATGGCGGCAAAGGAACGCAGCATTCCAAGATAAACACTTGCTACCCACAGTAAAATTTGGTGGAGGTTCCATCGTGCTGTGGGGCTGTGTGGCCAGTGCCGGTACTGGGAATCTTGTTAAAGTTGAGGGTCGCATGGATTCCACTCAATATCAGCAGATACTTGAGAATAATGTAGAGGAATCAGTCACAAAGTTGAAGTTATGCCGGGGCTGGATATTTCAACACAACGACCCAAAACACTGCTCAAAATCTACTCTGGCATTTATGCAGAGGAACAAGTACAATGATGGAATGGCCATCCCATTCCATCAGACCTGAATATCATTGAAAGTCTGTGGGGTGATTTGAAGCGGGCTGTCCATGCTCGGCAACCGTCAAACCTAACTGAACTGGAGATGTTTTGCAAGAAGGAATGGTCCAAAATACCTTCATCCAGAATCCAGACACCCATTACAGGCTATAGGAAGCATCTAGAGCCTGTTATTTCTGCTAAAGGAGGCTCAACTATATATTGATGTGATATTTCTGTTGGGGTGCCCAAATTTATGCACCTGTCTAATTTCGTTTTGATGCATATTGCACATTTTCTGTATAAAAAATAATTTATCTGCTCACACTTTCTATTGTAAGGAATTAGCTTTAATAAGTGAATTATGATTAATGTTATTCTCATGGCTTATTGAAAATAATATCACACGTATTCAGGTACAGCATTGAAGAGAAATCTTTTAGAAACAGTGACAAGATTATTTTATCATAAGATACCACAGTCAAATCATCTTTGAATACAGACAAACTTTATTGCAATTCTAAACATAAATCTAATCTAACACAAATATACATGAGACAGGTTGGTGAGTAAAGTGACAATGTGAAATAGATGATCAATACAGTGAAAATGAACTTTATGGAGTCTGTTGACAATGCCTTAAAAACCATTTATCCTCATTTGAGTCTACATCGATTTGCTATCGGATTACTCCGAATATTTAATCAATACACCAGCTCTTTGAGCACAATATTGGAGGTGTTACTTGCGTGTTCTGGCGTCCTTTTTGTTGCTCGGTTCTTGTTTGAAAGTTCGTTCTGTCAATGTTGTGACTTCTGTATGGTCGAAGTTTATTGCCTGGTATGAATGATGTTAACTGTGAAGCGAGGCCTTCTCACTACTTCTCGGGACATCGAGTCCCAAATTTCCGTGGGTCTCACATGGCATGGAGTCAGCGCGAAGTCTGATCAGAGAGACGAGAGCAAGAGTAAAACCAAGAAAGCCAAGCCAAGAGAGCGTGTTCTTCCTGTATGGAACTATTTGAACTGAAATTGGCCGCATCACCCAAGGGTGTCCTGCACCAATCAGAAGTGACTTTTCAGAGTCACATGGTCAACTGGGCTGATTTGTGACCCCTTTGTTTTGGAGTCTTACAAGTCTCCCGCTCAAAAATAGTGCATACTTAATCATGAACACCCATATCTCGAGAATGTACGAGATACATGAAATTCATTGTCAACAGATTTTTATGCATACGCCTGTGAATGTTTACATACTAAATATGACATTGTTTCATGAATACTGTACATGTAGGTAACAAAATATTAAAAATTCCTTGTTACAAAATCATACTGGTTAGTTCCTTGGTTATACAACATGGATAAACATTGCACATATTTTAAAGAGGTACTATAAGATTTATAAAAAGGGCTATAATCCTTCATTTGTGAGGTATGCAATTTAACACAGTTCAACGTAATTGTCAGAATTACCTACAAAACTAGGTTTTGTATAAATCATGGATTTAAATGCATTCTGTACATTTTAGAAGGTTAAATCAGTAAAGTACTGTGACTTTGTGTAAAGTATTCCTGGATTAAGCTGAAATGTCTTAGTATTCGAGTCTGATGGACTTTTCTGATAGACTTTTGGAAGCCTTACATAGGGAAGTCTGCTTTAACCTCTGTGTGGGGGTCCCTGCCGAGGTCAGGCTATGGGGCCTTTCTGACCAATGAGGATGCTTGAACAGCTTAATTTATGACTTTGAAACATTCCAAACTGAAAGGCTGGGTTTTTCCCGTTTCAAATCATATTGGTGGAATTCTTCTGCATATATAATCTTACAATATATATCTACACTACCGTTCAAAAGTTTGGGGTCACTATTTTTTCAGTATTTGAAATGGATGACTTGCACCGAATAATTAAGAAAAGAAGCTAGTAAGTGCCCAACATACTGTAGATGGGAACTCCTTCAGTACTGTTTAAACAGCATGCCAGTGTGATGCCTCAAGAAGTTGGTTGAGAAAATATCAAGAGTACATTTCTACATTACACCTCAGTTGTTTGAGGGTTTAGACCACTTCTTTCACTTTTGAACATGCATAGTTATTGTTTGGAAATGCAAACAATAGCTTGAGCAAGTGAGCAAGAAAATATAACAATGGAAAACTTGGAAATGGCACAACTGTTGTTAAACTTGCATGTTTCCTCCTTAACGTCCTGCCTACTTTTCATACATTTTCAAAGTCTCAATCTCCATTTATTCCCATTGCTGTCTAGGAGATACAATTGTGAAATAAATAGCTCTCTTTATTTCTTATCTATGAGTTGTTAACATGGCATTGGTGGTCAAATCTTTCCAGACAGAGGATGTAATAATTTACAGTAGCCAATAAGTTCTGAGAGACAATTGCTTGAATGTTGCTTGAGTTGATCACCCAGGACCATTATCCAATGTGTTCCCTCTCCAGATCATCTTGTCTTCGCTCACATCTCTGGTGTCTGTAAACACACAGATAGCTTTGCGCAAAGTTGGAGAGCTCACAGGCTTTCACAGCACACCATGTGACGTGCCGCCACACCTGTTCACTGTAACAGGTCATAATTTGTATGATTGAGTTATTAAGGCCAATAGAGTAAGGCAATGCAATTCAAAGGGCTGCATTTCCCTTCCCATGGTCTACCATTAAAGATTTTCTTATAAGTTGGTCATATGGGGGAACATAATGAAGCGCATAGATTTCTCAGTGTCATGGTCATTATGAACCGCTGACAGTTTGATACTGAGTTTGAGTGTTGAAAAGAATTTCCCATTTGTCAAATACTGACTTGTCGCTCCCATTCCATTGGAGTTACATTTTGAGATAGTGTCCGCAATATGGATATTTACAACATGATACCATATAGTTGCAAATATGACCCCATTACAAACTGTTGAGTGAATTTAGTTGAGCTCATGTGTCTGTTTTGACTTTGTATCTGTAATAGGTCAGAGATTGGACGTTCTATATTTAGAAAGCGTAACAGTTGGCTGTTTTTATGATGATCCGGTGATTGGTGTCAGTCAACCTTACAGGGCAAAAACTGTATTTTGAGCCAAGTAAAGTTCCCCCAAAATTACAAATCTATCACTGTTTTTGTTTTTTGTTTTTCTGTGGAATGCAAAGAGTTATTTAGCAGAATGTCCAAGCTGCTCTATTCCATGCAGTGAAAATATATGGGGACTGTGGTGCTCAAGCTCCAAAAAGTACAAAAATGACAATATATGTACCATAAAATTAATCCATTCCTTGTCTTCCAAAGCCATTTAATAGCTTTGTGTGAGGAAACTTTCTCTAGTTCTCAAATATTGGTCTCACAACACACGTTCACTGTTGGAGTGGTCTGATATCAGGATTTGCAGTGGATAAAGACTTACATTTCTGGCGAACTTTGCCACAAATTTGCCGCAGTTATTTTTTGTTTTTACCACACAAATGAGCTTTGGCAAGTTTTTTTTAAACTTTTGGTGAACTGTGCTTTCAAATTCAGAAAAACAGCAGATATTTCAAGCACGCTCTCACGGTTGGATGTAAATGATAGATCTTCAAGGTATTAGAACCTGCCAGAGTCAAATTGGAAGAAAAATAACATGTCAATGAGTTTTTTTGGCCGTTTGTGATTTATTGCCTGTCCGTTGTGACAGTTGTGTGATGAATGTGCTGTTACGATTGTCTGTTTATGAGAGTGAGTGAGTCAATGCAGTGGTCACATGATCAACTGTGAGGTGGATGGGGAGGTTGTGGATGTTCAGGACATGTATGGCACTTTTCCACTGCACGTTACGGTTCGACTCGCATCACCTCTACTCGCTTTTCTTTTTTAAGCGTGCATTTCTATTGCAGTTTAGTGCCACCTCAGTGTGGGTGGGATTATAGGCTGGTCGTCATATTTGCGCCGCCTCTACTGCTGTGACATCATTTTAAACACGACACAAACTGACCAAAACAATAACATGACCGCTAGCTGTTAGCTACTAGCTCATTGTGCTGCATAAAGCAGTTGTTGCATGGTTAAATTGACCTGGTTGTTTTAGAAAGAAGCTTCCAGTAGCTGGTCAACTAAATAAAGTGAAGCTTTCAAGCAGAGTAGAGTTAACATAACAAAACGTACCATCCTCCATTGTGGATCAACACCAGTCCAGGGCACTCTCCCTCCCATTGCTCGCCGGTTTAGACGGCGTCCATTTGGTTGAACCACTTCCAGTTTTCCTTGATGGTTCTGTAGTCACTTTTAATTTGTTTTTTACTTTTTCCTACACTGTTCGTTGGTCCGGTGGAAGCCGTGTGCGGCCAACAGCTGAGGCACTTCCTGAGATACTTTTTTGTTTCGCTCATCGCTAACGAGCGGAACGCCTGCACCTCGTTTATTGACCACGGCATGGTCTTGCGCACAGCCATTTCTTTTTTCACAATTCGAAAGTCGTTTGAACAGATGATACTGTTATCACTGTTGCTAACTTTAAAACTAGCGGGTTGATGTCGCGTTTCGGAAATCCAGTGATGCTGGTAGTGACGATTCTCCCTGAACAATCGGTGATCTGCGGCATTTTGACGTCACATTTAGCATCGGCTCGACTCGCTTGGAACCTCGACCGAGGTGGTACTATAAAAAGTATCAGGTACCAGCTACTATCCACAGTGGAAAACCCCAAAAAAGCGAGCGGAGTCGTGCTGAGTTGAGTGAGTCGAGCTCATGCAGTGGAAAAGCCCCTATACTGTATGGGCCTCCTGATGTGTTTACTGAATGTAAATGAAAGGCAAATCACCTGCTTTATTCAGCATATCAGTGAGATCTTTTTTGTTAATCTGTGCCTTGCTGACTGCAATATGACTAATGACATTCAGACAGTTCTTTTTTATTTTGTTTTAAATGCGCTATACCTACCACAATGCTCTATAATACCGTATCTTCAGATTTCAACTGAATTTAAAATTAATGAGGTGGTAAACGAGAACTAGTTTTATTCTTTTTTTTTTTTTTTTTAGTTTGTTTGTGGTTTTTGTTTGATTGTGTTGTTTTTTTTCCTGTTTTGTTGTGTTGTTGTTGTCTTGTGTTTTATTCTTTTGTGTTTTGTTTTGGTTTTGTTTGTGGTTTTTGTTTGCATTTTGTTTTTGTGTTTTTTTCTGTTTTGTTGTTTTTTTGTCTTGGTGTTCTTTCTCGTTTATTGTGTTTTGTTGTTGTTGTTGTTGTTGTTGTTGTTTTGTGATTTTTATTTTGTATTTTGCTTTTGTGTGTTGCTGTTTGTTTTCTGTTTTGTCTTATAGTGTTCTGTTGTATTATGTTTTTTGTTTTGTTTTATTTTAGTTTTGTAATGTGTTCTGTTTTTGTTTGGTCTTATTTTGTGTTTTGTCTTTTGTTGTTTCTTATTTTGTTTTATTCATGTGTTTTTTTGTTGTGGGTTTTTTGTGTTTTCTTTAGTTTTTTGTATTGCAGAGGTGTTTTTTTTTGTGTGTGTGTTCGTGCGTGGGCGTGTGTGCGTGTGTGTGTGTGTGTGCGTGTGTGCGTGTGTGCGTGTGTGCGTGTGTGTGTGTGTGTGTGTGTGTGTGTGTGTGTGTGTGTGTGTGTGTGTGTTTTGTTTTTGTTTTATTTTTTGGGGATTGTGAAGAGGTTGGTCAATCATACAACAGATAGAGTTAACAAACAAATTAAGGCACAGTAGCATGCCAGAGACATCAAGGGTAGTGCATTTGCTTTGACACATGGTCTTGAGTGGTAGAGCTTATTTTGATGTCCTTAGTTCGAGTCTGGATAGTGTCATTACTTCTTTCTGTCTATCAGGTCCTGTGTCTTCTGTCATTTTTGTCATCTACAAAATGGCAATTTCAATTCTGAGGGTAAATAGTCACGTAAAACCAAATTTGTACTTTTAGTAAATATTAAAAGTTCACCTTGGAGCAAAAAAAAAAAAAGTTCACACAAATTTAAGGTTTGAGGCCTTTAATTCATTTTAGATCTCGTTAGAAACACAGTTACTCAAATTAATGAATGTAGATAGAGGTGTGACCTGTTAAATCCCAGTGAAGCAATCCCAGAGGCCCTGGCTGATTGCTTCATTTCAACACACACACACACACACACACACACACACACACACACACACACACACACTGAGCTTTGAACAGTTTTTTTTTAAATCTAAAAGATTTAAGCTGTTTAAAATATGAGTATGTATGTGAATGGTGTGTTGTTGGCAATAAGATTTACTCATTCAGTATCAGAACATGAATCAGTTTCAGTGAATGAATCAGTTTGGCCTTATCCTGCATTAGGTGTTTAACTGGGTTCTGTACTTGTGCCCTAGTTCCCTGCCACCAGCTGCACCCGTTTGGTCTTTGATGCAATGTGCATAGTCATCTGCAAGTGTGTGTTCCCTGAAGCCTGTCAGTTGTGATCAACACTTTTATACTTTTGCTGAAATGTAGAGCAGTGTGCTCTGTGACTAGTTTTGACCTCTTAATCTGTATCCAGTTGTTTGGTATTATCATGCGCGTTTCGTAAAACTGAGCACTTCTACTTAAAAAAATTGAGCACTCTAAAAACAAACAAAAATACATAAAAATGGCCATGAATACTGGATGTGGCATCCAGGGCTATGGAATTTCTGTATTGCACTTAAGCACAGGTTGCAGAAGGTACAAAGCACACTTTGCAATTCCATTTGTTTGCATCCTTGAGGATGTTTAATTCATAGATATTTGTCCCTATAAAACAAAGGACTTGAGGTGTTGTGTAGACTATTAATTGATAATTATCCTCTCAATTTTGTTTGCACCCTCATTTCAAAACAACCAATCAATTCAGTTCATTTGTATAATAGCTTTCACTATGCATATTGTCCCAAAGCAGCTTTTTAAAGAATAGTGCCTTACAAACATCGACAAAGGCAACAATGGCATGAAAAAACTAAGATGTTTCCTGGACATTGTATAATATATAATACATGTTATTATTACAGGGCGTTGCAAAACATAAATACTATTTTTTCTTTTCTCCGTTTTATCGTAACCCTTCAATTTGGACCACAACTACTTTTTTTTTATTTAATTTTGTTTTTATTTTATACACTTTCCAAGATATTTGCCTGTTCTTTGTGTAATAAGCCTCTCATTTTGCTTGGCATATTGATGTTGCTAAGCAAAAAGAGACATAAGTGCTTTGATGTATTTCCTGGCTTTGAGTTTCATTAGCAGATCTTTAGCAGAACTGGAGTTAATTTGCTTGTTGAAGTTTGAGCTGATTATAGCAGCAGTCTCCATGCACCTTTGTCCCCATCTCAATTTACTTTTTAAAGCCAGATAAAGACCACTGCAACATACTAGATTCATAACAATCACAAGATTTGGTTTTTCAAAGGTGATGTTACTATTTATTTTTGTTTGGAGAAATATATTTGAAACATTTGTGTTGCTGTATCTGTCGAAACTGTCAATAATAATTTAAAAAAATAAATAAATAATATTCCTGCATGCGTGCGAAAATAAGTGGTTCTTGCCCCTGCAAAAGCATTGTGAGTGATTTCCAAGGCGTTGCTATGCAGGTGCTATGACACTTTTAGTAATTTGAAGTGTGTTGATGTGCTGTTGCTAGAGTATTCTGGGTGGTTTTAACATGTTTCTATGAGGTCGCTAGGCAGGGGTGTAAAGTAACGAATTACAAAAACTCTTGTTACTGTAATACATATTTTTTTCCCAGGAATTGTACTTTTTTCCTGAGAAAATTTTAAGAGCTGTAACTGTACTTTTACTGCACTATTTTCCCTCCGTCTCTGTTCGCTAGTTTCCTGTCCTGATTTTATTTTTATCCTTCAACGTGATTGGCTACGAGAGTCACGTCACTCTCGTCAAATCAAATCACACAAAGAAAACGTTAATGGCAGCTAGACTGGTTGAGTGGCGCCAACTGCAATAATCATGGATGTAGAGGATGCCTCAAGCAGCAGTTCAACACCTGAGCATCCACTGCCGCACCTGAAAGGGCTTTTTGCAAAGAAGATGGCCAATTGTTTGATCTTGTATGAGAGTTTAGCTTGCACAAGCCAGTCGAGATATCAGCATAATTTATACGTCTAATTTGAAGAAACATAAGGAGGTACATTTCATATTTCTGCTTACTAGATTTTCTGTATATGTAAAGCCTGTAAATGAGCTATCTATTACTGAGGTTATTGGGCTGCTGTGAGAGATTTATTCAATGTTAGCTAGGTTATAGAGCTGGGGGAAAGATCTCGATATTTACCAGAAAAATAAATCCTCGAAATCGTTGATAAACTTTTGAGTAATTTTCTATAATTAGTAGTATAATTAGATGTTCTACATCTAGACCAGGGGTGCTCATTACATCGATCGTGATAGCAAGACAACCACTGTTTGATCTCGATAAAATCTTAAAAGATTGACTTGTTATTTCCTCATTTCTGTGGCTGTGCAGTGTTTGACTGACAGGTGGCAAATGTGTGTGCGCTGCGCTTTACATGCATATGTTCCGAGAGCGCTAATACGTGCCTAAACGGTTACATCCATCATTTCCTGAACACAGAAGTGTTCCTTAATTGGCCTGTTTTCAATTTCCAGTCTCCAGTGTTTTCACTCGCATCGGCATATATTCTTGGCGGATAAATGTAATGTTTAATGTTTAACATTTGTAAACATTTTTAAAAAAAAAATGAGTCAAGATGACTTTTTTTTTTTTTTTTTTTTTATAGACAGTGCCATATATACTTTTTGTTGACATGAAGCAAGGTTAGTTACGTTGATATCATTAATCAGAATGAGCTTTTTTTGCCAAGTATGCTTACACACACAAGGAATTTTCATGGTAAAAGGAGCTTCCAGTGCAAATGCAACCATATAAACATACATACAAACATATGCATTTAAACATGCATACATATAGTGTCATAAAAAAGATATAACGGATGAAAAAATAGAAATATACAATAGAGCAATAATTTTGTTAGAATATTTTATATACAGATATACAGTTGTGTTCAGGTGATGTAATGTATTGATTAAGGGGGGGGGGGGTATTTTAAATAATATAAATTAAATATGTGTATATATATGTAGGATTGCTGCAGGATGGATTGAATATTGCACATATTTGTATAGGGCTGCACGATATTGAAAAAAATATACATTGCGATATTTTTTTCCCAACGATATATATTGCAATATTGTGAGGCATCAATCCAGATGTTTAATGGCAACATATCTTTAGCGATATGAAACGTTATTGCGTCTGTTATGTCTTTCTGTCGTTGAGAGCCTTTCTGGTAAGGTATCACACTGGCAAAGGCATCGCAAATAGTTTTTTGTTTTGGTTGACATCCAGATTTGACTTTGTATTCGTCGTAAAAAGCTTTGTGGTGCCGTTTTAAGTGATCAGACAAATTGGTGGTGTTTCCTTGTTTTGTGGCCACAACTTTATAACACTCCAGGCAAAGTACCTCTTTTTGGTCAACATCCTCCTTTTTGTAGCCGAAATAGTCCCAAATAGCTGATTTTGACTTTCTTTTTGGTACGAAATCATCCTTTATTTGCTGCGGATCCTCTTCGTCGCTCATTTTTAGCTAGGATTGCCAGAGCTGTGTGTGAGCACGGTGAGCAGCGGCACAGCGAACCAATCACTGTGCTGGCACGCGGAACATGCATGTCACCCCAGCAACAAGCCATACAACAAACTCGTGTTTACTGTGTGCTACCGTTCTCTTCACATCGCATGTTCCGACGATGTGACTATCGCGCATGCGCACATCACGATGTCGATGCTAAAACAGAATATCGTTCAGCCCTATATTTGTATTGACAAAAGGAAAGTATTTGGGGGCAGTTTTATCAGTTTATGAGGTGGATGGCCTGAGGGAAAAAGCTGTTCCTGTGTCTGGCTGTCCTGGTGCTCATTGCTCTGTAGTGCAACAGAGGGCAACAGTTCAAAAAGGAATTGTGCTGTGTGAATGGGGTCAAGATTGATTTTACCAGCCCTTTTTGTCACTCTGTATGTACAGTTCTAGCAGGGTGGGTAGGGGAGTGCCAATAATCCTCTCAGCAGTCCGAACTATCTATGTATCTCACTACTTCTGATGTCTGACTTGGTAGCTGAACCATACCAGACAGTTATAGAAGTGTAAATGACAGACTCAAGGTCTGCTGAGTAGAGCAGCGCCTGTGGCAGGTTGAACTTCCTCAGTGGATTCCTCTGCTGGGCCTTTTTCAACATTGAGTCTATGTGGGGCTCCTACTTCAGGTCCTGTGAGATGGCCAGTCGGTGGTGCTATGACTGTAAACCATAATAGCAGCATAAATGTGATCAGCCCCCATTACTAAACATACAGCTGAATTTTCATCAAAATCTTACAATACACACAGAAGATATAAGGAACTTCCTGTTTCACATTTGTGCCCTTAATTTATTGCTTCACCATAGCAGCACCATTCAATATATCAAAAATCAGTTCGCAATTGAGCATCTTCAATGTCTTGGAATAATTTTGCCCAAGTTTAGTGCAAGGCACATGAACCCCTAGGAGGAGTATTAAAAAGTTCAGGGCCTGCAATTTAAAAAAAAATGCACATTAAGTCCAAAATGGCCGACTTCCTGTTGGGTGGAGCTAATGACTGTAATTTTTTTAAGTTGTCCGGCTCGATAAAAACAATATATGTAGCAAGTTTGGTGACCGTAGAAGAAACTGACCTCACCACTTTTGACAAAAGGTGGCGCTACAGTGCTCCCCAGCCACGCCCATGTGTTATCTTTTGCCCAGGCCTAATGGCTGATAACTCTGATGTGTGTGCAAAATATCATGAAAATTCAAGCATGCCAAGTATCTAAAAAACATGAATATGCATAGAAAGGAATAGTGACATTTAATATGTTGCCATGGCAACACTATTTAAAATATCAAGAATCCTTTCAGATTTTTGAATATGCACTGTCTTGACAAATAACAAAAAATAGAAGCAATTCAGGTAACATAAGAGGGATATTTCACAGTCTGTTAAACGTGCCACACTTCCGCTAGTTGGTGGCACTACAAATGTGGCCCACAATAGCCATACCAATGTAATCAGCCTGCAAGGCCAAACAATACAACTCAATTTTGATGTAAATCACACGATGCAAGCAGAATATATGAGACACTTCCTTTTTTCCCATTTTTTTGACATCAATTTATTGCATTGCCATGTCAACACTATTCGATATATAAAAAATGTGTTAGCAATTTAGCATTGTCAGTGTCTTGGCATGATGTCGCCCATATTTGGTACCTGTAACATGAAATCCCTAGGAGTATTATTTCAAATTCCAGAGCATGCGTTTTTCAAACAATCCAAAATTGCTTCCTGTTGGAGAAGTTTTCCAGCTTGATGAGATCTATGAGTACAAAATTAATGCTACAGAGCCCCCCGAACATGCCCATCTTCTAGGTGGCACTACAGATCCCCCCCTGCAACTTTGCCCAGCCCTATTGACTGACGACTCTGATGTGTGTGCAAACTTTCAAGGATTTTCACGCATTTTAAGTGCACCAAAAGTACCGAAAACCTTGAAAAGAAGAATCCTTAGAAGAACAACCGCACTTACAGTGCTTGTGCCCTAATAAGTGAGTCCGGGTATTGATGTTCCGTGTCTGTTATCTGATCAGTCAGCTGTTGCAGCGCTGCACTCTCACACTCTTGTGGAGTAATATAAACATACACGATGAAAACTCTCACGGTGAGTAGATAGGCTGACAGTTTAAGAAGAGCACCTCTAAATTACAACAGCACATCTTCTTCAGCGTTGTTACATCTGTACACCAATATTCATTGATGTAAAAACACGTTCCATCGCCTTACGTTTTCCCCGTTAAATAGACGGTGCAATCCGCTCTGAACAGCTGGAAGCGCGGTAGATGTAACCCACTGTCCAGAATGGTTTCACTCAGCCAGGTTTCCGTAAAGCACAATGCAGCAGAATTTGCAAAGTCCTTATTTTTGCGGGTGAGGAGAAGTAATTGTCAATTTTATTAGGAAGAGAATGGAGATTCGCTAGATGGATGCTTGGCAGCACGGTTTGAAAGCCGCTTGTACAGCACCACTGCTCCTCCAACTAAAATGTCCTGCAAAACGTCCAAATAATAAATAACCGGTAAAAGATTGTCTGGCATGTGCTGCTGAATATTCAGCAGCTCGTCTCTGGTAAAACTGATCTGAATTAAGTGACTAAACACAGGATAAATTAACAAAAACAGCAAAAGAACTGGAGAGCTCCATACCGAGTCGGCCATCGTTGTGCCATGATGTAACAAAAATTTATTGTTCCGAGTTGCCATGATAGCCAACAATGGCACAATTTGAGCTTGAAATATATGTTTTACTCCAAGTAACACATAAATGGTTGATGTTTACCAGAAATGGAAAACAGGCAATTAGAAGCATCATGTCGTCATCCATTGGATAGTCAGGAAAACTGTGAATACACTTAATAATTGGCGTGGTATTAATGTAAATACAGTCAGTTGTATGTCTAAAGTGAATGTAAACAGTGGGATAAAAAGTTAATTTGTATCAAAATGTCGGACTTGGAAGTGTACATGTAACCAGAAAGACCACTGTCTCCAGTGTGTCTTTAAAAAGCAATTAATCAAACAACAGTAACAGGAAAATGAGAAAGTCACTCACTGCTTTTGGCTGAATAAATTTAGTAGCTTTTATCAAGTTTTTCTCTTGCCTGATAGAAAAGTATCAACCTTTGTAGAGCAATACTTCAGGTGGAATATTCCATCAGTCACAAATACACTTTTGAAAGTTGTGCATCATGCATTTGAATGAGAATACAACTCTTTTGGGGCTTAAAAGATACAAGAACAAAATCAATGCTGAATATTGTATCTCAAAAGGAATACAATGTGGCCCCCCATGTATTATTTAAACCCGATGTGGCCTCAGTACCAAAAAACTTTGCCCATCCCTGCTTCATTCCCCTTCTATTGTACGTGGCATGACATGCCAACTGCCAAGTGACACACTTTTTCTGCTTTTTGAGCTGTTTTTGCATTCTTTGTATTGTTTTGAACAAAATTTTATGCACAACAATATCTCGCTCTCTCTGCATTACAGGAAGTTTAGACTCAACACATAAATACATTTTCATGTAATTGTTACATACATTACTATTTTAAATGATGATCAGAGTATTGAAAATAACTTTCACTTTTTCACCTCTGTAATCATGTATCCCTTTTATTTTTTGGAATCAGATTCATATAGTGTTTATCATAGATAATTGATGTATTTTCAAAGTTGGCAGTCAAAAATACCTATAAAATACCAATATTTTTCATTATTTCTGACAAACAGCCATACAAAGGAAGATACATTACAGTATGTATGCTACATTTTGAAATTGCAGCTTACAGGATTTGTTATAAAGGGGCGTAGCATTCGTAACCCAATACTCACTACTCATGACTTTTAAATGAGCTACTCTTTTGCTCTTGCTCTTGGGTAGTTTTTAGGACAGGTATATTTATTCACCTTACATTTTTAGTGAAGTCACCGTGCATTTACTTGAGTAGGATTTTTCAGGACTCTTTCCACCCCTGTCGCTAGGTTATTTTTATTGGTTGCCAGGGAGTTGCTATATGGTTAGTAAGGTGTTCTGAATATTTACAGTGTTGCTATGTGGTTGCTAAGGTGTTGTGGTTTGTTGCCAAGGAGTTGCTATGTACTTGCTTAGATGATTTTATTCATTTGCATGTGTTGCTATGCAGTTGCTAGGGTGTTCTGGGTGGATATCAGGGCATTTCTGTGTGATTGCTAAATATTTCTGTGTGTTTTTTAGCAAGTAGCTATGATAATGCATTTGCTAAGATGTTTTTAACAATGTTTAGCTTGTAGCAGTTGCCAGGTTGTTTTGAGAGGTTTCCAGGGAGTCGCTATGCTGTTCTTGAGAGGTTTTGAGTTGTTTTTAGCATTTCGCTAAGTGGTTACTTGGTTGTATTGAATGGTAACGATGGAGTTGCTAAATGCAGTTGGTAAAGTGTTTTGAATGTTTTTGTTTTTTGCCTGTTGCTATGCGATTGGTAAGGTGTTGTGGGTGGTTGCTAATAGTTATTTGCTGAAGAGTTACAAGTCACTAAGTGGTTGCTATGTTGTTTTAAATTATTACCATGGAGTTGCTATGCAGTTCGTAAGGTGTTCTAAGGTGTTCTGATTTAGCTTGCTGCTATCCAGTTGCTAGGTTGTTTTGAATGGTTACTGTATAATGGTTACCATGGAGTTTATTGCAATGCAGTTGGTGATGTTCAGAATGTTATTTTTTAGCATTTGGCGATTGGTAAAGTCAAGTGTCATCACCAGGGTGTTGCTGTGTGCTTGCTTAAGTGTCCTGAGGTGTTATTAGCCCAATGCTACACAGTTACTAGGGTGTTCTGAGTAGTTCCTATGCGGTCGGGTGTTTGTTTTCATTAGGTGTTTTCTGGGTGGTGGCCTATTTCCCCAGTTCTAAAGAACCCACCCCAAGTCTAGATTATATTTAGGCTCTGATCCCTCCTTCAACGTTGGTCTTTTGAAATTTTCACCCATAAATCCAATTGCTTAAAATAAGTAATAGCACATCTGTTCTCAGCAATGAAGTGTGGGACAAGCTACATGCCAAAGTTGAATTAGTTGAGGTTAAAGGTTTGCTGAAGTCACTTACACATATAATGAGCAATAGTGACACTTGCTTTAGCAAACACTACTAATTAAAGGTTCTTCATTTGTTGTCCCTTGTCTCTTTGAACATTTGTTGATTTGTAGATTTGCAGGATGACATGCACAGTTATGCTGCAATGCAAAACAAACCCTCAACAACTTGAATGATGGTCCACAGCCCTGCTGCAAGGGGCAAGTGCTGCATGTAGACTCTTTTCAGCTGTGCTTTGCTGACGTAAGGCTCCTTCAGCAGTGGAGGAGGGGTGTTGAGGTCTGTGTTTAGTGTTGGTGCGTGTGTGACAGGGGAGGGGAAAGAGGCTTGTCGCCCTGCCTCCATGCACTCCACAGGCAGTTGATGAGTGCATCTGCCAGATGAGGGTGGAAGTTGAACGACTAGAAGCACAAGGTCCCCCCTACCTTCTCCTCTGCGAGCAGCCGGTTCCTCTGCACCAGAGCCTGGCTTTGGCTCTTTGTCAGTGCATGGGGGTGCGGGCAGGCGCGCGGCATGAATTTATCATGTATACAATAGAGTGAACCCCTGCACTGCAACCATGAAAGCCCAGCGGGAAAGGCTGAGGATTCCAGGACTGACTTTAGAGTGAGTATTTTGCGTCCTCTCTCATATTTCCAAGCTGTGATGACAGTAGACTGTTAATCTGCAATATGTCTGATGCCGTAGCAGTGACAGCACATCTGAGCTGAGCAGCATTACCACAGTAGCAGCGTCTGCAGCATGTGTTGAAGGGTAAATACAGGTTTGCAAGCTCGTGCTGGATCCAGCTAGTGTTTGTTTGTTTGCTTGTGTTTTAAGGGTCCCTTTTGTAGCTGCTTTGCATGTGACTCTTCTAATAGCTAAGAGAGCACAGTCATGTTTGGGTAAATGGCACTGATGTTACAGTAGATCAACGCAAGATTATCTAGTCACGGCTTGTCAGACTGGAGCCAGAGGGACTGCCGCAGCTGGCCAACCTGCCTTTCTGTTTGGCTACGCTGGCATAAATGTAGAATCACCTCTGTTTATTTATAGCTTTTTATCTCCGTCACTTATTGAAACAAATGGCTAAAATACTTATGCAGGCCTGTTTGTTGTCGACCTGTTAGCAGATTGAAGACGTCACCATGCTGTAGTGTCTTTGATGCAGAAACATAAACAGTTAATCTCTGTATATTTTATTGGACGTTGACGTTTTGCTGAGATTCGAAGCCTGTTTTTGTTTATAGAGGTCACCGGAGATGCATGTTTGCACTTGTGATCAGGTGTTGCATCACGGCTGCTGTTGCTAAGGATACAAATACACGCGTATCTCCTAGACATGTCAGCTCAGTGGTTTCGGGTGGCATGATTTGATTTGTTTTGCTTGCTCAGTGAGAGTGCTTAGTAATGCTAGATAAACCTCCCTGCTGGTGGAAAAAAAAATGATTAAGCTAAATCAGCCTGAGCTGGTTTGCTGGTCTTAGCAGGTTTAAGATGGTCTAGCTGTTAGTTTAAGCTGGTCTTAGATGGTGTAGCTGGTCTCACAGCCTGGCCAAGCTAATTTTCAGCCGGTAAAGCTGAAATAGATGCCCAAAAACTGTAAAATGCTTGATAAAACCATCTCTGCCATTAAGAAAACTGCTGAAATCAGCCTGAGCTGATTTTCTGGTCTTAGCTGGTTTAAGATGAATTCCCAGTCTGACCAAAGCTAGTTTCAACTGGTCTTAGCTAGTCTCCCATCCTGGCCAAGCTGGTCTACCTGTCTCTCAGCCTGGGAAAGCTGGTTTTCAGCTGGTCTAATCTGGTCTCCCAACCTGACCAGTTGAAAAAGATGCCCAAAACCCATCTAAAATACTTAATAAATGCTTCCCTGCTGAATTTTTTTATTTTTTTTATTTTCCCAAGCTGGTCTACAAGCCTGGCCAAGCTAAAAAGGTGCCCCAAAAGTCTCTAAAATGCTTGATAAAACTATCTCAAGTGTAAAGAAAACTGCTTAAATCAGCTTGACCTGGTTTGCTGGTCTTAGCTGGTTTAAGCTGGTCTAACTTGTCTCCCAGCCTAACCAGCTGAAAAAGATGCCCACTATCCCTCTAAAATATTTAATACAATAACCTTGCTGGAATTTTTTTTATTTTTTATATTTGCCCAAGCTGGATTGCTGGTCTTAGCTGGTTATAGCTGGTCTAGCTGACCTCCCAGCCAAGCTTATTTAAGCTGGACCCGAAGCCTAGCCAAGCTAGTTTTCAAATGGTTTAAGCTGGTGTCCCAGCCTGGCTAAGTCAAGCTGAAAAATATGACCTAAATCTCTCTAAAACAATTGACAAACACAACCATGCTGGAAAGAAAACTACTTGAATCAGCACAAGCTGGTTTGCTGGTCTTAGATGGTTCAAGCTGGCCTAGCCAACCTCCTAGCCAGGCCAAGCTGTTCTGTGTCATTTAAGTGTCCATGAAATGGATCTTTGTTGTGGCAACTCCTTTCTCAAAGCAGGATTTTCATGCTTCTTACCAGAAAAGCCTTCATGCGGCCATGCATGATGCTGCTCTGTGGTTAATGCATGCCAGCTTGTGTGTGTTTATGCATACAAACAAGCTCTTAACTTGAAGGGCTACGTCCTGAGACTGTTCTTGTCCAGTTGGTCCTGATAAACATTCACAAAACTCAATTTAACTTTCAGCCTTACCCCGCGAAGCTTGAGTCCAACTCCCACAAGCCCCTGCAGCCCATGCAGCCCGCTGCACGCGTTTCATTTTTGGAGGTAAGAGCGTGCTTCTTTTACATACTGTAGCCATTTTGTTTCGTAGCTTAACATGTGATTCAAGGCTCTGTGTTCCGCCACTGAAAACAAACATGTGGATTTCAGTGATCAAAACGGCACTAGGTCTTCCATGTGATTTCTTTATATATTTCTTTTAACATCCAAAGCCTTTTAATGTGATTTTAGTGGGGGATCTGGTTATTTGTGTGCTTGTATAACGTTCTTGGAGTCACCCACTTCACACAGCCCTTTTTTTTTTTGTGAGTCTCTCATTCACCCTCTTTTATGTGATAAATAGGATTTACTGCTCTGGCCATTGAACATTTCTATGGAATGAACTCTGCACCATTTCTGGGAGAAATCGGGTCATTTCTAAAACTTAAAATGAAGCTCTGTGACTGTGAGAGACAAAAGGAGACATGCTGTCCATTTCTTACAAAGCAAGATTTTCTGAATAGTATTAATAAATTAATTTTGTAGGCTTGACTCCACATTCAAGCAGCCAATTGACAAAGACTGCAGTAATTATGTTTTAACAGTGGTTTTTAACAGGTTTTGCTTCAGAACTCAGATTTTACATTGAACATTGATCCAATATGGCACCAAAATGGTTTACAAAATAAACAACAATATTCTTAATGTCAAGTATTAATATTTATTAATAATGTTGTTAGCTGCATATGCCCAATAATATGCAAAAAAAGCATGATTGGCTGAATAGGAAAACGTGTCATTTTGGTTTCTTAATGTCACTTAAATTTTGATGGTTTCGTGCACCAATAATTCAATCCACAAAACAAACTATGTTCATCCTTGCTGCAAATTAACCTGTATTTAAAGGAATATTCCGGGTTCAATACCAGGTAAGCTCAATCGACAGCATGTGTGGCATAACATTGACTACCACAAAAATAAATTGACACTTTCCACCTTTTCTTTAAAAAATCTTCTACTTAAAATAGAAGTGAATGGGGCCAATGTGTAAACATTAATATACTCACCGTTTCAAAAGCATAGCCACAAGACAGAAAATCACTTACTAACCTTTCCTGTGTAAAGTTAGCCAATTTTACAACTTTGTTGCCATGACGATGTAATGTCATGTGGCCCCATTGACTTCCATTGTAAGTGCCTCACTGCACCCACGATATTTGCTTTTTTAAAGAAAAGGAGGGACGATTGTACATTTATTTTTGTGGTAATCAATATTATGCAACAAATGCTGTCGATTGAGCATTACTTGTATTGAACCTGGAATATTCCTTTAATGCAGTCTGGGTCATTTAGTTTCATTCCTTGCATTGTTGTTTTTTGTGAGGGGATATCAAGCAACCTGCAACCCATTGTTGAGTCATGACATATCAGTAAACCAAATCAGTCCCCCTTATGCCGTCTGAAACTTGTATAACCTTTGCGTTTTTCCATAAAACACAAACCAGAAAAATGTTGGAGATACAAGGAGAATGTATCCATACAATGCAAACCAACAGGGACACTTCCAAGCTCTAAAAATCACATATAGGCAGCATAAATGTAATCCACACAACTCCGAGTTACGGTGAGTAAATGATGAGAGAATTTTCCTTTTTGAGTGAACTGTTCTTGAAAGAACCACTGTGCTAAAATACGTTTTCATAATAAGCTTCAGAAAAACAGATAAAGATTGTTTTAGAATCTACACTCATTCCTTAATAACATCGTTGCCCGACGATAATCTTCAACCCATTTGTTGAAGCTTTTTGTTTCATATGCTGCGTATCTTTGTGGTGTGTTCTAGAATCCTCAATTAAATACACTAATGATGAAATGTGACCGCCACAGTCACTCCACCTATATCAAGTAGCCTATGTTATATGGACTGATAAAATGGGTCATTGAGCTGTTTGAAATAGTTTGATGGTTGGTGTTTAGACACAATAGACTGTTTCCCATAAACTGTGGAACTCTTTAGTCTATAAAGAGGTCATGACTATGTTAGCACATTCAAAATTGTTCATTTGTGTGGGCTCTGAAAAAGAATGTTGCTTGCAAAAGGGTTTGAAAATGGATTTTGTATGTACGTTTGTTTGTTTGTTGTTTGTTTTTTTCCCTTGCAAAGCAATCAATAGCTAGTCCATGAGTCAAGATAAACAGTATAATTATCGTCCAATGTACTATACAGCCACAATTATTATTTAATCATCCAATGTATGCTGAAAGTTTACCATGTTGAGTTAAGTGCCATGTTTGGTTGCATTTTAGTTTAGGTAATCATGCTGTAAAGGATAGTTCTCCCAAAAATGAAAATGATCATTTACTCACCCTCATACCATCCCAGATGTGTATGACTTTATTTCTTCAGCAGAACAAGATTTTTTGAAGGATATCTCTGCTCTGTAGATCCATAAAATGCAAGTGAATGGTGACCAAACTTTTTGTAGCTCCAAACATCACAATGGAAACAATGAAAGCAATAGAGGTTTGGGTGAGAAACAGAACAATATTCAATACAATATAACAATTCAAACAAATTAAGTCATTTTTTTACTCTAAATCTCCACTTTAACTTTCACTTTCAAATGCAAAAGTGAAAGTGAAAAGACTTTTTATCTATTTCTCAGCCACCAATAAGAGTCTTTTGGATTACCTTTGTTTCGTTTATGTGATTTTTAAAACTTCAAAGGTCTGATCACCATTCAGGTGCATTGTATGGACCTACAGAGCTGAGATATTCTTGTAAAAATCTTTGTGTGTTCTGCTAAAGAAAGACACACGTCTGGGATGCCGTGTGTGTGTGTGAGAGAATTTTTGGGTGAACTTGCCCTTTTAAGGTTCCTTTAGCATTGCGCTAGCAATGACAATAGTCATGGTTTAGATTCCCAGTAAGTTGCTTTGGATTAAAGCATTTGTCAAATGCAGAAATGTAAATGTATCTTGCAATAGGGTGCCTCTTTCTGAGCAAACAAATTACCCCGTGCTTGGGTCATTTACGTTTAACTGGCAGGGCAGCAAAAAAAATACATTGTCCCTCCAGGATTTATTAGACCTCTGTTAGTTTTTGGTTCATCTGCCAAATGAGATGCACCCTATATAAAGCATATATAGAGCCAAGGTTGACAAACGAGTTTAGGCATATTTGCAAGGTTTATTTATTTTAAAGAAATAGTTCACCCAAAAATGTAAATTCTTTCATTTACTTAACCTCGTCATTCCAAAACAAAATGACTTTCTTATGTGGAAAACAAAACTTATTTAGCAGAATGTTCCCACTGTTCATTACCATACAATGAAAGTGGAAGATGAATACAGCTGTGAAAAATGTCATAATGAATAGTCCAAAAATAATACCAAAATACAGACCAAGTCTTTAGAAGCCATTTGGATAGCTCTGATTTCACGTAGCAAATAAACACTTCTTACCAGCTCAGCCAAAGTGCGCAAGTGTTGTGCACATGCCAGTTCCCGTTTTGACGTCAAAAGCAGAGACTGACACAATGATGCCAAGTCTCATATAAACATAGTTTTCTTGTATTGTAGCTTTTTTAATATACTGTTTTTAGTATCGGCATATTGGTGTGCATGTAAACATGCTCATTGTGCCAGTTTTGATATCAATGATATCAAGCATTATTATTCTCTTTCTCTCACAAAGCTATCATAAAAGACTTGGAATGTAGCCATATTGTCATACTTTGATGGTGTTTTATTGTCATTTTTGGAGCTCGACTCCTCCAGTCCCCATTTACTTGCATTATATGGAAATGGGCGTCCTGGACATTATGCTAAACATCAAGAACATGAATCATAAGGGTACGGAATCACGTGCAAGTGAGTAAATTATGACAGAATTTCCATTTTTATGAAGTTTCCCTTTAAGTTTCACCTGCCCTAGAAGGAAGAGATAAGAAGTCATGTGACTCAAGCTAGACTTTGCTCACTTCGGGCTTGACCAGGGTGCTCATGATTGTGTTCATATCTAAAATAAACTCTCTTAAAGGTCTGATTAGCATTAACTGTCAATAGATTCAGTCATATGCTCTCCCAATCCTGTCCCAGAACGCCATCCCGCCCGCAGATTCTTTGTAGTGGCTTCATCCGCCTCGCACCTTAGTGGCCCCTCCACATTCAACGGCTAAATTGTCAAGACCCAGCAGCCCCATTCCACCCTTCCAACTTCATCTGTCAAGTGTCAGGGAGGCTGGGCCTCTCTGCGGCCCTGCCTGCCAAAAGAGCAGATTGGCGAACAGAACAGAACGAGATCAAATGTCTTCAAGTGGAAGAGAGAGAGTGCTTTTCTTCATATAGCAGGTCCAATGAAAAAGCAAGAAGAGAGGAGAGTGGCTTGGATGCAGGACTTGCACATGGTTACGGTTGAAAAGCCGCGCATTTCCACTTCAAATGGCTAGATGGAGGGTGCCACGATTGAGTTCAATCCGCCGTCTGTTGATGATGCAGTGCAGCTCTGACTCACACACCCCCTCCTTTTCTCTTCCCTCCCCGCCACAGAACGTGATACGTTAGGTGTCTGTTACATGATATGGTGCGTGATTGAGTGCCAGTGAGTCTACGGGATAGAGGCAAAGCCGTGCGACTTTCATAGCAAAACAAGAAGTCATCCCGCTGGAAGTACTTCTGTCCCTCTGTCCCAGAGGAACCCAACATTCAAGAAGGAGCAGATATGACCTGAATAGGGAACAGCTCGGAGGAGCTTTCTTACTATTCCATTTAGTAGGACACCTCAAAGGATACGCAGTTCCCCTTAGAACTAGCCTGTGCATGCTGCAGCAAGTGACAAATGTGCATGGACAACCCTTTGTAGTCGCAGAGTGTTGTGCTGGGCGGACTTGCCAGATTTCTTGCACTGTGTGCTTACTTTTGGAAGCTAGGTACTACTGTTCACCTTTTTTTCCAAGGCAGCTACAAGCACTTTGGGGCATGACTTTGGGACCATGTCTGACTCCAGTTTATGGACCGTACTCTCCAACTTTTCCATGCCACACTTTCTAAGTGGAGCGAGAATACGGCGCTCCAAAAGGTAATCGAGTTGAGGTTTGTTTCTTGTCGCTACTTTAGAGTTTAGGTCTTTTTGTAGGCAGTGGCACATTATTGAAAACCAAGTAATTTATGGTTGTAGATGATAACAATATGGTAAACCATGTGCCGTGTTGTCTATTGTGTTTGATTTCCTTTGTGAATGCTGAAGTGAAGTACCTCTTGATTGTTATCAGGACAGTATTGTTTAGTCCATGTGGCGGGCACAAAAGATGTTTACATATGGGCGCAATTACTGCGCGTTTCCCTAAATATGCACGTTCAATGCGAGGAAATGGATTGTTCTGTAATTCCTCTCGAGAAGAGCTGGTTGAGTCCGTTATTTGGCGTTAAGCCTTCGGATAAACGGCTCTCGCAGGAAATGCCGAAGTTGTGCTGTATCCTTTTCACCTCTCATGTGACAAGAACAAACCTTTTAACAAATAGACAATTCAGCTATAGAAATATCTGGTATCAAACAGGCTTGTGCTTTCCTGCTTGTCCTTTCATTTTAATCCTTGGAATGACCCATTTTACCATTATATGATCAGATTAGTAATCTCAGGCTGAGTACAGCATGTACAATAGGCTAAATAGATTGGTCTGTTTTTTTATTTAATGTATTTTTTTGTACTGTAAATGGATCGTTAGTGTTTAATTATATTTGAAATAAAGCATCAGTGGACAACATGCAAGAAAAACAGCCTTGCATTGTGTGTTCATTTAAGTGTTGTGTTTATTGCTTTTACAGGGTGGTTTCAGTAATAAGTGATGTCTGTATCTATAAAAACTGAGATAATGGCACTTAGTTATTGCGCAAATAAAACGAAAGGAGTTTTCTCCTGTATACCTTCTTTAAATTCAAATCTAACCAAATGGTATAGTGAAGGTGTGATTTATTTATTTTATTTAGGTGACTTTAATGGATGGACACACACAAAAAGCAGATATAATTTAAAAAGATCTTCATAATTCAGTTGTACTGACCTTGATTTAAGCTCTCAGAATTCCTCAAAGTTCTAGAGCTTTTTTTATTTAATTTTTTTGGTCGCCCACCATGGCACCCCAAACACTGCAAAATAAATAAATAAACAAATATGCTATTTTAAACACTCATTTATTTAAAAATGTTAATATTATTATATTAAAAAATTAAATAAGAATCTGGGTTTATGGTATTTAGACCTCACTTGGCTCTAAGTTACACCATTTTCATATAAAATAAGCACATTTTATGTTATCTTCACATCAATTAAAACCTTCATTTCAGTAAATGGGGAAAAAGTGTCAAAACATCAAAATTCGTCATGCATTGGCAGTCTCTGGTGACATCTGCTGGAATAAAAATAAAAATGACAAAATGACAACTATTGCCAGTAGCTTCACGCATTGGCTAGATGTGATGACACGTTATGCGTTTGATATATATTTAGACATTATATAAAAAATTATTTGTCTCATTGTAGCATTTATTTTTAAACCACTTGGGTTGAATTGTCAGATCTTGCAATGATGCTGTCAAACCTGAACATGCTGCCACAGTCAAATCTGATTGTGCTACAAAGAAAAGACTAAATATGTTGTTACCTGTCATTTATTTCAAACATCAGCATTTCAGCATAAACTCTGTCATACAGGAGTCAGATGCAGACTTCGACCTGTGTGGTATGTTTGGTATATATAGACAGGGTTGTCTACACTTGTGAGGGCCAAAAGTGTGGGGGGGGGGACTCTTAAGTGGGTCAGATGATGATGATCTTCTAATCTAGTGATGTGCACATGTTTGTGTGATGGTTAGGTTTAGGATATGATATGAGATCGGTGGAAATATATGAGAGTTCACACATATTGTCAAACAAACGCGAGTGCGCTTGTGAGTGTGTGTGTGTGTGTTCTGCCTTGTGGATGTTTTATTGTCTCATGCTTTCATTTATGTGTGGTTGTGTTCTGCATTGTGTCTGATTTATTGATTTTTATTTGACAAAAAAAAAAAAATACAAAAATCTCTGTGTTTTTGTATTTCCATTCATTTCCTATGGCGGGTCACCTGAAATACCGCAACTTTTTTATTTTTTTTATAGCCACTTATAACTTATTTTATGGACTTATCAAATGAAGTCCAGGATTTCTTTCTTTCTTTTTTCCCGTGTGTGTGTGTGTGTGTGTGTGTGTGTGTGTGTGTGTGTGTGTGTGTGTGTGTTTTCAGATAGCAAGTGGAGGAAAAGTCACCAAGTTTTGTACCGCTCAGATAAAAGATACCATTTTTATGAAACAAATAAAATGAAAATGGGTTATAAAGGAGTGCGTGAGGGTTAAATATTGACTATATTTACTGTGTGATCATTAGATTTACAGTAATCCTGATTCAATGCAGTCAGAGTTTGACTGATAAGCAGATCTGCCATTGAAATTTAACGGGTTAAATTAATCCAGCCAATGAAAGTGAATGTTTTTTGTTTTTCTTGTCAGTATTTTTCTTTGATTAATATTAAGATCTATTAGGCTGCTTTTACATTAATATTGCATCAAAACTATGCAGATTTTTGTCCTGTCTGCTTACACCCTCGTAATACATTAACTGTTGTGTTTACAATAATATGGCATCAAGAGGGGCATTTATACTTAATATTAGAACAAACCCCTCTAACAGTGGTGGCTATAAAGGAAAAAGAAAAAAAACAATGTGCTTTGTTAACATTTTGTAGATAAGAAACTTATCAAATCATTTTATAAACTGGGCCAGACAGCTTCCAGTATATACAAACTTTCTTTTTTGTATCTTTGTATTGAATATCAGGGACTGATTAAGATTTGAGATTGTAGTTCCTAATTTAAAAGGGTGATTTTGGAAGTGGAACTTGTTTTTATAGTGGTTGATAGACTGAACATGTTCGATTTTATAGTATGATTTTAAAAATAGATTTTACACATTTGATTTACCGTTTTTGTTTTCTAATACTTAAGCTTATGCCTATCATTTAAAGCAAGTTGAGAGTCAGGAAAGCAGTGGTAGAGGAAAGGGATTCGCAGGTGGCACAGGCAGGATTTGAACCTGCGTCCCCGAGAGCACCACGACTTTAATGTCTTTAGTGCACATGCTCAGCAGCTCACAATCGACAATGATGACAGCAATGACAAGCCATTTCAACATGGATCTTCTCTAGTAAAAACTTTAGTTTTATATAGCACCTTTAAAGGTGCTGTAGCTTCACCTTACTGGGTAAAAGCAGAATACAAGACTATATACTTGACGTCAACATAATGTAAGTTTGCTTTAGGTTGTGCATTTAAAGCATTTTAATCAAAGATTACTTCCATGGGGGCCTGGGTGGCTCAGTAAGTAAAGACGCTGACTACCACACCTGGAGTAGCAAGTTCGAATCCAGGGTTCGCATTCCTAAGCAACCAATTGGCCCGGTTGCTAGGGTGAGTAAAGTCGCGTTGGGTTAACCTCCTCGTGGTTCTTGCTCTCGGTGGGGCGCATGGTGAGTTGTGCATGGATGCCATGGTGAATAGAGTGAAGCCTCCAAACACGCTAGGTCTCCGCGATTACACGCTCAACACGCCACACGATAAGATGCGCGGATTGACGTCTCGGACGCGGAGGCAACTGAGATTCGTCCTCTTTCAGATCTTATCTATTATTGGAATGTATGAATAGATATTGCTTGAATTTACATTTCTATACGTCTGTGTTGTGTTTAAGAGCTTCATGTAGGATTAAAATCATGCATTTGTAAGGTAAAGTGGCAATTAGCATTTTCAATCCCTGTTGCCATTAAATTCAAATTAGCTGTGAGTTACTGATACTTTATCATGATTCAGCCATTGACTACTTCATTGATGTTGCTTAATATAGTCATTTGAGTGTGGGATCCACCCATAAGTAGCTCAGAGTTCTGTATTTTCATCATAGCTACAGAAAGAAGCATGAAGCTATGCTCGTACCATTCAGTCTTAATCTGCCTGAGTGTAGCGGCTGTATAAATAGCCGAGTAAGTCTGATCCTCTTTTACTGAGCACCCATGAACCAGATATTCATTTGCATCCTGCTATCATTGTACATATTTAAATGAGCCATATCATGGAAAACTACTCAAACTCCCTTTCCAGTCCACAAAGTAGAGGTAAAGAAGCCAATCTACAAAAACTATTTTTTCAGAAATCTCCATGGTTGCTGCCTATATTTACTTATCAGAAGTTTGAAAGTTATAAGAGCAAAAACAGCCTGTTTTTACACTTGGAACAGCTTGAGGTTGAATAAGTTTTGACAGAATTTTCATGTTTGGGTTAACTATCCATTAATATGGTAGATTTGCTGACTGGCAGCTGTTCCTCACAGGATCACAAGGGCTTTGCAGTGTCATCTGTGATGCCTGGCAGGCTTCCATTCACAAACCAGCTCTGGGATCAAGAGGCCCTTTCCAACCTAAAGTCCTGGTACTTTTCCCTTAGTAACTTTCTAGATAAGGACTCTTTTGAGGAACGGAACACCCGAGGAGATTTTTCCCCTGTTGGATTCGCACTCACAAAGTAACCACCATTGTGATGTCATCTAGTTTTGACCATTATTATTCTGACGTTATTTGCATGCGCGTTTCAAGAGCAACAACAAAACAACAATGCCGATGGAGGACGCCAGGATCGCAGCTACACTTTTGTTTGTTTAGGGCTGTTTTAAACAAATTTGGCTGCATCGGAAAACGCAAGCAGCTGCCTTGTCAGTTAATGGATTAACAACAGGTTTTTTTTTTTGGATAAATGGAACTCTCTGAAAAGTTTATAAAGCACCTTATTTGATCCTACCTTCATCCATACTCATACCGCCTCTGAAGGCAACGTTTTCCAGTTTTCGGACACAGCCTGTGTCTTTAGCAGGTTACTGTTTAAACTCTGCTCGTGATGTGTGAGTGGTGCTCCGTGCAGCAGCCGCCAGCCGGAGTAAAAGATGAGATGTGGCGTCGAAAGCGCTGTTTAACCGTGCAGCACACACTGAACTCGGCGGACAACATGTTGAAAATACACTTTAAACCTATTTATCAACACAAACTTTTAATATAAAGGCTTTTATGACTCAACATAAGTTATTGTACTGAAATACTCACTCACTGACTTAAAAAGATGTCTTGCAGTAACAGGCGCACAATACTTCCCTCATGTAAGCTAGATTTAATGATGGTGTAGTGTTTTATAAAGTTCAGTGACCCACTCTCGATTAACATCTGATTAAATAGCCGTCATCCCAGGAAAAAGTCAACGTAGTAATCCAGAATTCAGTTTATTTTCTTTATAGTCACACAGGACAGATGCAATGAAGCCTCAAAGCATGTCTCCCGATGAAATCACACATATACACATCTGTGAAATGGGTGATTCTCTTTGGATAATTTGTTTGTGATATGTTCATTTCTGTTAAGGGAATTGTAAAACTAGCACAATCCTCTCAGTAGCAGACTAGCAGCTAGTTGTTTACTATTGGTGACTATGGAGCTTCTCTCCTTCTCAATGCAATTTTTTGACCAATCACAGATTGTAGCACCTCCTACAGGCCCTATATGCCCCAAAAGTATCTACCTTGGATTAGGAGCTATAAAAGTCCCCTAAAACGGCTATGAAGAACTATAGTTCCTCTGGTACGAAAGTGAAGAAAATCACAAGTCCTGGGGAAAAGAACATAAAACAGGCTTTAGTACCGCCAATGGGAAAGGCCCTAATGACTAGAGAAGAGACCACAGACGCATGGGCACTTCCCCTCTAAGATTTCACCCTGTCATCCAGTATTCTGCTAGGGCAAGCATCACTATTTGTATTGCACTTATTAAGGTTAGGGATTTCAACAAACCCCTTGCCATGAGAATTCTGCACATGGCTTGTCCCTCAATTTTTGTGTCACATGAATGAAACATCAAATGTACAACTTATTTTTTATTTATTGTTTTTGTCATTTCCATGCACAATATTGGTTAGAGTCTTGCATCTTGATTCTGTGTTGCCAGTGGAGGTGTTATTTCCTGCCAATGTTTTTTTCAATATTTCTTTGAGACATTTTGACCATGAGCAATAATTTGAGTATCTTCAGGAAGAATCACACTGCCTTGGCACAATGAAATCATTGGCAAATTCATGTCTTCAGTAATTTCAGCGAGAGTGTCAGTAAGCCTCCACATGGTGTGGCTGGAACAAGGCAAAGCTATATACAAAATATGGATAGTAGAAATTTGTGAAGGTGTACAGCCCATGCCCTTCAACCATGATGGCACCATGTGAAAGGCTCTTTGAGGATGCGTCATCTGTAGACGGATCGTAGAGTGTGAGAAGGAATGTGAAACATCTTACATGATACTTACACTGAGACTTTGCTGAGATATCTTGACAAGCACAAGAGTAGCAGATTGCAGAATTGTTTTTTTGTTTTTTTGAAGATTGTGTTTTTGTTGTTTGTTGTGGTTTGGTTTTGCTTTGTTTTAGGTTTGTTTACGTTTGGCATGTTTTGTTTTTGATATGTTTTGAATTGGCATGTTTTGTTTTTGATATGTTTTGAATTGGCATGTTTTGTTTTTGATATGTTTTGAATTGGCATGTTTTGTTTTTGATATGTTTTGAATTGGCATGTTTTTATTTTCTTTTGCTTGGTTTTGTTTTTTTGTTTGATTAAAAGCTTGAAGTTTACAAACAAGCGACTACGTGTCAAATAAAGTGATATTTAAAGGTTGTCAAGTATGTAATTTCTGCACTACTTGGCACCAAACGTTTTCAAACATCTTTCGCCAACACCCTTTTGACTCCTCATGCCCTTTCGCACTCTCTGATTCCCAATGAACAAATAGGTCATACTAAATAAAAGGTGATAAACATTTAACGTCGTAATAAACGAGACCACAGACACACCAGACATGAAACATTTTAAAGAAATTGGTTGAACACGTTACCAAAAGTAACCACAGCCCAAACTCACTCTCTTGGTTGAGCTAGAAAGGGAAGGGTGGAGCTGAGCGGGCCGCATCAAAACATCAATGTTTTGATAGTGCCTGGGAGGCTCAGTGGTTACACATTAGGGGGAGGTAAAACTATGAATGGCTTACTATTATAGTTGTCAATGTGCAATAAAATGGGATAGTAGAATGTATTTTCACATCAAAAAGTTACAGACTTCACCTTTAAATGTTTGACAAAAGTTATGGTTGGGGAAATATATATATTTATTTATTTATTTTTCTTGCATACTATACTTTAGGGTAGAATCTAGTAGATAACCTTTTCGTTTTACTTTTTCTTCATACTGTATGGTATGGTGGGCAAATTACTCTTGATATTACTCCGTAAACAGAAAGTTGATTTCAGCAAATATATATATATATTAATGCCCATAGCAGCTTTGACTTCATTGTATTTCTCTTGGCACAATCACAGACTAATATTAAAGATAATTGCATTCTTTGTATTATTTAAAACCATTTAAAGATTAAATGTTTCTGTTGTTGTCTTTTGGAGTGGTCTGTTAACAAAACACAATGCTTTATTTTGCTTTTGTAGCTGCAGAACAAGCACCAGAAAGAGTCTGATAGGAAGCGGACAGTCGTCAGCTCTTCCTCGACCACACTCACCTCTATCATCACACACAGGTAACCTGTTCAGTGTCTGTCTGTGTTTTTGTCTGTAGAGTGTGCAAGAATGACATAATAACACTGTTTGCTAACCAGGCATGGGGCATTAAAGCAACTCACCACAAGCTTATTTTCAGTCACTTGGATTCTTTTTTCACACTGTGTGGCCCTGTCCATGGTAAAATCTCAAAAAGCCCTGGTTATATTAATGTATTGAACGATGCATGCACGAGTCGAACTGAGAGCATATAATAATATAATTTTTTCATCCCAATTTATTATATAAAGTCACTTTGATATATATATATATACTGTATATATATATATATATCACTAGTAAAATGAGTGACGTATATAAAACTCAAATATGAATTTAATAGTGGGGTTGCTTGCAAATCATCTATATTTTTAGCAGCTGTGTATGAATATCAGGAAATGAGTCGCCATTAATAAACATCCATCAACTAAAGCTCATGGGTTCTCTTTATCAACACCGGAGGGGCCATACAGATGTCTGTTAATTACCTATTAACTCCTTCCATATTTAATCAAGTTAATTATCTATAATTGTTGCAGGGCTTAAGGCAGATTTTTAGGGTTGTTGGACATTGACTCTTAATGGCTGTGATTTGGGATCTCCTAGACCCTCGCACATGCCCATATTGCCAAAAGCAATCCCCAGAAACAGCGGGGACCTGCTAATAAGAGCATAGAGCACGTATAGTGACAGGGATGATGTAGGAGCCTTATCTGACACTAGCTTAAAGGGAAAGATCTCCCCAAAATAAGATTTCTGTCATTGCGTTTTCACCCTCTGTATTTTTTATTTTTTAAACAAAGTTAAAAATAGTCAAAATAATTTGCACCTTAAAAAATAGTCATTACCATTCATTGATTATATTCCAAAGCATCTAAAGTCGTGAGACTGCTTTCCAGACTAAACAGAAATTGAAGTTGTTATTCACTAAAAACCTCCCTGTCCCTCAGAAGATGGGGGCTCTGCATTGATTAAAGTACAGAAGAAAATAATACTATCCATATTATTGATACATAGAAGATTCTTGATTGATATATTAAACAATAAGTGTTATTTCTGCAACACTAGTGGCACCAAACAAAAAATGCATAAATTAATGAGTCTTTTTCTGTCTTTTTTTCATTATTACTTGGATACATCTTGTTTTCAAGACAGAAAAATATTGACGTATGGCCTCAGAAAGCTTCTCTAGGTGTGGAACATTATTTTTGCAATTCTATTTGGCTGCAAAAATTACACACTTTGCTTTTAAGTTATTTTCTTCTGCAGTTCACCGGCAAAGTGGAAGCTTTAAACCAGTTTTTGTGAAACTTCAAGACTGTTAAAACAATTTAGATTTTTTTTTTGCAGGCACAAGTCCTCAAGACAGCCCTAGGAACTTTTCGCCGAGTGCTTCAGCTCATTTCTCCTTCACACGCAGGTAAATGACACATTCTTCGTTTTTATTATTATTATTATTATTATTATTATTATTATTATTACCAGAAAATCTGAGGAAAGACACCCAATAAGTATTTGGGCACTTGAGCCACTCTAAAAATTATGGTCATTGCATTAGATTACTTAATACCAACCATGTGGTATTTACTTGCAAGAAAGATAGCAAAAGTACACTTTTACAGTAAAACATTTCACAAAAGTAAAAGTAATTGGAAGAATGGGAAATGTTTTTAAGTGTTAAAGGGTTAGTTCACCCAAAAATGAAAATTATCCCATAATTTACTCACCCTCAAGCCACCCTATTTGTATATGAATTTCTTCTTTCAGTCTGAGTCATATTAAAAAATATCCTGGCTCTTCCAAGCTTTATACTGGGAGTGAATGGTACCTTAGATTTTGAAGCCCAAAAAAAGCGCATCCATCCATCAAAAAAGTAATCCATACGGCTCCAGGGTGCTTTTGGGCTCCATACTTTGCTGCCATGAATGGTCAATTGGAATGACTGGATAGACGCGCAAACGCACCATTTTAAGACTAATACAGATCTACAGTATGGCTAAAACAACTCACTACTTTTCACCGTTTTCCTTTGTTGTAAACAACGCGCGCTTCCGCGATCATCACTTCTCACTGGAGCTTACGCTACACCTACTTCATATGCTGGAACTAGACTTGTGAATGCGCGGACGTTTCCGGATCCCAGTGATTATAGATTATACATTTATTTAAATGTATATTTTCTTACAAAAATGCATCGCTTCGCTTCAGAAGGCCTTTATTAACCCCCCTGGAGCCGTATGAATTACTTTTTTGATGGATGGATGTGCTTTTTTGGGCTTCAAAATCTAAGGTACCATTCACTCCCAGTATAAAGTTTGGAAGAACCAGGATATTTTTAAACATAACTCCGACTGTGTTTGGCTGAAAGAAGAAAGTCATATGCACCTAGGATGGCTTGAGGGTGAGGAAATGATGGGATAATTTTCATTTTTGGTTGAACTAACCCTTTAAGAGTTTAAAAACTTTCTAGAGCTACAGTCATGAGTAATAATATATATCAGTAATATATTGTTAAACACCTTGACAGTTTAACATTTATATATTTATAAAACACAGTTTGACAAGTAGCTGTATTTTTAGAATTGTGGTCCAGATCTGTCAAGAATATCAGGAAATATACAACACGTACTTTGATGAGAAGAACATTCTGAGAACATTTTGATGTTTTCGCAGGAGATGACAGGCCATCTACGGCTTGAGATGGGAATGCAATTAAAGCTGGTTCAGAAGCTCCGTTTTTAATCTCTCATATCAGCAAAGCTAAAATAAGCTAATCAAACAATTTTGGGCGTTATCAACTGTATTTTTAACCAACCTATGTAATGCTCCCAGTGTTTGTGGCTTTTGTGATTTTGTGATTGTTATCATCAGTTCATTCAGTCAACTGTCTTGAAAACTTGCAGGAAATTGCTCACAGAGTGCTGCTCTAAAGATAACTGCCTGGAGCTCATGGATTATAATGGCACTTTCATCATCTGTTCTGCTTTGAAAATAAATGACTCACTCAGCATTTACTCTTTTATCTTGTATAACACTCGTCTCTTATGTCTTGGAGCCAGTGCAATGTAATAAAGTATGTGCCTTCTGTTTATGATGACCCCAAATTCTATAGAGTTTGTACGAATATGAACTTAAATCTGTCTGAATTTGCAGGACTGATGGGCGACGCTGGTCCTTGGCATCACTTCCCTCATCTGGATATGGAACTAACACACCCAGTTCCACCATCTCTGTAAGTACCACACAAGAATGTGTTTTCATACTGACAGTGATGTGCTTTTATTGACAAAGAGACAGGAAGTCGCTCAGTGTCTGTGAGTTTTCGACTTGAGAAACAGTGTTTGCGATTCGGCAAAGTTGAGCAGAATTATACTTGGGAATAAGCAGCTGCCACTTTGTTATACAGTTGCATATTGTAGTCGAGTAGTAACACCTTCGGTCACCGTATCAGCACTGATTTTCCATTATAATGTATTATATCCATATCACAGGACTTAGGATTGTCAGCTGAACCCCTGTGACCACTAAAATAAATTATTTACTGGAAGTACCCTTAGATTTTAATTATTTGAACTTTTAAATAAATATAAGGAATTTTACAACATTCTGTTATGTTCAAACTGTGGAATATTTTTCTCCATTTGATTTTCTATCAAACAATTGCTCGAATAACAGAAAATGTAATATTTGTGGGGGGGGGAGAAAGAAAAATACATAAATTAAATAGCGATCTGTTGCAATATGGCAACTCTAAAAAACGATTTTTTTTTTCTTAAAGGGATAGTTCACCCAAAAATCAAAATGCTCCTATCATTTACTCACTCTCATGCCATCCAAGATGATGTATGACTTTCTTTATTCTGCTGAACACCAACAAAGATTTTTAGAAACATATCTAAGCTCTGTAGGTCCTTACAATACAAGAGAATGGTGGCCAGAACTTTAAATCTCCAAACAGCATATAAAAGCAGTAGAAAGGTGATCCATAAGACTCCAGTGGTTTAATCCATGTCTTCAGAAGTGATTTGATGGGTGTGGGTGAGAAACAAATCAATATTTAAGTCTTTTTTACTATAAATCTCTGTTTTCACTTTCTTCTTGTGTTTTTTGGCGATTTGCATTCTCCGTGCATATCGCCACCCTCTGGGTAGGTAGGAGAATTTATGATAACAAATGAAAATAAATAACGCCTATAACATCACTTCTGAAGACATTGATTAAACCACTGGAGACTGGATTACTTTTTTGCTGCCTTTATGTGCTTTTTAGAATACACATTTTTGGGGTGAACTATCCCTTTAAAAACATTAAATTTTTATTAAATATAAATATAAATTAAATATTTTTTTTTAATAATTGGTGTATTTATTCACTTGGAACACCTACAATCTAAATTTGAGTGAATCTATCATCTATTTTATTTTCACTGTCACAAGATTATAATCTTATGAACAATATGCAGTTCCATCATGAACCCATAGGTGTTCGCAAACCCCCGGTTGGGAAATCCTGCATTATAAAATTGTATTCATGAATGCCGCTATAATTATTTCTTTCAGCATTGTCCAATCTTCATTGCTGTATTTTGCTTTGAAGCTTATAGTTAGTTTAGGTCTGTGTCCTTGCATATATACAGTGTATATATATGTATGCACAACTGAACTAATACTTGGCTGAAACTGTCTGCCGTGGATAACAGATGCTTCATGACTGTCTCCCAGTCTGACTAATGTGACTGTGAGCAGCGCCAGATTTTTTTGCTGGTAAATGTCGCTGAATCTGTTCCAGACTGCAAACTCTCACATTCACTCTCTGGTTGTTGTTGTGTTTCACACACAGTCGCCGCAGCTGGCCACCCTCACAGGAAGTGATGTGCAATATGATGCTGGCACACCAGCCAATCAGCTTTCACTTTACAGAAAAGTAACTACAGCAGTACAACCAAATAACATAATGCATAAATTTCCAGCAAAGTAACTTATTTTTTTTTTCTTTTTTTTTCATACTGAAAGTAAAAATGCTGTGTAATGGGACAAAATCAGAAAATATTTGGTTTGATTCTGGTGATCATGAACAGAATTAGTGTGTTTATGTGTTATTGGAAATGTATTAGTTTTTGATCCACTGTTGTTGGCTTTAAATACAGCATGATGTAAAAAATTACGATGGCACAATGCTGCCACATACTTATTACTTTTTTCACTCAGTTATATCATAAAAACTACATCTTTTCTTGTAATAACGAGATTTGTTGTAAAAACGACAGTGTTTCTCGTAATAATGAGATATTATGTTTTAAAAACGATAGTGTTTCTCGTAATAATGAGATATGTTTTAAAAACGACATAGTTTCTCGTAATAATGAGATATAATGTTTAAAAAACAACATTGTTTCTTGAAATAACTAGATATGTTGTAAAAACGACATTGTTTCTTGTAATCAGATTTTATGTTGTGAAAACGCCATCTTTTATCATAATAACGAGATATAATGTTGTAAAATGACCTTGTTTCTTCTAATGAGATATGTCATAAAAATGACATCTTTTCTCGTAATAACGAGATTTGTTGTAAAAATGACAGTGTTTCTCATAATAACGAGATATTATGTTTTAAAAATGACATAGTTTCTTGTAATAACGAGATATAATGTTATTATGAGAAACTGTGTTTCTCATAATAACGAGATATGTTTTAAAAAGACATAGTTTCTTGTATAACGAGATATTATGTTTTAAAAACGACATTGTTTCTTGTAATGAGATATTATTTTGTAAAAACGTCATTGTTTCTTGTAATGATATGTTGTAAAAATGACATCTTTTGTTGTAATAACGAGATATAATTTGCGTAGATTTGTTGTAAAAACGACAGTGTTTCTCGTAATAACGAGATATAATGTTTTAAAAACGACATAGTTTCTTGTAATATCGAGATATGTTGTAAAAATTACATCTTTTATCGTAATAACGAGATATCATTTGTGTAGATTTGTTGTAAAAATGAAAGTGTTTCTCGTAATAACGAGATATAATGTTTTAAAAATTACATTGTTTCTCGTGATAACTAGATATGTTTTAAAAACGGCATCGTTTGTCATAATAACGAGATATATTGTAAAAACAGCATTGTTTCTCATAATAATGAGATATGTTGTAAAAACAACATAGTTTCTCGTAATATCGTCTATTTTACGTATGTAACCTCCGTTCCCTGATGGAGGGAACGTGACATTGTGTCGAAGAAGCGACACTAGGGGTCTCTCTTGAGCGCCAATTATGCCTCTAATCTATGAAAAAAGGCCAATGAGAAGTTGGCAGACAGTTTTTGCATACCCCACACCCGGACATACGGTTATAAAAGCGGGGAAATACGTCAAGTTCATTCAGGATTTTTCTGAGGAGCCGGAAATGGTCCGGCCACAACAATGGCTCGGCTCAGCGACGAGGCCAGGAGGACACAATGTCTCGTTCCCTCCATCAGGGAATGGAGGATACATACGTAACCTAGACGTTCCCCGTCTGTCGCTCACTTCGACGTTGTGTCTAAGAAGTGACACTAGGGGTCCAATTTAAATCACGCCATGCGCTGCCAAGCCGTGTACGTGTTCTACTGACACAGGAGCGGGCAGGTATTTTACATGCAAAGGCGACCAGCTGTGTCATACTGCACATACCCTTCCCCAATGCCCCAAAAAAGTCATCGGAATCCTTCTGGTTACCCTAGACAAGGAAACAAGGCGACGCTTGCCAACCTGGGAATGAGCCGAGCCTGGCTGGGCCTCATTTCTCTCTGTTTCTCCGCATAGAGCAAGAAACGGCCGGGACACTTACACGCATCGAGGGAAGGGGGTCTTACCCAGTTTCCTATTCTTTCAGGGGGAAAAGACCCTGCAGAGACCACACCTGCCCGGAAGGGGAGGTAAGAGTGGCGAATATATCTAATGGGTTTTTAGGCAGCATGTGGAAAGTGGCGCAGTGGTAGATCCAGCCTCTCTAGGAGTGGGGAGTTGCTACAACACGGCAATCGGAGGACAGGTGCCTAAGGGAGACACGGATCCACTCGTAAGGGGACCGTACCATGGACAATACACACAGGGGGAGTCCACGTAGGATTCCTGACCTGTGGAGCACCTATTCCAGTACAGGGTACATCAAGTACCCGCAGTGGATTGGGTCGGTGTGTTCCTCCGCTGAACTGCGGATCCAAAGGGCTAGGGCCGAGGTGCAAGCGATCCACCTGGTCAGTTCGTCAGCGTGTTACCGAGTTCTACCGGCTCGGACCTGAGAAAACACGGGATGATACTGACTCAACCCGGAGATTGTAGAATCTCGCAAAGGTATTAGGTGTTGCCGAACACGCTGCTCTACATATGTCTGTCATGGAGGTGCCCCTGGCCAGTGCCCACAAGGACACAACACTCCTTGTTGAGTGTGCTTAGACCATCAGGGTGTGATAGGCCAATGAAATGGCATCCACGACCCAGTGGGAAAGCCTCTGTTTGGAGACAGTGTTCCCTTTCCGCTGTCCGCCAAAGCACACAAATAGCTGCTCAGAACATCTAAAGATCTGCGTGCGGTCCAAATAGGTATGCAAAGCGCGTACCAGACACAGCAACAAAGGGGTTGGATCTGCCTCCTCCCGGGGCAGCGCTTGCAGGTTCACTACCTGATCTCTAAAGGACGTGGTTGGAACCTTGGGCACGTAGCCCGGTCACGGTCTTAGGATCACATATGTGTCTGCTGGACCAAACTCCAGGCAAGTGTCACTAACAGAGAATGCTTGGAGGTCACCGACCCTCTTGATGGAAATGAGTGCGATCAGCTGGGCAGTCTTAAGAGAGAGGTCCCTGAGTCCAACTGATTCTAGCGGCTCGAAGGGGGGTCTTTGGAGACCCGCGAAGACCACTGAGAGATTCCAGGAGGGGAACAGGCTTGGCCGGGAGGGATTCAACCTCCGGGTGCCTCTTAGGGACCTGATGATTAAGTCATGCTTACCCAAAGACTTGCCGTGTACTGTGTCATGGTGGGCCACGACAGCAGCTACATAAACCTTTAGGGTGGAAGGGGACAGCTTTCCCTCCAGCCTCTCCTGCAGAAATAAGAGCACTGACCTAACTGCGCACCTCTGTGGGTCTTCAGCCTGGGAAGAACACCAATTTGCGAACAAGCACTACTTTAGGGCGTAAAGTTGCCTGGCTTGGTTGATCGTGTCTACGACGGCAGGTGGTGGACCAGCTAGATCTTCCATGTCCCATCCAGGGGCCAGACGTGGAGGTTCCAAAGGTCTGGGTGTGGATGCCAGAGCGTGCCCCGTCCCTGAGAAAGAAGGTCCTACCTCAGGGGAATTCGCCAGGGAGGGGCTGTTGCGAGGAGTACGAGGTCCGAGAACCAGGTCCGGGTGGGCCAATAGGGACCAATAGCGACTTGAGTCGCTGCTGGCTCCAAAGGAGGAGATGACAGGCGAGTAGTGACATGTGGCGGGAGCGTATGGCACCTTGTCCAGGGGCACCAAGGGGACGAGTATTTTTGACATACCCAGCGGGGCGGAGCAGTGGGGCGGAGCAGGTAGTACGGTGTCGGAGGTGAGGGTGCATCCTGAAGCTCTAGTGCTGAGAAAAGTCTCAAAGCACTTACCTTGCTTCGCACATCCGGCAGGGGGCGGGTTAGTGACTGAGGAGGAGATCCGGTATATGCGTCCTCTAGACTCGTCAGAACCGGCCAGCCGGGGAACAGTCATGGGGCTTAAGGAGGCGGGGTGGTCCTTGTCCAGCATGCCGGGACTGTTGAGATCTGGTGGCACAGTGCCGTGAGAACGACTGGCTAGGTGACCCAGAGACAAAGGAAATAGCTCTGTTATTGAGAATGTGGGTATCGCAGCCCCGTCTGTGCCTGGGTTGAGGTGGAGCAGGGTGTTTCTTAGCCGCAGGAGGATGCCCTCAGCGAGCAGACAGGGCATGGCCCATGGTGGCAGGCTTGTGGCAGGGCAGGATGTGAGAGATGGTCTCCGTTTGTTTCTTCACTGCGGAGAACTGCTGGGCGAAGTCCTCGACGGTGTCGCCGAAGAGGCTGAACTGGGAGACAGGAGCATTGAGAAAGTGAGCTTTGTCGGTCTCGTGCATCTCCACCAAGTTCAGCCACAGATGACGTTCCTGGACCACGAGCGTGGCCATCGCCTGCCCAAGTGACTTCGCTGTGACCTTTGTGGCTCTGATGGCAAGGTCGTTCGCTGAGCGCAGTTCCTGCAACACATCGGGATCAGGGCTACCCCCGTGCAGATCTTTAAGTGGCCTGGTGGACTTGCAGGAGGGCCATGGCGTGCAGGGCAGAAGCGGCATGTCCAGCGGTGCTGTAGGTTTTGGCGGACAATGAAGACGTCGTCCTACAGGCCTTGCAGGGGAGCACAGGGCAACCCTGCCAGGTGGTAGGGTTTCCGGGGCACAGGTGGAGCGCAACAGATCTGTCCACCTGGGGAATCGCCGTGTACCCGTGGGCCGCTCCGCCGTAGAGGGTAGCGAGAGCAGATGAGCGAGTTACTTTGTGACGAGTGGAGAGGGGCGCTCTCCACAAAGACGTCAGCTCATCATGCTCTCCCTGGGAAAACGGGACAGGGGGAGGTGGGGGTTTTGGCTGTGAGCGGCGTCCAGACCCCAGGAACCAGTCATCCAACCGCAATGGCTGTGGGGAGGACGGAGGGTTCCAGTCCAATCCCATGCTGGCAGCGGCCTGGGAAAGCATGTCGGTCATCTGAGCATCAGCCTCAGCCTGGGCGTGCTGGCCTGAAGGCGGCAGCCCAGGGGAGACATCCGTGTCAGACGCCGCACTCTCCAGTGCAGCGGCGTGCTCATCCACCTCGAGCTCTAGAGGATAGGCAGGCTGGCTGTAAGGCGAGCCGCTGTTGCCTCGAGCAGGGACGGGAGTCAACAAGCGTGCTGGGGGCGGGTGGTCCGAGAGGGCGTACCTAGCGGAGCTGCACCCGCTGCCGTCCCCAGATCGCCTTCATTGCCAGCCACATCGTCTTCAATCAAAAAAGAATCTACGTCTTTTATAATGATTTTTTTTTATATTTAAAACAAATATTATATTCTCGCCCTTTTTGCGAACACTCCAGAACATTTCGGCCGGCAGTTTACACTAACACGGTTCAGAAAAACGTATCCAGCTTCCTTTTTTTTTTTATTTGTTCCTCTAAAACCTAGCGATTCTGGAGGAAAATCACAAAATCCATTCTGACTTGACAAAACATTACAAAATCAAACTGTATGTGTAGGGTTAATCTACCACTGAGTAGCTACACTTAACTGTAAGCACATGTGGGCTGGGACATGCAAAGTGATACTTAGCCCAAGTTAATTTGTGAGATGCTCAAAGCACGACAGAAAATCTCATTTTTATGACATAACATCATCTCCTTATTACATAATAGCTCATTATTATGAGAAAAGATGTTGTTTTTACGACATGCAGTAACTGAGTGAAAAAAATATGTATGTGGCAGCATTGCACCACCATACAAAATAAATTCAGAGGTCACCACAATATATTCGACAATTGAAAGAAACTTAAAACAGTGTCTCATCATGGTTACAATAGGCCCCTCACTTAAATACTGAAATGTTTGACTGAAGTCTCCATTCTTCATGTTTTCAGGGTTATGACCATGAAGAAACCAGTAAAAATCAAGCACTGTGTTTACGCTCCTCGCCCGCATGCTTGCATACAGTATTGATGTGTGACATAGCACATCAGTCGTCATCTTTTGTTTGTTGTTTTGTTTTCATTTCATTTGTCTTCTTTTCTTTTTCAATGTATTTTCGTTTCACTTCCAGTCATCCTGTTCATCACAGGAGAAGCTCCATCAGCTGCCCTTCCAGCCCACACCAGATGAGCTCCATTTCCTGTCCAAACATTTCTGCACTGAGAGCATCTCTGGAGACGACCACAGGAGAGTCACGCCCATGCGGCCACGCTCTCGCAGTCTCAGGTACGGGACGCTTGTATGTTCTTACCTTTTTACGGTTATGTAAGTCCCAATTCCTTTACTATCCATTCTAAATACAATGTAAGATCAGAATTAATGCGTCCCAAATTATGTTGACAATGGTGACAGGAATATTCCAACAGTGCCTGGACGATATAATATTTCCAGTAGATTTAGGAAGTGTGCATCCATGCATTCTTTGTAGACTGATATTGCGCATAACATGCTACCAGTGCATGGTAGTTTATCTTGGATTGGCTTTGACAAGAAATACTGTTGTTTGCACATTTGGTAGTCCATTAACAAGACCAGCGTAAGCAAGAATGCAAAGTGAGCTCACTTTCCACCTTTTAAAAGTTTTGTACTTTTAAAAGGCGGTGGGAAAAAACTATAAATGTAATTTTCTAGTTAATGTGTGTGGTGGGCAAAAAAGCTAATTTCCAACCTATTTGTATTGGTTCTTTAGCAGCTTTTACAATTGTGGAAAAATATAGCTGCCACAATCATATTGAAACGTATTAACCTAAAAGTTAGGAATTAATAATTTTGAGACAATACATTTAGATGCTAAAGTTCTTACGCTTGTACATACCAGGGGGTTCTGTGATATAAAGATTTTATGACATACTAGTGTGATCAAATGCTACCGTGCTGCCTTTGAACGTTCTTTAAAGTTTATAAAAGTATAAAGTAGAAGTAAATTGGGATGCAAAAGCCTTTCTCTGTCTCAAAATATTAAGATTAAGTTTTTTGCAAAATGGGCTGATCCTATAATTACCAACAATTTTGAATACGCCACTGCAAACTCAAAATGATGGTAGTTTCTTTGTATTGACAGTCCTGGAAGATCGGCGTCATGCTGTGACCATGAGATTATCATGATGAATCATGTGTATAAAGAAAGATTTCCTAAGGTAAGTGTAACCCATTTTCACTAAGCTCATTCAGGGTCATAAGATAAGCTCTTTTAATGGTTCAGACATTGGCAGCTGAAAAAAGTTCTCTCGGGATTTGTTTTTCTAAGTTTCAATCCAAGTTTAATTGACACAGCGACACAACCAGAGTGAGACGTTTCCAAAGCGTGCCGAAGGTGTACGTCGACAAGTCCTTAGAAAAGCCCTTATAATAAATGTACATGCGGTATATTTATATACATATACACAGGTGGCCAAATGTTTGGAGTAATGCACAGATTTTGCTCTTATGGAAAGAAATTAGCACTTTCATTCACCAAAGTGGCATTCAACTGATCACAATGTATAGTCGGGACATTAATAATGTAAAAAAATACTATTATAATTTGAAAAAAAAATTCTGATCTTCTTAAACTACAAAGATTTCTCATTCAAAAAAAATCCTCCACATGTAGCAGTGACAGCTTTGCAAAATGGATGAAAAATGTTGCATAGTGAGGATATCTTCAAAAATTATGACATAAATAGTTTTCATTTATCAATTTGTCATACAAAGTCGGTTAAACATAAAAGCTAAATCAATATTCCGTGTGACCACCTCTGCCTTTAAAACAGCACCAATTTTCTTAGGTACACCCGGACACAGTTTTTCTTGGTTGTTGGCAGATAGGATGTTCCAAGCTCCACAGTTCTTCAGTCTATTTTGGCTGACTCAATTGCTTTTGTCTCTTTATGTAATCCCAGACTGACACAATGTTCAGTGGGGGGATTTGTGGGGATCATGACATCTGTTATAGGGCTCCCTGTTCTTCTATTCTAATCTTTTCTATTTGTAAATGTAATGTTTGGGAGTCTAAATTTATATTTCCTATTGACACACTAAAGCTGAAGATATAAATAACCATCTTAAGACAATTGATTTTGTGAAACATCTTATGTGCCTAAGACTTTTGTACTGTTGTGTATCTTTTACTTATGTGTTTGAGTAGCAGTTATTATTAAAACATGGAATCTGTACACTTTTCAAATTGTGCTGATTGTACGGGAAAGTGTGCAGAATTCTGCTGAATGAATTTCAAATATAGGATAATGGGTTAAACTGATCCTGTAACTGCTGATCTTCTGGGATTTTCACACAGAAACAGTCTCTAGAATTTACTCTGAATGGTGCCAATAACAAAAAACATCCAGCGAGCGACAGTTCTGTGATGGAAATATCTTGTTGATGAGAGAGGTCAACAGAGAATGCCAGAATGGTTCGAGTTAACAAAGGCAACAGTAACTCAGATAACAACTCTGTACAATTGTAGTGAGAAGAATATCATCTCAGAATGCTATTCTGAGATCGGATTGGCACTGTTTTGGGGGCACGAGGCGGACCTACACAATATTAGGCAGGTGGTTTTAATGTTGTGGCTGATCGGTGTGTGCTCGTAAGCTATGTATTGAAATTTCCCAACAGGATTCTTATTGGTTGTTGAAACTATTACCAAATTAGCCAAACTAAAAAGTTATCATGTAGGTGACATGTTACAGTATGTGAAAACTTCTTCAGAACTTTCAAAAGATTTCTGTGGGCCCACACATTTTCCCAAAGCCATTATGGCCTATCATGGACTTGGCTGGTATTCACACAAACACTGCAGAACTGACTCCATCTTTCCACCCCTCAGGCCACTGCTCAGATGGAGGAGCGCATCAAGGAGATCATTCAGAGCAACTCCCCTGAGAACGTCCTGCCTCTGGCCGATGGTGTGCTCAGCTTTGCTCACCACCAGATCATCGAGCTGGCCAGAGACTGCCTGGAGATGTCTCGCCTTGGCCTGGTCACCTCCCGATACTTTTGTGAGCTCACAGATAAACTGGAAAGGCTCTTTCAGGAGGTAAATGATGCCTCCAGAGGCTTTGTTTTTGTTCTTTCAGTATTTTGAAATGCTTTCCCCTGTGTATTGAATCTGCCAGACTTAAAAGCAAATTATTCTTGCCTTTCAACTAGTTTCTCTATTGCTTTCATTGATGCATGCATAGATGGCCATTTGTGATGTGTTGTTTCATTGTAATGCAGTCGACTGAGCGATCGGAGAGTGCAGAGGTGGCCTTCATAAAGGAGCTGGTGAAAAAGATACTCATTGTCATCGCCAGGCCCGCACGACTCCTGGAATGTCTGGTAGGGTCTTTGCATGTTGAATGTTCCTCAATAACAAAACTCCCTTGGTCAATTGTGATTTCTCCTGTAAATTCAGATTGCTTTCATTTCAGTAAATGGTCAGATGTTTACCCAACAGCTAATTCAATGTATTCAATTTAAATTAGGGGTGCACGATTTCTCGGCAGACAATATTTTTTTGGACCAATAACTGGGAAAACGTAAATGATATTATCATGCTGGTAGTGGAATTACCGAAGATTTATTCGTGATCATTTGTGCAACATCTACGCACCATGTTGCATAATTTTAGGGCTTGTTTTAATCAGCTAACGTTAGACTGCAATCTTAGTCTGTATGAGCTGCGTGCTTTAAACGAATGTGTTAAGCCGACCGCCCCTACATTGGAAATTCCACATAGAGACATTTAGAATCATTTGCATTGTATGAGAGATCAAACAAAATGTTGTCACCGCACTCTCCCAGAAAGTTCAGGTGCCAAGGCCCAAAATTTGAATCACAAAAATAATGTCTGCACTCTGAAAATGTCCTCATATGAGTTATTTATTATTTTACATTAAGGGAATTAAAACTAACGTTTCTATAATTAAATCACAGCATTTGTGCTTCACAATGGACCATGCAGCAAACTGTTTATCCATCAAAAAGCACGTCAAAATAAAAGCTTGCACATGAAATTGAAGAAATTGCAACAGAAATATATTACAACTGTATAGTTAAATTTAATATTCACTGGAGTAATATTAATAATAAATAATAATAATAATAATAATAATAATAATACAATTAAGTAATATATCACATGTGCTGTTAAAATATTAAATAAAATACTGAATAAAATATTTCATGGAAAATTAAATATCCAATGGTATGTTAAAAAGTAATTGCTCTGTTTTCACTTAATAATAGTTTTGATTTGAAACCATTTTGATGAACTCTTAATCATAGAACTCTTAAGCAATTCATTCTTAATTGAGAAACACTTGAAGGAAACATACATTTATTTAATGGATTATTTACATTTAAATTAAACTTTAAATAGGCTAAAGGAGTGTTCAATAGCACATAACCTTATTGGCGTATTTTTGCTGTGGTATCGAAATTGGAATTGAGAATCGTTAAATTTCTCTGGGGTCGGTACCGACTACTGAAATTTTGGTATTATGACAACACTAGTAACAATGCAATATGCTGTTTTCCATCTGTTTATGTTTCATGAAGCAGTAAGGAAAAACGCACAAATGCTTTTGATTGCAGAAGAACTCTAATCTTTAACCAGAACGATCTGGCTAACTTCTTGGGTTAAAAAATGTATGTGTTCTGTCTTGTAGGAGTTTGACCCTGAAGAGTTCTATCATCTTTTGGAGGCTGCAGAGGGTCATGCCAAAGAGGGCCAAGGCATCAAAACTGACATCCCACGATACATTATCAGCCAACTTGGTCTGACAAGGGATCCACTTGAGGGTAGGAGAACCTCAATACATGGATACGTTTTACTAATTCATAGACAGTTTCGTCTAAAAAAATCACAAGGACCAACCTGATTGGTCGACTGCTACTGCAGGGAGTCAGGGCGCTCAGGTTTATATTACTTTGTCAGAAACGAAGATGTTTTCATTGGTTATGTGTGATATATTGCACTTTAAAGGAGTAGTTCACCCAAAAATGAATACTTATAATTGACTCACCCAGAAGACGGTCCATGACAACATGGAACACAAAAGGAGAAAAATTCTCTCGGTCGTCTTTTCAGTACAAAGACTTAAAATCTTAAAAAATATAATCCAAAAGTATCATAAAAGTAGTCCATGCAAGTTATACGCCATATTTAAAATATTCTGAAGGGGTTTTGGCAGGGCCATTACCAATCATTTTGGCCCCCTATAGGCAAGATCCCTATTGGCGCCCATACCGGACACACACCCCTACCACCCAATCACCACCAACCAATATGTAGAACATCAGCATATGTGGAAGAAATTCCTTTTTGTTACAAGACTAACATTTTTTTCTTTGTTTCTTTAACTGCTTTCCAGTTAACTCTCTATAGAGACTTCTGGTTGACTATTTCTGTTTTCCCCATTCGCTCCATAAATGACATTCCCAGCATTTTATAAACTTTTGTAGAGTTAAAGCTCCTCATTAGCACCCCCTCAAGCTGGTTGCACCCCAGGTGACTGCCTAGTTTAACTTTGCCTAGAAACGGCCCTGGGTTTTGGTGAGAAACATTCTGATTTAATTAATTTTTCAGTGAAAATCTTGACATCCGTTATGCATTCATGAGCGCTCAAAGAGACCCTTGTTCACATTGCTTTGCATGTTCACGTGAGACCTTGTGTTGTTTAGCACTTAACCAATGCACGTTCTCACGTGAACACCAAAGTTTGCGATTTATAAGGCGTCAAATCTTTGAAGAAAATAGTATTTTGCTGCAGTAGTAGCAAGTAAATAAGATACCCTCAAGCACAACTATTCTACTTCATTGTTACGTTCATTTAATAAACTCTTGTTATTCAGTCATTTGTTTTTATTTCATATCACACATCATGTAATAAACCACTGATTTTGCACTCAAGACATTCATTATCGGTAATGAGAGCTGAATATGCCTGTAGACCTTGAAGCCTCTGTCTTGCCCTCTCTGCCAAAGCAGTGTTGGTTACAAAGCCCTTGAAGGCTTCCTAATCCTCAGAGAACATCCCAATCATTTTATATGGTGATGGTAAATGGAGATAGGCAGCTGTTCTCTGGGCTTTCTGATGGGCTTAGCTCTATTCAGAGACAGCCAACAGCCCCCTGGTTCATTACTTCCTGCTGTTCACCAGTTACTTCTGGAGTCTCCCGAGAACCGGCTCACCGGAATTTGTTTGGAGTTGCAGTTTTTCCAAATAACTGTTTTATGATGCATGTAGATTTTCCCTCATATTCACACCATTTAACTCATTTAGAAACAACAAGAGTCTGCTCTACCAAGTTACTCATTTGGAAAAAGTGACTTGATCTTTGTTTTTTTAGTTAGTAACATAGACAAAGGAATAAATTAAAAAAATGATCATTTATGGTGTTTCATGTTTGAATTTTTTTAGCTATTTGAATACTTCACCAAAAATAAAAAAGTCAACAATTTACTCACTCAAATGTTATCAAATCTGTATGATTTTTTTTTCTTCTGTGGAACACAAGGTGAATTTTTAAAGAGGGTTTATTTGCCATATAATAGAAGTGAATAGTGACTCCAGTCTGTCAAGCTCGAAAAGGACAATAAACCCAATAAAACCACAGTAAAAGTAATTGACACAACTCAGGCACTATAATCCAAGTTTTCTCAAACCCTACGATTACTCTGTAATGAACAGAAAGAAACTCAAGTTGTTATTCACTCTCTAATTAAATCATTAATATCTTTAAAGATGGCGAATATGTTGTTAAAATTAAACATCTTTGGTGACATGTCATTATGTTTGGTCATGTGATGCTAGATAAACAATAAGGTTTGATATTATTAACATAGTTTCTATATTTGATTTACAGAGTTAATTGAGATCGGCGAGCATATAGTGACGATAACTATTTCTATTAATTTTTTTTATTTTTTTTTTTTTCAGATTTTTGTCCCTTTTATAATTTGACAGACTGGAGTCATTATTTATTCCATTATATGGCAAATAAAGTGAAGACTTTTTAAAACATCAAATTTTGTGTTCTACAGAAGAAAGTCATACAGATTTGAAGTGACATTACGTTGAGCAATTGATAGAACTTTCATTTTTGTTTGAAGTTTACTCTAAATATGGTGACATTTGTTTTAGTCCAGCTTCTAACAAAACCCAATTTTTCTTTTACATTTTATTATTATTATTTTGAATTTTATTGATTTATTTTTGCAGAAATTGCACAGTTAACTAGCTACGACAGCGGGATTGCAGAAACACCTGAGACGGATGACTCCGTCAGTGTAAGTAGATTTAACAAAACCAAATTATGCAGAAATACAACAAAACATGAAAAACAAATGAAATATATGTTTAGTCTTATACAGTAGAATACAAGGATAAAAAGTATACAGAATCTCTACTGAAATGCATTTAATCATTCATTTCTGCATAACACTTGATATATCTCAACCAGTCACACAGCCTGAGTGCAGCACTACGGTCCAGACGCAAACCCTGTGAACTCGACTTTGAGATGATCAAACTGATCAGCAATGGGGCTTATGGGTAAGCTGACATAACAGCTGTAATAGATTCCTTCGTCTTACCAAATGTTTATTATTTATTATACAGTTGAAGTCAGAAGTTTACATACACTAGGTTGAAGTCATTAAAACACATTTTTTTAACCACTCCGCAGTTTTAATATTAGCAAACTATAGATTTGGCAAATCTACTTTGTGCATGACACTAGTAATTTTTTCCAAAAATTGTTTACAGTCAGATTGTTTCACTTTTAATTGACCATATCTCAATTCCAGTGGGTCAGAAGTTTACATACACCAAGTTAACTGTGCCTTTAAGCAACTTGGAAAATTCCAGAAAATTATATAAACCTTTAGACAATTAGCTTCTGATAGGAGGTGTACTGATTTGGATGTTTACCTGTGGATGTATGTTGAGGCCTACCTTCAAACTCAGTGCCTCTTCGCTTGACATCATGGAAGAATCAAAAGAAATCAGCCAAGACCTCAGAAAAAAAAATTAAAGTGGACCTCCACAAGTCTGGTTCATCCTTGGGAGCAATTTCAAATGACTGAAGGTATCACGTTCATCTGTACAAACAATAGTACATAACACCATGGGACCATGCAGCCACCATACCGCTCAGGAAAGAGTTGCATTCTGTCTCTTTGAGATGAACGTAGTTTGGTGTGAAACGTGCAAATCAATCCCAGAACAACAGCAAAGGACGTTGTGAAGATGCTGGAGGAAACGGGTCGACAAGTATCTATATCCACAGTTAAACTATAAAGTCCTATATTGACATAACCTGAAAGGCTGCTCAGCAAGGAAGAAGCCACTGCTCCAAAACTGTAATAAAAAATCCAGACAACAGTTTGCAAGTGCACATGGGGACAAAGATCTTTTTGTAGAAATGTCCTCTGGTCTAATGAAACAAAAATCAAACTGTTTAGCTATAACGATCTTCGTTATGTTTAGTGGAAAAAGGTGAGGCGTGCAAGCCAAAGAACACCATCCCAACCATGAAGCATGGGGGTGATAGCATCATGTTGTGGGGGTGCTTTACTGCAGGAGTGACTGGTGCACTTCTCAAAATAGATGGCATCATGAGGAAGGAAAATTATGTGGATATACTGAAGCAACATCTCAAGACATCAGCCAGGAAGTTAAAGCTTGGTCGCAAATGGGTCTTCCAAATGGACAATGACCCCAAGCAAACCTCCAAAATTGTGGCAAATTGGCTTAAGGACAACAAAGTCAAGGTATTGGAGTGGTCATCACAAAGCCTCGAGCTCAATCTGATAGAACATTTTTGAGCAGAACTGAAAAAAGCATGTGTGAGCAAAAAGGCCTTACTCCGTTAAACCAGTTCTGTCTGGAGGAGCGGGCCAAAATTACAGCAACTGATTGTGAGAAGTTTGTGGAAGGCTACCCAAAACATTTGACCCAAGTTAAACAGTTTAAAGGCAATGCTACCAAATACTAACAATATGTAAACTTCTGACCCACTGGAAATCTGGTGAAATAAATAAAAGCTGATATAAATAATTATTCATTTTAAGAATGTGAAATGTCAAAATAATAGTAAAATAATGATCCTAACTGACCAAAGACAGGGAAGGTTTTTTACGATTAAATGTCAGGAATTGTGAAAAACTGACTTTAAATGATTTGGCGAAGGTGTACGTAAACTTCTGACTTCAACTGTATATAAAATTATTAGACATGTTTATTATTGTCTATTGTTTATTATTATTAGCTGTTGATTACATTAAGGATGCATTTTCTCTCAGTGTGGTGTATTTAGTGAGACACAAAGAGACCAAACAGCGCTTTGCCATGAAGAAGATCAACAAGCAGAACCTGATGCTGAGGAACCAGATCCAGCAGGCATTTGTGGAGAGAGACATCCTGACGTTTGCCGAAAACCCGTTTGTAGTGAGCATGTACTGCTCATTTGAGACTCGACGACATCTCTGCATGGTGATGGAGTATGTGGAGGGTAAGCTGTAGCACATGCATCATATCAGGTGTAAAAACATTGTCCCCAAAATCTACTTCCAGTATATTCAGTTAAAAGTAACCAAACAAGTCAAAAGGCAAGTTTATGCATTCATTTGTTGTTCTCCATCCCAACAGGAGGTGATTGTGCTACTCTGCTGAAGAACATGGGCCCTCTCCCGGTTGACATGGCCAGAATGTATTTTGCTGAGACTTTGTTAGCACTAGAATATCTCCACAACTATGGAATCGTTCATCGAGATCTCAAGCCAGACAAGTGAGCTTTGATCTCTGTCTGTTTGATTAGTGAAATAAGTTAGCGGACATAAAATATTCCAAAAATTCAAATCCACTCCCAAAGCTAGCATGACCTGTATTTTTTTATTTATTTTTAATTTTTTCAGCAAATGTTACATCGGATAATATACTAATATATAACTAATTGTGTTTAGAGTTTTAAGAGCTCAATTAAATTTTCATGTCTAGACTTTTTGGTGATTGTTTTCACTTTTGTTGTTACGTTGCAAAAGTTTGTTGGTTACTTCAATGGGGCACATCAAGCTGACAGACTTCGGCCTGTCGAAAGTGGGACTGATGAATATGACCACTAACCTCTATGAGGGGCACATTGAGAAGGATGCCAGAGAGTTCTCTGATAAACAGGTATGTGTTGTTTCTCTATAAAAGTCTAGATAACTTGAAATGTAATTTAAAAATTGCATCTTCAGCTGCATCTTAAAAAAATTGGCATATAATTGTGATTTTTGTATGTTTGATTATAATTTGATTAAATTTCTGATTGCTATTTTTTGCATCTCAAATAAATACTCTTCTCATATCATCCGATCTTGGATTGTGCTACATTTATAATATAAATGCTAATGTGTCCCGTACATCTTTAAAGGAACGCCTACTCGCCTTAAACGTAGTGCCAAAGCAATCATTTTTAAACTTAAAGGGATAGATAATCACAAAATTAAAATTCTTTAATCATGTACTCACCTTCATGTTATTTCAGATGTGTGTGACTTTCATTTTTCTGCTGAACACAAATGAACATTTTTAGAAGAATGTCTCAGCTCTGTTGGTCCATACAATGCAAGTGAAATGTAAACAAAATGTTTAAGCTCCAAAAAGCACATAAAATGTCTTCTGATCGGTGTGGCTGAGAAACAGATAAATATTTAAATCCTTTTTTTACTTTAAATTATCCTCCCTGCCCAGTGGAATGAAGAATGTGAATTGCAAAAAATAAAACAAAAGAAGAATGTGGAAGTGGAGATTTATAATAAAAAAGACTTAAATATTGATCTGTTTTTCACCCACGCCTATCATATCTCTTCAGAAGAAATGGACTAAACCATTGTAGTTTTATGGATTACTTTTATGCTGCCTTAATGTGACTTCAAAATGTCGGTCTCATTCACTTGCATTGTGAGGACCTACAGAGCTGAAATATTCTTCTAAAAATCTTTGTTTCTCTAATGCAGAAAATGATGAGAGTTTTAATTTTTGGGTCAACTATTTCTTTAAGCTTGGTAAGGGTTAACAAGAAAAAAATTGTCCAATTGGAAAAATTTGGAAAAGGCCATGCTGATACACAAGACTTCATGGAACAGCTTTGATATGCCTGATTTCAATATGCAGTAACACAGATGTAAACCACAAACATCCATAACGGGTGACTAAAATGTGTTAATATAAGGTGTAAATTGCCCTTCAAAGGCAAAAAGCAGTAACTACACCAATAGTTAAACTGAAAATAAAATGACTTTAGAGTTTTTTGATTGTCCAGCCAAATGTGGATTATAAAAGAGTCTCAACTGTGTTTTCTCTGAATCTGAGCATAGTTGAGCAAAACACACCTGTCCATCAGGAAACATCATAGTCTAAGAGACTCTATTTCAGTCATAACTCTTGTGTAGTTACTGCATTTAGGCTTTGCATGGCAGTAATAAGGGCCAAGAATAATCATTCTGTAACATGTGCACACGTTTCTCTGCAGGTGTGTGGGACTCCTGAGTACATCGCCCCAGAGGTAATCTTGAGGCAAGGCTATGGGAAGCCAGTGGACTGGTGGGCAATGGGCATCATCCTGTATGAGTTTCTGGTGGGCTGTGTACCGTTCTTTGGAGACACTCCAGAAGAGCTGTTCGGCCAGGTCATCAGTGGTCAGTAACATTCTGAAATCTGTCCTGTAACAAAGACATGCTTCATTCAGGCAAAAGCTTTAGCACATGCAGGTAGTGTTGCATAGTCTCAACTGTGTTTCTCATTAATTGACATCAGTATCTCATAGGATCAGCAATAGGAACCACCTATAGGAACTGTTGATGTTTGTATTAGAAGAATGAAACAGAAGTATTGTAAATTTAGCAAACATTACAATTACTTTACAAACCCATAACCTTAAAGTGATAGTTCCCCCAAACATTTAAATTCTGTCATCATGTACTCATGCCATCACAGATGTGTTTGACTTTTTTACTTCAGTAGAACAAATAGATTTTTAGAAGAATATCTCAGCTCTGTACAATGCAAGTGAATGGTGGCCAAAACTTTAAAGCTCCAAAAAGCACAAAGTCAGCATAAATGTAATCTAAATGACTCTGGTGGTTAAATCCATGTCTTTAGAAGAGTTATGATAGGTGTGGGTGAAAAACAGATCAATTTTTAAGTCCTTTTTTACTATAAATCTCTAAGTGCAGATTTATAGTATAATAGGACAGAACAAAGAAAGTCATACACATCTGGGATGGCATGAGGGTGAGTAAAGTATGAGAGAATTTTAGGGGGAACTATACCTTTAAGTATTGAACTTCGGTATGTAACTCATCCCACACTGTTCATGCTATGGACATGAATGATACCTCAAATCATGCGGTATCTTTTGCCTATCATAGACTTGTATTGAAGGAAAGACTCTCTTCTCTAGGACCCAGAGCATCTTAGAGACTTGACTTGGGCCAGTAAGCGACCACCTAGCATTGCCCAGGCAACCACCCACAACACCCTAACAACACGGCAGCCCCAAGTTTTGCACAGGCAAACAACCCACATTCATTCATTTAGAAAATCTAATATTGTAGGTTTAATGAAAAATGTATGTTGACTTGTTTACTGGACACAAACTGAGAATGTATTCTCAATTTTCTTTTTAATGTTTTAAGAAATTGAACACAATACCAAAAAATGCTAGGAAGGTAGAAAAGTATCGTTGCAGTATTTCTCTACAGATTTATTTATTCAAATTATTATTATTTATTATTATTATTATTATTATTATTAATAATAATAATAAGCCCAATTTTTCAAAGGCAAATCTTAATGGTTAAAAATATTTTCACCAAATATATTTAAGGATTATATTGTTACAATTTTGTGACATTCCAATTTGGACTATGAACATTTAATTTTGTATTTGTTTATATACTTCTGGTGTGATTGTTAATAGGAATTTATAAGTAGTGTATATAATGCCCCATTTTAAATGTCTGATGTCAATACATGGGCAAATTGCAGATACTATCCTCCATCTGCCCAGATCATTGCCAAGAGATGAAGTAATTACATTCAGATAAAACTGTGTCTAAAAGCCATTATAATAATACAAAGTGATGATTCATCTATAACATAACATAACATCTTAGTTTATGCTTTAACATAACATTTCATCTTTGACATATCAATACAATCTCCCAAAATGTCATACATAAGCCATTTGAAGACACCATGAAATGGCTTGATATGCAGTTTTCTGTCCTATGTTGATGTACGTTCTATAGAAAACTGGAAGTTTGGACAGGACATAACACAGGGCTTGTCCCTTAATTATTATGATTATTATTTTAGGTTTTTTTCTTCCTTTCTTTTTTAAATTCTCATTCTATAGTTCATTTGATTGAATAAACATTTGAATAAGCCCCCTGAGAACAAGGTGACTCATTAATATATTATTTTTCTTTTACACTAGCATGCAAATGACCTCAAAGCTAATAGGTATAGACTACAACTCAAATGTATATTTCATGGTGTTGACACAAATCCCATGGTGAAGAGAATGCCAAATGTTTTCTGTGGCCATTAGTTATGTTCTCCATCATGGGGTTATCATGACTGTGAGTCTTAATTAATGTGCCCGACAAAGGCACAGCTAGCTGCCATTGCCCTGGGCTTAGATACATATTCATGCTCCTTAATGTGATTCAAGTGTGAGGCACATGTTGCTGTAGAAACAGTCACAAAACAAACAAAGCACAGCTCCTCATTATTAACTGCTGGCCTTTCAGCCAAAGTCCCTATCCACTTTTTATTCTGACCTGAGCTCAGTTTTGTTGTTTCTAAACAATCGTTTGAATTATGATTTTCTGTTGTTCACTGCAGTCTCTACAAGTATAGCTGGATGCAGTGCGCTGAACGTGCAGGTCCTTCAGTCTCTATCACGCACACGCTGGGTCTCACCAGGCAGTTTAGCTTTTGACACTGGTCCAGCTAAAAGAACAACAGCAGCAGCAAAAGAATACTGCATTAATTGTGTTAATTTATTCGTTAAACAAAAACTATCAGTTACCCTAAAAAAAAAAAAAGTCATAAAGTAATTTATGCGAACAATATATAAGCTAGTTACTGTAGCAGTAAACACTGTTGGTTCCTATTGAACACATCGTGGTGTAAATGTGTAGTAGGGTGTCTTTCTTTAAAGACTGAACAATTAATGGATAGTTCACCCAAAAATGAAAATTCTCTCATTTACTCACCCTCATGCTGTCCCAGATGTGTATAACTTTTTTCTTCTGCAGAACACAAATTAAGATTTTTAGAAGAATATTTCAGCTCTGTAGGTCCTTACAATGCAAGTGAATGGGTGCCAAAATGTTTATGCTCTAAAAAGCAAATAAAGGCATCATAAAGATAATCCAGACAACTCCAGTGTTTTAATCCATATTTTCAAAAGTGATATAATAGCTGTGGGTGAGAAACAGATCAATATTTAAGTCCTTTTTTGCTTGAAATTCTTCTCCCTGCCCAGTAGGGGGTGCTATGTGAATCACCAAAAACAATAGAAGATGAATGTAAATGTGTTCTGTTTCTCACCCACACCTATCATATCGCTTCTGAAGACATAGATTTACCCACTGAAGTCATATGGATTACTTTCATAATGACTTATATGATTTTTGGAGCTTCAAAATTTTTGTCACCCATTCACTTGCATTATATGGACCAAAGGAGCTTAGAAATAGTTTTAAAAAATCTTCATTTGAGTTCAGCAGATGAAATAAAGTCATACACATCTTGGATGGCGTAAGTGTGAGTAAATGATGAATTTTAAATTTTGGGTGAACTATCCCTTTAAGTAGAAACATGTGAATATCTGTACAAAATATCAGTCAAACTGATAATTGGTCTCTTTCTGTTTAGACCACAGTAATTATGTTTGGGAAAGTGTTGTTTGTGTGTTGTTTCATTATGCTGATGGGGATGAAACTGTTTTCTTCCTCTTCTCTCAGATGAAATAAACTGGCCGGAGGGTGAAGATGCTCCTCCATCTGATTCTCAGGAGCTCATCACACTGCTGCTCAGGCAGAACCCGCTGGAGCGCCTCGGCACGGGTGAGAGTCCACAATTAACACACTGAGCTTCAGCCAGTAAATAAAAAGGGGGTGTTGGGGGGGGGGGGGGGGCAACTGTCACCATCAGCAACTGTCTCTTTTATTTAATTTTAACAAATTAAATAAAAGAGACAATTGTTAATTGTCGTTTATCTAAATAAAACATTTGCATACAGAAGTTTAGCTGGGAAACCAAAAGGCTTTGTCATAAATTCAGAACTTCATGTGGCAACATTTCTGGCATTTAAGGCAAAGTATGTAATTATTTTCAATATTAAGATGCTTTCACCTATCCCACATAACAGTCGCATTCAGTTGAATGTACACACTATGCTAGCAAAATATTGCTATAATGCTCTTCCCACAGTACTTCCAGAAATGTTGAATTCTTTTCACTTTGTTGACTTGTTGTTGGGCTCCATACTGTAGCGTTTGTTATCCGGTCCGTTTACGCATATGCGCACTCCTCAAAAAAACAGTTAGATCTGCGCATATGTGTTTACAGGACCATATGAGCCGCACGCTGCTTATATCAAGAAAGCCAGGTGTGTTAAACTGCTTACTCTTAATCTCTTAAATGGCTGAAGGAATCTGGTGTTCTAGTTTACATGACGTTTTAGAACGCCTCTTTCTGCAAAAACCCTGGAATAAACCATTTTATTAAGTGAGTTTTGAAGGCAAAGGTTGTCACACCTAATGTTGATTTAGCTTTTTTTTGTCTAATGAATTTTGACGTATACTGTATAGTATTAACTTGGTACTTTCACCATTCCTTTTCAGCACCCTTCACCGCTGTTGAAGTTTTCACCATGCTAGTGTTTTTTTTTTATCATAGCTAATTGATGGCAACACTATGTTCTAACCAAGTGCAACATGACAAGTTTTTAGCCAAATACTGCGTGAAGCAACAAAACAAAACACAGTCGTTAAGAGCATACAGTGTTTGATGTTTAGATTAGCCAAAGCAATGTGGAGCTTGCTTTTGAGCCTATAAGATTTCAATGTGGGTGGGGTAATGAGAAAACAAACAAAATAGAAACCAATCAGCTGCCAAAATGTCTTTTCGCTTTCTGTTGTTCCGCTTGGTAAGGATGCGGAGCAATGCTGAATATTGGTCTGAAATATGATTGGCTGTGTGTATTTCAGCAGGAGGGGCATATGAGGTCAAGCACCATCCGTTCTTCAACAGTCTGGACTGGAACAGCCTGCTAAGGCAGAAGGCGGAGTTCATCCCTCAGCTGGAGTCTGAGGACGACACCAGCTACTTTGACAGTGAGTGACAGTGTGCGGAGTCATCGCTCCTTTACAGTGCATGCAGAGCAGAGCTCAAAGCCACCACACATCTCTGATTTCTAAGGGAGGGTCAGATGTTCCCAGGCTGACACTGATTAGTCATATCAGTACAGGACAGTTGGGAGATGATTTGAAGCTTTGTCATTGGTCTGGAACAATATAAACTATTTGCTCTGTCATTGTGCCATATGTATCATTACTTAAAAGGTTGTGTTATGAAATGCAAAAAATATTTTTGAGATATTTAACAGAAAATCCTAGCTGATCTTTTACATTTGAATTGGATGGCGACCATTGACTCAAGCTCCAAAAAGGATAAAAGAGGACTAAAAGTACTCCATACAACTTGTGTGCCATATTCCTATAAGCCTTCTGAAGCCACACAATAGACTAAAATTGAAGTCGATTCACTTGGGCACATTCAAACCTGGCACATCACGATACTCATGAAGACTTGTCTGCAGTTTCTACTATTCCTCCTGTAGTTTCTAGTGTGTTTCTAGTGTGTTGTGTGTATACACAGTCTCTCGTGTAACATGAACAAACCAGGAGAGCTCAAACATTACAGAGTTTTCACTTTTGGATGAAATGTACTTGGTTATTTTGAAAAATGCAGACTTGAAATAACAGGCATGACATCGCAGCACAACATGACACATTTTTACCCTTTCACTTGCAGCACGATCTGATAGGTACCATCATTTAGAAACCGAGGAGGAGGAGGATGAAACCAATGATGAAGATTTCAATGTGGAACTGCGCCAGTTTTCCTCATCCTCACACCGATTCTCCAAAGTGAGTTTCCTCTCTTGTTTTTTTTTTACACACCTGTCAGTCACCCTAACATGTGATTTTAATTTGTTTTTGCGATCGTTTTCAAAAAAATCCTAATCCTGTAATCACAAACAACTGGAAAAAAACATTCAAATTCATTGTTCAAGAGGTGTTAGAAGCCTAAATGAGATTCATGTTTTTTTTTTTGCTATTTTCCAGAGAAATGGGTCATTGCGTGATGTTTGAGAAGCACGTCAATTGTCCGCGCAAAGTCTAAACTCAATTCCTGCATTTGCAGCGTGAAGATTCTACCAGCAGATGATATTAAAGAGATATCAGTCACTTTTAAAACTAGCCATGTTTTGTGTGTCAGATCCAAATATATATATATATATATATATATATATATATATATATATATATATATATTTGTATCGTGCCTTTCCAAAGCTTTAGGATGCTGTATATAAATTAAACATTAAACAGAGAAACATATAAAAAAATATATATTACAGATCAATAAACAATATGTGAGAGCAGCAAAGTATGTCTCAAGCTTCCTGAAACACCGTCAAGACTGTAGGCATGACAGGCCGATAGAGAACTCATGTATTGTGGTCTGGAAGCAGGAGGAAACAAACATCCTCTGAGTCTGTAGTATTTCACCACTAAACACCATAGCACTGGAACGCCGACACACAAAACAAGAGAGAGTTAAAAGCATGGGCGTAGTTATTGCACAAAAGAATGTAAGACACAAATGGACGGTATTTCTATTATTCTATGCATTAAATCCAGCACATTGACACTACCACTACGTCTTGTTGAATGTGCTGTCTTCATTTATATCAATGTTGCTTGTATTAATTCTAATTAATTTAATTAATCGGCAAGCTGGGTAAATAATTTGCTAAAAATGTTAATTGATTGACAGCGCTAGATATATTGACATATGATTGTAGAATTTTCTTTTGTATTTGTTCATTTGAAATTAAATTATCTTGCTTCAAGATTCACTGTCTCATTCTAATGGTTTTATTCTGTGGCATGCATGCGTTTCTATTTATTCAAAGAATAGTTTAGTGATATATATGTTGTTTTTGTGTGTCTGTGTGGTGTGCAGGTATACAGTAGTCTGGATTTGTCTCGAGGACATCTGGAGGAGAAAGGAGAACAGACAGAGAAGAAGACCGACAGTCCACTCACCGTTGACTCACTGAGCTGGACACCAGACTTCACTGAGATGTACGTCACTCGAACACCCTCTCACCTTCTTCATAAACATAAATGGTCTTAAAACCAATGTCTACCATTAGGTACAAGCTAAATGTACAAACATTCTGGATACAGATAAAACCTGGTTATAGATTACATGCTTGAATTAAAAATACTATATTAGTCTAGGACTAATAAATGGCCAGACCATTTGTTCATGTTGACTCTGACATTTAACGTATACAATTTGGCTGGAAAATCCAGTTCAAAAAAACAGTTTCTGCTGGTTATACATGTTCCAAGCTGGTCATTTATAGTCATTAGCTGGTCCAAGCTGGTCTAGTTGGATGAGGACCAGCAATCAGCTGCAGTGTTCCAGAAACCAGCTTAGCCCCCTTAAGCTGGTATAACCTGTTTTCTTGTTTCTCTATTCCAGCCCCTCTCTCTCTCATTCATCTGACACGGAGAGCACCAGCGTGAGCAGATGTTCTGGTCTCCTCCCTAAGTTTGCCATCTCTGCAGAAGTGGAGGACAGCGAGGGTTCCATGGATCTGGAAGATCCCCGTAAAGTGACCTTCAGTATTGGAGAACTGCCTCAGGATGAGCCGGATCCCACCACACCTGGTAGCACCATCAGCAACTGCACCCTTTCAGGTACAGGATATGCCAGTGTACATACAAGAAATGAGTCGTGTCAGTATGAATGACCCTGGGAAATAAGGAATAATTTACTTGGTTGAATTACTGAAAATCTAATGATTACCCTAGGTAGTAATGCACTACATGTACAGGTGGTACAAACTTGGCTGAGCATTTAATTTTCAGTTACTTATACCACAATTACCACGTGTATGTGTTTATCTATACATGTTTTTCATGTGTTTTTCACAGATTAAGTTCATTAATTTGAAAAGATTTCAGGAAAGAATTTTGACTGGTATGCGGTCACTAAATCCAAATACTTCATAGATGTGCAGTTAAAGAAAATCAACACCATTGCAATTTGTGTCAGCCAATCAGGATGAAGAATAAACAATGCTGTGATATATGATCAGGGTATCCGCGGGTCCTTAAAGCCTTGAAAAGTCTTAAATACTGGTGCTGGTCATATAATTAGAATATCATCAAAAATTTGATTTATTTCAGTAATTCCATTCAAAAAGTGAAACTTGTATAATGTATACATTCATTCCACACAGACTGATGTATTTCAAGTGTTCATTCCTTTTAATTTTGATGATTATAAGTGACAAGTAATGAAAACCCCAAAATCAGTATCTCAGAAAATCAGAATATTGTGAAAAGGTTCAATATTGAAGACACCTGGTGCCACACTCTAATCAGCTAATTAACTCAAAACACCTACAAGGCCTTTAAATGGTCTCTCAGTATAGTTCTGTAGGCTACACAATCATGGGGAAGACTGCTGACTTGACAGCTGTCCAAAAGACGACCATTGACATCTTGCACAAGGAGGGCAAGACACAAAAGGTCATTGCTAAAGAGGCTGGCTGTTCACAGAGCTCTGTGTCCAAGCACATTAATAGAGAGGCGAAGGGAAGAAAACGATGTGGTAGAAAAAAGTGTACAAGCAATAGGGATAACCGCACCCTGGAGAGGATTGTGAAACAAAACACAATCAAAAATGTGGGGGAGATTCACAAAGAGTGGACTGCAGCTGGAGTCAGTGCTTCAAGAACCACCACGCACAGACGTATGCAAGACATGGGTCGCATTCCTTGTGTCAAGCCACTCTTGAACAAGACACAGCGTCAGAAGCGTCTCACCTGGGCTAAAGACAAAAAGGACAGGACTGCTGCTGAGTGGTCCAAAGTCATGTTCTCTGATGAAAGTAAATTTTGCATTTCCTTTGGAAATCAAGGTCCCAGAGTCTGGAGGAAGAGTGGAAAGCTACCAGTACCTGGTTTAAGGACCATGGTATCCCTGTTCTTAATTGGCCAGCAAACTCGCCTGACCTTAACCCTATAGAAAATCTATGGGGTATTGTGAAGAGGAAGATGCAATACGCCAGACCCAACAATGCAGAAGAGCTGAAGGCCACTATCAGAGCAACCTGGGCTCTCATAACACCTGAGCAGTGCCACAGACTGATCGACTCCATGCCACGCCGCATTGCTGCAGTAATTCAGGCAAAAGGAGCCCCAACTAAGTATTGAGTGCTGTACATGCTCATACTTTTCATGTTCATACTTTTCAGTTGGCCAACATTTCTAAAAATCCTTTTTTTGTATTGGTCTTAAGTAATATTCTAATTTTCGGAGATACTGAATTTGGGATTTTCATTAGTTTTAATCATCACAATTAAATGAAATAAACACTTGAAATACATCAGTCTGTGTGTAATGATGTATACATGATGGATAATGATGTATAATGTATACATTAACAAGTTTCACTTTTTGAATGGAATTACTGAAATAAATCAACTTTTTGATGATATTCTAATTATATGACCAGCACCTGTATATACAACATTAAATATATTATATATATTTAATATTTAGCATATAATCTGTTTTCAATATACATCATAACTAATTATGCAGCACAGTTCACTTTCATAATTTAATCTTTTAACATTTTCAATACATATTGTCAACTTTAAACAACCATTTTTAAGGTAACTGAAAGGTAACCCGTATGACTTATTTCAGTGGATATCAAAATGAGATATTTGGGAGTTTCAGTCACCATTCACTTACATTGAATAAAATACATGATGCAGTGACAGTGAATGGTGAATTCAGTTAATACAAATTCATACAGACTCGAGGGTGAGCAGTGATGACAGAAATGTCATTTTTAAATGAACCACTTTAACTACCTGTAAAGTATTTATTAAAGGTATCTGCCAAAAAAACTAATATACATGTTATTCAGCAAAGGCTAGACATTATTTCATTTTTGACAAGAATGACAATGAGGCTGTGCAGATTAAAGTGCTTTTGGTCGTTCCGCAGACAAAACATTGGAAAAATATATTTTCAAGGACACTCAGTAGACAAAAACTCCAGACAACATGATTTGTGGATAATCAGATGGGATATTGGAGCTTTTTCCAGATTTATGCCATGCATGCCATTGAAGAGACTGTATGTCTGTCCCTCACAGCTTCATTTCTATTCCCATTAATAATCAAACATGGCACTACTGTGAATAATGTCTGTAGACCAATCCTCTTATTTACAAAAATGTCAGCACATGTGCAGTGTGGTGGCAGAAAGCCCACTGACTGTTGTGTTAGATTTGATGAAAGTGTGACAAAACCATCATAAATATAAACATATTCTTAGCGATACAATTACTATAATAAAATGAGTTCATAACAAACATGTAATAGTTTTTGCTTAAACTGTTTCCTGCAAAGTTTAGTTGAAATGATCTATCCCAGTCCAGTCAGCTCTGTTCATGGCTTGAAGCCACATCAGTCAACAAATGCCCTCTGAATCATTTTTCAACAACATAATACGATCAAATGTACCTTTTACGCATGGTTTTTGACACCACTGCCGTGCTTGACATAAGTGGTGACGTTGCCAGCGCATTGGGGTTTTTTTTGTGTCACGTCTTGCTAGGAAGCAAGTGATTAAAGAGAAGGGTCACAATATAGGCTACATATTTTGGGCTACATGCATTAATAATGAATTCATTTAGAGTTTTAATGTTGTATTAACATGTGAAAGTATAATATAAACGAATATTATATAATATTATATCTACTCAGGTTGACTGGGTTCCAGAAACAACAGTCTAAATGCAAAATAATCGTAATTATTTGTTTGACAGTCGTCAGACATATTTCAGAATCGTGACAGCCCTATATTCAAAGGATAGAGGGATTCTTTTTTAATAATTAATAAATAATAAAAATAATCATTTCATGATGGGAATGTTTTTGTCCATTCTGATGCTTTTTAAGGCATTGTATTACTCAATAGTTATCTTCTTTTTTTTCTTCTTTTTTTTTCATTCTTTGAGTAGGCAGTTTCTCTGAGCACCTGGATCAGGTGCCATTGCAAGGAGAGGGAGTGGAGAGTCCGGAAAGTTCCTGTAAGGTGTCATCTGATACAAGCTCCTTCCTGAGCGCTCCTAGACTAGAGGCCACTGAAAAGCAGTGTGCAATCAGCAAAGTGCCAAAATCGGTGTCTACTGGTGCTTTGTCTCTCATGATCCCTGGAGGTCTGTGTATGTGTGCTGTTTATGTAAATGTATTTTTTTTAGATAAGATCAATGTTAAAAGCTGTTGTTTTAATTTTGCCCATTTCAAATCTATACAGTTTTAAATGATTACATTAAGTAATTTGTTTAATTATATTTAATTATTAAAATAGTCATTAGTCATGCTGCAGAATGAAAAGAACTGGAAATAGGTGAAAAGAATCCATATACTTTCACATGATTTTTAACCTAAAATTTTGATGTTAAAAAAATACAAATCATCTCAGGTCTTGTTTTATTTGTCGACCACCTATATGCTGCTGTTTATGTTAATATGCAGTAAAATATACAAATCCAACCTTGTATGTTTACATACAAGTCATGTGTTATTGCAGGGTGCCAATGATTAGTTCATTTTATGATATGCATTGTGCCTTCTTTTTTGCTCCTTCAGATATGTTTGGTGTGTCTCCATTAGCAAGTCCGATTTCTCCATACTCACTGTCATCAGACCCCTCCTCCCGAGACTCCTCCCCCAGCCGAGATTCCTCCCTCTCTTGTGTCAGCTGTCGTCAGCCAATCATCATCCACAGCTCAGGGAAGAAGTTTGGCTTCACTTTGCGAGCGATCCGGGTCTACGCCTGTGACAGTGATGTTTATACTGTTTATCATATGGTTTGGGTAAGAGCTCCCCTAATTCACTAATTTTCCCGTGCAGAAAGATTTTTAACACTGCGTCTTAACCAGTAACCGCAAGAGATAAATATCATCTATGTTAATATTAGGGCGTGTTGTTTGATGATATGTTGATACATTTTTTAAAATTTCTGTTTGTTTATTTTCCGGTTGGATCTAAATGAGTTGGTCTGTTTGGTTACAGAATGTTGAGGATGGTGGGCCAGCTCAAAAGGCTGGTCTTAAAGCTGGAGACCTCATCACTCATGTGAACGGAGAAACGGTTCATGGGCTGCTTCACACTGAGGTGGTGGAACTACTGCTAAAGGTGCAGAAATTTTCCATAAGATTGTAACCACAACACTCTTTTCACTGCTTTTTGATCTTTTCATTCTGTGTTAAGCAAATCTATAGACAGTGACACTTACATGGTATATTGCAGAGTGGAAGTAAAGTTGCAATATCCACAACCCCTTTTGAAAACACTTCAATCAAAACTGGTCCAGCTAGAAGAAATAGTTACAGAAGCAAAATGGTTAGAAGAACCAAAAAGCCTAAGAAGGAGAAAACACAAGAAAGGTAAGAAAACAGGAATATTGCTAATACAACAATGTCTAATTCTGGTGGCTTGAAATTTTCATAACCTCAAAAACTCGGTTAAACTAAAAACACATTTTTAAAAGTGCTTTTGTTTGGAGTGGACTACAAGCGTACCGCATACTGTGCAATATAATTGATATACTGTTTACGTATTTTTAATTTTTTTTTAAACATAGTATGTAAAACAGTATACAGGGTGTAAGAATAAATGTTTTAAATAGTAGTATGCATGACCCCACATTGTAGCATGTTCAATTCATAGTGTGGAATCCAGTTTTCATATTGAACATTTTTGAAAAAAATGTGTAACTTTTGGCTGTCACATCAAACAGGGAGTTATGAAAGCGATTACACTCACTTTTAAAGGTTTACTACATTTGATATTGCTGATATTGTTGAATGCATTGCAATGTATTTCATGCAGTGTGATCTGGTTGTATAATGTACATTTCAGCCAATGTATCAAGTCATCTAGGAATTTTGTGCATAAATAACAACTGCATACAATGCAGAGTATACATACTGCAAAAGTATGCCATTCAGGATATTAAAATATTTTGTGCATGTTGTTTTTTGTTTTTTTTTCCCAACTAAGTTTGGACCATCAGTTCTGTGACATTTTTCCCTCTCCAGGCGACGATCAGTATTCAAACGCTTCTCCATGCAGCCCTCTCCGCTCTTACACACCAGCCGCAGTTTTTCATCACTAAACCGCTCGTTGTCCTCTGGAGAGAGTCTGCCTGGATCTCCCACACACAGCCTTTCACCACGCTCGCCGACAGCTGCCTTTCGCTCAGCACCTGATTTCAACCAGTCAGGTTATTGTCTAACTTTTCAAATTAACAATTTCTTGTGCACATAATGAGTTTTGTACTTTTTTTTTTTTATTTTTTTTTTAGCTTTTTTTCTATGCTGTGCTACTTTAAATACTGTTTGACCTCTTTGAATTGTGTATGAAATTATTTTCAGTAAAGGATGTTTGGAAGTTAGCATTGTATTCTGCTTCTTACAGGTGGCACTTCATCACAGAGTAGTTCCCCCAGTTCCAGTGCTCCTAATTCACCTGCAGGCTCTGGCCACATCCGACCAAGCACTCTGCATGGCCTGGGGCCTAAACTCCCTGGACGGCTCCGTCAGGGCCGACGCAAATCAGCAGGAAGCATTCCCCTCTCTCCATTGGCTCGCACACCCTCTCCGACCCCTCAGCCTCAGCCCACCTCCCCTCAGCGCCCTCCATCTCCCTTACTGGCTCACACAGTGGGGAGCTGCAAAACTCCTCAGGCGTTCTCAGCCAAAATGCACTCACCTCCCACCATAGTCCGGCATATGGTGCGACCCAAGAGTGCCGAACCTCCTCGGTCACCACTCCTTAAGAGAGTCCAATCAGAGGAGAAACTCTCTCCCTCTTATGCTGGTGACAAAAAGCATTTATGTACCAGAAAGCACAGTTTAGAGGTCACCCAAGAGGAGGCTCAAGTAGAAGCTTCATCTAGTGGGGAGCACACCCCACCATGTACAGAGGAGAGCAGTTCTTGTGAACCACCCACTATTACTCGGGTGAGGCCTGCTGAACAGGGTTGCTTAAAGCGGCCTGTAACCCGCAAGGTTGGCCGACAGGAATCGGTAGAGGAGCTTGACAAGGAAAAGCTGAAGGCCAAAGTCGTGGTGAAAAGGCAAGACTGGGCTGAGAGACGAGAGTCTTTGCAGAAACAAGACACCATGCAAGATGCAGAAGGTTCTGCATATTCACAACTTTCTGAAGAAAAGGAATGGGGCATCCTAACAAGACCCATTGTTAGAACACAAGGTTCCGAATCTGGATCCCTGGAGAAATCTACTAATGCTACTTTGAAGGATGTGCTTTACAAAAAACTAAACCCAAGAATTTGTGAAAGCATATCGGAGTCACTTAGCAGTGGGGACTGTGCACTTCTTAGTGAGAATGTTAGATCACCTTCATGTCACTCAGAGAGACAGATATCCAGGCCAATAAAAGAAGGTAATAAACCAGACCGGTTAGATTTCAAAGCCCCCAACATGGAGTTTATGAGGAAGAGACAGTCCTTTGATGAGAGAGAGGACTCTTTGTGTCGAATTTCCCCTGGTATTCATGAAAGCATTCACTTCAACACCACCAGGTCCAAAAGTCTTCAGCTGGATTCTGCTTTGACTTTAGAACATGTGAAAGGGGGAATATGCAACATTCACAGTACTTCTGGAATTGGTGCAGATTCTTTAGCCACTAAGCTATTCAGTGGGAGAGGGGAGAGTGCCGTTGAAAAGCTTCAGATGATCTCTTCTGAAGGTCCCATCAGGAAGACCTCCTCTGAGTACAAATTGGAGGGAAGACTTGTGTCCTCTTTAAAACCACTAGAGGGCACGCTAGACATTGGTCTAATTTCTGGGCCTCGAGTGTCCAAGACTGACACATGTCTCTCTAAAATGGCAGACAGCCATTGTGAAAGTGGTATATTGGCAGGAGATCCATTTGAGAAACCACTAATTCAGCAGAAAACCACAGAGAAAATTAGAGCTCTGCAGGCAGGGACAGCAGGGACTTTTAACCAAAAGGACAATGTGAATTTAAGCAGCAAAAACATTACAAAAAGAGAGTCCATATCCAATAAGGACTGTATAGTTGGTCCTGCTTCCAGTGAAGCTGTACACGATAAAAATGCATTTAATGATGGAATGAGGTTGCAAATTACAACATCTAAAGTGGATTCACACCACGAAAGTGTGAAATCGGAGAGTAGGCTAAAGACAGCTCAGGAGCTCAGGGCTGCACGGCACAGTGCTCATTTTGCATGTGGAAAAACACCCTCCATTAGGGAGGTCAGCAATGAAGATCAGGAAGATGATATAGAAAACCCTGAGGAGATGCCTTCAAACCAAAAGCACACTCAGAAGATACAATCAGTCCCTATCAAAACCTATGAGCCTGAAAAGTACCTGGCTTCATCTTCTGTTATTCCTCAGCTAAACTCTTTCCAGCAAACTCCAGAAGCAAAATCTAATGGTAATAAAAGTGAGATAGTTGAGGCACCATCCAGTTCACCAAAACAAGTGTTGTCTGCAGAGAAGTTTAGCCCACAAAGTATGAATAAAGACAAACCATTCAATACAAACAACACTGTTGTAGGGCAGACCCATCTTTCAAGACAGGTTGCAGGCAATGCACTTGGGACACCAAGCCCAACTTTGGCTACACCACAGGATCCATTACATAGAAAGAATAGAGTTGGTAGCACCAAAGACTCTCTTGAATTAAGTTCAGGCAATCTTCAAGATTTGAATGGAGACAAACCAGCCAGTACAGTAAAAAGTTTAGACAAAAGCATTGAGAATACATTCAGAGACACAACAGGTGGCACACCAATCTCAATTGCTGGCCCAGAGAAAGCTAACATACTGGCATATGTCAATGAAAAATCCCTCATCCCAAACAATGTATCCATAGCTCCCTCAGTCCCAACATCTGTGTCAGTTGTATCTGTCTCAACATCTGCAGAAGCACTGGATAGTCCTGTTATTAAATGCCCATTGTCTCTAAAACCTACCCTTCAAAGGAAAGCAACTCCATCCTCCATTGCTGCCCCACTGAAGGCAATGCCTGCCACTGATTCACAGTCCCAATCCTGTGAACGCACTGTCCTGCAACTTTCTGCATTGGCCGAAGTGAAAACAACCACCATCCAAGCTACGCAGTCTGAACAAACATGTGCCAAAAGCTCTGTTGGCTTGTCAAATGGACAGACAGTTCAAATCCCCAAACAAATCACAGACAGAACACAAAATTCTAGTGTGTCAGATGGTAGCAAAGAATCAAGTGTGCAAGACCCTCAGTCTCAACAGTTTCTCAACAAAAACAAGGTTCAAGTAAATTCAGAGGAGGGAAGTAGCCAATCCAATTTGACTGTGAAGAATATTAAAAACATGCCAACATCTGGAAAAAAAACGGCAGGCTCAAGAGATAAAATGACACTTCTAAAGGACTTAAAATGCAGTGTGACTGAAATAAATGCTTGTGACCCCAATACTTCAGTCAAAACTGAAGTCTCAAAGAGCTGTGAAAAGCAAGAAGCCCTTATCAAAAGTCAAGTAAATGTCAGTACTACATTGAAGCAGGACTCTGGTGTAAGCCCACCAAAGACTAAAAATTGTGACACTACAACAAGAGACACTGTGCAATCTGCAATTAAAAGAGAGGATAAGCTGAAATTCAAGAGCATTCTTAACGTAGACAACCAGAAAGCCATTAAGCAAGTTATAGACATTTGCACGACAGAGACAGTTCCAGCCAAGACTACAATAAAACAGACACAATCACCTGGAATTGCAATATTGAAACAAACTCCATTGAGTTCCAAAAACAAGCCCAGAGTAGACTCTCCGCTTGTTTCACAATCTATTAGGAAGGCAGTTGAAGATGAGGGAAAGCAAGAGAACAAAGCACAGCTACAGCCCATTGGCAAAGAAAGCATAGTAAAACCAAAGGAGCTGAGAGAGTCAGTTTCAAGTACACCTAAAGCCCAGCCCCAGAAAGACACCTGCATTGGTTCTCAAGTTGTGCCAGTGTTGCCTGTACCAGCCGTTAAAATCCATGTTTCTAGTGGCTCTCCTCCAGGTAAAGGTGGCACAGTTGAAATACTTGGGCTTTCTTCTAAGGAGCAAATGAAGCACAGAATTGATGCTCCAAGGTCAGACTCTCTCAAGGGCTCTAACGCTAGTGATGCCATAGGGACTACTGCTTCTATTACATCCAGTCCTCAGCTTACACTAGTCTCCAGTGAGTCAAAGGTGACTGATAAACCGATTTTATCTTGTCAAAAAGAGCTAGTAGAAAAGAAGGAGCCCTCTCAAGAGTCATTGTCAGCACCTAAAACTACCCGTAAAGACTCATCAAGAGGCATAACGTTGGCAAAGGACAGTACTATTTCTGAAAAAGATTCAGTCCGTTCTAAGCAAACAAAGTGTCTGCCACAAGTTTCTGCTTGTAAAAAGTGATAAGTTAGTGTAGTTGCCAAGGGTAATGAATTTTAAAAGGATCATGAGTATATGTAATATCATGAAGCCTTCCTAGTTGAGGACCGGTGAAGCTGTTACTTTGGGTTTTCTCAAGACACCATAGAGATACATTTTTTATTTTTATTTTTTATTCCTGTTGTGATCTAAGCTCTGTTAATATAACATGTCAAAAAATTGTATGCTGAATGTAAATTTGTTTTGCTGCTTACTTGTGGTCACTTTTTGGATCTCGCAAAAGCACCAAAATTAGTCATGGTATTGTTTTGTTGCTGTGTGATGTAACAAGTGCCGTGTGCAATAATTTGGTACCAAACGAAAAGCACCTCAGATGTAGTTTAGAGGTGCAAGTAGACTGTGGAACAAAAGCTTCGTGCTCATTCAAACTAAAGTTAAGTATTAAACTGTTTTTTGAAGAAATTAAAACCATTAGGAAAATATATGTAGCAATGGTGCTAATAACGTGACTTTGACTCAGCACACAGGACAGATCGCTAAAATTGTATGTCTTTTATTATTTTTCGTCTGACTTTGTTTTACATTGTTTTGTTTGTTAGTTTTTTCCTTATCAGCAAAGTTTTGTTTTGGGATGTGGTGCACAGAGGGAAAGCACTTTGTCCTGTGCTTCTCACCTAGAACTATTTTATATTGGAATCATCTTATGGTTCTGGAATCATAGTGGAAGGGGCCTTGGAGGTTTTCTGGGGAAATATGACTTGCTGTTCTTAGCAGGTTTTTGGCGAAATTCACATTCCTTTCACATACATTTCTAAAGATTCATTTTTATGCAATATATTGTAAATACAGCAGCATTAATTGTACAGAGGGGTCAGTTGAAAATGAGTGTTGAATGTATATATTTTGCTATGTCATATGTTTGTATGTGTTCAATGTTATAGTCTCCTAGCGATGTCATCTGCTCAATTAATCTGATATGGACTCATAGTATGAATAATCATAGTCTCACTCTAAAATTAAGTGTACTTGAAGTTTCACTGAGGTATGTTGAGTTAACCACGTGGATTTTCAGAAATGCATTTTAAGTGATGCTGCGGAGTTGCTCTCCATATGTTCTCTATAACATTGTACTTGACACCACTAATATTGAAATCAAGAATTTACATTAAACAGGGACAAGATGTCGCACATTGTGTAAAAGGCAAGTTTCAGAAACTAAATTATTACCCCATGAGGTTTGCTAGTGTGTAGATTATCTGTTTAATTTACAAGCTTTTAGGGCTAACATTTGCCATTTGGCATACAAGATCATGTGTACTACCCCTGGTTTAGTTAAAGTTTTAGTTGGGCTTATACAGGGATAATCAAATGTGCTTTAGTGATGATTGGTGGGAAGTCTGGGCCTTTGGTAAATGTCAGGAGTTTCACTACTTGTTCTTTCTTTATGTCCAGTCAGTTGCTAACCTTTTCATATGCAAAGTACAACACTAAATATGGATTGTGAAATATTTTGAAGTATTTATGCTATTGATTTTACATCTCTAGTCATGCTACAGAATTGAGCACATTTCTTTCATATCCGAGATGTTTCAAACTCTATTTAAGCAATGCCTTTTCTTCCTGTAAGTTTAAAAGCATATTTGTCATTAGTTTCACTTGATCTTAAGACAGTTGCATTGCAACAGAAAAGAGGAGATTGTGAATATTGTCTTTTGATACTTGGTCTTACCTTTAAACCTAAAATAGCTCTACAGGTTTGTGTGCATCACGTATCAAATTAAAGCAAAGTAACTGTAAATCTAAGTCCATTTCAGTACACTTACAGTATTGCTAAACACATAGGGTATATTAGAGTATGATAATAAAGTACTTACAATATTAATTGTTTTATGTAAGCAAAGAGCATTTATATGAGCTGGAAACAAACATGCTTAAGTATCTAAATAACCAAATGAACCAAGTGTGAAGAAAAGCTAATAAAATGGATTGTAGAGATTTTAAACTGGATAAGCAGACTGAAGTTTCTGCTACTCAGACTTTACACATGTAGTTTAGTCTGGAAAGATGCAATGCACTTTAAGATTGAAAACAATGATTGAAAATAGATTCTAAGCATAATAGTAACTTTAATGATAAAAAAAAAAAAAAGTTTTATAGAGCACATGCATTGTTTATGAGCAATCATTAATAGTATTGTAATTAACCCCAAACATTTTTGTTAGAAAATATTTTTCCCCCTTGCCTTTTCTGACAATTGATGTTTAAATCCTTAAAGAAGCACATTAAATGTTTGTTTACAACTACTTCATGGATGTATATTTTGTATATTGTGTTATTTGCCAAATGAATGTGCTATGTCACAGGAAATTATGCTGTGATCGATGTGTGTGTTTCTCTTACCATACACTTGCTGTCGAAGTCTGTCAGTTGGTAGCCTAATTGTTTGTTGTCTTTCTAGTTCAGTATGTTCCTGCTTGTTTCCTGGGGTTTTCTTTCTTCTCTCTACATGTGAAAACAGTGTTTATGTAGATGACTGCTTATCATTGTCTGTAGGATCTGTAGAGTAAGAGATGTGGTTTTGAGTTTTGTATATCACCCACAGAAAGCACTATGGATGTCATAGATGTTGTAAACTATACAAATATTTATACTTCTAAAGTTGTATTATATTGAAAATAAAAAGGCATGTCAAAATTACCATTTCTGTTGTGTTTATTATCAATTAGCATTTTTTAATTACAAAGTTCAGACTAAATATCTAGGAAGTAAGTCATTGGAAAGGCTTGTTAGTTCTATCTTTTTTATATAAAATGTCCATATTGAAGGCTTAGGTTTAAGGCTTTTAAGAGGCCAATGTTTAATTGGTAACACTGTACAATAAGGTTCCATTTGTTAATTGGAACTGCATTAGGTATTATGAACTAACGATAAGAAATAAATTGTTACAGGATGCATAAATCTTGGTTAATAAATCTTTGTACGTTAATATATAAAATACATTTGATCTCTGCGAGTTCATGTCGGTTTCTTTTGCGAACTTAAACATGGATATCTTCAAGGATACATTGTGTTTATATCCATGCATACAAAGGGATCCAAAAATGACATAAAAGCAACATAAAGATAATTCATACGACCAAAGTGGTGTAATCTGTCCTTAGAATCGATATCTTTGGTTTTGGGTGTAAAACAGACCAAAATACAACAAACTAATTTTAACATTTTTAGCTTTGTTTAAAAAATGCATTAGTATATGATGAAGTTAACATTAAGTAAGATTAATGAGTGATATAAAAGTATTATAACCTTTTAACCTTATTGTAAAGTGTGACAATTTGTTTGAAATGTGCTCACCCCCACCCACTAAGACAAGTATTAGGGTTAGGTTAACCCTAACCTGAATTTCAAAAACCAGACATGAAGCCAACACTAATGTTAAATAGTTGTGGAGAGAGACAAAAACAAAAATCTGAATATTAAAGTTGACTGTATCTTGCATATCTTCTCCTAATTCTCCTGATGAGGCAGAAAACACCAGATGCGATTACTATTGCAGCTAGGGTCATGGAAAATGCAAGTATACCAACAGGGAATTCACATTGCAAGTGGACATCTATAATCCTTGTTCCTGTGCCATTACAAACTGTCTCCATTAGTTGTCTCACTTTGACTTTATTGTCCTTAACCCATTTGATAAACTGAAAGTTACTACAGTTGCATGCCAGAGGATTATAACTCAGATCAACACTACTACCATTTCCCAAATTCATCACACTTCCAACATCCACCGTCACAAAGAAATTATTAGCAAAGTTAAGTTGGAGAAACTTCAAGGAGTAGAATGCTGCGGTGCTGATTTTGGTCAGCTGGTTTTCACTGAAGTCTACTTGCTTGAGTTGTGTAAGCTCTTTAAACAAGTTCTCCTTAAAGGCAGTAATTCTGCATGCAGATAGAATGAGCGTTTCCAGAACAGGGATGGGTTTGAAGAGCTCTGTTTGAGTAAGAACCCCTCCTAGAATGGGGTTCCCCTTCAAATTGAGGAGTTGCAAGTTCTTTAAGCCTTTGAAAAGTTGCACGTTTTTGAGATTTGTGTTAGACCAGGATATATTTAGAGTTCTAAGATTCCGTAGACTACTGAAAGGTGAGCTGTCGTTCAGAGTGTAGTTTGAACGACTAAAGTCCAAGTGCTCCAATTGTGGCACTACACTGAAAGGCTGTGAATTCCAGTGCATGGGTGAGCCATAGCTGAGATTGAGGACTTTAAGGTGACCGAGTCCAAACAGCTGGTCATTACAACAAGGTCCTGTGGGGTTCACTTGACTAATGCTGAGATCCAACTCCTCTAAACTTCCAAGACTCTCTAAGCATCTACTGCTGAAATCGAGTTTCTTCAGGTTCCCACTCATGGACAAGTGTGTAAGCTTGGGAAAGTTTCTGGAATTGATGTGGCAGACATCCAGAAAGCTGTTCTCATCTAGCACCAGATGGGATAATGCGGACAGGCCGGTCAAGATGGAGGGCAGTAAGCCCAGGTGAGCTCTGGTAAGGTCTAGCTTCTTAAGGCCTTCAAGGCAACGAAATGTGGAATTGTTCAGGTCTGAGAAATGCATAATCTGGAAATCCAGATCAGTCACGGAGATGTTGCAGAAACATTGTAGTGCAGAAGAAGGTATGTGCACTTCTGGATCGGTTTCGTACAATCCCAGGTTCAGTCTATTGGTTTTAATGCCTTCAAGGCCTTTTAGTAGGACAGAAATGTCCATCTTTCCCAGGCAGCCACTGAAATCCAGACTCCCTAAGGTCAGCGACTGAAAAGCACCTGGTTCTACATAGACAATATCATTTCCTTTGAAGCTTATATTCACCCCGATGACATAATGAAGTGGTTTCAAATCATCTGCAGTTATTTGCTCAATAGAAGTCATGTCCAGCTGTAGCCTCCTCAACGTTTGCCAATGGAAACTGCTTAGTCCGTCTAATGAGCGAATGTCACTTCCTCCAAGGTCCAGAACCTCCAAATAGACAAGGTTATCTGATGGGATGTCTGAAAGGCTTTTTATTTTCGACTGAGCTAGACTGAGATATTTCAAGGCCTGTGGTCCAACAAAAGCTCTGTCTGCAATGAACACAAGTGGGTTTCCAATTAGGATGAGGACTTCCAGGTGTGGCTGATTTTCAAAAATGCCTTCATACATGAAACTGATGCCACATCTGTGTGAACAGGGATTGAGTGTGAAATATTAGGATTACATTTTACATAACAGCACAATTATATATCAAAACACTACAGTTAAATTCAGTCAAACTAGCACTTCTCTCACCTTGTCAGCTCTAGAAAAGTTAGGCTCCGGAGCCTTTGAAAAGTAAAGTTGTACAGAGAAGGCAGGTAATTGAAGCTGAATTTCAGAATACGGACAGAATTTGGTACCTCGTCTGGAATGAGCTGAAGGTCTAAATCACTGCAATCATAACCATCATCTATCTGAAGAAAAAAAAAACACCAGAGTTAAACATGAACCTACTGTATAGTCAGTGCTGGATAGCATTTAATCACTCATTGTATATTCCTGTGAAAATCTACTCATTAATCTGAAATGTTTTAAGTAACCCTCCTTTCATTAAACATTAGTAAACGTAAAATCAAAAATAAACTTGCTGTGTGTCTGTGCTGAGTAAAACAAAGGTGCTTAGAGAGTCATAAAAACCCAACACTATGTTGTTCCCCAAGACAGAGGACAATGAAAACATACACATTACATTCATTTATTTTCTGTTATATTAGCTGCTACACATATAAGCCAAACCTCCTTGGTCTTAAACGCATCTGTGACTCTAATTCTCAAGAAGTCTGATGCTGTCTGCAAACATATTTTGCATACATTTGAAAATGATGAATTGTTCCAAAATAATTGAATCTAATCATTGTGACAGCAAATATTTACACCCTTAATAATCAGTAAATTACACACTTGTTATTGCCATTGTAATCAAGAATGTAGTCACATAACCCATAAAAAGTACCAGTAATCCAATTGTGCTTCCTATTAAATGTGATCCACATACAAGTACTTTTATTTATGTAATCTGATCGTGTAATCCAAATGAAATGGAATCCATTACTACCCCACACTGCTTATTATCATAGTTATTTATGTGAATTCAACATAGTTTGTTAGAACATTATGTTGAATACTATGCAAAAGAAACCATTGTAAGTTTACCTGAAGGCATCGCTCCCTAGCCCATGGTTTTGCTTCATTATAGGCTAAAAAGAGTAAAATTACAGTGCAACATAATCTGAAGAAAACAGACTGTCTCTCCATAGTGCACTAAGCAAAAGGGTACAGTTCTACATCTTTATTCATATATATACCTGGGAAAATAGAGGAACTTTATATAAGAGCAGAAGTATTCAGCCATAGCTTCCCTTTTTCTCCATACAATTGATTGTTTTTTATGGTTAGAGGAAAATTCTGCCACTGTGCTCACATTCAGAAAGCAAATAAAGTCTTTTTTCTTTATTGTGTAGAAAGTTCACCTCTTCTGGTATGGTTTTAAAGATCAAAACATTCCAAAAACATTTTAATTGGGATTTTATAGAAATTATCCTAATTATCCTAATATATATATATATTTTTAAGTTGTTGCTGTGTCAATTTTAATAGTTACCAAGAGCAGATAAATGCAATTTTTTTTCTTTTTTGAAAATCTTTTTTAAAAAATGATTGAGAATAGTATGCTATGAATTAATGTGTGACAGTCCTCATTCCCAAATGAACATGTTTTTACATCAGCAAGGACACCTACATTTGCTGCAAGGTAAATTAAAGCCAATAACTAAACGCTAATTAATTTATGTATTAATTAAAGTCTTAGTAAAGGCATTAGTAAATAAAGAGTTCACATCATCATAGTTTGTGTGTTTTGAGATGTTATTAGCAATTCTGTTCACTTACACTAATGTTATCAGGTGTGTGATCGCCATTAACTGACAATTTTCTCTTTTAAAGTGACTGTGATAATTATTTCCCTTGATTCTGATTAACAGTCTCCACAGTTTTCAATCAAATTACTGCATAATTTAACAATTTCTTTAAAGAAAAATGTTTGTTTATGTCAATATTTTGAAAAAAAAAAACCGTGCCATTCAAGGAAATCTCCCGTTCATTCCTATGGGGAGTTCTGCGAAACTTGTCAGAGCAAGCAATGGTAGCCAAGGAGGGCGGAGCTAAGCAAAGGGTCAATTTGCTGCTATTGGCAAACACATCTGTGGCAAACCTGTGGACACAATGAACAGTTTGCCGCAAAGTATTGCATGTGAAAATAATGAGCTACAAATTTGCAGCATATAAATGTGGTAAATTTACCACAGGGGTTAGCCAGAATTTTGAAAGGAAATACTCCAGAAAGGACATCCTCAAAGAAATAAAGAAAATAAAAGATTACAAATATTCAACACACACCTTTTTCCTTTGTAAAGACATTTACCACATTTAGCTGACAGTACAGAAACAAACATATGCAGACATATGTGAATAATGTAACACGTTAGGAAACATTTTCTGTCTGATTTATGGCAGCGGTAATTTTGTTGTGTAAGACATTATGACTTTATTATGTCTGTAATCAGAGGGTAAATTTGTCTAGTTAGCAAGACCAGCCAGTTGGTGTTAATGCCCTGATATGTAAAATAATTGAACTAGAAGAGGCTGTGCCCTTTTATCTGCTGTGTTATTCTTCTTTCAGTCATTTATAAAGTCATGTGCTAGCTCTAACTACTGCTAGCACTCACTTAGCATATCACATTTTTAAGACTTGCAATAAAACAGCTGTCCAGCATGGGGCGTTATTTCGCCATTTTACCCTCCTTTGTATTGGGGCGAAAGCGTGTGACGCCGTGTTACGCAATCCTTACATCTGACAGAGATAAAGACGACACATTATATTGTAGGTATAAATAGAAATAAATCTTCTACAGATTAAAGTGTCTCAGTGCGGCCAGAGGATAACTGTATTTTCAAATCCAAATGTTAATAAACATGACATGATTCCAGTCAGGATTTAATGGCATTCAGTATTATCAGTGCAGGTCGCCAATTGGTTAAATGGATTTGTATTGATCTATGCATTAATTAATTGTAATTTATTTTACACAATATTTGTGTCTTTGTGTATTATCTACTTATTTCTAATCTATAATTTCTATAATCTCTATTACTGGCTCATAAAACCCCACTAGTACCCTCACTAGTTTATCAATAAGAGATATTCAGTAAGAATGCTGAATAATTATTGTGGATATTCATTGTAATATTTAAAGGAAAAGTTCACCCCAAAATGAAAGTTATCATCATTTACTCACCCTCATGCCATCCCAGATGTGTATGACTTTCTTTCTTCTGCAGAACACAAATTAAGAATTTTTTAGAAAAATATTTCAGCTCTGTTGGTCCTCACATTGCAAGTACATGGTAACCAGAACTCAGAAGGTCCAAAAAGCACATAATCTCCACCTTGGTCCAGCCCTGACCAGTAGGTGGCTGAATGTGAAAGTGAAAGTCAAAATGTAGATTGCATGGACCAAATGCATTGAATGGACCTACAGAGCTGAGATATTCTTCTATAAATCTTTTGTTTGTGTTCAGCAGAAGAATGAATGTCATACACATCTGAAATGGCATGAAGGTGAGTAAATGAGGAGATAATTTTCTTTTGTTTTTGAGAATTATTCGTATAAATATAGTACTGATCCTTGCATCTTTTGCATGTATTTGTCCTTTTTGTTTACATTTCTTCTCTATTACTAAAACAATAGCATACAAAATCAGGCACTTTGTACACTTATCAAACCTTTTGTAAACTGTGTCCATAATTGCTCAATGTCATTATATTGCACATTTAATACACTTGCCAATAGCCCTTGTATATTCTTGGATTAATGCCAGAATTTGAAATACAAAACTATCACCCATCACTGCACGCTGCAGCACTAGTACACTGAAATCACACCCCCACATCATGACACAGAAACAAAATTACTGCAGGACATATTCAGCCAACCACCCACATCAGCTGCTCGCCCGAGCTGTAGTCGTGATGCTGTAGATGCACTTATGCCCACTCGCAGATATTACTAAGCAGAAAAAAGTCCTTCCGCCTAGACCCTAATCCTCTTAGAGATTTTTAATACCCTCCCTCTCAAAGTGAGCTTCAATGAAATGGGGCAGAAAGCGGTATGGGTATTGAGGACAATTGTGGCAACTGTCATAGGCGCATGAGTCAGATGTCTCATATGAGCGAAGCGGCGTACAAAGAGCAGACAGCAGGGCTTCTCTGACCCAGATCGCTAAATTAGACATCAATGAGAGAGCTGCATGTGGAGAGGCCTTCAAACCGGACCCTTAATTTCGCCCGACTGTATTGAAATCATTCTGACAGTTCCCTCCTCACAAGTGAAGGCAGGAATAAAGAGGTGGACAATGGACATACCTCCCTGCCTTTTATTCAGTGCTCATGTTGAATTTTGCAGACACCATACTTTCCACTGTCCTTTCAACACACACACATACACTACCAGTCATAAATACTATTAACAAATAAAAGTGTCGATGAATGAATGCTTTTACAAATCTAACATTATAATTAAATTGTTTTCTTTTTTAATGGATGACTTTGACTGGATAATGAATGGAAAAACACAAATGCCGAACATAAATGGTTACTTCTTCATATGGCTGAGAGAAAGCCCAGAGTGTGCAGTTCTGTAATAGAAAAAGCGTGGCGATATTTTTCTTTTGCTTAACATTTTTTGGTCACTGCATATTTCAAAATCCTATCATGGTATTTCATAGTTTCAATAATATACTAATATACACCAATGGGGTGGGTGTAGAACATAAATTCCCACATTACAGTTAAAGGAGCTAATCACTTTTTAGATACAGACAGTTATCTTGGACCAACCTGAACAATAGTGTTATTTATTCATTTTTGCATAATATAAGCTCAAGAAGCACAGTTTATCATGGCCAACTGTTTTGGAGACCAATGTCTTTCCCCAATCAAGTAGATAGGAGTTATACAGGTACATGTATGCCGATTAGGCCTATCCATAAAAAATAGACTGACTTGCCTTGAAAGGGACTTTTGTATCACTCTGGGTGAGTGACTCCAAAAGTGATTGCAATGGTGTTGTTATCAGACAAGGTTTTAAAGGGAACTTTTAGATGGATGCGTACCTCCCTAAATGATATTTTAGGGTCCCTATGCAATTTTTCAAAATGCAAACAGAATTTGCATGCCCCTCCCCCGGACATAAAGTATTAAAAGAGGGAAGCGTGCATCTGTTCAGACAGATTTTTTCTTCGGAACCGAGCAGTTGTGTTTCAGCGAGCTGAGTAAACCCACTGCTGTTCCACTTACCTCTATAGAGCATACGCTGTTAGAGATATGGCGCATTTTCAGCGGATTTTCTCTTCTTCTGCACTCCAGTGCAGGCTACACCCCTGGGTGCTTCGACAGCTCTTCTAAAAGAGTATATACAGTACATTTGAAAGAGTATATTTCTCTAAAAGAGTACACACATTGACGTTGAATGTCTTTTAAATATGCATCTTTCTCAAGATGCCCTTCCGTCTTTGTGTCATTTCTGGATGAGGTCGTTACCTCTCCACTTCTGACAGCCATGGGCGCTGCCTCATATGTCTGGACAGCGATCACACTGAGCCAGCATTTGTGGATGGTTGATGTTCTCACTGCGTGAACATGACCTTGGCAACGTTGCGGTTGCGGCTTTCCCTCATCCGGGGTGTGCAAGTGTTGGGCTGGACTGGAACCCTACATCCTCCCCCAGCCCTTGTGACTAGATGATTGGTTCCTGGCCGCCACTCACAGCCACACCTCTGGTGACCAAGGCCTACAGCACCGCTGGACAGGCCACCTCCACCCTTAATGCCATGGCCCTCCTGCAAGTCCAACAGACCAAGTCATTAAAAGATCTGCACCTGGGTAGTCCTGATTTTGCAGGAACTGCGCTCAGCGACCGACCTCACCCTCCGGCCCATGAAGGTCACAGCGCATGCACTCGGACTGGCAATGGCCCACCAATGGAACACTACCCGTGGCTGAATCTGGTTGAGATGAGGGACTTCGACAAGGCTCGCTTTCTCAATGCCCCTAGATCAGCCTATTCGGCGACAACATTGAGGAAGTTGCCCAGCAGTTCTCACTGGTGAAGAAACAGAAGGAGGCCATCCAACACATCTTGCCCTGCCGTGGCTCAAGATCCCACACCCCGTCTGCTCGCCAAGGGCATCCCACTGCGGCAGTGAAACCTCAGACAGTGTGAGCACTGTAGATCGATTGCTGAATTAATAACTCTTATGTGTCAGATCTTTTGAATCTACTGCTCAAAACATACAGCATGACCAATGTAGGCGACCGGCGACACTCAACAGGCACAGGTGTGACGCGATCGCCATATACTCCTGGGGAATTGTGGCATAACCCTCAGCCGCCCCACCGTCGAGGGTAGTGAGGACAGATGAGCTGAAGGATGGGGTCCGGGCTGCAAAAGGCACTCTACATGACCACGTCAGCTCGTCATGCACCTCCGGGAAGAATGGAACTGTGGGGGTGAGGTTGCGAGCAGCGCGCCGACCCGAGAAACCAGTCATCCAGTGGTGGCCCTGGAAAGCATGACAGTGAGATCAGCATCCACTACAGACTGGGCTGCCACACCCAAATGTGGCAGTCCAGTCGAGTCTTCAGCATCTGACACCGATAGGACGCCCTCCGATGCAGTGACTGACATCCGGGTCTCGGGCTCCGGGAGAGACATTAGGCTGGCACTGAGGCGAGCTGCCTGTCCCATCCCAGAGGTGGACGGATGCCAGTCCGTGGGGAATTGCCCGGCTTGACCGTAGCCAGTGAAGCCCGCGAAATGTCTCCAGCATCAGCCACATCAGCGCCATACCCATAGGTAGGAGGGCCAGGAAGGGGGACGGCTGAAGAGGCGCTCCCTCGGAGGAAGGAGAGCCACTCTCGTAGACTGGCCATGATCATGTTCTCGCAGTGAGAACATGAACCATCCACAAACGCTTCCTCAGTGTGGCATTGGCCCAGACACGTAAGGCAGTGTTTGTGACCATCAGATGCGGAGAGGTAATGAACACATCCAGGAACTACACACAGGCAAAATGGCTTCTTTAAAAAGGGAGAGTGGCATGCAAATTCAACTCGCCAATTCTCATTGGCCTTTTCTTAAAGATCTGAAGGTGTTTCGGGCTCTCAAGATCGTCCCCTAGTGTCACTTCATCGACACAACGTCGAGTGAGTGACAGAAGGGGAATGGGAACTAACATTGTTCAATCCTTTATGATTCCTTACCTATATATAGAGCTGGGAGGGATAAAAGGGCTCTCTGAACCACCAGAGGAGAGAGATAGACACACGCAGCAGAGTCTGAGGTGTGTGTTTCTGAAAAGAAAACAGTGTGTGATACTGCAAAGTATTGTGAAAATAAAGAGACTTATGTGGATTGCTATCCGACTCCTGTTTCTTCCTTCAGAGAAAGTTACAGAACTTATACACAAGGAAATATGACCTTTTGTACAAAGGTCATATTTGAGTGGTGACCAAATAGTTCAGACTCTTAAATATTATTTCTTTATTTCATAAATTTCATATTTTTTTCTCCTAAAACTTTTTAAAATAAAAAAGTTTTTAAAATCCTAAAACGTTCTCTTCGACCATTTCCAGGTTTAAATTCCAGATTTTTAATGTCTCACTGTCTTTTCAGACAATTACATTTGTGAGACTTATCACAGTGGCCCCATTATGAAGGCAACAATATTTGCCTTTGTTTCATTGACTTGCCGGTTTCAATGCCCATTCTGTGATATCTAAATTCTAAATTCACCATAATGAGTCCTTTCACATCATGACTAGTGTAAATGGACTGATAACTTGAATACAAAGTGATTTTAGAACAGTATTCAAAATATTTAGACTTCTTTGGACATTTCTTAACTTGATTTTGTTTTCTACAAGCTGAAATGTTCTAAAGAACGTCACTGTCTCTCTGCTGTTTGTTAAGTAAATATTATGATTATGTATACAAGTGCTATTAAAAAGCAGGACGTTTGGTGACAGAGTATGGCAGTGCTTAACCTCGACACAGATCTGTTATATATACAGCAATCGGAGAGATATATAAATTATCCACTTGTATCCACCTCAGATGGAATCAGTTCAAGAACATTTTGTGAACTAGGAGTGAGCCAAGCTTCAGCAGAACAGTCCTATGTTGCAATTAACGGTCAAATCTCCAGTCTTAAATATGGAAATGCTGGCTGTTCATACAAACAGACAAGAATAAACATATCAGTTCAAGAGAATTTGTTACAATAGACTATCTTTGAGTAAAAAAAAAAAGAAAACACAATGTAATGTTAACATCAGGAACAGTGCTGTGTGGGAAAGACTGGAATTAATGTGTGTGCTAGTTGTTTGCAAGTTTATTTTGAGTGGTTGCTTACTGGCCTATGTTAGAAGAGCCCACCTCATGTGTCTATGATATTCTGGGAACTAGATATGGCTCAGGTCTCTCCATCATATAAATCTAAGGGATGTTTTTGCCCATTTTATTGTACGCATGGTGAAGTCTGTTCACTAAAAAAGTAATGGTCAGTCTTTCCTCAACAAGCCACATAATTTCATCTATCGTTAATGTCCATAGTACATTGGTGCAGAACTAGTAATATTCATATTTTCTAAATTTCATATTTAGAGTTATGATTTTGTTCAAATTCCTCATGAAAGTAATGAGCAATAGAAATAGTCATTCTTGCCTTTGCAACCGCAACTATTGTAATAAAGCAGATGCATTAATCAATTAGATTAGTCTGACATTGGAGGGACGGGGAGTCACATAGCGCTATGAGGCGAGCTTTGTTACACTTTGCTACAATTATCCTTTCAATCTATATTAAAAAGTGAGCAATGATTTGGTTTTGGTTGTTAAACAGCGCTGGAAGTGTAGGATGTCGAAGAATTTGAAATCGTCAGCCTGTGGGGACATTACAAAGCATTTACAGTTGCACACGTCTGACACCTCTCAAGAGCAAGATGGTCCATTTGGGAATGACAGCACACCTCAAGATGTAGGTCAAGATATTGCAAACATTTATGCAGCGCTAACGAAAATCTCATTAACATGGATGGCCACTCGGAAATATGCTGAATGACCACATCTATGGAGGCGAAACTTTCCACCTTGATCACAAGAATGGATGTGGTTGAAAAGGGAATCGAGTCTCTAGAAGCAGCCGGAAAAGAGATGCAAACTAACCCGCCGGCCACCACAACCTATATGAATCATGTGTCGGAAAAATTAGAGGATGTTGAAAATCGAAGCAAATGTAATAATGTTTGTTTCATTGGAATCCGTGAGGAAAAGGAAGGTCAAGGTATGGTCAAGTTTCTGGATGGGCTTATTCCAAATTTGTTTGACACAGAAGGCCTTCATCTGGAAATAGAATGCGTGCACAAAGCTCTTGGTCGGCTTCCCGGGATGGGTTGCAGACACTGATCCATTCTGGCAAGATTCTTGTGGTCGGCAGACAGAGACTTTGTTTTATGTGCAGCGAGGAATAAAGGCAAATTGTGCTGGGAGGATTACAACATTATGGGTTTTCAGGACTTTGCCAGTGTTACACAAGCAAAATGGGAAAGATTCAAAGAGTGCAAGAAGTTACTTCACACACAGGATGTGAGCTTTGCATTGCTTTACCAGGCTAAGCTGAGAATTGATGCCAAGGATGGATGTAAGACTTTTCACAAGCTATGCTTTGTTGAAAGGATAGCAGGAGGAATTTTTATAGCAGGAGGTGTGGTGCATAAACTTCTACTCTACGCAGATGGCATATTATTATTTGTCTCTGACCCTAGTCGATTTATGCCTATCCTCCTAGATTCAGTAAATATTTCTCCAATTTTTCAGGATACAGGGTGAACTGGTCTAAATCGGAAGCTTTTGCTCTGACAGCATATTGCCCTGCCATGACTTTCCAACCTGGCGCCTTTCAATGGGCCAAGCAAGGCATTAGGTTTTTAGGTATTTTATTTCCAGAAAATCTGAGAGATTTAGTTAGTTAATATTGACCCATTAATGAAAATGTTCTCATGCGTTGTTGATAGGTGGGCTTCTCTACATTTGTCAATGGCTGGTAAGGTAAATGTTATCAAACATGTGTGGTGTAAATTATATTCATTGTGGATTTTTACTTTTCTCCTTTCCTCTCTTTATTTGGTGATTGTTATATTTGAATTTTCTCCCAAAAAATAAATAAATAAATTGTATGTGTGTAACTCAGGCTTGACCACTATGTTGCTTGTTGGGGGTTGGGGTGGGATTGGAAGGGGGATGGGGAATTAATGAGTGTCAGAAGGGGATAATTGTTGATTCTATTAATTTATGTTGTGCTTTATTTTGCACTTGTTTTTTAGGAATCAAAACGTGTAAATAAATCATTTTGATTTTGCTGATTTTTATGAAGATCTGCACTACGGTTTAACACCTGACAATGAATGTTCTAACAACATTGGTGAAAATGATATGAAACATTGTTCATATGTGCTTTAATGTCTGTCTTTACATTTTATTTTGAGAGTAACTTAACAAATTAAGTTTTTACAGAAGTTTTCATTAATATTATGCATATTTTCACATTCCTACAATCACAGTGTAACGTTTGAATTTTTTGAGAACATAAATTTATTAGCTGGGGTGAATGGTTAGTCCACACTATTTAGGTATTAATGCATTTCCATAAGAAACTCTCTTCGCAGTACCAGTTAAAACATGTCCAAGACAGCCGAAGGACAACAACATCATGCAACTAAACACTTGGAAACACAGTTGTGTTCGGTTGCATGCCGTTGTTGTGATTTGGCTGTTTTGGACATGTTTTATCTGGCATTGCAAAAAGAGTAGTGCAGATCTAAGCAAATGTGTCATAATAATGTCATGTTATACATATGAATTGGGTATTTATTATTATTTATTATATCAGAACCGAATGTAGCATGTGAATAGTGAACTGCATAATTGTAGTCAAAGAGAGAACACAAAGTATGTGTTCCAGCTGCCACTTCACAAACAGTTAAAGAGATAGTTCACCCAAAAATGCTAATTCTTTCATCATTTACTCACCCTCATGCCATCCCAGATGTGTATAACTTACTTTTTTCTGCAGAAAACAAACAAATATTTTTTGGAGAAAATATCAGCTCTGTAGGTCCATACAATGCAAATGAATGTTGACCAGCTCTTTGAAGCTCTAAAAAGTGCAGAAAAGAAGCATAAAATCATCCAGCTGACTCCAGTAGGCAAATCCATGTCTTCAGAAGAGATATGATATGTGTGGGTGAAAAACAGATCAATATTTAAGTTCTTTTTCACATAAATCTCCTCCTTTGACCAGCCCCGACCAGTAGGTGGTTGAATGTGAAAGTCAAAGTGTAGATTTACAGTAAAAAGGACAAAAATATTGATCTGTTTCTCACCCACACCTATTGAATCACTTCTAAAGACATGGATTAAACCACTGGTGTCATATTGATTACTTTTATGTTGCCTTTATGTGATTTTTGGAGTTTTCAAAGTTCTTGCCAACATTCACTTGCATTGTGAGGACCCACAGAGCTGAAATATTCTTCTAGAAATCTTGTGTGCTACAGAAAAATGAAAGTCATAAATGCCTGTGATAACTTGGAGGTGAGTAAATGATAAGGGCATTTTAATTTTTGAGTGAACTATCCCTTTAAAGCAACAACAATGGACGATTTAGATTTTTTGTAAGTCTTAAAAAGATACAGTGGCCCCTACAATGAAATTCATATGTCTTTAGGTGTGGCTTAAGGGCCCAAATACTTTGTGGGGCCACTGTACAGTATGCCAGTCCAGTATTGTGTTTTGAAAGCAGAGGGTTGTGCCACTAAATGGCATTGTGTGCTCATTACATGAAGTTTTGAATGCAAACATTTGGAATTTGCTTTTGGGCCAAATACCATATTACAAAAAAAAAAAAAATCTTAATTATCATTTCATAAAGCTTATTATTATTTCATAAAGCTTATGTAACCTGTTGCCTGAGACTCAGCTGTTCTGATAAGGATAATGTAAGTGGATTTCATAAAGGTTATGTAACCTGTTGCTTGAGACTCTGTTGTTCCTATAAGGATAATGTAAGTGGATTTCATAAAGGTTATATAACCTATTGCCTGAGGCTCTGTTGTTCCTATAAGGATAATGTAAGTGGATTAATCACCTGTTTGTTTCTTTGTTGAGCAAAACCTTCATTATTGATCTGAGGATTTTCATCATGTTTATAAAGAGATCAAAGTGGTTGTTGGAGCTTAAATTTCCTTGGGAGTGTTTACATTCATAGGGTGCCATGTCCACTGGGATATGTGTCATCTGTGAGCTTCCAGACCAGGTGGCCGTTGACACCCACATTTCTTATCATATCATCTGGCAGTCTATCAGGAAAGATGCAATAAAACATAAACCTCAGGGTGAACTGGGCTTACAATAGATCACCCCATCCATTCCTGTGGAGAGGCTTGAGCAGTGTTTGCATATTGCTTACAATGTAGAGGACGAATGCCATTTGAAATATTATTGAGCATTGCAGAAACTTAAAGAGGAATTCAGTACTGTGACAGTGAATTAATGACGAGCTGTTTTCAGAAGGCTGGAATGCTGTCATGCAGCTAAAGAAATGACACCGTTCAACACCGCCACTCCCATTTCGCATATTACGCAGTCTGCATAGGGCACCAACTCCCTAAGGGGGCACCATCTTACCCTAGGGGGGCACCACAAACTCCATCGGCTGCCCTTCCTCACATGCTATACGTTATTCAAGGACCCGATAGCCTCACAGCTCACACCTCGCGCCACGTCAAATTATCTGCTCATGTCGTAAGTCGTAAGTTTGAACCAAGGAGGTCTATAGTTCATAAAGAAAGCTATTTATTAGCATTCCCATCTCAATGTTATTTGCTTGACTGGCACGTGGCCCTTATGGAAGTTTGCTATTTGAAATCTGCCATCTTTGCTTATGGGAAACAGGGGTTGTGTTGACTAAAATTTCTCTGTAATTACTGTTTTGTAAACATTGACTAATATTACCAGATGTTGTCCGTAAATTTTACAGCTAAAGACTATTTAAATCAAGTGCATCAGTTATATTTTAACCATATTATCTGGCTTCCTTTCCTCATTCACTCTACGCAATGCTTGTGTGTGTGTGTGTGTGTGTGTGTGTGTGTGTGTTTGAGAGAGAGAGAGATAGAGAGAGAGACATTGAGAGAAATAGATAGAGACCATTAGAATAAGGTACATAATGTACCAGTAATAATGCAGACTGATCTCACAGTGAAATCAGAAAGAGTACGCTGACATTTCTTTAGCTAAAATTGGTGTCTGCTTAATGAGATTCAAAACACTGCCCCTAGTAGCCAAAGCGGTAAGTGTTGTGGGGCGCATATGCACATGAGAGTTCCATTTTCTGCAAGAAATGTCCACAGAGGGGCGCCAAAAGTGAGTTGTGATGCGAGATGTTTCAACTGTACAGGATGTAATACAGTGAAGAGGAATGATATTTTATAATCTATAGCCCCTTACCCAAACCCCAAGCCTAAACCTATTCCAAAAATGGCCGCCGAGTGGGCTGGCTTGCTAAAAAGACTTAATCAGAATTTAAACCTTTTCAGATTGGCTTATAATGAGATAATATAATACAATAATAATAATACAAAAAATCGGTCTTACCGAGATTAATTTACTATTTATAATTTACTGTTGTAGCTGTTTTTTTATTTTATTTATTTACTGCCATTCAGATAGAGTTCACGTTGTGTCATACTGTGTATCTGCTTGGATGTGTGCTAAATGCTGTGTTGTGGTTTTATAAATGAACCTCATTTCGTTTTGTTCATTGTACTGAAATGTATAAAAATAACAATAAACATGTCTTGACTTTGACTTTGCCCAGTGGTCCTTGAAGAAAAGCACTGGCCATGATACGATTTACAACTTTTCACTTCATTCACTGCAGATTTGATCAGCTGGCAGAGGCTTATTCTGGCTCTTAAAAGTCCCATCTTATGTGTCTGTCTACAATTTATTCTCATTACAAATAAAAATAGTCCATGGAGGAAATTTACAACTCGGTCAATTGGATTGATGGTGAAGATTCTAGCACAACTTTTGATGGAACCTTGCTTTTAAGCCTATAATTTGAGGCACATACTATGTGACTAATCGGTCTGAAGCTGCAGGAAAATTACATCATGGTAACGCTGATTAGCTGATGGCACCACAAGAACACGCAAAGTTTCAAAGGTCTTCAATAATGACTACCGTAAACATCTAGGTTACGTATGTAACCTCCGTTCATTGATGGAGGCAACGAGAAGTTGTGTCAAAGAAGCGACACTAGGGGTCTCTCTTGAGTGCCGAATATGCCTCTGATCTATGAAAAAAGGCCAATGAGAAGTTGTATTTGCAGTATTTGCATACTCCGCACCTGGACATACGGGTATAAAGTCAAGGAAATACGTCTAATTCATTCAGGACTTTCCTGTGGAGCCGGAAATGGTCCGGCCACAACAGTGGCTCAACGTCTCGTTCCCTCCATCAGGGAATGGAGGTTTCATGCGTAACCTAGATGTTCCCCGTCTGTCGCTCACTTTGACGTTGTGTCGAAGAAGCGACACTAGGGGTCCAATTTAAATCATGCCATGCGCTGAGCCGTGTACGTGTACTGCTGACAAAGGAGTGGGCAGGTATTTTACGTGCAAAGGTGACCAGCTGTGTCAGACTGCATGTACCCTTCCCCAATGCCCCCAAAAAATAATCAGAATCCTTCTGGATACCCTAGACAGGGGAACAAGGCGACGCTTGCCAACCTGGGAACGGGCCGATCTTGGCTGGGCTTCTTTTCTCTTTATGTTTCTCCACATAGAGCAAATGGCCGGGGCACTTACACGCATTGAGGGAAGAAGGTCTTACCCAGTTTCCTATTCTTTCAGGGGGGAAAGACCCTGCGGAGACCACACCTGCCTGGAAGGGGAGGTAAGAGTGGCGAATACATCACATGGGTTTTTAGGCAGCATGTGGGAAGTGGCGCAGTGTTAGATCCAGCCTCGCCAGGAGGGGGGGGTTGCTACAACACGGCGACCAGAGGGCAGCTGGACTGCCTAAGGTAGACGTTGGTTCACTCATAAGGGGACCGTACCGCAGACAATACACACAGGGGGAGTCCACGTAGGAGTCCTGACCTGTGGAGCACCTATTTCAGTAGATTAAGTACCCACAGTGGATTGAGTCGGCGAGTTCCTCCGCTAAACTGCAGACCCAAAGGGCTAGGGAGGAATCATCCAGGGATCTGAATGAGTGGGATCTCCTGGGAGTGAAAGCGCACAATTTTACCTCGGCCGAGGGAAAGGGCGCCAGGTGCAAGCGATCAAGCACAGTCAGTCTGTCAGCGTGTTACCGAGTTTTACCGGCTCGGACCTGAGAAAACACGGGACGATACTGAATCAACCCGGAGATTGTAGAATCTCGCAACGGTATTAGATGTTGCCCAACCCACTGCTCTACAAATATCTGCCAGCGAGGTGCCCCTGGCCAGTGCCCACGAGGACGCAGCACTCCTTGTTGAGTGTGCTTGGACCCGCAAGGGGGGGGTGTGTGGCACGGCCTGGGTGTGATAGACCAATGAAATGGCGTCCACAACCCAGCGGGAAAGCCTCTACCCATCCACAAACGCTGCCTCAGTGTGATCACTGCCCAGACACACGAGACAACCCCTGTGGCCGTCTGAAGTGGAGAGCCCTCTACCGCATCCAGGAACTACACAGTGGGCGGAAAGGCATCTTTAAAAAGATGCGTCCTGAAAAGGACGTTCAACGCCGCTGTGTATTGCTCTAATAGAGGAAAATGTTGACGCCCGGTCCCCAATCGGCCTGATGGGAGAGAGAGATTAAATTATGGGTGGCTGCCCTGTATTTGTTTATGTTTGAGTTTTTAAGTTCTCATTAAACATTATTTATGTTGACAAGCCGGTTCTCGCCTCCTCCTTTCCCATCTTAACCCTCTTTACATATATGTATTTGCTTTTTTTCAAATTTTCCAATTGGATGGTTATTTCCCTTGAAAGTCACACATAACGGGCAGGGGTGCATTAACGCATGGGCTTATATGGGCTGAAGCCCAGGGCCTTACAACTCCCATGGGGCCCAGTGGGAGGAGCGAGTCTAAACGCTGCCTGTTGTGGATGGTTGCCATGCAGTTGCTAAGGTATTTGAAGAGGTTATTAGTGTACTGCTAATAGTTTCAAGGGTTTTCTGGGTGGTTGCTTGGTGATTATTTACTCCAAGAAGTCAAAACAGCACAACCCCAAATCTATATAATATTCTGGCCCCTAGATATAACTCACGTCCATACAACTCATGTTTTTGAATGGATGCTGTTTTATTCACCCATACATGTGTCTGCAAAGTGAAAATAATGAAAGGTCTAATTGCTTAGAAATGTATAGCACTTCAACAAGTCACACTATTTGTACCATTCATGTCGGTATCACAAATATGCAGGATGTGTTACATGCCAAATTGGTTTAGTTTATATTTTAGGGGTTTTGGAACATGCCTCACTTGAAGTATGAGTAATAATAATAGTGATGATGTTATAAATGTCGATTTGGATAGAAGTGTCAACTAAAAAACCACATATAACTTATTTATGTGTAGTTTTCATATCTTTTAAATCTCTGCTTAATATTAACAGACGAATGCTCCTTGATTCCTAGTATGCCTTCCCTGCATTGCTGGTCGTTATCTTAAGTTGTGTTTTGGGTGCTGGTTCCACAGCATGGGATGCTGGTGTACTAGTGTTCTCATCACGCTTCTAAACTAGCTTAAATAGCTTTATCAGAAAGACCATGATGGTCAACCGGCTTCATCAGGTAGATTTTGCTAGTGAAAAGCATGGCTATGCCAAACCAGCACTGGTCAGCATAAATCAACCTAGACCAGTATGAGAACTGCATGCTGGTTAATCTGGTGTTTTTAGCAGGGTTTTCTCTGGTGCAGCTGTGCACATAGACCTCTTCAGGGTCTTGCTCGAAAGGCCAAATAAAACAATAATAATGGCTGTTTATCTTAGGATTGGAAGCCATGCATTGAACTGCCAATGACCAGCTCTTTCCTGGGAAGCAGAGGAAATTAAATGAAATTGTGGTGTGAGTGTTAGGCTTGAAAAATGTAGGAATAGCTGCACAAACCCAAAACCCAAATTTTCATTTCAGAATACTGCTTGGCTCCTAAACTAATAATAAGCTAAGTTCACAGAATCATTCCGAAACACCTTTCCTTTCCATTTTCTGACAACTTCATGAAATAGTTGCTCTGTGCTAATGCCAACTCCTTTTATCATTGCAATACTAATGTTGTAATTACATATGAATAATTAACTGTTCATTATCATGTTAATTAGAGGTCTTTGAATTGATTATTGAGCTGATTGTGTTTTGAATTGATTTTTTTTTTTTAACTGCCTCAAGTTGACTTCAATTGCTACTTCTCACTATTGCACCAGCCTATGTTGTGTTTTGGATGCTGGTGTCCACTGCCATGGTTCAGCCCCAGATTTAAATTCTATCATCATTTATTCACCCTCATGTCATTCCAAACCCAAATCACTTTCTCTCTTATGCAGAACAAAAAAGGAGATGTTTTAATGACTAAGCAATTAAGTTTGGAGTACAAGAAATAGAAAAAAATCTTTTGAAAAAAAATAAAATTGTCAGCTTTACGCTAAGCTAAAATGCTATTTCTAACCATTTTACATGCACATGTTACCAGACACGATCATATTTTTTTATCAAGAAAATTCACATTGGATCATAATTAATTTTTTCTATTAAGACCTTTGATATTAGGGCAAAAATCTTATTCTTGATAAAAAAATTTATATTGTTTTCCTGTAAAAATATCTAAAAATCCTTAAAACAAGATCAATTTAATTAATTTAGTTTTAGAAACAACACTGCATAAGATATTTAGGATTTTCAGAGAATGTATTTTTAACACGTATTTTGTCACTGTAGTGGCAGTTTTTATATTCAAAACAAGTGAAAAAATCTACCAGTGCTAAAGAAGTAATCCAAAGTACATAGAATATGGTACTGACCATGAGTAATCTAACGAAATACATTACAAATTACATTTTACAGCATGTATTCTGTAATCTGTAGTGGAATACATTTCAAAAGTAACCCTCCTAACCCTGGATATGATTAATGGCAAATTTACTTACCCAGCCTCACATATGCAAAACATGGTCAAACTCGACACATGCAATCTATATGCATCCTTCAAAAATAACCCATAACAAACACTCAGTTTAAACAGACATCTCTTCTGATTACATATTTAATGCAATTTACAAGCATTTTCTGTTAAATCAGATATTTACCCAAATAATTCTCAAACGATGAACAAATGAGCTCTTTTGCAAAATTCAAGTTCTCACGTCTCTGAAAAAAGAACACTTCAAAATATTATTTTTGTCTTGTTTTCCAGTAAAAAATTTTAAGTCAAGACATTTTCATTTGTATAGTGCCTTTCACAACACACACCGTTTCAAAGCAGCTTGACAGAATATCATGCATTAATAGAAAATAAAACTGTATATATAATGTCTTAAGAGTCATCATTGTGTAGTTTGATTAAATATGATTATTAATCATGTTTAAAAATAAGTAATTAAATAATAATTATATTTATAACCCCAGTGAGCAAGCTGAAGCCGACTGTGGAAAGGAACACAAAACTCCATAAGATGTTGGTTAATGGAGAAAAATAACCTTGGGAGAAACGAGACTCACTGTGGGGGCCAGTTCCCCTGGCTAACATCATGAATGTAATTCCAATATTACTTTTGAGCAAGTCATGGTTTAAAATAATTAAATTAAGAAGGTGTTAAGGGTCAGTGTTTAAACAAAAATGTTGTATGAACTGTAAGATTAATGAACAATGTCTTTGAAGTCCATCCTGGATTACCTGCAGAAGTTCACATAGATGCAATTGTCCTTGTTAGTTGGGTGATAAAGGGTTTTGTTGGCAGTTTATTGATAGTCTATATATTCTATTTCAAGAGTGCAGTCCATAATTAGACCGAGGTGATGCAGACAGAGATCAGTGAGGAGCATTGCAGTTCAACCTGGCAGGTAATTTCTGTGAGGTCATTAAGTCCAAGGTTCAGGCAATGGCATATGAAGTATCCTATGTCTTATGGTTGGAGTTGACATCAGTTCATTCTCTGAAGTCCATCGTAATAGACTGAAGTGATGTTTTGCTGGAACCAGCTGCTATTAGTCAACATCACACAGCGAAATGTGGCAGTGGAGTCCAACACAAAGAAGGAATGGAGCTGGATCCAGCCGGTTCTGGTGACCTCAGGATAGGAGTCCTGAGGTTGAGACAGGGAAATGTAAAATAATATTATCATAGATGCCATTCAATTTATTACAGAGTTATAAATCATGATCAATGTTTCTGGTTTCTGGTTCCGGCAGACTAAACTAAAGCAGTCTAATTGTGGGTTGGAGGATATATTAGGTGTATGCCTGGCTAAATAGTTGAGTCTTTAGTCTAGACTTAAACTGAGTGTGTGTGTCTGCATCTCGAACAGTGTTAGGGAGACTATTCCATAGTTTAGGAGCCAAATATGAAAATTAACTACCTCCTTTTGTGGATTTTGATATTCTAGGAACTATTAACAGGCCAGAATTTCATTTTAATAAATGTGATTGAATATAGCGTGGTATAAGGTCACTTAAGTACTGCGGAGCTTGACCATTCAAAGCTTTGTATGTAGTTAACATAATTTTAAAATTAATGCGAAAATTAAGAGTTAGCCAATGTAACGATAACAAAATGGGGCTAATATGATCATATTTCTTGGTTCTCATCAGCACTCAGGCTGCTGCATTTTGAACCAACTGAAGTTTATTTATTCATCTTGCAGGACATCCTCCTGTAATGCATTACAATAATCTAGTCTTGAGGTCATGAACGCATGAATTCGTTTTTTGGCATCAGCAACAGAGAGCATGTGTCGTAATTTTGCAATATTTCTTAGGTGGAACAATGCTGTTCTACAAACATTGGTAATTTGATTTTCAAAAGGACAGATTGGTTTCAAATATAACACCTAAGTTCTTTGCTGTTGAAGATGATGTAACAGAACATCCATCTAGAGTCAAATTATTATAGAGGTTTTTGGTCCAGTAATTAGTAACACTGTTTTGTCGGAAATGAGTAGAAGGAAATTTCTGGCCATCCAATCTTTGATTTCATTGATGCACTCTGCTAATTTGGAGAGTTGTGAAATCAGGTTTTGAAGAAATATAAAGATGGGTATCGTCGTTAAACAGTAACAGCAGAAACTTGTCCCACGATTCCTGATATTATCTCCCAGGGGAAGCATATACAAGGAGAAAAGCAGAGGCCTAAATCCTAAATGAAATTGTTCATATATACTATTTCTCTGTAGAAATTAACATTTTTGGGAGGATACTACATTCTCTAGTATTTTCGACATAAACAGGAGATTTGAAATCAGTCGACAATTAGTCAGTTCTCCAGGATCAAGTTGTGGCTTCTTAATAAGTGGTTTGATAACTGCCAATTTAAAGTTTCTTGGGACATGTCCTAAGGATAGCAAGGAGTTAATAATATTAAGAAGAGGTTCTGAGGTTCAGGGATTACCTCTTTTAAGAGCTTGGTTGGTATTGGATCTAACAAACATGTTGTAACTTTTGATGTTTTGATATGTTTTGTTAGCTCTTCATGAACTATGACAGTGAAGGATTGAAGTTGCATGTGAGGAAATTTATGAGACACTGTTTTCTGAGGTACTGTGACAGATGATTGCATAATTCCAATTTTATTTCGGATTATTTTATCAGTAAAGAAATTCATGAAGTCATTACTCTTGTGCTGCGACAGAATATCTAGCTCTGTTGAGGCTTTAGTCCTAACCAATTTAGCCACAGTACCGAAGAAACACCTAGGATTGTTTTGGTTATTCTCTATGAGTTTGCTAAAATATGCTGATCTGGCAGCTTTTAGTGTAGCTAAAGACAGTATCCTTCAATGAACTGCAAAATACCTCAAATATTGTATTCTTCCACTTGCGCTATCCATTTTTAGATATAGCTGGAGATTGATTAGTGAAGCTATCTTTAGTGGTCAAAATAATAGTTGTACCTGAACTAAAGCATGGTGTAGATTGTGTAACATTAGATGATCGCAGCATACAAGAGATGAGGTAATGATCATTGTATTCATATGGTTATGGCGATGAGTTGGTCCTGTTACATTTTGTCTGGCTCAAAGAGAGTTGAGAATATCGATAAATGATAATCCCAATGTGTCCTTTTTATTATCTATGTGAATGTTCAAGTCACCAACAATTAAAGCTCTATCTACAGTAACTACAAGATCTGATAAATGATTGGCAAATTCACCAAGGAAATCAGAACAATGCCAGGGTGATCTATATACTGTAGCAAGGGTAAAAGATGACGTTTTTTATTTATATCTATATTTGATGGTGTCACATTAAGCATTATTAGTTCAAAAGACATAAATGTATATCCTGTCCTCTGAGTAACACCAAAAACTTCATGTTACTGTCGTAACCTCCGTTCCCTGAGGGAGGGAACGAGATGTTGTGTCGAATGAAGTGACACAAGGGGTCTTCCTTGGACACCGAATCATACCTCTGAACCTGAGATATGGTCAATGTCAAGTTGGCAGACAGTATTTGCATGCCCCGCCCCGGACATACGGGTATAAAGGGAAGTGGGGCAGCGAATGCCAGTCAGAATTTTGCATTGAGGAGCCGAAAATGAAGCACGGCCATTTACAGTGCTAGGTCTAGTGCTGTGGCAGAAGGGACACAACGTCTCGTTCCCTCTCTCAGAGGTTACGACAGTAACCATTACGCTCCCATCTTGTCACTCACTCGGCGTTGTATCGAATAAAGTGACACAAGGGGTCCATAAAAAAGTGCCATGCACTGACCGTGTTACGTGACTGTCAAAAGAGGTGCACAGCAGGCTATTGCGTGCTAGAGGAGCTGTACCGGCTGCACGTAGCCCTCCCCAACGCCCCCAACTCTTTTCTTTTTGCATACAAACCTTAGGTTTCCCACACCCCTTGGGGGGGAAAAGGTGTTACATGCCTAGCATGTGAGCAAGCCCAGCAGCCGCGGCCTTCTCTCTCACTATGTCTCTCACATAGGATGTAAAGCGGCTGGGGCCTATCTTAAGTGGGGGAAGGCAGTCTTTCCCCGGGGGGGAGCAGGAGATAGCATGTCAAGAGCAGAAGGATGTCCTGAGGCTAGGGTGCTAAGAGAAGACTCGAAGCCCTTACTCTGCACTGTGCACCCGGCAGGGGGTGGATTTAGAGACTGAGGAAGAGGCCTATTGGGTGTCTTCAGAACTCGTCAGTGCTGACATTCCGGGGCTGTAGGCAAGGCCGGAGGCAAGGTAGCTGTCCGGTCCGCAAATGTCCTATTCTTTCAGGAGGGAAAGTCCCTGCGGAGGCCACACCCTGCCCAGTTTTAGGGGGAGGTACTGCATGGCAAATACACCATGATGGTCGTGAAGCCAGATGTGGGATATGGCGCGGTTGTAGGTCCAGCCTAATGAGGGGGGACTCTACAAGCACAGCGGCCGGGGCAGCGGGGCTGCCCGGGGGAAATGCAGGTCCGCTGACAAGGGGGACCGTACCGTGGAAAAAACATCACGGGGAGTTAGCCTGGAGAGGGAACTATGCCCGTGGAGCCGACCCCAGTACAGAGCATTTGAGACTCGTAGTGGGTCTGGCCGCGAATTGCTCCACTGAATTTGCGGGTCAGAGGGCTGGGAGGAGAAACATCCAGGCAGCGACGCTCAGTGGCTGACCTAGGAGAGAAGGGGCACTGGATCAATTGGTGAAGGGCGCAAGGTGCAAGCGGAACACCCGGTCGGCTGTGCAGCATTAGGAGTTCTACCGGCTCGGACCTGACAAAACATGGGACTCAACCAACTCAACCCTCAGATTGTAAATCCTGGCAAAGGTATTGGGTGTTGCCCAGCCCGCTGCTCTGCAAATGTCTGCTAGGGAGGTGCCATGGCTCAGTGCCCACAAGGATGCCACACTTCTAGTAGAGTGTGCTCGAACCCGCAAGGGGGCGGGCATGGCCTGGGTGTGATAGGCTAAGGCAATAACATCTGTTTGGAGATGGCATTCCCTTTCAGTCGTCCGCCAAAGCAGCTGCTCTGAACATCTAAACCTCTGCGTGCGGTCCAAATAGGTACGCAAAGTACGCACCGGACACAACAACGAAAGGGCTAGTTTGCCTCCTCCCGAGGCAGCGCTTGCAAGTTCACAACCTGGTCTCTGAAAGGGGTCGTAGGAACCTTTGCCACATAGCCTGGTCGGGGTCTCAGTATAACGTGAGAAAGTGCCGGACCGAACTCCAGGCAGGTGTCGCTGACAGAGAATGCTTGCAGGTCTCCAACTCTCTTGATGGAGGCTAATGCGATCAGGAGGGCCGTCTTCAGGGAGAGAGCTTACCAAGGGACTTGCCATCTACTGTGTCGTGGTGGAAGATTTACGGACACATACACCTTCAAGGTGGAGGGGGACAGCCTCCCCTCCAGCCTCTCCTGCAGGAATAGAAGCACTGACCAAGCTGTGCATCTCTGCAGGTCTTCGGCTTGGGAAGAACACCAATTCACGAACAAGCGCCACTTCAGGGCATAGAGCTGCCTGATGGAGGGAGCTCTGGCTTGGTTGATCGTGTCTACGACAGCAGGTGGTAGATACACTAGATCTTCCGCATCCCGTCCAGGGGCCAGACTTGGAAGTTCCAGAGGTCTGGGTGTGGATGCCAGAGGGTTTCCCGTCCCTGAGAAACAAGGTCCTTCCTCAGGGGAATGCTCTGGGGAGGACGGGGGGGTTCCAGTCCAAGCCCACACTCACAGCAGCCCGGGAAAGTATGTTGGCCATCTGTGCGTCCGCCTCCGAATGGGCGGGCTGGCCCAAAGGCGGCAGCCCAGTCGATTCTTCCGCGTCAGATTGCTGGACTCTCTCCGATGCATCGGTGATGTCATCATCCAAGCCCGGGGGCTCAAGGGAGTATGCCGTAAAGGTATAACAGTTTAAAACAATAGAATTGTCATATTTTCACATATAACAGGTATTATACACTTTTTCACTAAACTGGAAAACACTCTATAAAGCATTAAATGAGATATGATAACTAAAACATTTACATACCAGGTCCTCACATTTACTACGCAAAACGTGGTCACTTTTCTGAACACATAATTAATGCAATGTACAAGCATTTTGTGTACATTTTATATTTACCCTCTCTTGCACAATACAAGTTCTCACATCTCTAACACCATCTAACATCTAACACGTCTAATTTATAACTAGATTTAAATTACATAACATTTCTCCACTTGGCTACACATAATATAGCTTTATTAATATTCATTTAATATTGATGTTCATTTGGAATGAAATGAGTAAATTTTGTCAGAATTCTCATCTGAATTTCTTTCTGTCTATCTCTCTCTCTGTCAGTCTGTATGTCCATCCGTCTGTTTAGAATGATGAATAAAGTGGTGTAAGTGGTGAAATAAATTGAAAAAGGCTCAGGAAGGGGGGGGGGGGGGGGTCCAGACACCAGGCCAAGAGCATTAGCTGAGAGGGGCACCAAGCTTCGAATGTGGGCCCACAGCAGTTTTAAATAGGCAGACTGAGAAGTATTTAGCCTGAAGCTTAGCACAGATCAGCCAAGCATTCTGTAGATGCAATTACAGCACCATGACAGAGGAGTCACCCAGGGCAATATTAGGGTCACCGAAAAAGATGTGATTAGTAAGGCTAAAGAGGCAAGACGTGTTACATGAGAGAGATAGAGAGTTCCCATGAGATGTTATTTAAAGAATATTGAGAGAAATAGAATTCATCAAGTCACCAAAATAATGGAAGTATGGGGATTATGTAGTGGTTAAAAAAAGTTAACAATTAAAAAAAAATCTTATATTTGAGCTTTTTCAAAGTAGTGACTCTTTGTTTAGATTACAGACAGGGTTGGGGAGTAACTAAATACATGTAACATGATTAAATATTTAAAATACAAAATATAAGTAACTGTATTCCACTACAGTTACAATTTAAATAACTGGTAATTAGAATACAGTTACATTCAAAATGTATTTTGATTACTGAAGAGATTACTTTGCATTTTATTGTCATTTCTTTAATTGAATATTAAGTTCTTTCAGATGGAAAACATTTTATACATATATATTATACGATCCAAAGTGCATTTGAACAGCGGTGAAACACTTTCTTATGATGTGTTACATTCATACGAGCAGACAGAGAAGTTTGAAGTTGATTAGAAGAAACAGAAATAAACCTTGTGCGAATTGTCAGCTTTACGCTAAGCTAAAATGCTTTTTCTAGCCATTTTTCATACACGTAACCAGGCATGATCAAATTTTTTATCATGAAAATTCACAATGGATCATAATTTCTTTTTTTCTAGTAAGACCTTTGATATTAAGGCAAAAATAATTTTCTTGATAATACTTTTTGTATGGTTTTCCTGTAAAAAATATCTAAAAATCCTTAAGGCAAGATAAAGTTGATTTATCTTGTTTTAGAAACAACACTGCATAAGATATTTAGGTTTTTCAGAGAATGTATTTTTAAAGTGTATTTTGTCTTACTGTACTGGCAGTTTTATAGTCAAAACAAGTGAAAAATTCTACTAGTGCTGAACAAGTAATCCAAAGTATTTAGAATACTGACCTTGAGTAATCTAATAGAATACATTACAAATGACATTTTATAGCATGCATTCTGTAATCTGTAGTGGAATACATTTCAAATGCAACCCTCCCAACACTGATTACAGCTCTGCATTCACTGGGAATTCCCTCAATCAACTTCATGAGTTTCATCCTGAGATGCTTTTTAAAATGCATGCTGTACATTTATTAGCTGCTTTGACTTCACCATCCAGTGCAACTCACTCTATTTTTTTTTCTCAACTATTTTTATTTATTTTTTACTAATTACAATTAATTACAATTTTAGTTTTGTAAAGAGATTCAATGGCACAATTTGTAGTGTTCTTCGCCACTAATTTCAAGCATTTAAGTATATTTTTTTTGTGATTGCACAAAGCGCAGAGCTACGCGCTTCGACCATGCAAAACGTCTTATCCGATTTTCATGCAAGCACTAATTCTAAGTTCGGTTTTCGTGCCCAGTGGCGGGTTTAAGCATGGGCAACATAGGTAGCCGCCCGGGGCAGCATCTTGCCAGGGAGGGCACATGGTCCTTGCTGAGGGCGGCACAGACCTCCTCCCCATAACCTGAAGGGGGGTTCATCCAGGGAGCCATACAAGATAGAACCACCACTGTTTGTGCCAGCACAAAATATAAGTGGCCGTGGCTGGGAGTGGTTGCACTATGGTGGGTGTATACGAGCAAACTGTGGGTATGTAAATAAATGGCCGCAAAGCAGAACATGCTATTTTCCTGAGAAAAAGGTAATTGTGATAAAACGTTTCAATACCACCATCTTATCTCCGTGCAAAGTTTAAACTCAGTTTCTGCATTTGCAGCTTGGAGATTCCACCAGCAGTTGGTAATAAAGTCCAAACTCTGAAAATACTTAATCTAATCTGTATTAGTAATTTTCCACCTGTTGTCACAGATTGATTTTTAAGTAACAGCAAATGGAGTGGATTAAAAAGAAGTTGAAGAGGGTAAAATATTTGGATTTGGGAAGATCGTTATACATAACTAGTTATTTATTTTAATAATTTTTTATTGTAGTTTTGTTTAATTAGATGTCTAATTTCAATACATTCATTAAATTGTTCAAAGCCAAAATCGACCAGTAGAAGTAAAATGTGTGCCAATACAATTACACTTAATACAAGCCATGATTTGTGTGTCAGTAGATGAAAATGATAAATAATATTAAAAATGTCCATAATTTAACATGCATCCAAATTTTGATGAGAACCACATTTTCCATGTGTATAAGAGGAGCATGTCACTGTCAAAGAAATGTGCCTGACATTCATATTCTTTCTGAATTCATTCTTATTAAGCACATTTTATGATACCAATGAGGTAGTTGAGGTTGCTGATTTAAATTAAGTTATTGAAAACCAGTCTTGACAAACACATTTGGAGATTTCTGCCTTCCCCATTGAAGTAGATAGGAGCTCTGCATGGGCTACTGGCATGACTTGAAAAAACATTGTAAAAAACATTGGTAAATTCACGGTAAATAAAAATAAAATACCCTGGTAGCTCTAGTAGCCAGAAATGTACCATTATAAATACAGTGACTATGTTACAGCCATCAAAGGATTTCATTTTAGTGCCTGTATATTTTGCAGTTAAACCATTTACATTATATCATTATATAATGTTAATACTGTATATCAACATAGTGGAACTACAATGAATCCTCTTAAATTTTCACTTTGAAATGTATTGTTTACAGTACAGGTGAAACTCGAAAAATTAGAATATCGTGCAAAAGTTCATTAATTTCAGTAATTCAACTTAAAAGGTGAAACTAATATATTATATAGACTCATTACAAGCAAAGTAAGATATTTCAAGCCTTTATTTGATATAATTTTTATGATTATGGCTTACAGCTTATGAAAACCCCAAATTCAGAATCTCAGAAAATTAGAATATTACATGAAATCAATAAAAAAAAGGATTTTAAATACAGAAATGTCGGCCCTCTGAAAAGTATAATCATGCATATGTACTCAGTACTTGGTTTGGGCCCCTTTTGCATTAATTACTGCCTCAATGCGGCGTGGCATGGATGCTATCAGCCTGTGGCACTGCTGAGGTGTTATGGAAGACCAAGATGCTTCAATAGCGGCCTTCAGCTCTTCTGCATTGTTTGGTCTCATGTCTCTCATCTTTCTCTTGGCAATGCCCCATAGATTCTCTATGGGGTTCAGGTCAGGCGAGTTTGCTGGCCAATCAAGCACAGTAATACCATGGTCATTGAACCAGGTTTTGGTACTTTTGGCAGTGTGGGCAGGTGCCAAGTCCTGCTGGAAAATGAAGTCAGCATCTCCATAAAGCTTGTCTGCTGAAGGAAGCATGAAGTGCTCTAAAATGTCCCGGTAGACGGCTGCGTTGACTCTGGACTTAATAAAGCACAGTGGACCAACACCAGCCGATGACATGGCTCCCCAAACCAACACAGACTGTGGAAACTTCACACTGGACTTCAAGCATCTTGGATTGTGTGCCTCTCCATTCTTCCTCCAGATTCTGGGACCTTGGTTTCCAAATGAGATGCAAAATTTGCTCTCAAATTTGGAATTTGAGAGCGTTTGAGACGCTTCTGACGTTGTTTGTTGTTCAGGAGCGGCTTGACAAGAGGAATACGACATTTGAAGCCCATGTCCAGGACCCGTCTGTGTGTGGTGGCTCTTGATGCAGTAACTCCAGCCTCAGTCCACTCCTTGTGAAACTCCCCCCACACATTTGAATGGCCTTTTCCTGACAATCCTCTCCAGGCTACGGTCATCCCTGCTGCTGGTGCACTTTTTCTTCCACACTTTTCCCTACCACTTAACTTTCTATTAATGTGCTTTGATACAGCACTTTGAGAACATCCAACTTCTTTTGCAATTACCTTTTGAGGCTTTCCCTCCTTGTGGAGGGTGTTAATGATGGTTTTCTGCACAACTGTCAGGTCAGCAGTCTTCCCCATGATTGTGAATTCAACTGAACCAGACTGAGAGACCATTTAAAGGCTCAGGAACCCTTTGCAGGTGTTTTGGATTAATTAGCTGTTTAGAGTGTGACACTTTGAGCCTACAATACTGAACCTTTTCACAATATTCTAATTTTCTGAGATTCTGAATTTGGGGTTTTCATAAGCTGTAAGCCATAATCATAAAAATTATATCAAATAAAGGCTTGAAATATCTTACTTTGCTTATAATGAGTCTATATAATATATTAGTTTCACCTTTTAAGTTGAATTACTGAAATTAATGAACTTTTGCACGATATTCTAATTTTTCGAGTTTCACCTGTATATCCATAATATTGTCAGAAGGCCACATGATGACCTAAAGTCCATCAATTTAGGTCCTTACAGGTGCAATTGCTAATAAAATAATATGTAGACATATATAATAATATGTAACATGTAACATGACAGTAAATAATGCAAAAAACATTAACTAAACAACAGAAAATTTACCATAAAAAACAATGTTAACTGCTGAAAAAAACTATTTAACTGTTTTTCACTGTAATATTAACGTCTAGGATGTAACCTCCGTTCCCTGATGGAGGGAACGAGACATTGTGTCGAAGAAGCGACACTAGGGGTCTCTCTTGAGAGCCATTCGTATCTCTGATCTATGAGAAAAGGCCAATGAGAAATTGGCAGACAGAATTTGCATATCCCGCCCCCGGACATACGGGTATAAAGGGAGGGAAATGCATCTGTTTCATTCAGGATTTTTCTGAGGAGCCGACAATGAGGATCGGCCGCAACAGTGGCTCGGTTCAGTGACATGGCCAGGAGGACACAACGTCTCGTTCCCTCCATCAGGGAATGGAGGTTACATCTGTAACCTAGACACAGATCTCTCGCCTTCAGCCCACGACTGTTCCCCGGCCGGCCAGCCAGTTCTCACGAGTCCAGAGGACGCCTCCATGGGACCTCCTCCTCAGTCACTAACCCGCCCCCTGCTGGGTGTGTCTTCTCTCAGAACCAGAGCCTCAGGACGCACCCTTACCTCCCGATGCCACACTACCTGCTCTGCCCCGCTGGGTATGTCAAAAGTAATCGTCCCCTTAGTGCCCCTAGCTTGGAGTTTGGACGCATGGCTCTCACTTCCCAATCCGTCACACTGGCTGGCCAGGACCATTCGACTCGGTTATGCAATTAAATTAGGGAGGACGGGAAACTAGTCACTCTAGTGGCCCCCTATTGGCCCACTCGGATTTGGTTCTCGGATCTCGTACTCCTCACGAAAGCCCCTCCCTGGCAAATTCCCCTGAGGAAGGACCTTCTTTCTCAGGGACAGGGCACGCTCTGGCATCTGCACCCAGACCTCTGGAACATCCACGTCTGGCCCCTAGATGGGATGCGGAAGATCTAGCTGATCTACCACCTGCTGTCGTTGTCTACCAGGCAACTTTACACCCTGAAGTGGCGCTTGTTTGCAAATTGGTGTTCTTCCCAGGCTGAAGACCCACAGAGGTGCACAGTTAGGTCAGTGATCTCATTCCTGCAAGAGAGGTTGGAGGGGATGCTGTCCCCCTCCACCTTGAAGGTGTATGTAGCTGCTATCACGGCCCACCATGACACAGTAGACGGAAAGTCTTTGGGTAAGCACGACTAAATTATCAGGTTCCTAAGAGGCGACCGGAGGTTAAATCCCTCCCGGCCAAGCCTGTTCCCCTCCTGGGATCCTCTCGGGCCTTCAGAGACCCCCCTTCGAGCCGCGAGAATCAGTCGGGCTCAAGGCCCTCTCTCAGAAGACGGCCCTCCTGATCATGCTCGCCTCCATGAAAAGGGTCAGGGACCTGCAAGCATTCTCTGTCAGCGACACCTGCCCAGAGTTCGGTCCCTCAAACAATTTATGTGATCCTAAGACCGCGACCGGGCTACGTGCTCAAGGTTCCTACCACTCCCTTCAGGGAACAGGTTGAGAATCTGCAAGTGCTGCCCCGGGAAGAGGCAGGCCCAGCCCCTTCATTGCTGTGTACATGCTTTGCATATCTACTTGTACCGCACACAGTGCCTTAGACGTTCTGAGCAGCTCTTTGTCTGCTTTGGTGGACAGCGGAAAGGGAATGCTGTCTCCAAACAGAGGCTTTCCTTTCCACGAGCGTGGCCCGTGGTGGCAGATTTGCGGTTGGGCAGGATGTGAAATATGGCCTCCATCTGCTTCTTCACCGCTGAGAACTGCTGGGCGAAGTACTCGACGGTATCGCCAAAAAGACCAAACTGGGAGACAGGTGCGTCGAGGTGGCGTGTCTTGTCCAATTCGCGCATCTCAACCAGGTTCAGCCATAGATGTTGTTCCTGAACCACAAGAGTGACCATCGCCTGACCTTCGTGGCCCTGAGGGCGAGGTCGGTCGCTGAGCGCAGTTCCTTCAGCACGTCGGGATCAGGATTACCCAAGTGCAGATCTTTAAGTGCCTTGGCCTGGTGGACTTGCAGAAGGTCCATGGCATATAGGGCAGAAGCGGCCTGTCCAGTGGTGCTGTAGGCTTTGGAGGTCAGTGAAGACGTCATCCTACAGACCCTGGAGGGGAGCACAGGGCGATCCCGCCAGGTGGCGGCGTTCTCGGGACATAGGTGGATCGCAACCGCTCTGTCCAACTGGGGGACCGTCGTGTACCCGTGGGCCATTCCAACGTCGAGGGTAGTGAGAGTGGATGAGCGTATTTTGTACTTTCTTTACAATAATTTACAGAAAAATTATATTTATTAATATGTTTATTAGTATTTTTTTTTCACCGTATAGGGTAATTATTAAAAGCTTTTCACTGTTTCATTTTCCATTCTTTTCATACAATTAAATTGTACAATTGTACAATTGGAAAATACAATTCTTTTTTTTTTTTTTTTTTACTACAGTGATAGCTTTCAGGGGAATTATCAGCAAGGCTACTGAGTTGACTTGTCTTATCTTATCGGACCATACTAAATTCAGTGTATAAAAATATTATATTCTCTACATTTGTTCCATGGTAAACCTTTGAAAACACATGCATTTTTTTAAACAAACACATTCTCTTAATTTCTCACTAAATTTGCATTGTGCAAATATTCATAAACCACTCCTTCAACATGGCAAAATAAAATAAAAAATTCTCCAGTAACCCTCCATAAAACGTATTAAATTTCCCACACATCTCTGAATGAGGAAGAATAGCTGCAGTGTTGACCTTCCTCTTAGGGTGCCTTCCTGCATGCGCAACATAACTAATGGCATTTATGCAGGGAGGCAACAATTCTTTTGTCCATTTTGCAACAACTTGTTATCTTTCTTTCAGTATTGCTGTTATTTTTCACACTCTGATCTATGTTTATGCAAAAGGAAAGCAACTCAAAGAATGTTATGTAAAGCCGATCCCAACATACTTTTACCACAGCTGGTATGTCTTGCATAAGAGTCACAGAATTTCATCTAGTGGGAACCAGCTCTGCCAATCCACTGGCCTCTAAAACTCAGATTTCCCAGGCAGTAATATCTCCTGCCGCTGCCAGCAGTGGATTAGTAGCGATTGAGGTTACTGTCCTGGATTTCCGTAAAGAATGGAACAGAAAGAGATCGCTCAGAATTAGTGCTCAATTCATGAAAATGTGATATGTAACACTCGGGTCAAAGTACAATGTCCTTACATCATTTTGTGGCCTTTCAACATTTGAATGTACAATGAAACATCACACTAAGGAGAAATCTGTGAAAGGTTCTCTAAATATTCTGTTGAAATAAGATTCAAAAGAACAGTTCCCCATCTGTCGCTCATTTCGACGTTGTGTCGAAGAAGCGACACTAGGGGTCTCTCTTGAGAGCCTCTCACATCTCTGAACTTTGAGAAAAGGCCAATGAGAAATTGGCAGACAGAATTTGCATGTCCTGCCCCCGGACATATGGGTATAAATGGAGGGAAATGTATCTGTTTCATTCAGAAATTTTCTTCGGAGCCGACCGGTTGTGTGCGCAGCGAGCTGAGAGTCCCATTTGGTTTCCACTTCATCTCCGGCATCAGCGTATTCTGATGGATCTACGGTGCATATCAGGCTCTCTCCTTCTCTGCACGGTAGTGCAGCTTTGCCCCTGGGCGATTCAACAGCGCAGATTAAAAGAGAAATTTTCCTAAAAGAGTATTTTTCTCTAAAAGAGCAATACACAGCAACGTTGAATGTCCTTTTCAGGACGCGTCTTTATAAAGATGCCTTTCCACCCCTGTGTAGTTCCTGGATGCGGTCGAGAGCTCTCTACTCCTGATGGTCACAGGCGCTGCCTTGTGTGTCTGTGCCGTGATCACACCGAGGCAGCGTTTGTGGATGGTTCGTGTTTTCACTGCGAAAACATGACCATGGCAACGTTGCGGTCGCGGCATTCATTCCTCAGAAGGAACGCCACTCCAGCTGCCCCCCACATCACTCCTTCTTCCCACGGGATTGACGACGACCTGGCTGGCGATGGAGGCGATTTGGGGATGGCAGTGGGCTCGGTTTGGGCGGGTATGTCCATACGAACCACCCGCCCCCTCCATGCCGTTGACTTCTGTCTGGGCTCGAGGCAACAGCGGCTCACCTCACGGTCAGCCTGCCTATCCTCTTGAGCCCCTCGAGCTGGATGAGGTCGCCGATGAGTGGTCCGGCGTCTGATGCTAAAGACTCGATTGGGCTGCCACCTTCGGGTCAGCATGCCCAGATGTCCGACATGCTCGCCCGGACTGTCGTCAGCGTGGGGCTGGACTGGAACCCTCCGTCCTCCCCACAGCCTTCGCTGCTGGATGATTGGTTCCTCGGGTCTGCGTGACGCTCGCAAAATTTTTTAATGTAATTGACATTTATTGTAACATTGCCTTACAAATAAGGAAAAATTACACATATGTACATGTCATGGCACACTGCGCATATTTATGCCTGCGCATATTTCTGACTGTGGAAGATGAACCCCCCCCCGCCACCGGTTCCTGACGAGTTTGTGGAGGTCACCCTTCACCGCCCATCATTGTGCCTCTCGCTCATCCACTCTCACTACCCTCGACGGCGGAGTGGCCCACAGGTACACGACAGTCCCCCAGGTGGACAGCGGTTGCTATCCACCTATGTCCCGAGAACGCCGCCACCTGGCGGGATCGCCCTGTGCTCTCCTCTAGGGCCTGTAGGATGATGTCTTCACTGACCTCCAAAGCCTACAGCGCCACTGGACAGGCTGCTTCTGCCCTGCATGCCATGGCCCTTCTGCAAGTCCACCAGGCCAAGGCACTTAAAGATCTGCTCTTGGGTAGTCCTAATCTCGATGTGCTGCAGGAACTGTGCTCAGCGACCGACCTCGCTCTCAGGGCCCAGCTCTCACCACCTGCGTCGAGCACCCAGCAGGAAGCGCACGCCCCCGGTCTCACGTACCCCTTCGATGACCCGGAAGGCTCCCATGCATTCCTGAGACGACAAGCCAGGGACCAAGACATTTGCTCCGGAGCTGGTAAGCAGACCACTCCGTCCCCCAGTGGAGGGCCAGGAAGAGGCTCCTAGGCCATATGGCGTCCTCCCCGGCAGTCGCGCCACTGGGGTTGATGCATATGAGACCGCTTCAGCACTGGCTCTAGGCTCGAGTCCTGAGACGAGCATGGTGCCGCGGCATGCACCGTGTGTTCATTACCCCCACCTGCCCTCAAACTTTCAAACCCTGGACAGTCCTTTGCTTTCTACAGACAGTAGTCCCTTTGCAGCAGGTGTCCCGACACGTCCTGGTCACCACAGACGCCTCCAATCTGGGTTGGGGCGCCGTGTGTAATGGGCACGCAGCCGCGGGCCATTGGAAAGGGGCCCCGCTGCGCTGGCACATCAATTTCCTACAGTTGTTGGCTGTACGTCTTGCCCTGCAGAGATTTCTCCCGCTAATTCAGGGCAAGTACGTCTTGATCTGGTCAGACAGCACCACCACGGTAGTGTACATAAATCGTCAAGACGGCGTACGCTCCCGCTACATGTCACAACTCACCCGTCGTCTCCTCCTTTGGAGCCAGCAACAACACAAGTCGCTGCCTGCCACTCACATCCCGGGCAACCTCAACGTGGTAGCGGACACGCTATCATGACAACGCTTGCCCAGCAGAGAGTGGAGGCTTCACCCCCAGTAGGTCCAGCTCTCGGGCCTTCAGAGGCCACCCTTCGAGTCGCTAGAATCAGTCGAACTCAAGGCCCTCTCCCTGAAGACGGCCCTCCTGATCGTGCTCGCCTCCATCAAAAGGGTCAGGGACCTGCAAGTGTTCTCTGTCAGCGACACCTGCCTGGAGTTCGGTCCGGCAGACATTCATGTGATCCTTGCAGGTGCGAGCACACTCGACGAGAAGTGTGGCATGCTCGTGGGCAGTGGCCAAAGGTGCATCCCAAGCAGACATATGCAGAGCAGCGGGTTGGGCAACACCCAGTACCTTTACGAGATTTTACAATCTCAGGGTTGAGTCGGTTGAGTCCCGTGTTTTCTCAGGTCTGAGCTGGTAGAAATGGCGACACTGAGGTAATTTATGCTCCACCAAGTTGTGATGCATTAGATACAGTCATTGTTTTGACATATTTTTTGTAATTCTTACAAAACTCAAGAAAATATTCTGGTAATATTTTCCCACAAATGATTACAAAATCTTTTCAGTTATTTGATGTATTATAGACAAAATTATCTTTAATTTGATAAGTCTTGAATATGCGATTGATTGCAATTAATTTAATTTATTAATTGGCACTACGTGTAAATAATTCACACACACACACACAAAAAAACTTTTAAGAATATTTTTACGTTTTATCGTGATCAAATCTTTGAAGCTCCAAAAAGCACATAAAGTCAACATAAATGCAAACAATACGACTCCAGTTTTTGAATCCATATGATAGGTGTGGGTGAGAAAAAGAGCTGTTTAAGGTGGAGATTTATAGTTAAAAAAGGACTTAAATATGAATCTGTTTCTCACCCACACCTATTATATCACTTCTAAAGACATGCATAGTCATATTGATTACTCTTAAACTGCCTCCTCCTCCACGCGTGACCTTACCAATCATCCCTCTCATGAGCGCATCACATGTACGGAAGTGAACATTTGTAGTAAAAAAGTATTTAAGTATTGTTTTGTTGAAAACAAAATCAAATCAAATAAATCGTTTGAGTTCAGAAGAACTTTATTTGTCGACTGGAGTCATGTGGATTATTTGATGCACCTTAAATATGCATTTTGGACCATCAAAAAAAGTACATTCACTTGCATTGTTTAAAGGAAAAGGACTGAAATGACATCCTAAATTCTGTTTTGATGAAGAAAGAAATTCACATCATCACAGTAAATTATCAGCAAATTTTCATTTTTGGGTGAACTATTCATTTAAAGTCCCCAGAGAGCAAGCTAAAGTGACTTCACCAAGGAAAAAATCCTTTCAATATTATTTAGTGGTGGGAAAAAAAAACACTCAAGAGGAAACTGAACTTTTGTTTTATGATCTATGTACATAATCCAATATTATTTAGTGGCTTGAGCAAAAACCGTTTAGCACAGGTAATTGTTTTGGCTTCTTCCCCCTGTTTCACGTTGCATGTAAACTGCCATAAGTAAATTGGGACTAAGATATTTTCTTGACAAGTTTTGTGAGATTCACCCCTTCATTTTTAGCTATTTGTTGACCCTTCTACAGCTACTTGATGCCAAGGGAAAGGTCTTGACTTGACTAGAAGGTTCGGATTTTTGCTAGAACAGCTATTAATAAAGATTACATGCTCCCACATTCTGGTTACCATTCACCAGTAGTACAATTTGAAACATTGTATACCCTAACAGAAAACGGGGTAGTTTACAGTTTAATAGTGTCTAAAAAACATGTTTCAATTTGATGATAAATTGTGTACATTGATAGCTAAATACAAATTTGCATGCAGGAAGTGGTAGTGACCAAACTTTTTTCAAGACTTTGTAAATAATGTCAGTTTATTTCTTCATGGACCCTACTGTAAGTTTTTAAAGTGTGTGTGGAATTCAGACATCATACTGAATAATTCACATTAACACGCCCTGTTCATGAAATATGTAACGCAGCACACAGCCACTGGAATGCATCCGCACAGATGCATTTATTCATTTCCCTCTTCCTACTTTATTATTTATAACATAAATACTGATCTTTTTTAACTTTTGAGTAGCTATAAGCCCTCAAGACCCAATAATTTGATCTAGCGAGCACAATTAGGCAACCGCTCCTTGTAGTTTGAAAACTTAAGGGGAATTCACTAAGAATCTATTGCACCTGCTGATAGTGTTGTTTATTTGCACATGCTGTCTGCATTAATTCCGTTTATAAGACACAATGTATGATAAGCCTAATTTACATAGGCAATGACAATATCTTAATTTAAATAAAGAGAAGTGCTATGCCAGTGCATTTAGTACCTGCTTAATTTGGGGTACATTTAAGGTGTTTAGTGAATAAGAAGCAGGTGTTTTTGCTGAAATACAACTGTTTATTGAATTTGCCCCCAATTTACTATTATTATTATTATTATTATTATTGTTGTTGTTATTCTTGAAATGCTCTCTAAATTATGCCAGTAAGTTTTTTTTTTTACTCTGGTTTCTCTTTTCATTTCTAATAGGTTTCCAAGGAACATGTGGCATTCATAAATCATATAACTCACATTACACTGTTCTTGATGTAATGCAGCAGAATGCTACTGAATGCATCTGCATGGAGGCTTTTTTAAATGTATACACTGCATTCATTCCAATGCCAATCTATTGTAACAAATTCTCATATCCCCTCCAATTATTTGTGGCTATAAGCTCTCATGGTCCATTGATTTGTTCTAGCAAACATAATTAGGCAACCATGCCTCATATTTAGAAAATTAAAACAGTATGTCCTGTCTATTTCTACTTATGTTTCTTGCATGCTGTGGTAGATGGCTTCTTTAACTATATTCTTATAATGATCAGGGATGTGCACTGATATTTTATGGGGCAGTGGCCCAAACTTAAGAAAAGGATAAAAAAAGATTCACTCTATGCTGCATATGGAATTTACTAATAAACTAACTATTATATAATTAACCAGAGGTCTTTATATTGCATACAAGGCCTACATCTAAAACAATTATATATAATTCATAATTAGGAAATATATAATTTTATTTCCATTTAAGTGCTGAATCCCAAAGATGGCAAATAATTCACATTTGCATTTCCTGTTCATTATTTGTGTAATGCATCAGGCAGCTATTGGAATGCATCTCCATTTGCATTTACATTTCCTCTTCCTGCTTTCTTAATTTACTTAATGCCAATGCAATGAATTCCCATATTCCACACTTGTTCGAGTGGCTCCAAGCCATCATGGCCCATTGATTTGATCTAACAAGAATAATTTTTAATACAGAAGCTGTGCACTCTATGTATTGATGTTTATTGCATGCAGAGGGGGGTGACTGCTTGTGCCCATGCATACCAACGATGTGCTAACAAGCACAGACGGGCACTGATTAGATGCTAATGCACTTACTCCGGTAAGCGGGGTTAAGTGCATTGTGTATTATAGTAATACAGTGGATTTGTTGATCTGTGTCAAAGAGAGAATGAGTGAATGACCTGGGCTGGCATTTGGAAACATGGGCCACAGCTGTGCATTTCATACGCCCCTGAGTCCACCCGCCTGAGCCATCAGTGAAAGAGGCTTTGATACAACACTAATAAGCCATTGTCAAATCGAGGACACAGAAGATGAAGCTCAGAATGATTTGTTGGTCCAACGAGGTCAGAGCAGCTCACCTCCCAGTGTTATGACACAGAGGTAGTGCACTGTTAATGAAAAGGCCAGTTGCTTTTAATGGGACCATCAAATATTATTAATTTTATGTACTTTAAGTGCACTGCAAATTGCTCTCTATTAATAAAATGTTGACCACTCATTGTTTTTTACGTGAGCTTATTTGTAAGACATAGCCAGGTAAAACTGAATGAACATCATGAAGAATTTGGCCATAAAAATCATGGTAATGTGCCTAATTTATATAGGTAATGACAATGACTAAAGAGCAGCGCTATGTCAGGGCATTTAGTAACTGATTAAACAGTAGGTAAATTGTGGGTGGTTAGTGAATAAGATGCAAGACACAGACAGGTAAAACTGAACGAACATCATAAAAAATTTGGCCATAAAGCCATTCATTGTAATGTTTTGGTACACTTTAAAATAAAGTTCAATTGTTAACATTAGTAAAATAATTAGGTATCATGTACTAATAAGGAATTAGGTATTAATAATTGTAAATATTTTAAGGTGGTAAAAAATTGCACTTTCATAATTTTAAGCCTTACAATAATCAGTAAATAAGCTTAAAATGACTAGTAGAATTAACTCTTAGTGTTAAAATTCATTATGTTTAATATAACAACTAATTTGAGTCCCTTCACATGATTTAATTAAGTACATTTCATAAAAATTAGGCTTAAATACTAACTAATTAACAGGATTTAAGGAGTTTTTATTTTTAAATAGATAAATAAACAAGGCTTAAAAAGCTTCTTACAAATATTTCGTTACCATACTTTAAGTAGTTATCACATAGTACTTTTTACAGTGTGCAAGTGAATGGTGGCCAAAACCTTGAAGCTCCAATAAGCAGATAAAGGCAACATTAAAGTAATCCAAATGACTCAAGAGGTTTAATCAATGTCATCTGAGGTGATCCAGTTGGTTTTGGGTGAGAGCAGACCAAAACATACCTCCTTTTCACTGTATATCTTACCACTGCAATCTCTAGGCATGATTTCAAGCTCGATTACACTTACTAGAACTTTACGCAAATGCAGAGCACTGGATGACACAACAGGGCATGTAATCGTGCTTGAAATCACGATTGCCAAGGAGATTGCTGTCAAGATTTATAGTGAAAAAGGATTTACATTGACTGGATCGCTTTTAGATGACATTGATTAAACTACTGGAGTCGTATGGATTTAATGGACTTAATAATACCTTTTCTACCTTTTTGAGCTTCAAAGTTCTGATCACCATTCACTTGCATTATGAGGACTAACAGAGCTGAGATATTCTGAGATAGAAAATCTATGTTTGTGTTCTGCAGAAGAAAGTAAGTGAAGATGAGAAAATGATGAGAGAATTGTTATTTTGGGGTCAAATAACCCTTTCAAGAAGTGGAAAATGTGTATGATATACAGAAGTATCTTAGTAATGTTACTCTTGACAAGCGTAGATTTCTGAGATGCGCACAATAAACTGAGACTGCAAACATAGTCAAGACTGTGGTCATATGATTTTAACTTGAAATCACCAAGCGAAATTACTTGTGCTCATTGGATGATTAATCTTCCAAATATTTTTGTATAAGTGTATTACAGTAAGCGTATTTTGCATATTATAAGTGTACATTTTTACTTGAATATACTTCTGCGAGTGCAGTAAAGACAACATATACTTCTATATATTCAAGATCTATTCTCTAAAAGCAAGTCTAAATATCTTATATGCTGCTTCTCAGGTGAATGCATCATTTTGAAGGATTTTTTGATATTTTTAACATTATTTTCAACATTCTCAGACAACAATTTTTTCTTCTGCAGTATATCTGCTAAAGACAATGTATGTTGTTTTAAAATAAGCTTTAGATATTTATATTGGAAAACAAGGCAAAACAAATACAAACAATAAATGTATTTTGTTGCAGTGTATAATGGGGCAAAAACTACCCTCTCACACCTTTTTGTTCACTTCAGTCCATCTATAACTCTCCCTTATTAATAAAGCTGTTTATTGCCAGTTTCTTCACGATTAGAAATGCACAGTGACCAGAGGTTGGTAGTAATATGCTACATTTACTTGAGTAACTTTTTGGAAAAACATTTTTACTTTTAGGGTAGGTTTAAAAGTGGGTACTTTTTACTCTCACTCAAGTAAATTTCGAATGAAAAAAAAAATATATATTTTTAATTTGTTAATGTGCGCCATTCCTGTCGTTACATTACTGGGTTACATTTTAATCAATGTATAATTTATTGAGAGATTATTGAATGGGACTTTTACAACAGCGGAAGTTCACTGTATATTTTGACTAGTTTCTGACAGATAAATTTGCACTAAAATAGAGCTTGATTGGATGCACAGCCTTTGACGTCAACAACAAAAGATAATGGAAACTTTTTCTCCTCTCTTTTAAAAGTGGATAAGTGAGCCTGTTTATTTTGCTATTTTTAACTATGCCTGATTTGATGATTAGTAGCATATTCATATTTACATGTAAAACCCAAATCCAAAACACGTTTGCGAATAAATTTGAAGTAATCTTTAATCTAAATAACAAAAATGTTTATAGAAATGTACACAGCCCAACATCATATTCATTCCAACAGTATTTTACTGTAGGCAATCTGTTATAAGTCCCAGCATATTAAAACAATAATCATTGTTGTTTATGGTTTCAAAAATAGAAAGGAGATGAAATATATATCAGTCAGAGATTCTCCTGCTAGTCCAGACATATGACTCCTGCACATAAAAGTTTGTCAACAGACACTGTGACATAAGACAACAGGTGTTATCAATTCATTTAAGCTGAACATTGAGGAATTACAGCTGTCACCTGCCATATTCCATTGACATTGTTGAAACATTGTAGAAGTAATGACCATGTCCTTTTCCCAGAGCTAGCACACAGAGTGGAGACGCATCTATTGTTCCTGTAACAAAACTTCTAGTATATGTTTCCTTGCTTAGACATGTCAAGCCAAGCACCCCGGTAAGCTTGCGACCTTATAATCCTCTGGTATGTATATATTTGAAATAGTTTGGACCTCAGATGTATGCCTTGATAAGAATAGACCCTTGAATGATGGAAAGTAGTCTGATCTTGTGTTGGAAGCTTGGCTGGTTTTGAAGAAAGGGACTGCAGATGTTCTGTGATTACGGGGAATTTCAAATTCTTTTTATGTATTAATTATACCATTGTCCCAGACTAAGATGTTCATTCATTGAATTAGAAAATCCTTCATAAACATATTGATTATGACATAATCATGATAATCAAAGAGCAAAATAAACAAAAGAAATTTCATTATTTATTTTGTGATTTCAATACAAATGTTTTGTTTTAACTGTCTCAATGTTGTGGCCTAATTTGTTGCCACTAATACAGTTATTTTTTCCTTGTTTAATATAGCCTGTTTATGTGAAGGACTGTAAATGTTAATGTATATTTTTTATTTAAAAAAATCAGATTTTTACTTTCATTTACAATACAAATGTATATTATTTAATGTATGTTTATTATTGTAAAGTTTTTTTTTTTTCATTTTTATAATTTCCTGTCAAGCTGTAATTTCGTAAAAAAGTTGTTAATTGTGTGTATTTAATTCTACGAATTGATCAACTTAAACTCAATACAAATATTGAGATGTATGAAATGTCTGTTCAGGACAAAATTACAAAAATGTCTTTATTCTGCTGTCATAAATATATGTTAATGGTTGGACAGAGTAGACAAAGTAAACAAAATAGAAAAATTAAACACACTAGTGAGAGTGAAAAGTGTTTCAAGGAAGTTTATTTTCTAAATGTTCTCAGGGCCAAAAGTGCCCATTGTTATATCCTTTACAAGAATATAATATTGATATGCTGCCTCCTACAAAAGATTTGGTCTATACAAACATTCTTTTCCAGCAACCTGGCAAGTACAGTATATCTATCAAATATCTACAAAATGGCCATTGTGTGAAATAATAATAATAAAAATAAAAAAAATTAAAAGACAATTAGTACATAATATAATATAATATATTTTTGTAATATTTACATTTTTATTCCCATATATCAAGATGATAAAGCCAAAAAAAATGACAGAATGGGATTAATTACATTGGAAGTTTTGAAACACTGGCTGTGAAACACATATTGAGTCACACACAGCACATAAGCTACACATAAAGCTGCACATGAGCTACACATGTATTTTCTCAGGTGCTTAATGAGTTTAAATAGACAAGCAACTTATAGTTTCCATTGTCCAAATGGCCATATCAAATATTCATATGATACTGTTCATGTGTTCTACTTTCTATAGTTAACTTCCACATTGCTTCTACCTTAAATAGCAATGTCAAATGTAAATCACGTCAATTTCTGAAACATCACTTCCAACATGAGTAGTATATAGCATGTATAATACTGTATGTATGATGCATATGAGATTCTGATAGTTCGCCATTGTTGCACAGATATCGACATGTTATAATAGTCATTTGTATGAAAGCAGAACTCATTTGTCGTGTAATAAACAAAGAAATAAATATCGTGTGATAGTAAACATGTTGACAAGTGGAGAAATTTCATGTTATTTCACTCCAGTCATAAATTGGACTTGGTCCCTTTAAGAACTCCTCGTTTGCGCATGTGGGCTGGTTAGAGATGTGAAAACAGACATTGTGCAATAGAGCTCCCAGTTCCCCATCTCTCGCTCACTCGACTTTGTGTCGAATGAAGCGACACTAGGAGTCTTCCTTGAAGACCTCGGTTACCTCTGAACTTGAGAAAAGGCCAATGAGAAACTGGCAGACAGAATTTGCATGTCCCTCCCCCAGACATACGGGTATAAAAGGAGGGAATCGTGCATCTGTCCATTCAGATTTTTTCTTCGGAGCCGAGCGGTTGTGCGATCAGCGAGCTGAGATCACTTCTGTTCCACTCACCTCTGCAGAGCGTTTGCTGTTGGATATACGGCGCGCATCAGTGGCTTTCGCCTTCTCTGCACACTAGTGTAGTCTGCCCCTGGGTTCTTCGACAGCGCTTCTGAAAGTGTTTAATTTTCTCACAAAAGAGTATAATTTCTCTAAAAGAGCACACACAGCAGGCATTGAACGTCCTTTTCAGGACGCGTCTTTTTAACGCCCTTCCGCCTCTGTGTAGTTCCTAGATGCGGTCGATATCTCTCCGCTCCTGACAGTCATAGTCTAGTGTGTCTGGGCTACGATCACACTGAGGCGGCATTTGTGGTTTGTTCTGGTTCTTGTTGACAGCGGAAAGGGAATGCTGTCTCAAAACATAGGCTAGCCCACTTGCCATCAACGGCATCGCTTTGTCCTATCAGACCCAGGCCATGCCCGCCCCCTTGTGGGTTCAAGCACACTTGATGTTGCATCCTTGTGAGCACTGGCCAACGGCACCTCCCTAGCAGACATCAGCAGAGTGGTGGGCTGGGCAACACCCAATACCTTTACAAGATTCTACAATCTCAGGGTTGAGTCGTTTTTGTCCCGTATTCTCTCAGGTCCGAGCACGTAGAACTCGGTAATACGGAGCGACTGACCGGATGTTCCGCTTGCACATAGCGCCATTCCCTTCCAATGAGGGGATCATGTGTGCTCTTTCTCCCAGAAGAGTCAACTAAACTCACACTCCCTGAATGTGTTTCCTCCCTAGACCTCTGATCCGCGAATTCAGCTGAGGAATTCCCGACCAGACCAAAGCGGGTATAACTACTCTGTACTGGAATAGGTGCTCCACAGGGTTTGGCCATCATGGGTTAATCCCCCTGTGTGTATTTTCCGCTGTACGGTCCCCCTGTCAGTGGACCCACGTCTCCCTTGGGCAGTCCCCTCTGCTCCCCGGTTGCTTTGTTTGTAGCAACTCCTCGCTCGCTAGGTAGTATCTACCACAGCGCCACTTCCACATGTGGCCTGAAAACCCATGTGACGTATTTGCCACATTTAACCTCCCCCCAGCCTGGGCAGAATGTGGTCTCCCCTTGATCTTTCCCCTTGAAAGAACAGGAGTTGTAAAAGAACGCCTTCCCCAATGCATGTTGTAGTGTGAAAAGTCCCCGGCCACTTTAACTCTATGCAAGAAACATAGAGAGCACGGCTGGCATGGCCTGCTCCCATGCTTGGCATGTCGCTTAACCGCGACGATGGAGGGAACGAGATGTTATGTCCCCCTGGCCACGACACTGTTCCGAGCCACTGTAATGGCCGAACCTTATTCTCGGCTCCTCAGTGCAAAACCTGAATGGAGAGATGCACGATTCCCTCCTTTTATACCCGTATGCCCTGGGGAGGGACATGCAAAAACTGTCTGCCAATTTCTCTTTGGCCTTTTCTCAAGTTCAGAGGTAAACGAGGCCTTCAAGAAAGACCCCTTAGTGTCGCTTCATTCGACACAATGTCTCATTCCCTCCATCAGGGAACAGGGGTTACAATAATAACCTAAAAGTTTTGTTCATCGGTAAATAATTATTTGGGTAATTATCAAAATTCTACACAAAATGTTATTAAATTGCATTAAATATGTGTTCAGAAGTGTTGTATGTTAAAATGTAGTGTTTGATATGGATCATTTTTGAAGGATGCATATGGATTTCATGCTTGAAGTTTGACCAAGTTTTGTGCACACATGTGAGAGCTGGGTATGTACATTATGAATGAATCATATCTTATTTAATGATTTCTATCCCAGAGTGTTTTCCAGTTCAGTGAATAACTGTAATATGTGTACAGGGCAGGGCTACTTGATGTTGCAGACGTGATAACATGGCATAATGAGGTAGGAATGGCAACATGGCATAACATGGCCGCTGAGGACTCAGGATCTGGGGCAGAAGATGGCACTTGTTCGTTGGCCATGACGAGGGGCCTCGGCTCTGTGGCCATGATGTGGGGCTCCGGCTCAGCAGCAATGACATGGGGAACCCTGTCTAGGTGGCCATGACGTGGGTAACCCTGGCTTGGCAACCACTGTAGGAGAGCATAGTTTCTCATCAGCCTCTCTTACAGTGAAAGAAGAACCACTCATCTGCAGGGCGAAGTCAATGTATTGCGCCAGACTGAAGGTACTCTGACCGCCAGTCAGAACACTCTCTCATTCAAGACTGCCCAAAAGAAGTGTTTAAGGGCTCACCCTTTAAACCCAACCTGGTCGGCCAAAGTGCAAAAGTCTTCTATGTATACCTCCAGGGGGATGATTCCCCTGACGTAGGTGCATGAGCTGAACGGCTGGGTCCATAGTGTGGGTCAGGTATTCTGTATTTTGTAATGTGCTGGCAATGACAGGTGATGATGTGACGAACCCAAGTGCAGTTTATTTATAAGCGTGAAATCCAAAAACCGTAAACAAAAACAAAACATTGACTTGACTTGGAAATGTTACAACAAAAATACCTGACAAAGGACCATGACAAACATGAGGTTATATACACATGGACAAGGGTAACAATACAATCAATGAACAGACAGAAATATAAACAAGATAAAAAGACTAATAAATTTAAATCAATGACAAACTGGAACTTATAATGAGATAAGACAATAAACCAATGAAAACAAGACACATGAACATGGAGGGAAACTCATGTTCATGTGTCATAGAATGGGAACTTGACTTCCAAAATAAAAGACATGAATTTTAAGAAATGGTAATAGTTCATATATTTCCTCTTTTTTCTTTTTTTTTAACAAAACAATTTTTACAAAACAGCAACAACTATAAAACACAATATTCCATTTGTATTCCACTCTAAAGTTTCCACTTAAATTCAAATTTAAATGCAGCCCTTTCTGGCCAAATGAATCAGGTTTATGAGGCAGTATATACTGATTAAGCAGACTGTGAATAGAATGGCTCTGCAGTTGAATCCACTTGCCAGAACAGAGATAGAGATCAGGGGTAAAAACTTCACACAGCAAGCCATGAATTACATTAATCTGAGCAGTTAAAGTGTTCTTCCAGCCACTCTTATCTTGTGTTTTATCAGAAATACTTCAAAGTGCTGAAGTTTCTTAGAACATTTTTATTTTAATGTCAGAAAGAAAAGAAATCTGTAATGACTCTTATCATTGTAACTGAAAAAAGTTACGTATTTTGCCTGATTGCGCAGAAATAATATGCAAAAGGTTGAATAGGTTTACAGTGGGGTCCAAAAGTCTGAGACAACTAGTGAAAATACTTTTTGCTTCCTTTCTAATTTTATACACACTTTGTCATTAATTATCATATTATAAGCATAACGTTTCAGAATTTCTCAGAATTTGTAACGTGCTCCTTAAGGTTTATCTTTCAATTTTAACAAGTTTGTGTGAAACCTGATGCTCGATGGTAAAATGTTACACATTTGCTTACATTTGATTAGTGACCCAGAAATAGTGCAGAATCTTAAATATTTCTTATTAGTCTTACATCATAATTGAAACTTAAAAGTTTCTGTTTAAATTAGATTTTGAATACCAGATTTTCAATGAGTACTTTCAATCTGCACTCTATGTATTCTACTGTGAAATCTTTTGTTTACCCCACAACCATGTCACATTCTTTAAGCATAACTTGTCTTAATGTTCAGGGTCAATCATGTTAATGTCAGCATCCAAATATAATCCTAATTCAATAATCGTAGTCATGGTATAAGGGAGCTCATTAATACTTCTTATACAGTATCAAATTGCAGTGCATGCCAATTCTTTCCATCGGGATTTTTCCAGGTCTTACGCCCTCATGAGAATCAGTGCAGACCATGACCTTAGGGGCAACACTTCAGCCCAGCTGTGCAGCTGGAAGAGGCCTGTGTGCCCCCCAAACACTCAGGTTTCTCGAGATGTGAACCCTCCAATGAACTGATCCATTTAAAATTGGACATGCTTTGGAAAATGTAGCATGCCCATTCCTGAATAACAGCTTAATTTCCATTGCCATTCCTCACTGGCTTCAGTTCACATGTATAAGAAAATAATCCAGCATCATTGAATGACTGACGCCAATGGCACACATGTTGAAGCCCTGTGAGGCTTGAACTGTTTACATGACCATTTTTCATGAAAAACAAGAGAGTGATATTACTGGTTGTGCATGTCATTTAGAAGTGGAGTGTGTATGTTTATCACTGTTAAAATGTTAATTGTTAATGTTCAAAAACCATTAGATGTAAACCATACATAGGTTGACTTTCTGAAAAGTGTAAACATTGTTGTTCTGTAGCACTATCAGAACTCTGCTCTGTTTGTTTGAGTGGCCCATGTCGACTTCTGGCTCAGAAAATGGTGTGTGTTTGGGGTAGGAATACCTGTTTGGCAGAACAATGGAATTTTTTTCTAAATCACTAACCATATGCAACTAATATCAGCGCATAACTCATTTCACACCATTTATGCTACAGATATGAATGATACCTCAAATTGGCTTGTTTGCAATTACATTTTGAAAAATCCCATAGATTCACACTGAAGGACAGTCCCAAACCATATTTACTGTATGGATTAGAGTCTGCTATTTGACCTGAGCCTGGTGGGGCCTGGGTCTCAGTAGAGAGCAGTGCTAGCATTTCAAGAAGAACTTTGGGTTTCGGTTTGTAATAAAAAAATACATTTGTCTACATAACTTAAATGACTACATGCACACACTCACAGACACGCACGCACAAACGGACGAATTAAGGGCTGTTCACACCAGCCGTTTTCCTATTGTTTTTCTATGTAAACACTCTGGATGGACATCTTTGACCACTGTGCAACATCACACAGTTTTTCGGAATCTCACATGTCACATTTTTTTAGACACTGTGTCAAGTTGAAAAGAACTTCAATTTTTAAAACCTGCATTCTGTTTCATTCGTTGCGCTGCATCAAGCTTTTTAGCAAAGGTGTCACAAAGATTCAGTGTTCTAAAAAAGGATCAGGTTGCAAAAGAGTTCAGCCAAATTTTTCCCCCCGTTTACTCTGGTGTGCTGGGGTAAGATTGCCAAACGTCCCATATTAGCCCGGACGTCCCATATTGAAGCATCAAAACACTCGGGGGGGACAACACCGCCCCTCCAACCCTAGTTGATGGGCTGCTACTACCATGTGTTATAACATATGTTTACCATTACTAGTATGAATGTTGCCAATGATGTTTAAATAAAATACAGCCTTTTCTAAAAAAAGAAAAAAAAAAAAAAAAAAAAGGAAGCTAAATTAAAGTTACAGTGAGCCACTTACTATACAATGGAAGTGAATGGGGCCAATTTTTGAAGGGTTTAACATGTGAAGCTTATCATTTTAAAAAAGCACTTTTGTTAAAGCTTGTGTATTATCTGAGTTTTTACAGATGTTTTGTGGCTTTGGTGTTTACAGTGACAAAGTCGTTATGGCAACAAAAGTTGTAAACTTGAATATAACTTTACACAGAAAAGGTTATTAAGCAATTTTATCACACTAAAATCATGTTAACACTCATGTTACATCTTGTGGATTTACTTTTGAAACTGAGAATTTTAACGTTTACAGTTTGGCCCCATTCATTTCCATTGTAAGTGCCTAACTGTAACCCGGAGAAGTCCAAATAAATGTTTGTGGTAATCAACATTATGCCACAAAAGCTGTTGATTGAGCTTCCTTGTATTGAACCCGGTATTTTCCTTTAATTTTTGATGTATCGGTCAGAGTCTCACAAATCTCAGTTTTGGGCCAGTTTCTGACTTCATTTTAGGCCCATGCAGACCTTTAATATGGATCAGAATATCACAGAGACTTAAGGTTGAGCTCTTTTAACAACTTCCCAAAAACTTGGGCAACCACCTAGCAATGGCCTAGTAACCACCAAGAACACACTAGAAACCTGCTAAAATCCACTCAATACACCTTAGCATCCACATAGCAGCACTGTAGCATCTTGCCGGCAACCTTTGCCCAGGCAAGCACCACTCGCAGTTTCTTTTAGTTATTTTTCTAGTTAAAAATCTAGTTAATGTAGAAATTACACATTTCAATGTTAAAGAGAAGTTGGTTATGTAACTTATTATATGTTATTTCAAACAAGAAGCAAATCCAATCCAAGTGCCATTTTGAAGTTGATGGATTTTGATGACATTTGACATTGATTGTAACCAACTGATTAGGGTTTGAGGTAATCATAATCCAAAACAGAGGTAAATAAGTTACACAAATGTTTGAGAAATGGTTTATACACAAGATGAATAGGCAGCCAGCGATGAGTATAATGTTCAGACACAGGTGGAGTCGGGCTGATGGCTATCGGATTGTGTGAAACTGAGCAGATGGTCTTTTAATAATACATTTGCTGTATGTTCCCTTGCCCAAGCTGATGCTATCATAGCACAATGGGTTCACACAGGGTTCAACACCCCTCCACTCTTCACCCACCCCAACCAGCTGAAACAGATTAGAGAGGGTTGCTCATTAACCCTTTCAAAGTTCTTAGGTGCCAGTGAGTGAGTAATACTTGACAGTCAGTCAAACTCTTAACGTTCGTTCTACTGGCTGATAACACAAATCCTGTCTAGGGTTGCAGACTGCGCAGCTGAGCTGGCTAAAGGGCTTTCACAGCATATCTGTTTATCTGTTGATTATAATCATTGATTATATCATTGCATCTGATGTTTTACAGCTCTGCGTGCACTGCAGCACCAAAGAAACAAGCTCTCAGTCAAACGTTTGTACACACTAGTACTTCATTCTTTATTCTGTTTTACTGTATTACTAGGACTGTCAATCGATTACAATTTTTAATCAAATTAATTACATGGTAAATTAATTGAATTAATCGTAAGTAATCGTATATAATACATTTTTGCTGTGAATATTTTTATATTTTAATATATAATGATGAATATAATGTACAATGTGATGAGAGAGGAAATATATGAACTATTACCATTTCATAAAATTCATTTCTTTTATTTTGGAAGACAAGTTCCCATAGTCATGTGTTTCCTGGTCATGTCATATCCTATTTCCCTCCATGATCATGTGTCTTGTTTTCCTTGGTTTATTGTCTTGTTAACTCGTTATCAGTTGTAGTTTGTCATTGGTTTATAATTATCTATAAATGTTTACAAATGATAATGATATATATATATATATAATATGTGTGTGTGTGTGTGTGTGTGTGTGTGTGTGTGTGCGCGTGTGTGCGTGTGTGCATGTGTATATATTAGGGCTGTCAATCGATTAAAAAATGTTAGCGAATTAATTACATGGTGTCCCGATTGATTAATCGCGATTAATCGCATATACAAATATTTGCTGAGAAAGCCCCTCATATAACAATAATTCAATATATAATGATGAAATATTGATACATAGTTACCTTTAAATATTTTAAAATGATATATCTTTTTTATATTTATATTTACATATAAATAAAATAAAAAAATATTCAGATAATTAAAGTGCATTACATTCTTGTGGCAGAAGAGCTAATCATTGATAAGACAACACAAAAAGTGGTTTTAGAATACAATGTATTGTTTACTACCATATTATTGATCATAAGTCAATCATTGACACACAGTTCACAACAATCCATTTCACAAGTGAATTTGTCAATCAGTTGGAGATTCATTATGAGGGCTTGTTTAAGGACCGTCAATGTACACCTGCGTCAGACATGCTTGTGTAGTGTCTTGGATGCTTTGCATCATAAACATAACATTTTTAGATCACTGTGTCAATTGAAATATATTTTAATACTTAGAACACATCTTGAGATCCCTTAGTTCGGATTTGCGCTCCATCAAGTGTTTTGAAAGCAAGAACGTAATGCATGTTTGTATTGTTCTGCTGCTCAAGGGTGTTTTTCTTCACTATATAAACTGCGCATTGCCACACAGCTGAAGTTTCACTTACTGCCCTCTGGAGTAAATAGGTGGTACTACAAGCTTGCTTTTCTCAGGAATCTTCGTTCCAGGGGGTATTGCGATTAATGGCGTTAATTTTTTTAACGCGTTATTTTTAGTCAAATTAATCGCACCGAATTAATGCGTTAAATCGACAGCCCTAATATATATATATATATTTATATATACCACCTGAGCCACAGCCACCCCCAACATAGTTTAATATTTAGAAGAACACATCTTGAGATCCCTTAGTTTGGATTTGCACTCCATCAAGCTATGTTTTGAAGGGTTGGTTTGTTCTCTGTATAAGCTGCACATTGCCAATACAGCTTAAGTTTTGCTTACAGCCCTCTGGAGAAAACAGGTGGTACTTCAAGTTTGGATTTCTCAGGAATCTTCCTTATGACAGTTAGGTTTGGGGTTTGTGTTTGGGGTAGAGTTAAGAAATTATGCGTTCCTGTTGACTGTAATACATAAACACAAAAACAAACTTGCTGTAACAACTCACTTTTCTCACCATTCTGCCATACGTTCAACAACACTTCCATCTTCGCCTACAGGGGGAAGTGGTTTCAACTACGGTAAGCACAGACCAATTTCCACAGAAGAAATTTTCAACCTACTAAGTTAATTTTTAACAAACAAATGTGTGTAAATTATTCAAGCTCAAGGGCTTATGGGTATCTCCTACAACTTTAGTTCTGTACTTTATTGTTTGAGTTAATAGAACTAAGCCTAAGAATTTCAAGAAACACTATTATTAATTTATTTGATTTATTTCCCAAAGTTTTCCTTAGAATGTATTTTTACATTTTTTAATTTTAGAAATATGGACACTTCTGAGTAGAAGCTATTTTTTCCCCCTTGCGTTATGGTCGATGTTTTTTTTTTTTCAGTGTACAATTATTTTAAATGTAGAAAATAGTAATAATAAAGAATGAGATCGTGTTTCCAAAATTATGAAACAAATTTAAGTTTATGTGAGAAACTAATTGAAGTGAAACCTTTTTCAAACAGCTGGATATAATTTTTTTTTTTTTCATTTTCCCCAGTCACAATTCTTGAACATTTGGTTTGACTTGAGAAACTTCAAGGCTGAGTTACCATAAACAGTTCAGTCTTCTATGCTAAAAGTTACTTAAGGCTAAACATTACATGTTATTTTGTTGTGTCTTTATGAAGCTAGTTAGAGCTATGCCCATTATAAATGATAACTGACTTGAGCAAATCTTGAGCAAATATTGAGACTGAACCAAGTGGATTTCACACATATGGTGACTTTACGTGGATAAAGCAGAGGATAAGGTAAAGGAGAGGTTAGATGAGAATTACCACAGCTCATCTCCTCACCTGTAAACCTGCTTCCACTCTCTGACCCTGCTCTCCACAGATATGCACACAGATGTCCAGCTGATGCTGAAGACCACACACAAACCCTGAGCTGGAGGAGGAACATGTAAACTATAGCTGAATGCTCTGGCACACAAATAAAGGAAGACTGAACTGTTTATGGTAACTCAGCCTTGAAGTTTCTCAAGTCAAACCAAATGTCCTTAGAATTGATTTTTTTATGTTTTTGTTTTATAAATATGGACACTTCTGAGTAGAAGCTATTTTTTCCCCTTGCGTTATGGCCTATGTTTTTTTTTTCAGTGTGCAATTATTTTAAATGTAGAAAATAGTAATAATAAAGAATGAGATTGTGTTTCCAAAATTATGAAACAAATTTAAGTTTATGTGAGAAACTAATTGAAGTGAAACCGTCATATGTTAAAATATAGTGTTTGTTATAGATCATTTTTGAAAGATGCATATGGACTGCATGTGTGGAGTTCTACCACAATTTGCATACATGCAAGGAACGGCCTCAACCATATTTAACTTTTTGTAATTCATTTCCATAATTCATTGTAACATATTTCACTTTTTGTAATTTCATGATTCTTTTTTTTAATGGGCCCATCGACCATTGTTTTTTGTTTTGTTTTTAAAAAAGAGCCATCAGATTAACCTCCCAAAAAACAGTTTTGTGCACCGGCTACATTTTTGGTATCAGGAGTAAGGAGACTTTGTACAGCAGAAAGGAATGACAGAAATTACAGTAGCATGAAGCTTGAGCTACTGGTCCTCAAGTGGGCCAGGTCTGCAGATTACAGATAACCACTGAAAAATTCAGTGGTTATCTGCTAGGTTCCAAGTGTGTGGTCATCACAGATAAAAACCCTCTGTGCCATATAAAAATGGCCAAGCTCTGTACAATTGAGCAAAGATGGATCGCTCAATTTGTCATCTTTGATTTTGAGGTGAAATTCTGCCAGGACGTCATAATGCAGCTGCTGATGCCCTCTCTAGTCAGCCATCAGCAGTGGAGCCTGCCACTCCTGAGGATGCTTAATATGATGACTGTATTGCCATCTGCAATATCATTAACAAAGGGACGGATTGCTGTTGGGTAGATTTGTCCTTTAGAGTGTGGAGTAGAGGAATGCAGTAACCCTCACGGAAGTACACCTACTCTGCCAGATTATGCAACAGCTGAATTTAAGGATTTTCAAATAAAAGATCCCACTCTGTTCTTTCAGAACCTTTTATAAATGTAAAAAATTGCCCAACAATCGTGAGAGAATCAAAGTCTGTACTGTCAATGATAAAGCAGTAGAAGTGTGTTTGAGAGCTGGATGGTTTGATTTATCGCATTGTGAATGACCAACATCATGGTGAATGTCAAGAGCTGCTCTTACCCTCATGTCTGAAAGAACAGGTCCTTGAAAGTGTTCATGAGTGTATGTGGAATCAGCGCAGTGAGCGCACGCTAAGCCTGTTGAGGCAACAATACTTCTAGGCTGGCATGTATAAAGATGTGGAGTGGTGGATCAAAAAGTGTCAAATGTGCATCATAAATAAGATGCCACAGCCAAGGATATACCCTCATATGAAAACATTTCTGGCTTCAAGGCCTCCTGAAGTAGTGATAGTAGATTTTACTGTGTTTGAACCTGCGTCTGATGGCTGTAAGAACGTATAAAATGTGACAAATTTTTTCACAAAGTTCACACAGGCATTTCCAACCAAGGATCAGAGGGCTGATACCACTGCCAAGATCCTTCTGAAATAGTGGTTCAAGAAAAATGGTGTGCCTAAACAATCGCATTATGATCAGGATAGAGATTTTGAAAGCGATGTGATTGCTGAGCTGTGTTTAATGTATGGTGTAAAAAAAACCTGCACCACATCCTATTGGCCTCAGGGTAATGCTCAGTGCAAGCGCTTCAACAAAACACTCCATGATCTCTTATGTACACTTCCCCCTGATAAGAAAAAAGCACTGGCCAATCTGATTTTGGCTAAGGGCTATAGAAACCCCTCTTCATCTCGGCTGGAGGGACAGGCTCTATCGCGTCTTTGAGGAAAAGGGAAGTGATCTCTGCACGCAGGGTGTTGGCGTCTTCACCATGCACCGTGGTGAAGCGGACGCCTCCGAAAGGGGGCGGGGGCCTGGCAAACTGTATGGCATAACTGAGTCGGATGGTCCTGGCCAGCCAACGTGATGGGTTAGGAAGTGAAAGCCACGCACCAAGCTCCGTGCTGGGGGCACTAAGGGGATGATAATTTTTGAGATACCCGGCATGGCTTCGCAGCGGTGTGGAGCAGGCAATACGGTATTGGGAGGCAAAAGCGCGTCCCGAGGCTCTGGTGCTGAAGGAAGACTCGAAGCACTTACCTTGCTCCGCACATCCGGCAGGGGGTGGGTTAGTGACTGAGGAGGAGGTCCCATGAAGGTGTCCTCTGGACTCGTCAGAACCGGCCGACTTGGTGGCAGCAGTCATGGTCCGGAGGCGGGGGGTCCACGTCCGGTGTGCCGGGAGTGTTGAGGTGTGGCACCAGGATGCCGTGAAAATGGCATGTGCGGGCCGGGTGACCTAGAGAAAGAGGAAATTGCTCTTTAATTTAGAATGTGGGTACCACAGCCTGAAGGGGGTGCAGCAAAGAAAACAAACTGAACTGAAGATGCTCCTCCCGGCCCTCCACCGGGGAACGGAGTGGTCTGCTTACCAGTTCCGGAGAAAACGTCTCAATCTCTGGGTCGTCCATCTCAGGAACATTTGGGACCCTTCTGGGTCCTGGAGGATGTTCGTGAGATGAGGGGCGTGTGCTTCCTGCGGGGCACTCAACACTGAGGCTGAGAGCTGGGCCCAGGTTGAGGCGGAGCTGCACGTTTTCTGGGAGCCGCAGGAGGACGCCCTCGGTGGGCAGCAGGAGCATGGTCCATACTGGTGGCGCAACGAGGCATGATGTGAGAAATGGCCTCCATCTGCTTCTTCACCGCTGAGAACTGCTGGGCGAAGTCCTCGATGGTGTCACCTGGCCTTGCATGGCTGTGAGCGGCACCCAGACCCGAGGAACCAATCATCCAGGCGCGAAGGCTGTGGGGAGGACGGAGGGTTCCAGTCCAGCCCCACACTGATGGCAGCCAGGGTTAGCATGTCGGCCATCTGGGTGTCAACCTCTGACTGGGTGTGCCGACCTGAGGGTGGCAGCCCAATCGAGTCTTCGAGCCGGAACACTCTCCGATGCATTGGCAAACTCATCATCCAGCTCTTGGAGTTCAGACTGGCCGTGAGGCGAGCCGCTGTCACCCCGAGCCCGGGCGAAGTCAACGAGCGTGTCGGGGGGTGGGTGGTTTGTGGGGATGTACCCGGCAAAACAGAGCCCGCTGCCATCCCCAAATCGCCTCCATCGCCAGCCGGTTCATCCTCAATCCCGTGGGAAGAAGGAGCGACGCAGGGGGTGGCTGGAGTGGCGTTCCTTTTTAGGAAGGAAAGCCGCGACCGCAACATTGCCATGGTAAAGTTCTCGCAGTGAGAACACGAATGATCCACAAATGCCTCGGTGTGATCGCGGCCCAGACACACAAGGCAGCGCCTGTGACCCTCAGGAGCAGAGAGAACTCAACAGCATCCAGAAATTACACAGGGGCAGAATGGCATCTTTATAAAGACGCGTCCTGAAAAGGATGTTCAATGCTGCAGTGTATTGCTCTTTTAGAGAAATAAACTCTTTTAAGAAAATATTCTCTTTTAGAAAAGTGCTGTTGAAGCACCCAGGGGCAAAGCTGCACTGCCATGCAGAGAAGGAGAAAGCCGCTGGTGTGCGCCGTAGATCCAAAACCGCGGTAAGTCTCTAGCTACTGCTTATCGCTGGTGGAGCTTGTGACTGTTAAATGCAGACCTTTTTATTTACCACGGGAATTCACCACTGTTATCATAACCAGAGTTTACTGTGAACTGTATGGGGCTATGAACGAACTGCAGAACGCTCACCCCGACGGACTGTTTATTGTCGCCAGCCCTAACAAGGCAGCCCTAAGAACAGCGAGGGCCAAACTGTCCCGGGCCATAAGAGAGGCAAAGCGCACAAACGCCCAGAGAATCCACAGTCACTTCCAGGACAGCGGTGATATGCGGCGCATGTGGCAGGGCATCCAGGCCATCACCAACTACAGGACAACATCAGTTGCCTGTGACAGAGATGCCTCCCTTCCAGATGCGCTGAACGACTTCTACTCTCGGTTTGAAGTGCAGAACGACATGGTGGTGAGGATGACCACCCCTCCTCCCAATGACCAGGTGCTCTGTCTTACCATGGCGGATGTGAGGAAAACTCTACGTAGAGTCAACCCACAGAAGGTTGGACCAGACAACATTCCTGGCAGAGTGCTCAGAGGATGTGTAGACCAGCTGGCAGATGTTCTTACTGACATCTTCAACATCTCTCTGAGCAGCGCCATCATTCCAACAGGCCACCACCATCGTCCCCATGCCAAAGAAGTCTGTGTCCTGCCTCAATGACTACCGTCCCATCGCACTCACACCAGTCATTATGAAGTGCTTCGAGAGGCTCGTCATGAGGCACATTAAGACCCAGCTGCCCCCCTCACTCTACCTACTGCAGTTTGCATATCTTCCAAACGTTCAACAGACGACGCCATCGCCACCACCCTCCATCTGGCCCTCACCCACCTATATAAAAAGGACTCATACGTTCGAATGCTGTTCATAGACTTCAGCTCAGCATTCAACACAATCATTCCCCAGCACCTGATTGGAAAGCTGAACATGCTGGGCCTGGACACCTCCCTCTGCAACTGGATCCTGACCTCAGTCAGTCCTGATCAGGAACAGCATCTCCACCACCACCACACTGAGCACTGGGTCCCCCCAGGGCTGTGTGCTCAGTCCACTGCTGTTCACTCTGCTGACTCACGACTGTGCAGCAATGCACAGCTCGAATCACATCATCAAGTTTGCCGATGACACGACCGTGGTGGGTCTCATCAGCAAGAACGTCGAGTCAGCGTACAGAGAGGAGGTGCAGTGGCTAATGGACTGGTGTAGAGCCAACAACCTGTCCCTGAATGTCGACAAAACAAAAGAGATGGTTGTTGACTTTAAGAGAGCACAAGGTGAACACTCTCCACTGAACATTGACAACTTCTCTGTGGAGATCGTCAACAGCACCAAATTCCTTGGTGTTCACCTGGCGGAGAAACTCACCTGGTCCCTCAACACCAGCTCTATTACAAAGAAAGCCCAGCAGCGTATCTACTTTCTTCGAAGGCTGAGGAACGCACATCTCCCACCCCCCATCCTCACTACGTTCTATAGAGGGACTATTGAGAGCAACCTGAGCAGCTGCATCACTGCCTGTTTTGGGACTTGCACCGTTTCGGATCGCAAAGCCCTGCAGAGGATAGTGAGGACAGCTGAGAAGATCATCGGAGTCTCTCTTCCCTGCATCAAAGACATTTAAAAAACACTGCATCCGCAAAGCCACCAGCATTGTGGACGACCCCACACACCCCTCACACAAACTCTTCACCCTCCTGCCATCTGGCAAGAGGTACCGAAGCATTCGGGCCCTCACGTCCAGACTGTGAAACAGCTTCTTCCCCCAAGCCATCTGACTCCTCAATACTCAGAGACTGGTTTGACACACACACACACACACACACACACACACACACATGTCCTGAGTTGCACTTTAATTACTGTCACTTTATAACTGTCTGCTACCTCAATAACTGCTATATCCATAGAACACTATCTCATAATATGTTATGTTTCCATTTGGCATTTTTAGAAACTGTCATCTTTTTGCACTACTGTGTACTGGTCGGCGCTGCACTGTCTCTCACTGTGCCTATTGTCCTGTTCATTGTTAGTAATTTATTGTACTGTATCATAATTTTTGCACATGTTTGGAAGTGCACTTTATATAGGTATTTTATTTAGTCTGTGTAGTCTCATGTGGTTCTGTATTTGACCTATGTTGTTTTATGTAGCACCATGGTCCTGGAGGAACGTTGTCTTGTTTCGCTGTGTACTGTACTAACTGTATATGGTTGAAACGACAATAAAAACCACTTGACTTGACTTGATATGCTCTTATAGAGATGAAGTGAACAGTCTTGTGAATACAGCTCACTGATCACAAAACCGGTCATCTCCGAAGAAAAATTCTGAATGGACAGATGCATTTCCCCCCCTTAATACCCGTATGTCCGGGGGCGGGACATGCAAATTCTGTCTGCCAATATCTCATTGGACTTTTCTCAAGTTCAGAGATGCACAAGGCTCTCAAGAGAGACCCCTAGTGTCTCTTTGCCACAACGTCGAAGTGAGCGACAGACAGGGAACCACGTTTTGACACCACATCAGTGTCCATGTGTGGAAAAGAGGAGACGGGGAGCAGTGACATGCTTCAGGTCAGATTTTTATTCTTTTCTTCCTTTGGTGTACAGCATATGTACTTTTTGGTGGCTTTTCACTCAGCCAATAATTCACTCTCAAAATAAACATAAACTTCTTCACTATACTCAATGGATCAAACACTCAATATAAGCAGATGCCAATGATGCACACTCGTTCTCTCTATCCTCACTGGTTACTGTGTTTTGGCTGCTTTTGAGGTCTCTCCCCACTATCACTGTAACAAGAAACAGCTGTTAGCGTGCCACACCACTCCCTCTCTCCCTCAAACAGACACACGAGCTCTCCCCATAACCACACACATCTTAACTCATCTTAACTTGGAGTTTTGCAGGTGGTAATTAAGTATCCCTGGAATTATATCCCTGATAATCAGAGATGAACTAGTCTTATATAAAACAAAAATTTGTGTTAAACTATTTATAGGTCAAATATTTTTGGTTTATTTTTTTTCTGTGTGTTTCAATACATTAATTACATTTGTCTAAATAGATTTTTGATAGAAGTGAAGTGCATGCCAATACAATCACTGTTAATAATAGCAACAATTTGTGAGTCAATAGATGAAAATTATAAATAATACATCCAAATTCTGATGTGAATCACATTTTCCATGCATATAAAAGGAGTGTCACTGAAACAGATATATGCCCGGCAATCATGAAGGATGCAGTTATTGCACAAAAGAACAGTATTTTCAATTGTTGTAATTCATTCCATGCATTACATGTACATTGCCAACTTCTTATGAATGTGCTGTTTTTGTTTAAATCGCTTGTTTTTGAGAGAATGGTTTATATAATAGGACACAGGCAGTGGAAGAAGTGGAGAAAACCTCAGAATTATATTGCACTTGATCTTGCCAATTTGCACGATGTGTGGGTGATTTTGCCAAACCCACTTGCGCCTAGACTTAGCGCATTCTTACACGAAAGTACCAAAACTTCATGGCCATGCTCACTGACTTTGCGCTTATGACTTATGGCATGGGTCTGTGATTAACATTTTTGCTCTTAAAATAGGGGCCCATAAGGTGTACAGCCAATAAACATGTGAACATCATTCATAATTCCCCCCCCCCCCCCCCCCCCCAAAATGTACTCTACAGTTACTAATTACTTTATAATACACCAAACACTGGTGAGAATGGACTACTTTAATGTAGAATAGGCAGAATCCCATTGTTATGCTCAAGAAACAACACATGACCTCTACTACATTTACTTCATACAGGAGGAGCTGATACAGATCACTTTACATACAGACCTTATACAGTATGTCAGGTTATACCATGTGTACATGGACATGGAAAGAACATAAATAACACTATGGCGTTAAATTACTGATATGAAGGTTTTATGTCCACTGTTTCATCTTACCATGTGATGTATGAGGCTCATGGACAAAACGTCAACAAAATATTTAGATTAGTTTGTCTGTAAAGATACTTTCATTGATATATAGAAAAGTAGTCACCTATGTTTATATTCCATTTACAACATAAACAACTGACATTTTGCATTTTGTCAGAGCATGATTTGCTCATTGTAATGTTTATTCTTTTCAAATGATGACACTTTCAAATATGGGATTAGCTACGAATTAAGAGGGAAGGAGAGAGACGTAGGCTATGGAAAAAATCCTAAACACCTTTGAAACTAGACTGTGTGACATTTATTTTCTCAGGGACCTTAATTTATTTTTCTTGGCAGCTCAAATGCACATACACCTGCTCTACAAGACAAGAAAAGATATTTCTGGATATAAAATAAAGCATGGAACCAAAACATAGAAATGAAACCCATCATAGACACTATATAAACAGTGGAACACACATAATTCTGAACTTTCTGCGGTCGAATATGGTGTACTTATATGGTCACCTGAAAGAATCTTTCTCTTGATGGAGCTCTGAACTCAAGTTCAGCCTTCACTATCGGGGTAGAATCATGATCCTGAGGGGCCCCAAGGCTCATTTCTTTGGAAATGTGAGGCTAATCTATATGTTAACCATTCTGAATTAAAATACACTGGTACACTGGGATTTGCATTTATCGATATTCTCAACTCTGTTGGGGTTCAGAGAAAATGTGACAGGACCAAATCATTGCCATAATCATACGCTTCATATCATTCTGTCATATGGAGTTGATGCTGATAATATAGTGATTATGCTGCACAGCGATGACAACTCAGATCATTACTTCATCTCTTGTATACTTCTCTTACACATGTTTATGTTCAGGTAGGACAATTCTTTCAACCACTAAAGATAGCTTCATGAATAATCTCCCAGATTTGTCTCAAATATTCAGTAATTCAAAAAGTTCAAAAGAACCTGATGTAGTCACAGAAAATACAGATACATTCTTCTCTAGCAATCTATATAGTGTCCCCCCCCCCCCCTTAGATTAAAGAAAGTTAAAGAGAAAAGCCCTGCACCATGGCACAACGATCACACTCATGCTCTTAAGAGAGCAGCTCTGAAAATGAAGTATAAGTGGAAGATTATAAAATTAGAGGTGTTTCGCAGTGTATGGAAGTAAAGTGTCTCTTGCTTCTGACAGGGTCTAAAAGCTGCCAGGTCAGCATATTTGAGCAAAGTCACAGAAAATAACCACAACTATCTTAGTTGTTTATTCAGTAATGTTGCTAAATTGGTAAGGAATAAAACTTCACCTGAACCAGATATTCCATCGAAACACAGTAGATATGACTTCATGAATTCCTTTACTGATAAAATTGAAATCATCAAAAACAAAATCAGAATTGTGCATCCATCTGCCAGAGCACCTCAGAAGACAGTGTCTCAAATTATTCCTTACGAGCAACAAACATTTGCTGTTATAGGTCAAGAAGAGGTAACAAAACTAAACAAAACACCAAACACAACAACATTATGTTAGATCCAATACCTACTACCCTCCTAAAAGAGATGTTTCCTGTAATCTCAAAACTTCTTGTTAATATTATTAACTCCTCATTATTCTTAGGACATGTCCCAAGAAACTTTAAGCTGGCAGTTATGGCAGCTTATCAAGAAACCACAGCTTGATCTAGGAGTGTTGTCTAATTATAGACTGATCTCAAATCTCCCATTTATATTGAAAATACTTGAAAGTAGGTAGTGTCCTCCTAACTATGTTACAGAGAAATGGTATATATGAATTTCGGTCAGGATTTAGACCCCATCATAGTACAGAGACTGCTCATATTACAGTTAAAAATGACTTGCTCTTTATCACCTGATCATGGCTGCATATCGCTTCTAATGCTTTTAGATCTTAATGCTGCCTTCTACGCAATAGATCGTGACATTCTCTTGGACAGGCTTGAGAATTATGTTGTCATTGATAGACAGGCATTAGCTTGGTTTAGGTCCCATTAAGCCGATGCTACCACTTTGTTTGTGGAACTGTCAGAACAAATTAAAGTATGGAATGCCACAGGTATCAGTTTTAAGGCCTCTGCTTTTCACTTTATATATGCTTCCCCTGGGAGACATTATCAGGAACCATGGAATAAGTTTTAAATGTTATAGCCAAGATACCCAACTTTGTTTCTTTGAAACCCAATGAAATTTCACAATTCTACAAATTAGTAGATAAATTATATATTTGATGGCTAGAAAGTTCCTTCCACTCAACTACTACTACACAGAGGTACAAATTTTGGAACAAAAACTTCTAAATATAAGATGCTAAAATATAATTTTACTCTCGATGGATGTACTGTTACATTGTCTTCTATAGCAAAAAAATTATATATGTGTAACATTTGATTGCAATCTATCCTTTGAAAATCACATTTCCAGTGTTTGTAGAACAGCATTCTTCAACCTCAGAAATGCAAAGTTATGACACATGCTATCTGTTACTGATGCAGTTCGCTGTCCTTTTCTGCACAACACGGCACCATTTTCTGGTCCATTCTGCATAACGCGGTGGCTCATTTTAGCTTAGCGCAGCCCATTCGGCCCGTTTAACGGCCGACCCACTGGCCCGCTTGGGGCTACTTATGGCCAGTGCGACCCTGATCGGCCCAAAAGTGCGTCTGCCTACCGGGAAAATGCCCAGTATGCCAGATTATCTGTCCAGCCCTGAGTTCAGCCATGTATGTATGAATTATACATATATATATATGATATGTATATCTGGTCTCTGTGAATACAATCAGAGACAATGGTAACTGATAGTGAGCGTTTTCGGGTTAAACGTGAAAAATAACGACATAGCTCTGGTCTCCATGAATACAATCAGAGACAATGGTTACTTTAGCTGCATTAGCTGTGGAATCAGCTAACAAGCACATTTGGAAAGGCGATTTGCAAATATTCACAAAATATAAAGTGTGATACTTACATCGTCAGGATATAAAGCTGAAACACGAACAGTTGGTACTGATCCATGCTTGAGAATCAATTTTTTTTTACATTTTACTTTATTTTAACACTCATTCACAAAGCAGTCCGGTGTAAAATAATTTGCACAAACTTATAAAATATTTTGTATGTTTTGGCATAATTCCTTCAAAAACAAAAATGTCCACCGTGTCTTCAGTGGCTCTGATGCCAGGAGTACATGAACACTCTTTTGTTCACTTTTACAGCCAACAACAGAAGACTTATGATGCTTACGTGAGACATTATTCTTCTCACTGTATTTGCTCCAGCTCGGAAAAAAATGGAGGACTGTGTGTAGATCACTCAGGAGGATCTATGATATTAGGGTGGAGTCTGTCACCAGCCGTGGGTAAGGCCTGCTCTAACGTGACTTCATTTTTGAACAGAAACAAAAATCATTCATTTTGACACACTGTTTTTGATTAATAGAAATATATAAAAGAGGAGTGGGTGGATGATTAACATTGTAGGGTGGTTGTGTACACACATTGCTGACTCACATTTATGTACAAAAATCATGTAAAATGAATTTTGCATAATAGGTCCCCTTTAAATTGAAATGGGTGTGGGACACTTAGTGCAACAAACTCAGAGTTATGTGTTACAAAAATCCCCTTACTCCCCTGTATATCTGATCATGCAGTATTCCCCACCTAGAAGAGAGCTGTGGGTGTTATGTGGAGTTTTGCATTCATAGAATATTAAAAATTCTAGTGTGTTATCATTTCTCTGAATCCAGAAGATTCAATTATCTCAAGGACTGGTATCTGGGGCAGCATCATATTTTTGATTTATATGCAATACCAGGCACAAGACACAAAATGGAATGAAGATTGCATGGTGCTTTGAATCATATTCTGGTGTATGGAGCAGTGCCAAGGACTGCATACACTTCACTATCTCTCTCATGTAAAGATCCTCACTTGGTATGTTCATGTAATGCACAAATATGACTACTATAAATACTCTCACTCTGGGATGTTTACTACGCTTTTCTAGGAGTACCTGCAAAATCCTCAAAGGTTTTACAAAAAATTTCGGCAAAAAAAAACGATTACATTTTTGGGCACTGACATAAAACCAAAACTGACCTTGCTTACTTACACATTCCTGGTCTTATTGTGCATGATTAGTTCGTGTACATTATTCTGAAGAGGGACATTTTTTTATTTGTAGTCTTTCATAAAAAAATTTCTCTCTCTCTGTTGAATTACTGTTAGTGTTCTTTAGTCTGATGTTAGCAAGTCCTTTTATTTTTAAACTCCTGCCCTCCAATGTCCTGTTATATAGAGACAACTTCTCACGATCCAATCAATTCCCAATGGTTACAATTCATTTTCTCCTTAAATATCCTTTTTCATTTGGAAATACTTCAGATTATGAAAGTGAAATGTGCTGCAAACAGCTAATTTTAAAACAAAAGTTGGCAGTCGGTACTGAACTGCCTAGGTTCATTCAGACCAGGGCAAAGTGGTTCCACTGAAACAATTTCAGAAGCTCCTGGGGCATATGGCATACTCAGAGACAGTCACGCCGATCGGGTTGATGCATATGAGACCGCTTCAGCACTGGCCTCAGACTCGAGTCCCAAGATGGGCACGGCACCACGGCTCCGTTTGACCCCCACCCCTTCCTGCTGTCACTTATTCAGGCTTTGGAAAGACCACTGTTTTCTACGGACAGGAGTCCCCCTACAGCAGGTGTTCAGACACGTCATAGTTACTACGGACACCTCCCAGTTGGGCTGGGGCACCATGTGCAATGGGCTACGCAGCCGCTGGCTCCTGGATGGGGCCCCGGCTGGGTTGGCATATCAACTGCCTAAAGTTGCTGGCTGTATTTCTTGCCCTGCGTAGATTACTGCCATTGATCCACGGCAAGCACATGCTGATTTGCTTCGACAACACAGTGACACTAGCATATATAAATCGGAAGGGCGCCGTTTGTTCTCGTCGCATGTCGCAACTCGCCCGCCATGTCGTCCTTTGGAGTCAGCACCGGCTGAGGTCGCTGCATGCCACTAATATCCCGGGCAACCAAAACAACACTGCGGATGCGCTGTCACATCAGGTAATGCTCAGCAGAGAGTGGAGATTCCACCCTCAGGTAGTCTAGCTGATTTGGGCTCGGTTTGACAGAGCACAGGAAGTTCTGTTTGCCTCCCGAGATTCCACCCACTACCCACTCTGGTACTGTCTGACTGAAGCCCCACTCGGAACAGACAACCCCTGGGGGCTGCGCAAATACGTACTTCCGGATTTTCCATCATTACAGCGGAAACAACATAAAATTCTCCTTCATTTTGGAGCATACAGATAAGTGTAAGACATCATTAGAGACTATAAAGGGTCTACTTTTATTTGTGTACACTCACAATAAAAACAAAACCTTGTGCTTTTGTAAAATAAAGAAAATAAAAAGGTTGAGCTGTAAGCAGTTTCTGGGTTTGCATGCACATATCTGAAAGACGTCACAAAAATTAACTGAAACTCCGCGAATACTTCACAAACATGAAACATATGTCTAAAAAAAGCTTAAAATGTCTACTTTTAAATAAAACAATTCAAATTTAAAACAAATATTCTCCTGCAATAAAATATGTATGAAACAAATCAATGTACAGTTTTTACTGGCTCAGCTAATTATCTCTAATGTGATCACACCCACCAGCAGAGCACGCCATTCATACGCTAATGTATTGAGACGATTAAATCAAATGGTAAACGCCCCCAACTGTGCCTTTAAAACAAAGTCATTCACTTTTCTGCGGATTTGAAAGACAGCATGATACACAAGTGAGAAAAATCCTGGATAGTGACGAAGAGTTACAATTTTCCTCAGAAGAAGAGCGGGACTCCAATGAATGTTTGTATTTTGAAGAGAGGCTTGATTCAGCCGAGGATACAATTTTGGATGAGTAAATAATTTAGTTTTCATTAGCTGACATGCTATTTTATATAAACATGTACATATTTACTAGTGGGACTGTTTCCAGACTTGCCAGCCAGCATTCAGAGTATTGAAATTTGAAATATGTCCTAATAGGCAAGTTTTAGTTACATTTAAATGCTGTTTTGGCTAAAACAGGTATTTAAATTGTATGATGATATAAATATGATATGTAATATGATATAAAAATAATATGAATGTTTAGATTCTATTTTAACTAGTGTTTATGCTGCCTCATCATCAACAAAGCTTGTGCTTGCAAATATGTGTTCAGGTTAAATTAATAAAATGCACTTTAAATATGCCCATATTAGAAAATCGCCATCTTATAATGACTTATGAAGAATCATGTGACATTTTATACTGCAGTAATGATGCTGAAAATTCAGCTTTGATCACAAATGCATTATACAAGATATTCAAACAGAAAACTGTTCTTTTAAATTGTAAAAAGAGTTCACAATATCATTGTTTTTACTGTATTTTGGATCAAATAAATGCAGCCTTGGTGAGCAGGAGAGACTTCTTTTAAATGGTAGTGTAGGTCTAAAATTAAGTAAAGAAAATGTGTAGTCAGATTACTTCTTTTAACTTAAAACTTGACTTTGATCATTAAGTATCCTCACATTCATTCTCTTGTATCAATTCGCTTTGGATAAAAGCGTCTGCCAAATGAATAAATGTAAATGTAAATGCAATCTACTCTACAATCAGTATTGATTATAGTTCACGCCTCCTCGCATATGACCTTTCTACACTAAAAGTGTCTTACAAAAGTTCAATTATTATATTGTTTTGTATGAATGAGTGATCAGGATGGTTTTCACATCATTTTGTAGCAAAAACTCTAGGCTATGCAGTGCGGCACGGCATTGCAGGTTACATCGTGTGGCCATCACGCCAATCTGCCACTGCTTGTGGCAGATCTGTGCAAGGTCAGGGAGGACAAGGAGTGGGTTGTCCTAGTAGCACCCTACAGGCCCACCCAGACTTGGTTATCAGACCTCAAACTCCTCACGGCTCTCCCCCGCCACCTTGAAGGTGTATTTGGCCACCATAGTGGCACTCCACGATGCAGTTGACGTTAAGTCTCTCGGGAAGCATGACCTGATCATCAGGTTCTTTAGAGGCGCGAGGAGGCTGAATCCTCACAGACCGTGTCTCATACCTCCTGCAGGGCCTCCAGGGAGCCCTGTTTGAGCCTTTGGAGTCAGTTGAGCTCACAACCATCAAGAGGTTAGGGGACCTGCATGCGTTCTCTATCAGTGTTCGTTCCGGAATACTCTCAAGTGGTCCTGACACCACGACTGGGCTATCTGCCCAAGGTTTCCACGACCCATGATTTTGGGATCAGGTGGTGAACCTGCAAGTGCTGCCTCAGGACAAGGGATACCCATCATTGTCGTTTCTGTTTCCGGTGCGCGCTTTGCACATCTATTTGGATCGCACGCAGAGTTTTAGATGCTCTGATTAGCTCTTTGTCTGCTTTGGAGTACAGAGGAAAGGGAACGTTGTCTCCAAACAGAGGATTGCAAACTGGGTCATTGATACCATAGCTTTGGCATATCATGCCCAGGGCATGCTGTCCTCTGTGGGCTACGAGCACACTCTACCAGGAGTGTGGCGGCCTTCTGGGCCCTGACCAATGGTGCCTCTTTAGCAGACATCTGTAGAGCTGCGGGCTGGGCAACAGTCAATACCTTCACGAGGTTCTACAATCTCCAGGTTGAGCCGATTTCATCCCGTGCGTTGTCAGGTGCGAACAGGTAAGTTTAAGGGATGGCTGGCCAGGTTTTCCGCTTGCATATAGCGCATTTCCCCTCCTGGAGTGGGAAATATGCACGTTTTACCCCCCAGCCTTGGTCACGAGATCGTGGACCTTGGATGTTCTTCCTCCTAGGCCCTGTGGCATGCAAATTTGCAGAGAAATTTGATGCTGGCCCTGTACATGTGCTAAATAGGCCCTGTACTGTGGTAGGTCCATATACCATATACCAGTGCATGTGGTACTCCACATGCACTGGTTGCCTGTATGTAACCCTGTGTGATGTATCTTCCACAAGACGGATTCGCCGCTGGAAAATCTATGTCTTCCTTGGCAGAGTCCACTCTGCCACCGGTCGCCGTATTTGTAGAGCTCCTCCCCTCTGGGTAGGACATACCACAGGGACTTCCCCACATGCGACACTGCCAACAGAACTCGGTAAGACCATGTGACATATTTGTGTGAGTGAGTGACAGATAAGGACCTTTTGTAAACTCTGTTCCCTGATGGATGGAATGAGACATTGTGCCCCTCCTGCCACAACACTGAACTACCCGCTGAAATGGCCAGGACCCTTTCTCGGCTCCTCAGCACAAAACCTGAATGATTTTATACCCGTGTGTCCAGGGGAGTGGAAATTTCACTCGCCCCTTTTCTCAAAGATGAGTTGTATGGGGCTCCCAAGAGCGACCCCTAGTGTAACTACATCGAAACAACATCTCTTTCCCTCCATCAGGGAACAGAGGTTATGAAAGTAACCTGGACGTTTCATTCCTATGCATTCACAAAATTTTGTTTATGTGGCAAATTGTCCCAATTAAGTCCCAATTAAGTTTATTTATTAATCTTTTAATTACCACATTTTAATCTGAAAATAATCTTTTTGATTTACAGATCTCTTATTTCTGAAATCAAGGTTATAGAATCAATCATTTATTTAAATGTGTTTTTGCTATTTTTATTAATAAAGTGGGCAAAATCTTATTTATTGGTTTAAAAAATTAAAAAAACATGGCTCTGGATTTCTGGTAAAACCATTACTACTATTATTGTCTCACTGGCAGAAGCAGTCCCAGGTCAGAGAAGAGAAGTACCATGAGATGAGAATGACCAGTGTGGAGGGGGATTAAAAAGAGAGGGTAAAACATAACCTTGTGATTTTATAGGGAAAACAGATGTTGGACCCCAGTGGATGCACTCAGATTTAGCTGCTCCTTTATAGCAAAGCCTCACTTTTTAGTCCAATGTCGTTTAAATAGTGCCTTTATGACGGCATAGCAGTGTAAACTAATTCAATGTTTTCTGATAATGTCTCCTAAGGGAAGAATTTACAAGAAAAACAGGAGAGGTCCTAAGACAGAGCCTTGCGACCCTTCATACAGTACGAGTATACAGAACTCTGAAGAAAATGTGAGTGGTACTGTCATAATGCTATGGTGTTGTGGGTTGTTCCTAGGTGGTTGTTCTGGCAAAATTGCATAACCAAAGTCTCTATGATATTCTAGTCTTTAAAAATGGTTTAGGTCCCTCTTTCAAACTAATTTAACAGGATTTTTTTTTCACACAATTTATTGTATGTCAAGTAAAAATTATACATCTGTCTGATTACAAAAGTAATAGCACACATCTGTTCAACAAGCCACACATCACAAAGGTATCAAAAATGTTGCAGGACAAGTTACATGTCATAGTTTTAGAATAGTTTAGTTATAGTGATTTCTGCTTTAGTATGCACTGCTAAAGATGATTCCTGTATTAAATTTGCACTCAATTTCATTGCATCTGAGACATAAATTACAATAAATATATGGAGTGTAACATAATATACAAGTATTTTTCTAGCAAAGTTTACAGTGGTAGGTCTAGTGCTGTGGCAGGAGGGACACAATGTCTCGTTCCTTCCCTCGGGGAACGGAGGTTACAATAGTAACCATGACGTTCCCCTTCTGTCACTCACTTGGCGTTGTGTTGAATTAAGTTACACGAGGGGTCCCATCTAAAGATGCCACGCACTGACCGTGTTACGTGAACTTTCGAGACAGGTGCAAGCAGGCTACTGAATGCTAGAGGCAGCTGTGTCGGCTGCACATAGCCCTCCCCAATGCCCCCAAAGAGATGTCGCATACATGTCCCTGCACTCCTGAGGGGGGGAACAGGTGCTACATGACTAGCATGGGAGCAAGCCTTGCAGCCGCGGCCTTTTCTTTCACTATGTCTCTCAAATAGGACGTGAAGCGGCAGGGGTGCTATGAAATGTGTTGGGGAAGTCAGTCTTTCCCGGTCCTATTCTTTCAGGGGGAAAAGACCCTGCGGAGGTTACATGTGGCAAATACACCACGAGGGTTGTGAAGCCGTCCGTGGGAATGGCACAGTGGTAGGTCCAGCCTAATGAGGAGGGACTCTACAAGCAAGGGGCTGCCCAAGGGAAACGTGGGTGAGCCAACAGGGGGACTGTACCAAGGGAAATAAATCACGGGGAGTTTGCCTGAGAAGGGAAGCCCGTGGAGCCTGACCCCAGTACAGAGCACCTGTGACTCTTAGTGGGTCTGAATGCAAATTGCTCCGCTGAATCTGCAGGCCAAAAGGCTAGGGAGGAGAACATCCAGGGAGTGACGCTTAGTGGCTAACCTGGGATAGAAGGCACACTGGATCAACTTGGTGAAAGGCGCTGTGTGCAAGTGGAAGAGCTTGCTCTTTTCCCAGTTGACCTGAAGCCCTAGATGGCTGAGGTGCCTGAGCACCTGGTACCTGTGAGAGCATAGCAACTTTTAAGAGTGAGCCAGGATGGGCGGGGCTTCACGGTGGGGGGAAGCAGATAATAGTGCGTCAGGAGGCAGAAGAGCATCCCGATGCTTGGGTGCTGAGAAAAGCACTTACCTCACTCCGTGCACCCGGGTGGGTTAGAGACTGAGCAAGAGGTCCTAGAGAGGCATCTTCAGAACTCGTCAGCGCTTGCCTGCCGGGGCTGAGCAGTCGTGGGTCCGGAGGCGAGGGAACTACGTCCGGGGATCCGGGACTGTAAAGTTTTAGGGCCGGGATGCCGTGAGAACGGCGCACACTGGCTGAATGACCCAGGGAGTGAGGAAATTGCTCTTTTATTGAGAATGTGGGTACCACAGCCCGAAGGCGGTGCTGCAAAAAAAGTAATGAAAACAAGGATTTTCCTCCCAGCCCTTCACCAGGGGATGGAGTGGTTTTGGTACCAGCTCCAGCGCGAACATCTGACTGCCTGGGTCGCCCGTCTCAGGATTGTTTCGGAGCTTTCCTGGTCCTGGAAGTGGTCCTGGAGACAGGGGGCGTACGCCGCCTGCGAGGTGCTCGACGCTGGGTCTGAGAGCTGGACCCTGGGTCTGAGAGCTGGACCCAGGTTGAGGTGGAGCTGCCTGTTGTTTGGTCGCAGGGGGACACCCTTGGCAAACACGCTTGGGGCATGCTGGTTGGGCATGATATGAGAAATTGCCTACATCTGCTTCTTCACCGCTGAGAACTGTCAGAAATCTGGTACTGAGTGCATTTCATATGCATCTTTCGTGTATGGTCATAAATATTAATTAGTGTCAGAAATCTGTGTGAGCAGATGTTATTTACTTCTGGGTGAAGCAGCAGCAGTATGCAGCTACTGTAGAACTGACAGGCACACACAAACACTCAGTCACTTAAAAAAAGTAAATTGATGAATAATTTTAATATGTAGTATTACATGAATGACAAAGGCATTCAGAATCGACAGGAGTAAGTATTTACAAGATAATTTCCTTCATTAAACATGATAATTACTGTAAATAAAACAGGAAGGGGGGGGGGGGGGGGGGGGTGGCTGTGAGCGGCACCCAGAGCCGTGGTACCAGTTGTCAAGCCGTGAAGGCTGTGGGGAGGACGGAAGTTTCCAGTCCAAGCCCACGGTCACGGCAGCCCGGAAAGCATGACAGCCAACTGTGCGCCTGCCTGGACGCTCTCCGATGCAGTGGCGATGTCATCATTCAATTCCAGGGGCTCAAGGGAGAATGCCGGCTGGCTGTGAGGCGAGCCGCACTCATCCCGAGCTCAGACAAAAGCGAGCGAGCGTGTCGGGGGGCAGGTGGTTTGTGGGGATTTACCCGGTGAAACCGAGCCCGTCTTTATCCCCATATCACCTTCATCGCCAGCCCTCAATCCCGTGGGAAGAAGGAGCGATGCGGGGTGCGGCTGAAGTGGCATTCACCTTGAGAAAGGAGAGACGCAACCGCAACGCTGCCATGGTCATGGTCGCAATGAGTACATGAGCCATCCACAAACGCCGCCTCAGTGTGATAGCTGCCCAGGCACATGAGGCAGCATCTGTGGCCATCGGTCTTGGACAGAAATCGACCGCATCCAGGAACAACACAGGGGCGGAAGGGAATCTTGAAAGTTACGCATCCTGAAAAGGACGTTCAACGCCGCTGTGTATTGCTCTTTTGTGAGTGGAAAACTCAAACTCTTTTAGAGAAATTAAACTCTTTTAGGAGGAGAACACTCTTTTAGCAGTGAAAAACGATGTCGAAGCAACCAATGGCGTAGACTGCACAGCATGCAGAGAGAGTGAACACCAGCTGGAAACGCGCCATAGATCCAACAGAAATGCTTCTCACTGACAGAAGTAAGTGAAACAGTGGTGAACTTCAGCTTGCTGTTGCACAACCGTTTGGCTCCGAAGAAAATTTCTGACTGACACTCGCTGCCCTGCTTCCACTTCTCAGGTTCAGAGGTACATTTGGCATCCCAAGTTGTGTCACTTCATTCGACACAATGTCTAGGCCAGTCAGGGAACAGCTTTAGTCACAATTTTTTCAAAGAGATGTCTAAAACAAGTTGACAGAATCCAAATGACTGTTGAATTGTGAAACTAAAACATGCCACAGCATGAGCAAAATGTATGAACATGGTGCTTTAAGGTGCATTTATTAACTTTTTTCACTGTAAACATTTTTTGTTTTCGATATAAATTCCAAGACCACTGCTTTATGTCGGCCAGTGAAACCTCTATATATAAGCCCTTAGAAAGTGGAAAAATACAAATGTTTTTTATTGCTCCATAAACATGCTGTCATAACATAAGATGGGCCAAAACACTGTACACAAGCTGTGCATGTTACAATACACGTCTACACAGCTGTCATGCTCATCAAATGTCCACAAATTTATTTGATAAGAGTAAATGTTTACTCACCCAATTTCTCTTCTGCACTGAAGAGGTGTCCATGAAGGCCGTTATATATCTTTGCATGATGACTCAACTTACCATATTACCAACAGTTGACAAGAACATGCAGTGTACCAAATGTTCCCAAGCGACCTTGTTTTGCTTCTAAAAAGCCTGCCCACACACACAGTGTGCTCACAATATGAAGCCTTCTTCTACCTCCAACCATAACATACAGGGCTTTGCTCCAACCTGATGGGCTATTTAGTATGCATGAGGCTCTCTGGCAGATGTAACACACAGAGAGTCAAAAACAGCCTGTCTTGATGTGTTAGAGACAGGAGAGCCATTGGTTGAATCTGAAGTTGCTCAGAAGATATATTTTATAGGTGTGAAAATTAGATTTGATCACAAATTACACTTGCAGGGAAGGGTGTGGGAAAAGAACCTGAACTCTAAAGTCATTATTGGTAATGTTTTGTGTGCAGTTTTCCTCAAATTGGGATGGATAAAAACCAATTCGACCAATTATGCCTTTTGAATGCATTTCATTGGTTACAAATTTGTTATTTGTTAAATGCAAGAGTTGCATAAAAATTGTATGACAAGCACACAGAACACAATGTTCAACATGCTTCTATGTCGTTTTGCAGAAAAATATCAATATTGTAGTTTAAATGAGTAAAATGATGAGTTCAGTGCACTTGAAGTGAGCCGGTACACACTGCTGGAATGATGAGTGGGAGTACCGGCACATATTTCTCCCCACTTTGAGCACTCATAAAGTTAGATAGGTTGAGAGTTGGTTATGTAAAAATCAGTCATGATGCACTACTTATGTTACATTCTGTATCTATCAATATTATTTGATGGAACCACTCTCAAATGCTCTTTTTGTTCAGTCAAAGCAACAGAGGTCTGCTGCTTTTTAAACTTAAAGGGAAAATAATACACAGTGAAAAACCACAAACAAGATATATTTGATATCCAAGGTGTTTCTCCAAGAAAGAAATTCGATTTAACAAAAGCGAATAGAAACTGACCACACTTATCTCATGTGTCTTTTCCAGTTTTTCAAAAGAGATCTCAATGTTGTCACAAACTCTGAATTGTCAAAAGATATGCAGACGCTGACAATATCAGATATTTTTCTATTAACTCACATAACATTACTAAGAGCTCCATAAAGTCACCCAAGCGATAAAATGTTACAAAATGTTGAATATGTACTTTTAATGTATCCTGACATTACATGCTTCCCTTCCACAGCCAACAAACTGATATGTATATGATAATGAGACTTTGTTTGGAAATTGTTTTTACATACAATTTAAATTCTGTACTTGCATGATCATTTGATGTGTTGCTTTAAAATGTAATACAGCAGACTGGTTGATATGCAAAGCCTTTTCCCAGCTGGAGGAGAGTAAAATCTATTTACTGGATTCGGTACTGAGTGCATTTCATATGCATCTTTCGTGTATGGTCATAAATATTAATTAGTGTCAGAAATCTGTGTGAGCAGATGTTATTTACTTCTGGGTGAAGCAGCAGCAGTATGCAGCTACTGTAGAACTAACAGGCACACACAAACACTCAGTCACTTAAAAAAGTAAATTGATGAATAATTTTAATATGTAGTATTACATGAATGACAAAGGCATTCAGAATCGACAGGAGTATGTATTTACAAGATAATTTCCTTCATTAAACATGATAATTACTGTATATACATGTACATGCATTTTTAAAGAATAGTTGGCAGTACACCGTGTAAACTGTGCAGTATGTTATATATATATATCCTGCTATAGACCTCCTATGACAGAGATAAGACAAACTTATGTTAAAACCCTTATGTCTGTCATAATATCAACAGTAACAGACTGTACTCACATATACCATTTTCTTCCCTTTAGATCATTAAATAACACTTGGATATTGAGATAAAAATGCATCGTTCAGATCTTTTTTCAACCCTTGAACTAAGAACATAAAATAAAAGGGACATTTATCTGATAAGACTCTTGATTTGATGGAGTTTTCCAGTGTATTTTTTTTTTCAATGTTCTGTTTGTGTGATTCTGTGAAGTGCACTTTGGAAAGCAGGTCAGTCATCATTCAGCAGATGGAGGAGTCTATAACAGTCGAGTGGGTGTGTCTCAAGCAGCCAATCAGGAAGCGTTTCATCAGAAGCCATAAACTATACTTTTACTCCCACAGCACTCACCATGTCTTTGGGAAACAACATTAGTGTTTTCCAACAGCAACGTATTTCACATTCCAGCTTTGTGTAAATGTTCAAACATTGCTTTTACACTAAAAAGTATTTAGACACTTAAGGCACACTTAAAAAGTATGAATGACATTGAGTTAGATTATAAAATATAAAAGCAAGTGGCATTAAATGTAAAGAAGGGTAGCTCAAGCACAAAGCATAATGTTTCATAAAAAATAACTTTGTTCTTTTAATGATTAAAAAAAGAGATATTCTGTTTAAAATCAAGACAAAAGGTATTTGGGCATTTTCTGGTTGTCGAATAATAGTGTAACATGGCAATAGTTAATGTGATGAACTACACCTGTGGTTACTCTGATAGTACACATGTGTGAACTTGAGGGGAACTGATGAAGATACTGAAGATACTGAAGATACTGTACTTCCACTTAAATTCACCATGAGATCATTTGGTTAATAATACACTTTTACTAATGTAGTCCATAACACATGTGTCAAGTTATAGAAATGTCATCTTTGTTGGTTAGATACATTATAAAATAAAATAAAAATAATAAATAAAATAGATGTAATGGCTATATGACAACTGCTATTACATGTCAGGTGGTGTAACAACTGAAATGATTATACCTGAAAACACAAGGGCGACACCAATTAATCATTATTTAAAAAAAAAAAAAAAAAAAAAAAGTTTGTGAACATATTTTTCAAAGTAAATTTATTTTTTGTTAAATTATCTTTTCTTTTTTTTATGTCACAAATATCAAAAGCTTTTTTTCAGGGTTATTGCAAATGACCTGATCAAAATGTCAAAATATGTTATATAAAAAAGTTTTATGGATTCTGGTCACATGACAAATAAATGGGTTCATGCATGTTGGTTACACCACCTGACTTTGATTTGCTGAATAAAACCTTTTTAAATATTAATAATATTTTACAACAGAATTGCTTTACTAACATATATTTTTTTGTAAATAAATATTCATAATTACACATTATTCCAAGCTACTTATGCCAACATTTCTTTTCCAAGGATTTCAGCTATTAATGAGACTTATTTATTTATTTTGTATTTTTTCTGTCTCAGAATGGTTTAAGCCTGGTGCGCACTGTATGAATTTGGCCACAATTCTGCCGTCTAAGACAAATTTTGGGAATCCTAAAGGATTTCTGTTTTCGTAGGACAAAATCGGCAATCTTACAAGTTACAATGTTCAGTGTGACTTGTTCACAGATGGCTGACTAATAGCCTTTTCAGTGATCAGCCTCCGACAAAGTTCTGGCAGTGTTAGAAATTTTGTATTGCAGTGTGACTGCTATTACGACGGCTAGATGAGAAAGTAATTTTATATAAAAAGTTTTAATAAATAAATAAGCAGGTCACACTTGGAGAAAAGTGTAAACACCTTAGCAATATGAAAGCATTATTCCCTGAATTAAATAAATATAGAGCTTACAAAATGAAAATAAATAAATGATTGCATTTTCTTAACACGTTTTTGCTTTACAACTTTATTTTAATTGCTATGTACTTTAATCAATTTACTTTAAATGTCTGTAAACTTATTTAGTTAAGATTCACACCACTCAAGTTTGAACAATTTATATTGGTAAGTATTTATGGGACTTTTTAATCCAAATCAGCAGATATAATTGGATACAATTATAGAAATCTATGTCATGTTTGTGCATTATCCATAGGGAATTTGCAAGCACGATATATTTTCATGAATTTCTAAATTTTGCATGGCCGATAGATTACTAATCTAAAAGATTGGAAAGACATACTATAACCCAACTTTTTTTTTTTTTTTTTTGGACCACAAGTCTTTTTATTTCCACAATGAATATTTGCTTGTCGTAGCTCAATATTACTGTAGGCAACCTCCCGCACTCGCGTTCATTCTCAACATCTGTAATTTTTAGTATTTGTGATAAAGCTGTCTTATTATAGGCCTATTTGATAAAATCCATCTTTCTTTTTATATACTAGCCTATGCTCGTCCCCCCGCATTCTTTAAAAAGGTGATTTTTGTCCCACCCACTTTTCCAAGCAAAACCCATACTGAGTCCACATGGTACATTTGTATATGGTATTCTTTGCATTTTGCTACTTTGGGCTGGTTGAGCAACCATCCAGCCAATCACAGGTTAGTTTCATGAGACCGTCAGACAGACAGTCTAATCAACATGGCTCCAATCATTTCATTTCATTCCATTCAATTTTGGCCAATCAGAAGTGTTAGTTTGGGCGCCTCTCCATTGGCGGAACATGACGCCCAAACAAGAAAAAAAAAAAAAACTTCCATGAGCATCTTCCCGAGCTGGCAATGACAAATACCAATAAAGGTATTTTTTTTCTTTCTTTTTCTGAAATCACTCACCGTTACGCGTTTACTAAGTATTTGTCATGTGCTGGTGTTTATTAATATGTTTGATTTAGCCTATGTGAAATCTGACTGGTTAAGACTCTTGGATAGGGCAGGTAAATATTTTATAACCAAAGTTTAATGAAATGGACTGTTTGATCCATGAGAAAGTGAAGTTCAATGAAATAATATTCATTATATCTCAGCACCCTCATCCCCCCTTCACCCTCAAAATCTCAAATACATAACACCATAGCTTAAAGCTATGCAGCTCCTGTGTAAGTGTATGAACCACTGCATGGAATTGGCTGTGATGCAAGGGGCACCAAATTGGTCACGGCAGGTATGATGATGTTTAAAAGAAAATATTGACCTGGCTGAACTAATTTCATCAAACAGGCTCTTGCACCCTGTAAAATACCCTAATTTGGAATGTACCTTATTTGAGTTCAAAAAGACACATTTTTAAAAAAAAATTATGTTTACACTGCGCTCCTGGGAGGGGTGCCAAAGTTGCAGTTACTTTGAAGTTATGTTGTTGTTTTTGTCATTATTTCAGTATGAATAGTTGAAAATGGTCATGTTCATGTTTTGATGCAATATATATATAGGCTATATATATTATCGAGTTTTCCTTTCCTTGTTTTTATTTTTGTTTTTTATTGTCCAGAAAGCTTGTAACCAGTGATGGTCCTCATGCTTCTGCAGAACTTCCAGGTGTCATTCTGCCACAGCCTCTGCTCCAGCTTACTCCTAGAATAATTTAGAATTATTATTAATAATATTGGATTTTATTTATAGGTGCCTATCAAGACACTCAAGAACACCTTAAGCACACTACTGATTGATAATGAGAATAATGCAATACAACCTAATGCAATTTAAACAAGAGTTTTATAAACAGTCAATTACAGAAAGATGGTGTGATAAGTATTATGTAACCTGTGTTCCCCTTCTGTCACTCTCTCGACGTTGGATGCCGAATCATACCTCTGAACCTGAGAAAAGGCTAATGTCAAGTTGGCAGACAGAATTTGCATGCCCCGACCCGGACATACGGGTATAAAGGGAAGCGGGGCAGCGAATGCCAGTCAGAATTTTTCTTCGGAGCCGAAAGGTTGTGCAGCAAGCAGCTGAATCTCACTACTGTTCCACTCACCTCTACCAGCAAGAAGCGTGGTTGTTGGATCCGCACGGCGCATTTCTAGCTGGCGTTTCTCTCTCTGCACGATGTGCAGTTCATGCCCCTGGGCACTTCAACAGCACTTCTTCCTGTTTAAAATTGTTCTCCTCCTAAAAGAGCTATATTTTCTCTAAAAGAGTCTGAGTTTTCCCACTCACAAAAAAGAGCAACACACAGCGGTGTTGAATGTCCTTTTCAGGACGCGTCTTTTTCTAGATGCCTTTCCGCCCCTGTGTTGTTCCTGGATGCGGGCGATTTCTCTCCAAGAATGACGGCCACAGACGCTGCCTTGTGTGCCTGGGTAGCGATCACACTGAGGTGGCGTTCGTGGATGGTTCATGTTCTCACTGTGAGAACATGACCATGGCAACGTTGCGGAAGCGGCTCTCATTCCTGAAGGTGAATGCCACTTCAGCCGCCCCCCGCATCGCTCCTTCTTCCCACAGGATTGAGGACAGCCCGGCTGGCAATGAAGGCGATATGGGGATAACGACAGGCTCGGTTTCACCGGGTAAATCCCCACGAATCACCCGTCCCCAACACGCTCGTGTGCTTCCGTCTGGGTTCGGGATAAATGTGACTCGCCAGCATTCTCCCTCGAGCCGCCGGCTTGGATGATGACATCACCACTGCATCGGAGAGCGTCCAGGCATCTGATGTGGAAGACTCGACTGGGCTAGCCCTCCCTCGTCCCCACAGCCTTCACGGCTTGACGACTGGTACCCCGGCACCACTCACAGCCACGCCCCCCCCCCCCCCCCCAAAGGTACCACTCTTCCTGGAAGTGCATGACGAGCTGACACATTCATGGAGGGCACCTTTCAATGCCCGTAAGCAACCCGATCGCTCGTCCGCTCTCACTACCCTGGACGGCGGGGCGGCCCATGGATACACGTAAGTCCCCCAGGTTGATAGGGTGATAGCGATCCAGAGCCACGAAGGTCACAGTGCAGGCACTTGGGCGGGCGATGGCCACCCTTGTGGTCCAGGAGCACCACCTCTGGCTGAACATGGTTGAGATGCGCGACATTGACAACACCCCCGTCTCCCAGCTTCACCTCTTTGGCGACACCGTCGAAGCTCTCAGACCCAGCGTCGAGCACCTCGCAGGCGGCGTACAACCCCCGTCTCCAGGACCCCTTCCCGGACCAGAAAAGCTCCGAAGTGCTCCTGAGACAGGCAATCCAGGCAGTCGGATGTTCGCTCCGGATGTGGTACCAAGACCACTTCGTCCCTCTGTTGAAGGCCAGGAGGAGAATCTTTATTTTCCTTTTGTTCATTTGCCACAAATACTCAATAAAAGAGCGATTCCCCCTCTCCCTGGGTCATCAAGCCGGTGTGTGCCATTCTCACGGCACCCCGGCCCTACAACTCTCCAGGCCCGGTTCCCCGGACACAGCTCCCTCGCCTCCGGCCCCGCGACTGTCCAACCCCGGCAGGCCAGCGCTGACGAGTGCCAAATACGTCTTCTCAGTACCTCTTCCTCAGTCTCTAACCCGCCCCCTGCCGGGTGTGCGGAGCAAGGTAAGTGCTTTGAGTCTTTTCTCAGCACCCCAACCTTGGGACGCTCTTTTGCCTCCCAACGCATTATCTGCTCCCCCCGCCACGAAGCCCTGCCCGGTACATCAAAAGTGATCGCCCCGTTAGTCCCCCTCGCACGGAGTTTTGGTGCGTGGTTATCACTTCCCAATCCGTTGCACTGGTTGACCAGGACCATCCAACTCAGCTACACGATTCAGTTCGACCAGCTCCCGCCTCGTTTCAGCGGTATTCGCTCCACTCTAGTGCACGGCCAACAAGTCAGTGCCTTACGAGCAGAGATTTCCACCCTGCTCCTCAAGGACATGATAGAGGCCATCCCTCCAGCTGAGATGAAGAAGGGTTTCTACAGCCCTTACTTCATCGTAACCAAAAAAAGTGGCGGGTTGTGACCAATCTTGGACTTGTGAGTTCTCAACTGGGCTTTGCACAAACTCCCATTCAAAATGCTCACGCAGAAACAGATTCTCATTTGCGTTCGACAGCTAGATATGTTCGCGGTGGTAGACCTGAAGGACACGTACTTCCACGTCTCCATTTTGCCACGACACTGACACTTCTTAAGGTTTGCGTTCGATGGCCAGGCGTATCAGTACAAGGTCCTCCCCTTCGGCCTGTCCCTGTCCCCTTGCATCTTCAAGAAGGTCGCAGAGGCCACTCTTGCCCCCCTAAGGGAAGTGGGCATCTGCATACTCAATTACCTCGACGACTGACTCATCCTGGCCCACTCTCAAGAATTACTATGCGCTCACAGGGACCAGATGCTCAGGCACCTCAGCCGTTTAATAAGACTGGCTATCTTCTGCACTCAACAGGAGTCAGAAAGCACGTCTTTCTGTTGGATTTTAATCACGGCTGGCTTGACCGCAGTGACCAGCGTGCATATATAAACTATAAACAAATGTATAACGGTGAGTGATTTCAGAAAAAGAAAGAAAAAAAAAAACCTTTATTGGTATTTGCCATTGCCAGCTCGGGAAGATGCTCACGGAAGTTTTTTTTTTTTTTTTTTCTGTTCGGGCGTCATGAACATGCCAATGGAGAGGCGCCCAAACTAGCTCTTCTGATTGGCCAAAATTCTCTGATCTCTGAACAGTGTTCGCCTGCTGCCTCTGCAGATGCACAAATTACTTTTGCTCCATATTTTACACAGATATGTGGTGCAGAAGGGAGAGCGCACGAAAAACAGTGTTTGAGACTTGTAGCAGCAGATTCAAGCAGTTGTAGTTTTGTACTTGTGTTTGTGCAAGGAAAAATATCAAAGAAAAAAAATATTTGTGAGAAAATATTCTACAAGTGTGCAACTCTCATTGGATGAATTCACATACTGATTTGCGAATGAGCACAATTTGTCCGTGACTTCACATTTTTTGATGTGAGTGTGTGAATGTGTTTTGCACCATATTTACTGCAACAACTGTAGCAAAAATGTGAGCGTATGAGTTTCTTAATTTGTGATTCGTAGAAAAGGATTTGTGCACCTGCAATGAAGAATTTCAGAAGGTGTAACTGTTGTGTTGTGTTTTTGGGAGAGAAAAAAAAAATGCAAACTTGCAACTCTTAAAATAAATTTCTCTGTGACTTCAAATTTACTGATACACATGTGTGGCTAATCTCTACAACTACAAATTACACTGTCACAGGTGCTCATTTGATTTGCACCAAAATGACCTTTATAGTCAGCTACGATGTGTATCATACAGTTTGACATAATATCGCACAATGTGCCATGGCGATATCAATGCGTTCATATCATACAGTCTGACAAGCAAAAATCTTAAAGGACTGTAAAAATCCTACAGTGTATAGCTTTAGATTATGTTTGACTTTAAACCCAGTTCAAAAGGATGTTATACTCAGAAATTGAAAACATCATAGAAGAAATGCACTCAAGTTACTGTTTTATGTTTTTGTTTCTAGCCTACATTTTTAATGTATTTTTGGATAACTTAATAGATCTGAAAAAAGAGCATCATGTCAATTGACTCATTTACAAAACTTGGTTTGATATTTTGTTATTTGATTGCAGTGAAATTATTATTATTAATATTTGAGTGTGGTTTAAATTAGGGATGCCAACGTCCAGACATTTTAATACTCGATTGTTGTCGAAATGAACAATCAATTAATCGATTAATCATTAACGTTAATATTGCAAAATGCACGCGAAGGACTGCAAATAACATGTGCATGTAGCATACTGTTTAAATATAATTAAAATTATTACATGTAAGAAATGCAAGCATTGACATTTTCCTTTTAAAATATTCTTAGTTCAGTGTATTTTAAGACATTAAGGCAATGTTTAGTAAGAATTTGTCAATTATTTAATTACTGTTAATGGATTACTGTTAGTAATAACTTGTAAACTAGATATATAACTCGTTTACATATTTGAGTTCATTAAAACTTTTGTAGATCATGGGAAATATCCATCGTCAACCACTTATCCTGTACAGGGTTGCGGGGGGCTGGAGCCTATCCCAGCTAACATTGGGCGAAAGGCAGGGTACACCCTGGACAGGTCGCCAGTCCATCACAGGGCCACACATATACGGACAACCACTCACACTCACATCCACACCTAGGGCAATTTTTGGAGACATCAATTAACCTAGCCTGCATGTCTTTAGATGGTGGGAGGAAGCCGGAGCACCCGGAGAGAACCCACGCAGACACAGGGAGAACATGCAAACTCCACACAGAAAGACCGGGGCAACCGGGGTTTGAACCCATGACCTTCTTGCTGTGAGGCGACAGTGCTAACCGCTGCACCACTTTGAAATTAAATCATAACACAGTAGCCTAATAAACATACCGTGTGTGCTGGCGAGATGTCAGCTGAATGTGCTTTTCTGGTGATCACTGATGCAATTTTAGGTTGGGATGAAACAAGGAGACTGATGTCTCTTACCAGTCCACCCCTGTGCAAATCTAATCCCAATTCCAGGCATTATAGGACAAGGTTTGCAGCCTTGAAACCTTCTGCCTTTCCATTATAGAATCATTCTTCATTCTGCATATATGAATAAACTCTGAGCAATAACTGCATGTCCATTATTCATCCATAGGGATCATACAGACAAGAAATGTGATGTTGTGTGCAGTTAAATGTTCATGTCTCGATGGAATTGTGTAGTTAAGCCTTTGGTCACACACATGGCATTGCTTAAACTAAAGACTGTTCTGTCATAGTCTATAAGCAATGAGCCATGTATCCTTGAAAGCTATACATGTGCTTGTTTTTGACACAAACAATGGTAACAAAGAAGAAATTCTTATTTTTATTTTAATTTTTTTGCCTCAGGATGATTTGTTCCTCTTTTCTAAGTTTTTGCTTTGGGTAGAATGAATATGATTAAATACTGTATATTCATTAATATATTATTAAATGTAAATATTGCAATTACTTTATAGTAGACACTGAAACATAAAGAAGCTTCCAATCGTCATGCACTATGATAAAGTTAGCTACATTTATTTAAAATCCAGAAGATTCTGTACATTTTATCTGTGAAAAGTATATTAAAAAAATTCTTAGCTAGTTAGTCTTGTTTTCTAGTAAATATATAAAAATATCCATAGTATTCTTTGAAAACAAGTCTTATTATGATACGCAGTTCTCCGTCTGTCGCTCACTTCGACGTCATGTCGAAGAAGCGACACTAGGGGTCTCTCTTGCCTCTGGTCTATGAAAAAAGGCCAATGAGAAGTTGGCAGACAGTATTTGCATACCCCGCCCCGGACATACGGGTATAAAAGCGAGGAAATACGTCGAATTCATTCAGAAATTATCTTCGGAGCCGATGGTCGTGTATGCAGCCTGCTGCGAGTCACACACCAGTTCCTGCCCTGTTCTTCTGACGCTCTACTTGCTTTTGGATCTACGGTGCACTTCAGCGGCTTTCTCTTTCTTTGCACGGCAGAGCAGCTTGCCCCTGGGCGCTTCAACAGTGCAGAGAGTTAAAAGAGTTCTCTATAAAAGAGTGCTTTCCTCTAAAAGAGCTTTACACAGTGGCATAAACATCCTTTTCAGGATGAGTCTTTTTAAAGATGCCATTCTGCCCCTGTGTAGTTCCTGGATGCGGTAGAGTGCTCTCTGCTTCAGACGGCCACAGGTGTTGTCTCGTATGTCTGGGCAGCGATCACACTGAGGCAGCATTTGTGGATGGTTCATGCTCTCACTGCGAGGGCATGACCATGGCAACATTGTGGTCGCGGCTTGCTTTCAATAGAAAGCTAGCCACTCCAGCCGCCCCCCGCATCACTCCTTCTTCCCACGGGATTGAGGACGATGCAGCTGGTGCTGGAGGCGATCTGGGGACGGCAGCGGGTGCAGCTTCACCGGGCATGCCCCCACGGACCACCCACCCCCCAGCACGCTCGTTGACTCCCGTCAGTGCTCAAGGCAACAGCGGCTCGCCTTAGAGCCAGCCTGCCTATCCTCTAGAGCTCGAGGTGGATGAGCTCGCCGCTGCATCGGAAAGCACGGCGTCTGACGCTGATGCCTCCCCTGGGCTGCCACCTTCGGGCCAGCACGCCCAGGCTGAGGCTGACGCGCAGATGTCTAACATGCTTGCCCGGGCCACCGCCAGCGTGGGGTTGGACTGGAACCCTCCATCCTCCCCACAGCCATTGCGGTTGGATGACTGGTTCCTGGGGTTTGCGTGCCGCTCACAGCCTCGCCTCCCTCCCCGGTCCCGTTTTTCCTGGAGGTGCACGATGAGCTGACGCCTTTGTGGAGAGCACCCCTCTCCACTCGTCACAAAGCCTGCTCATCTGCTCTCGCTACCCTCGATGGTGGAGTGGCCCATGGATATACAGCGATTCCCCAGGTGGATAGGGCTGTTGCGCTCCATCTATGCCCCGGAAACCCTACCACCTGGCGGGGTCGCCTTGTGCTCCCTTCTAAAGCCTGCAGGACGACATCATCGTTTACTGCCAAAGCCTACAGCGCCGCTCCTGCAAGTCCACCAGGACAAGGTGCTCAAAGATATGCACGAGGGTAGCATTGATCCCGATGTGTTGCAGGAACTGCGCTCAGCGACCGACCTCGCCCTTAGGGCCACGAAGGTCACAGCGCAGTCACTCGGGCAGGCGATGGCATTTCCCCCAGTGAGCCCTCTTGCACAGGTGCTGTGCAAGGTCAGGGAGGACAAGGAACAAGTCACCCTTGTGGCTCCTTATTGGCCCACCCAGGCCTAGTTTTCGGATCTCTTACTCCTACCTTCTTTCTCAGGGACGGGGCATGCTCTGGCATCCGCACCCAGACCTTTGGAAAGTCCACGTCTGGCCCCTGGATGGGACATGGAAGATCTAGCTGGTCTACCACCCACGGTCGTAGCCACGATCAACCAAGCCAGACCCCCTTTTACCAGGCAACTTTACGCCCTGAAATGGCGCTTGTTCGTGAATTGGTGTTCTTCCCGTGCTGAAGACCCACAGAGGTGCACAGTTAGGTCAGTGCTCTTATTTCTGCAGGAGAGGCTGGAAGGGAGGCTGTCCCCTTCCACCCTGAAGGTGTATGTCGCCGCTATTGCGGCCCACCATGATGCAGTACAGGGCAAGTCCTTGGGTAAGCACGACTTAATCATCAGGTTCCTAAGAGGCACCCGGAAGTTGAACCCCTCAGGGCCAAGCCTGTTCCCTTCCTGGGATCTCTCAGTGGTCCTCGAGGGCCTCCAGAGACCCCCTTCGAGCCGCTAGAATCAGTTGGACTCAGGGCCCTCTCTCTAAAGACGGCCCTGCTGATCGCGCTCGCTTCCATCAAGAGGGTCGGGGACCTGCAAGCGTTCTCTGTTAGCGACACCTCCCTGGAGTTCGGTCTGCAGACACATATGTGATCCTAAGACCATGACCATTCCCTACCACGCCCTTCAAAGACCAGGTAATGAACCTGCAAGTGCTGCCCCGGGAGGAGGCAGACCCAGCCCCTTCATTGCTGTGTCCGGTACATGCTTTGTGTACCTATTTGGACCACACACAGAGCTTTAGGTGCTCTGAGCAGCTCTTTGTCTGCTTTGGGGACAGAGGAAAGGGAACGGCCGGGTGAATCGCTTGCACCTGGTGCCCTTTCCATCAGCCAAGGTAAAATTGTGCGCTTTCTCTCCCAGGAGAACACTTTTGGGTCCGCAGTTCAACAGAGGAACTTGCCGACCCAGTCCACCATGGGTACTCAAATCTACCCTGTACTGGAATAAGTGCTCCACAGATCGGGACTCCTACACGGACTCCCCCTGTGTGTATTTTCCATGGTACGGTCCCTTACGAAGTGGACCCGCGTCTCCCTTGAAGAAAGAATAGGAAACTGGGTAAGACCCCCTTCCCTCGATGTGTGTAAGAGCCCCAGCTGTTCTTGCTCTATGCAGAGAAATATAGAGAGAAAAGTGGCCCAGCCAGGCTTGGCCCGTTCCCAGGTTGGCAAGCATCACCTTGTTCCCCTCTAGGGTAACCAGAAGGATTCCGATGACTTTTTGGGGGCATTGGGGAAGGGTACGTGCAGTCTGACACAGTTGGTCGCTTGTGCACGTGAAATACCTGCCCGCTCCTGTGTCAGCAGTACACGTACATGGCTCAGCTCATGGTGTGATTTGAAGTGGACCCCTAGTGTCGCTTCTTCGACAGGACGTCGAAGTGAGCGACATACGGGGAACGTCTAGGTTACGTATGTAACCTCCATTCCCTGATGGAGGGAACGAGACGTCGTGTCCTCCCGGCCACGTCGCTGAGCCGAGCCACTGCAGAGGCTGGACCATTTCCAGCTCCTCAGAAAAATCCTGAATTAATTCAATGTATTTCCCCGCTTTTATACCTGTATGTCCGGGGCAGGGTATGCAAATACTGTCTGCCAACTTCTCATTGGCCTTTTTTCATAGACCAGAGGCATATTCAACGCTCAAGAGAGACCCCTAGTGTCGCTTCTTCGACACGACGTCTCGTTCCCTCCATCAGGGAATGGAGGTTACATACGTAACCTAGACGTTTTGCTTCACAAGTACATTTATCTTTTTTCAAGGATGTTTAGCTATTTTGGGGGAATGTATTTTTTTTTTTTTTGATTTTCACAGAGCAGTTTTGCAAACTAGAAGTACACAAGCATATAGATTGCCTCAAAGAACGTAGCCAGAGTCACGTGACGCCATGCGGAGGGTCGGACATGTGAATGGCGAGCTCTGCACACTGCTAGTTTTTAATTATTTTACTTCATACACAGGTGAGATACGATACTCCCTGCTACATATCTGTTCTTTGAAGTCAAAATGGCAAAGAATTAAAAATCCTCGGCCTCTGGAGATTTTAAAAGACACTTACGTGCTCAAGCTGAAACCCCAGATAGGCCCGCTGACCAGGGATTAGGTTTGGACGGTGCAGCAGGAGAAATCAAATGGCAACAGGCGAGCATGCATGTGATGCTGGCGAAAGTTGTTGCTGACTTAGAGGATCTTGCTGTAATACGTTGATTGATTAAGGCAATGGAAATGAAATTCTCTGAGTCTGTTACAAGAATCAGGGACATCAAGAGACGGATCAATTATCTGCAGTTACTGGAGAGGGAATTATCTGATAATCTGCTTTTGGGAAAAACTGGAGGATTTGGAGAATTGTAGCCGGTGAAATAATGTCCAAATTGTTGGAATTCCTGAGCATGAAGAAGGAAGAGATATGGTGAAATTCCTACATGAGCTCTCCCCAATTCTGCTTGACATAACAGGCCATAAGCTGGAAATCGAGCAAACTCACAGAGTCCCGGATTCTGCCCAAATTTCTCAGAGATCATCCAATAAGGATCTTGTGTTGTTTGAGGTGAGGAGCAAAGAAAAGCTTTCTTGTTCCCAGATTTTGCGAATTCGAAGAGAGAAACTTGATCATTTCAAGGAATGGAAGAAACTCTTACATCAACGGAAGATCACTTTCTGATGGCCAAATTGAGTATAGATACCAAGGATGGCTACAAAATATTGACATACCCACAACAAGCATAGACTTTCATAGAGACAATGGGGTGAGTAAACCATTTGGTGACTTTCTTTTGGGTCCCCAAGTGAGCTGTCTAGCTATACATACACTTGACTGTCTGAAGAAGCTGGGCATCATTTTTGTTTCTTTTTGTGTAGGTTCTACCTTGCGGCTTGAGTTTGCTTTGTGGAATAACACTCCTTCCAAGGAACTTTTGCATCGACGAAGGGTCGCTTTTACACTGAAGTTCCTGGCCAAACTGAGAATAGATTCTAAGGATGGCCACAAAATATTTACATGCCCACAACTATTGATGTCTTTCATAAAATCAATGGACTGAGGAAGTCAAGGTGTGTTTCACATATGCCTCCAAGTGAGCTGTCTCGCTGAACATACACTTGACCCTACTAGGAAGCTGGACACCTTTCTTGTTTCTTTTTGTGCTGGTTCCACCTAGTGGCTGGAGTTTGTTTTGTAGAATAACACTCCTTTGGGGAAGTTGTGGATGAATCTGCTCATTCTTTGTGCTTATGCCTCCTATTGGATGGAGTTTGTTTTGAGGAGTATTTTTTGATGGACATTTGAATAATTAGGTCGTCTCTTGCACCCATGAAACAGCCGGCTCACTGAACATTTGTTTGAATCTCTGAGGAAACTGAATGGCTTTATTTATTTATTTTTATTTTGTGCTGTTTCTGCTAATGGCTGATATTTGTTTTGCACACACCTTTGAGACAGTTTTGTGAATTAATCTACATGTTATTTTTGTTTATTCTGCATATTGGCTGGAGTTTGTTTTATAGATTATCTTTTGTTGTGTAATTCTGTCTCACATAATTGATATAGAAGCACTGGACTTTTAGGCAAAGTTGTTGCGGGGTCACGGGGACAAAGTTGGTACATGGACTGTTTGAGTTTAGAGGGATGGATACCGGTTGGCGCTGTCGGGCGCAGGGTTAATGCGCACGTGTTTTCTTTTTTCTGTTTGTTTGGTTCAGGAGGACGTTCAGGGTTTGATTGTTGCACTAATGGGGAATGTGGTCTTTATAATTAAATTTTTGACAGTATATTTTTTCTAATATGTCAAAATGTCATATGTTACTGTAATATGAGTGAATTGTCTCTATTCACATGGAATGTGAATAGGTTGGGGCACCCCATAAAAAGAAGGATGGTTATTTCTTTTCATAAACATAAGAAATATGATATTGTGTTTCTTCAAGAAATGCATATTTTCCCACAGGAAGTTGAAAAATTTGGGAAGATATGGGGTGGACATGTTTTCTTTAGTGCTGGCTAAGAGCAGGGAAGTCATTACAATGATAGGTAAACATCTACAATTCTAGATGTTTACATCTACAATGTCTCAAATAGATTATTTATAGGTTCATTATTGTTTTAACAGAAACTCAGGGACAAAGGTTGATTTTGACTAATATTAAAGCACCTAACGCTGATGATTAGGTCTTTTTTATATATCTTGAAGGGATGATGCAAGCCGCTGGCACCCCTCATGATATAATATTGGGAGGAGACTTTAATCTTTTTATAAACTCAGTCCTTAATAATTTTTGTCACGAACTGCCTCATGATTTTCCTCCTCACTTCCAGTTCACTTCAGTGTCTGTTTAGTTTTCCCCTGTGCTCACAGACTAAACCTCCCAGCATGCACCTGTTGATGATTCTCACCTGCCCTTCATCTTCCTCAGCTGTTCCCTGTTCCCTCATCTGTTTGTATATATATATCTTCTTGTTTCTGTCACTTATTGTCAGGTCTTAGGCTCCTATGGTCATTTTTTCCTTGTGTGTTGCCATTTGGTTCTTTGTATTGCTCCAAGTAGATTGTTTCACCTTCTTCATCATCTCCATTAAAAAAGTTTCATTGTCTCTCATTTCATCTCTGCATATCGTTACAGAAGAACCAAGCTCACAAATGGATCTAGCGACTGTCCAAATACCCCTAATCTCCCATTGGAAGATCATGTCTATGAGTTCCTTAAATTGGCTTATTTGGTGCACTATGATGACCATGCTCTGATGTCATTATTCAGAGCTGGTCTAAATAGAGCATTGAAGTCACAGCTACCTCTGGCGGACCCTCACTGGACATTATAAAGTATTTGGAATTGGCTTAATCTATGTGGCTCAACCTTTGCTGTAGGGAAAGTGGAAAAGGACATTAATTCACCCCCCACAGAGAATGCTCCACGGCTTCTTTCTCCCAGCCTTCCATGGTCCAGTGTATAAAAGAGGATGTAATCATGTCATAAAAGTAGTCTAAGCTACTTGTGCATCATATTCCAAGCCTTCTGAAGGCATACAATAGATTTTGTCGAACTGCATGAAGACATACGGACAACATTTATGATGCTTTCGCTTATTATTACTGGTGGGGGGGGGGTGCAGGGGGATTTTCTCCCCAGTTTGGAATGCCCAATTCCCAATGCACTCTAGGTCCTTGTGGTGGCATAGTGACTCTCCTCAATCCGGGTGGTGGAGGACGAATCTCAGTTGCCTTGAGCACGTTACGCATGTGGAGGCTCACGCTATTCTCCGCAGCATACACGCACAACTCACCATGTACCCCACCGAGAGCGAGAACCACATTATAGTGACCATAAAGAGGTTAATCCAATGTGACACTACCCATCCTAGCAAGCAGGCCAATTGGTTGCCAAAAAGTGACTGGGGTCACTCAGCACGCCCTGGATTTGAACTTGCGAATCCAGGTGTGGTAGTCAGTGTCTTTACTTGTTGATATACCCTGGCTCCCCAAACTGTGAAATTCTTCAAAAATTCTACTGTCGTGTTCCACAAAAGAAAAAGAAAAAGTCATACAGGTTTGCAACAACATGAGGGTGTGTAAATAATGACATTTTCATTTTGGATGACCTATTCCTTTTAGCTAATGTTTTAATGAATGCTCAGGGTTCAATTCATGCGTGTTGTGTAGAAACAGACATCATAGCTTCTAGAGAGTTTTTTCTTTGAATTATTAAAGTTTTAGCCTGTCCTTTCAGTATCAGTTTCCCATTAGAGTGAGAATCTATGAATGGTGCTCAACCATGTGTTTGAGTTCCTCTGTGGTCGAGATCAGGAAGCAAGACTGTAAAAACTTGAAATAAAAACTCTCACATTACAAACAGAGGAATGAGACTGTTTCAGACAGAGAATAGTTTTCACATGACTAAAGCACAACAGGCCAACAATGTTTTACTTTGTCCCTATGGTGTCAAAAGCTTTGTTGAATTTGACTGCTTAGAAGTAGACATGTAGGAAAGACAAATCACACAAGATCTCTCTAATATCTCTATTGTTTCTCTTTAAGACAGCAATAAGATTAATTAGAGATTGAATGGAAAGTTTTGCTTTAATCTCCTGGTTTTCAGATTTTTCTTCTTAGATAAAGGCATCAGTAATCTCACATTTGCCAAGAGACCACAGGTCTGCAATAAAAATTTGGAGATTTCAATATAAAAATCTCTCATCAAATTCTCCCAAGACCCAATTATGGGTTGTGCTAACCTTATTATTTACATTTACATTTAGTCATTTAGCAGAAACCTTTATACAAAGTCACTTGCAAATGAGACATGTAGTAAGCAATTTGTCATACAAAGTTTAACAACATCTGCAGTATAGGACTGCCAAGTTATCACAGTGTCTGGATTAGTAAAGATGCTAGCACAGAAGAAAGAGACAGATTTGTATTATTATTATTATTCAGTGTAGGTCAAGTGCAGTAGTATGAGCAATTAGTGTGGGTTGGTTAAGTGCTCATGGAACAGATGTGTTTTTTGCTGGTTCTTGAATGTTGAGAAGGTAACAGCAGATCATGTAGAGGTTGGAAGTTGCTGGAAGTTGCAGTACACAGAGCTGCATAGAAAGAGAATGATTGTGAAATGGGACCACCAAGCGACGCTCGTTCATAGACCGCAGAGAGCAAGTTGGGACATAGACCTGAAGGAGTGAATTGAAGTAAAAGGTTGCTGTTCCATTGGCTGTCCTGAAAGCCACAGTGAAAGCTTTGAATTTGATGCGGGCAGCTACAGGTAGCCAATGTAGTGAAATCGAGAGTGGGGTGACATGAGCCCTTTTTGGCTGATTGAAGACCATGCTCGCTGCAGCATTCTGGACCACCTGCAGTGGCTTGGTTGTGTTAGCTGGAAGGCCAGCCAACAGAGAATTGCAGTAGTCCAGTCTTGAAGTGACCAGAGCTTGGACTAGATACAAGCTGAGAGAGTAGGGTCATCAGGCTGGAATGACAGGTATCAGTATCATCTGTGTAGCAGTGATAAGAAAAACCATGTGCCTCAATGACCGGAAAGAGTGATATTTTTTTAGCTCAACTCGTGTTTTATGGCAATAATTGTGTCATTTTTGTATATTTTTATTTTTCCTAAAGAATTTTAGGAGAAACATTTGAGACACAGCTGATAAGGATGCTTTCAGACCTCTAGCTCATATGATTTGCTCTGAAACAGGGACTAAAATGTTGCATTTTCTCCTTAGTTTGATTCACTTTCACAAGGCAACATTTCTAAACTGACCAAAAATGTGTTGCAAAAGTCACATGTGAGCAATCTGTCCCTTCGCTGGTCAGAAAGTTTGTGCACTGTTCCGGGGTCTGACTAATTTAATGATATACTGATAAAAACGTGCCTTCAGGTAATACGTTTTTGTTTATGTCACTGTTATGAAAACACCACCAGGTGGTACAGAATTAGTTTGCCATTTAGAGATTGCACTAAAAATAAACATTTTCTGTCACACATAAGTAAACAAATTGTATTATGGTTATTTACTTTTATTTATTTACAGTTGAAGTCAGAAGTTCCCCTTCTGTCACTCACTCAACATTGTGTTGATGTAGTGACATTAGGGGTCTCTCTTGAGAGCCTCTGTTACCTCTTATCTTTGAGAAAAGGCTAATGAGGAATGGCAAACAGAATTTGCATAATGCTTGCTTGACCGGGCCATCGCAAGTATGGAGCTGGACTGGAACCCTCCGTCCTCCCCTCAGCCCACGCGACTAGATGATTATTCCTTCAGCGCTCACAGCCACGTCACCCCCCGGATCCTTTCTTCACGGAGATGCAAGACGAGCTAACGAAGTCATGGAGGGCACCTTTCACTGCCCAAAACCAACTTCAATGCTCGACCGCTCTCACTACCCTTGACGGTGGGGCGGTCCACAGGTATACGGAGCTCCCGCAGGTGGATAAGGCGGTTGCGGTGCACCTGTGCTTGGACCGGCACTCCCCTCCAAGGCCTGTAGGTTATTGTCGTCTCTGGCGACCAAGGCCTACAGCATTGCTGGACAGGCCGCCTCCACCCTGCACGACATGGCCCTCCTGCATGTCCACCAGTCCAAGGCGTTAAAAGATCTGCACCTGAGTAGTCCTGATTGCTACTGGACTATTATCCAGACTTTGACAATGCTCCCTTTCTCAATGCCCCCATCTCCCAGATAGGCCTAATGGTGACACCGTTAAGGACTTCGCCCAGCAGTTCTCGGCGGTGAAGAATGAGGCAGAGGCCATTCAACACATCTTTCCCCACCGCGACTCAAGATCCCGCACCCGTCTGCTCACCGAAGGCATCCCCCTGCTGTGGTGAAACCCCAGGCAGCTCCACCCCAGCCCGGGACCAGCTCTCAGCCCCAGCGTAGAGCTCCCTGCAGGAGACGGACACCCCCCATCTCATGAACCACCTCCCAGACACGAAAGGCTCCCAAGCGCTCCTGAGATGGGCAACACAGGGAGAGAGACATCTGCCATGGTGCTGGTGTTCAGACCACTCCATACCCCGGTGGAGGGTGGAAAAACCTTTTGTTTCCTTTACTTTGTTTGCCGCACCCCCAATGGGCTGCGGTGCACATGTTGTCATATAAGAGCAGTTTCCTCACTCCCTGGGTCACTTAGCCGGTGCCCACAACCGCCATTCTCACAGTGATCAGACACCGAGCACTGGCAGTCGGGCCCCCATGAATGCAGACCTCACACCTTCATGTGCCCAACTGCACCACACTCACACCTCAGGCCGGCAGGTGGTGATGAGTCTAGAGGTTGTTGCTACAGAACCTCCTCCTCCCCAGGCCGGGTACACGGAGGGAGGTAACTCATTGGCTCAGCACAACCACCTCGGCATGAAGCAACGCTCCCCAACATGATGTCGCCTCCCCCCCGCCGCGAGGCCTCACATCCACGTATGTCACACGTGATTGTCCCCTTAGTGCCCGGAGCTTGGATGTGTGGCTTATGCTTTCCAACCCATCGCAGTGGCTGGCCAGGACCATCCGACTCATCTCCGCGATTCAGTTTGCCAGGCGCCTGCCCCACTTGAGTGGCATCCACTTCACCTGCAGGGCAAAAACAATTCCACCCTTTGTGCGGAGATCGCAACCTTCTGCACAAGGAAGAGATAGAGCCTGTCTCCAGCCGAGATGGAAAAGGGGTTCTACAGCCCCTACTTCATCATACCCAAGAAAGTCAGTGGGTTGCGTCCAATCTTGGACCTGCGAGTTCTGAACCGGGCCTTACACAGACTCCCGTTCAAGATGTTGATGCAGAAACATATTCTGACATGCTTCTGGTGTCAAGATTGGTTCGCGGCTGTAGACCTGAAGGACGCATTCTTTCACGTCTCAATATAACCCATCACAGACCCTTTCTAAGGTTCGCTTTCAATGACCAGGAATATCAGTACAAGGTCCTCCCCTTTGGTCTGTCCCTGTTCTCTCGCGTCTTCACGAATGTCGCTGAGGCAGCTCTTAAGGGAAGTGGACATATGCATACTTAACTAACTCAACGATTGGCTAATCCTAGCATACACTCAACAGTTGCTCTGTGCACATAGGGATCTGATTCTCAGGCACATCAGCTGTTTAGGGCTTTGGGTCAACTAGGAAAAGAGCAAGCTCTCCCCAGTTCAGAGCATCTCTTTTCTCGGCATGGAGTTAGACTCTGTCTCAATAACAGCATGCCTCACAAGCGATCACGCTCAGTCGGTGCTGAACTGCCTGAGTACGTTCAGACCAGGCACAGCAGTTCCACTGAAAAAATTTCAGAGGCTCTTGGGGCATATGGCATCCTCAGTGATGGTCACGCCGCTCGGGTTGACACTGGCTTCAGTCTCGAGTCCCAAGATGGGCATGGCGCTACAGCACATACCGTGTGAACCTCACCCCTTACTGCCATCACTTATTCAGCCCTTGGAAAGACCTCTGTTTTCTACAGGCATGAGTCCCCCTACAGCAGGTGTTCAGACTCGTTGTAGTTACTACAGATGCCTTGTATTTGTATATACAGATTTCTGTAGCTTATCTGCGGCAAGCACATGTTGATCCGCTCTGAAAACACAGCGAGAGTAGCATATATAAACCACCAATGTAACGTTCGCTCTCATCGCATGTCACAATTCACCTGCCATCTCCTCCTTTGGAGTTAGCAGTGTCTGAGGGCACTGCACGCCACTCATTTGGTGGGCAACCTCAACACCACAGCGGACATGCTGTCACAGCAGGTAACGCTTAGCAGTGAGTGGAGACTCCACCCTCAGGTGGTCCAGCTGATTTGGGATTGGTTCGGCAGAGCACAGGTAGATCTGTTTGCCTCCCAACAATCCACTCACTGCCCGCTCTGGTACTCTCTGGCAGAAGCCCCCCTTTGCACAGACACACTGGCACACAGCTGGCCCCGGGGGCTGCGCAATTATGCATTTCTCCCAAAGAGCCTACTTGCACATGTCCTGTGCAAGGTCATGGAGGACAAGTGCCCCCAACTGGCGCACTCGGACTTGGTTCTCGGATCTCACGCTCCTCGTGACAGCACCTCCTTGGCAAGTTCCCCTGAGGAAGGACCTTCTTTCTCAAGGACAGGGCACCCTCTGGTATCCACACCCATTCCTCTGGAACATCCACGTCTGGCCCTTGGACGGGATATGGAAGATCTAAGTGGTCTACCACCAGCCATCATAGACACGATCACTCAAGCCAGAGCTTCCCCTACCAAGCAGCTCTATGCCCTAAAGTGGCGAATGGCAAATTGGTGTTCTTCCCGATCTGAAGATCCACAGAGGTGCACAGTCAGTTCAGTCCTCTCATTCCCAGCTGTCCCCCTCCACCTTGAAGGTTTATGTAGTCTCCATAGCGGCTCACCATGACGCTGTAGATGATAAGTCATTAGGGAAGCATGACCTGATCATCGGGTTCCTTAGAGGCACCCTGAGGCTGAATCCTCCTAGGCTATGCCTGTTCCCCTCATGGGATCTCTCCGTTATCCTCTCAGGCCTTTGGAGAGCCCCGTTTGAGCCGCTAGAGTCAGTCAAACGAAATACCTCTCCTTGAAGACTGCCCTCCTGATTGTGCTCACTTCCATGAAGAGGGTTGGGGACCTGTAAGCGTTCTCTGTCAGTGACACTTGCCTGAAGTTCAGTTCGGCAGATTCTCACATCATCTTGAGACCCCGACCGGGCTACATCCCCAAAGTTCCTACGACCCCCTCAGCCTTAGCGTTGCTGTGTCCAGTGTGTGCACAAATATTTGGATCGCATGCAGAGCTTTGGACACTCTGAGCAGCAATTTGTCTGCTTTAGTGGACAGCGGAAAGGGAACGCTATCTCCAATCAAAGGCTTGCCCACTTGATCGTGGACACCATTGTGTTGGCCTACAAGACCCAGGCTGTGCCCACCCCTTGCGGGTTTGAGCACACTCTACGAGGGGTGTGGCATCATCGTGGGCACTACCCAATGGCACCTCTCTAGCAGACATCTGCAGAGCGATAGGCTGGGCAACACCCAATACCTTCGCAAGATTTTACAATCTCCGGGTTGAGCCAGTCTTGTCCCGTGTGTTGACAGGTCCGAATACGTAGAATTCGGTATTATGGAACAGCTTGCCAGGTGTATCGCTTGCGTATAGCTCCTTTCCCCTCTGGAAGTGCGGTCTTCTACCCCAGTCAAGTCCACAAGTCACGGACCCTGGATGTCATTCCTCCCTAGCCCTATTGCTCCGAATTCAGTGGAGGAAGTTCGCAGCCAGACCCACCGCAGACACCGACTTGCCTGTAATAGAACAGGTGCTCCATAGGTTCTGATAATCTCCTGTCATATATTTTCTGCCGTATGATCGCCCTGTAGGTGAACCCGTATCTCCCTTGGGCAAAGTTCCCTCTATCCCCTGGTCGCTGTCTTGTAGAGCTCCTCCCCATCAAGGCAGGACCTACCACCATGCCACCTCCATATGTGGCTGGTAAGCCCATGTGACGTTTTGCCACATGTTAACCTTATCTGCTGGGCAGAAGCAGGGGTCTTTTCCCCCTGAAAGAATAGGATAGGAAAAGAACACCTTCCCCGATACGTGTTATAGCGTTAGATGGCCCCAGCCACATCTAACACTCTATGGGGAGAAAACAGAGAAAAAAGGCCGGCGTGGCCTGCTCCCATGCTAGTTACGTCGACAACTATATGATGTCTTTTGGGGTTCTGGAGAAGATTATGTGCGGTCTGATGCACCTGCTATTTTGCATGCAGCAGCTTGCTTGCACCTGCATCAGCAGTCCATGTAACACGGTTCAGTATTGTGCTATTTAGGGACTCCTAGTGTCAATACATCACTGTCTCCCTCTTGCCACAACACTGTACTAGATGCTGAAATGGCTGGGACCTAACTATTGGCTCCTCAGCTCAAAACCTGTCTGAACAGATGCACACCTCCCTCCTTTTATACCCATATGTCCGGGGGAGGGGCAGGCAAATTATGTTCGCCAATTCTCATTGGCCTTTTCTCAAAGATTAGAGTTAACCAAGGCTCTCAAGAGAGACACCTAGTGTCACTACATCGACACAAGGTCTCGTACCCTCCATCAGGGAACGGAGGTTACAACAGTAACAAAGACGTTTACATACAGTAAACTATAGTTTTGGCAAGTCATTTAGGACATCTACTTTGTGCATGACACAAGTAATTTTTCCAACAATTGTTTACAGAGATATTGTTTCTTTGTTTTTTTTATTGACTTATCACAATACCAGTGGGTCAGAAGTTTACATACATTAACTGTGCCTTTAAGCAGCTTGGAAAATTCCAATAAATTATGTCAAGCTTTTAGACAATTAACCAATTAGCTTTTGATTGGAGGTGTACTGAATTGGTGTACCAGTGGATTTATTTTAAGGCCTACCTTCAAACTCAGCTTTGCTTGACATCATGGGGAAATCAAAAGAAATCAGCCAAGACCTCAGAAGAACAATTATGGACCTCCACAATTTTGGTTCATCCTTGGGAGCAATTTCCAAATGCATGAATGTACCACGTTCATCCGCACAAACAATAGTACACAAGTATAAACAACATGGGACCACACAGCCATCATACCACTCAGGAAAGGGATGCATTCTGTCTCCTAGAGATGAATGTAGTTTGGTGTGAAAAGTGGAAATCAATCCTAGAACAACAGGAAAGGACCTTGTGAAGACAAGTAGACAAGTATCTATATCTACAATAAAATGAGTTCTATATCGACATTACCTGAAAGACTGCTCAGCAAGTAAGAAGCCTCTGCTCCAAAACCGCCATAAAAAGCCAGACTACAGTTTGCAAGTGCACATGGGGACAAAGAGAAATTTCCTGTGGTCTAATGAAACAAAAATTGATCTGTTTTGCCATAATGACCATTGTTATGTTTGGAGGAAAAAGGGTGAGGCTTGCAAGCCGAAGAACCAACACATTCTCACATCCAACTCGTCACATATTGACGCTTTTGACAGGACCCCTTGGTGTCACATTTTAACGCCCTGGGTATACCTTTGGCGTAATTTTTCGACGCGTTGGGTAGTCCGATAGATTTCTATAGAGGATTTTAAAAATAAACATATAAAAAACTTTGATTAATTGAACAAAATTATAAAAATAAAAATATAAAAAACTTTGATTAATTCAACACAATCGTAGCATATTATATATATTTATTAACATCAACAAACCTCCAATAAAAATACGTTATCCAGCATGCTCTAGTTACCAGTACCTAAGAAAACGCTTAAACTGCTTACTTGCACACGCCGTGGAGCGTTGTTAAACTCACCTTGAATGCGGTTTTGGTTAAGACTACCCAACGCGTCGAAAAATGACGCCAAAGGTATACCCAGGGCGTTAAAATGTGACGCCAAGGGGTCCTGTCAAAAGCGTCAATATGTGACGAGTTGGGTGTGAGAATGTGTTCGAAGAACACCATCCCAACCGTGAAGCATGGGGGGTGGCAGCATCATGTTGTGGGAGTGTTTTGCTGCTGGTGCACATCACAAAATAGATAGCATCATGTGGAAGGAAATTTATGTGGATATATTGAAGCAACATCTCAAGACATCAGCCAGGAAGTTTAAACAACATTGCAAATGGGTCTTCCAAATGGACAGTGACACCAAGCCTACCTCCAAAGTTTTAGGTATTGGAGTGGCCATCACAAAGCCCTGACCTCAGTTCGATAGAAAATTTGTGGGCAGAACTGAAAGCGTGTGCAGAACTGAAAGCGTGTGCGAGCAAGGAGGCCTACAAACCTAACTCAGTTACACCAGTTCCGTCTGGAGGAATGGGACAAATTTCCAGCAACCTATTGTGAAGAGCTTATGGAAGGCTACTCAAAACTTTTTGGCCAAGTTAAACAATTTAAAGGCAATGCTACCAAATACTAACAAAGTTAATGTAAACTTCTGACCCACTTGGAATGTAATGAAAGAAATACAAGCTGAAATATATAATTCTCTCTTCTATTATTCTAACATTTCACATTCTTAAAATAAAGTAGTGATCCTAACTGACCTAAGACAGGGAAAGTTTTCTACAATTAAATGTCTTGAGTTTAAATGTATTTGGGTAAGATGTATTTCAACTATGCTTACAATACATTTTTACTTTTGCATTATTTTGCATTGAAAGCCACTATTCAACAGAGAGAAGCGATCACACTAAAATAAAGAAACATTTTTGAAATGTGCAATAATATCTAACATACTTTATTTTCCAAAATGATTCCGCTAACTGAAGGCTAAATCCACATTTTGATTATGATTTCCAGAGACGTACTGATCCACAGATTTCTCCTCCAAAGATCCATAAGTTTGCTCTTGGTTATCTAAGGGATAATCCATGGCTACGTGTGCATTAAACAATTTAATGCATGACAAGGAGGCAAAGAACCACCCAATGCGGAGGGGAAAATGTACATGATCTGTACACGATGAGGGGAAAACTCATAAGTTACGGCTATGTGTGCAGTAAATTATTTTTAGTTGTACATTAAACTATTTGAATGAACACCAAGGAGGCAAAGAACCTCCCGATGCAAAGTGGAGGAGAAAATGTACATGATCAGTACATGATGATGGGAAAACCATTCAAAATGCTCTAAACCTGCAGACTTTGACCTCTGAATCATCCATATGGTTTTGATTAAGGCTGCACGTTTGATTGAATTAAGAATAAATGTATAATGTAGCCTAACAAGATTGCAAAACAGCAAAAGGCTGAGTGTTAAGAAACAGTCTCCATTCAGAGCTTCAGTCAGCTATGTGTGATCACGGGGTGCCCTCTAGATCACATGTTGATCAGGTCAGCATTTTTAAATAATGTTTAACCATATCACAATTCAAATCATTGTGCCTCATCTCGCCATACAGCAAAAGACACATTTAATAGATCCAGGTTATCTTCTCTCCCCTTCTGTGCAAAACAGATAAATGTCAAACCATACTTTCCTTACAAGCATTTGGGTGAGTAATACGGGGCTGACGAACACTTCACAGTTGATTTAAAGACAGCACTGCATGACTTGATGATGTTGTTTTGTGATGTGATGATTATTCCCAGCTCTGAGATTATATTTGTGTCCAGAGGTCATTCGAACAGAGGCATAAAACTCTCGCAATGTCTCATTACTGAGGACAGCAGATTAAGTGCATTAATATAGAACAGTGATTAAAACATACTGGAACTACCTGTGCATTAAATGGTTATAACGCATACATTCCATCCAATCAGAATCGAGTATTCAAACAGACCATGACATAAAAAGAGATATTGGTTTAATTCATTGGTCTGTTGGGTTGGATTGCATTCTCACAGGTGTTGTTGACAGAAGTTACAATGTGCCCTGCTCATTGTTGTACATGGGTACCATCTCCATTGTTCCCCATTAAACTCGATCCAAATCAGTAATGCAATCTGCACTAATAGAGCCACCTCACTGCATTTAACCAACACTCAATGATCTATAATGCCATACAGCACTTATCACAGAGCTACTACCCTTTTAGACCGAGCTGTGGTGTTGTTAAACTTTTAAGTGTCCTCCTTAAAAATGCAAGTACGATAGAATGAAGTGTGCTCTTATTGAAGACAAAGCAACTTTTTGACATTCCTATTTATAGTCTGGTAGTGTAATAAGAATATAATACTAACTTAATAATACTTTTGAATTACTATATTTTCTCAGAGGGTTCAATCACTCACACCACATATTGGAACCAGATTCTACACGGTTCCTGTTTTGGATAAACTCCAGCCAGTGCAAAGCTGTGTCTCATCATAGCAGTATGGGAAATGCTTATGTAATATAATTTCCTCTCTTAAAATTGGCAGAACAGGGACAGATGCATTGATTTTATTTATTTGAACATACGTTATTTTACATAAGGTTTACTTAAGTTATTTATAATGGTGTGAAATAATCTGTCCCTTAAAGCTAGAAACACTCAACACAAGTACACAAATGCAAATGATTTACCTTCAAATGTCAGTGTCATTCAGTAGGTCTTAGATTGGCCGTTTTAAAAAAATGCATATTTTATTAATCATACTGCATTAATCTCTTTCAAATAATGCAACAGCTGCATGAGTTTAAGTCTCTATTATTGTTTTTGTGAGGCGGGATTTTTTGTCTAGTGAAAATGCTGTGTGGCTAGTGACCTTGGAACACTGTGGCTGCGGGGGCGTGGTCGAGCGCCCGTCCGGAGAGAGAGAAAGCAGTAAGGGTGCTTGCACCTGAGCTAAATTATGTCTAACACCTGTCTCTAAATCCAGTGAACCATATAAAGCCATATAAACGTCCATGCCATGGCTAGAAGAGAGAGAGAATGACAAGAGTGACCAGTGGTTGACGTGTTTTATTGAGAGTTTTATGTTATTGTGAATCTGAAGGCTCAGAGAATTTATGTTGACAAAGTGAGTGTTACACTGATCTGATTAAACTGAGAAACACACGAGAAGTGTGCATGCAGAGGGCAGAAAAATTATTTCTGTTGAAGGCAGAAAAATAAAGAGCCTTACTTGACTACATCACAGCTCTCCGTCTCCTTCCTTCCATCTCTGAGCTTGAATGTGTTCCAACTGCTAATCACAGTGGCCGGTTAGACAAAAAGTTAATTTCAAACCCTGGAGATGGTGCTTGTCAGTAACTTCTCAGAATGGAGTCAATGTCATGGAACTGGAACAATCTGTAGCTACATGACAAATTCCTGTGTGATCATGTTGGAGATATCAGACACAATGTTTCTCTTTTGATACCCATTCAAAAGTATTTACAGTATGTATTTTGATTAAATAAATTTGTTTAACACAACGGTAACACTTTACAATAAGGTTCCATTCGTTAACATTAGTTAATGCATTAGGTATCACGAACAAACAATGAACTATATATTTTTGACAGCATTTATTGATCTTAATGTTAGATAATAAAAATACAATTGTTCATTGTTAGTTCATGCTTGTTCATAGTGCAGAGTGTTTACTAATGTTAACAAATACAACTTTTTATTTTAAAAATGCATTAGTATCTGTTAAAATGAACATTAACTAATATTAACAAATGCTTAAAAAGTATTGTTCATTGTTAGTTCATGTTCCCCTTCTGTCACTCACTTGACATGAAGTGACACAAGGGGTCTTCCTTGGGAGCCTCGTGTACCTCTGAACTTGAGAAAAGGCCAATGAGAAATTGGCAGACAGAATTTGCATGTCCTGCACCCCAACATACGGGTATAAAGGGAAGCAGGCTTGTGTCTGTCAGTCAGATTTTTTCTTCAGAGCCGAGCGGTTGTGCAGCAGCAAGCTGAGTCTCACTACTGTTCCACTCACCTCTGTTGGCAGAGCACAGCTGTTGGATCTACGGTGCATTTCCAGTGCCGTTCTCTCACTCTGCACGTTGTGCAGTCCACTCACAAAAGAGCAATACACAGCAGGCGTTGAACGTTCTTTTCAAGACGCATCTTTTTAAAGATGTCATTCTACCTCTGTGTAGTTCCAGGATGAGGTTGATTTCTCTCTGCTTCTGACGGTCATTAGAGCTGCATTTTATGAATGGTTCATTTTCTCAGTGCGAGAACATAGCCATGGCAACATTGCTTCCAGCGCGATTAGGGCAGGGTGATTCCCCGTGAACCAAAATAAGCACTCCTGAGATGGAAGACCCAGAGGGTCAGACGTTCACTCTGGAGCTGATTCACTCCATTCCCCGGGCCAGCAGGAAAATCCTTGTTTTCCCACTTTGCTAATAAAATTTACCATTTACCATTCCCCACTTCCCGGGCCAGGGCTGATGAGTTCCAAGGACATCTTCACAGGACCTCCTCCTCAGTCTCTAACACGCCCCCTGCCGGGTGCGTGGAGGGAGGTAAGTGCTTTGAGGTTTTTCTCAGCACCCAATCCTCGGAACGCACTTTTGCCTCCCGACGCATTATTACCTGCTCCCCCAATGCAAACGCCCACCCAGTATGTAGAAAATAATCGTCCCCTTAGTGCCCTTAGACACATGGCTTTTGCTGTCCAACCTGTTGCGCTGGTTGACCAGGACCATCTGACTCGGCTACGTGATTCGATTCACCAGGCTCCCGCCTAGTGTCAGCGGTATTCACTCCACTTAGATGCGTGGTGAAAATGCCAGCACCTTACGGGCAGATATTACAACTCTGCTACTAAAGGACGCTACAGAGCCTGTCCCTCCAGCCAAGATGAAGAAGGATCTCTACAGCCCTTACTTCATCATACTCAAAAAAGGCAGTGGGTTGCGGCCAATCTTGGACTTGTGAGTTCTCAACCAGACTTTACACAAACTACTGTCCAAAATGCTCACGCATAAACAGTTTTTAACCTGCATTCGGCATCAGATTGGTTCACAGCAGTAGATCTGAAGGACGCGTACTTCCACGTCTCCATTCTGCCTCGACTTCTGTGCAAGATCAGGGAGGACGAGGAACAAGTCGCTTTAGTGGCTCCTTACTGGCCCACTCGGACTTGCTTCTCGGATCTCACGCTCCTCGCGAATGCACCTCCCTTGCAAATTCCCCTGAGGAAGGACCTTCTTTCTCAGGGACGGGGAACCCTGTTGTCTTTTTATTCGCATATCAAGCATGTCCATTGAGGATTTCTTATGTGCAATTTCTAAATGGGCATAAAAATATAGTCTAGTATTATCATATACTGTAGTAGGTGGTGGTGTTGCCTTACACAAGCAGCTCTTAGTGAAAAATATTTTCTGTGCTCCCACTCTTCTCAGTAGCTTTAATACAAACTGGAAGTTAGACGACAAAATCCAGAAGAGTTTTGGAGGAGCCAGGAGGCAGCGGAAACAGTCAATGTGAGAATTTCTTTTCTCTTCAGTGTTGTTCACAAACTTAAACAAAAGGGCACTCAGTGGCCAAGTAATTACACACAAATGCACACACAGGAACAGTCTCTCTCTCTGGTTTCTCTCTCTCTGCCAGATGGATCTGTCTGCATTTTCAGGCCGCCATCACTATAACAAAAGATAGGTGTTAATGATAATGACAGCCAAGGTGACGAGCCTTGCCATTCTCCCTCTCCCGCATACAGATACACGACCACTCCCCCATCCCCACATTGACTATTTGACGTCATCAAATTTCACTTTTCCAGGATTTTTATCATGTATTTAAAGAACAAATTCACATGATTTACCTAAATAGAGTAGTGGCAAACACAAAAATTTTACCTCAATGTTTTTTTCACTAGAGAATTTTAACATTCCAGTGTTGTAAGGCAATACATTTTAACATTTGGATTTCATAACCAGTTACATTTTTAACAGCCAGAACTTTTTATTTTTTAACAGATTATGCCATAGCTCAACTGATAGGGCTTTGCACTTGCAATACAAAGGACCTAAAGAGCACATGAGTTGACACTAGAAGAATGAAGTATACTTTGAGCTCAAGTATAAGCCATATTCACAGTGACGCTTGCCTGAGCAAACACCGCTAATAAACAAGCCTTCAGCATGAGGCATCTGCGACGCCACACTGTGTCTGAGCACAAGATGTTTGAGCAACTCATGATAACTGTGAGTGTAATATCAAGTTAAATGTATACACAGGTCAAACATGTGAATGGCTTGCTTCATGCTGATTCTAAACAAGTGTCTTGATGGTTTGCAAACCCATCATCGACATACTTATTCTAAGCAATTAGAAAAGCATTTCCAAAACCTGTCACTGTAATTGATTGGAAATTTACTCAAATACAGCAAATGTAACTACTCCCTGATGCTGGAGCCAAAACCTTGTAAGACACAGTCCAGGAATTATTTGACCTTTCTTGCTAGTTAAACCACCCACTGGTTTAGGGCTAGACTCTACTTCTGACGTCGTTTATCCTTCACGCTCTTGGCCTAGTCAACAAGTACTTCACTGTGAGTGCTGATGGAAGACATGAGAGTGAGAGAGACAGGAAAGCCTCAGGCTGCTAAAGAAACATACCACACTGCTCTGCTAAACCTAATGCTGGAGAAACTGCAAAGGTATTTTTCACCTCATCTTCAAACACATCAGTAACTTAATAGACGACATGGCAGAAACACATTCAAATAATCCAATGCATAAGGTCAAATCCTGTTGGATCTGTGGCATAGCAATTAGTACACAGGTTCTAGACATATTAAACGGTGGCACTCGTGCAGGATATTTAGGTTTGAATCTTCCTGAACTGTCCCAATCATTTTCCTAATGTGTCCCAATAATTTTTCCACATCTTTTCCTGTAATCTCTCTATTAATTTCCTCTTAAAAAAGGAATATGCTCCATTCTAGTATAAATAGTATAAACAGAGTATAGTATAAGATTCTCATAGATATTCTGAATGTATTTCATTAGTGGTGCTTGCTAAAGTATGTTTATGGACACGAATGATACCTCAAATGTGCTGTTTGTATAGAATAGGTGTGGTGTGCTGTTACTCTCGAAGTAATAAGACTTATAATTTTGTCTGGCGGTGGATAAAAGGAGCAAAACAAACCCATAAATGTATCAGGCTGGGCTCTTTTAACTCTTTGACCACAGAAGACAAACTAGCAATGGCATAGCAACGCCCAGGCAACAACCTAGAACACTCTAGCATCATGGCTGGGTTTTGAATTATATGATGCATGCATTGTATTGTATTGCAATACACTTTATTTTGTGATATAAATATGTCATGACCAAATTGGTGCATTAGCCCATTGGAATGAAAGGTCATAGACAAAAATGAAATCAAATGGAAAGAGACTTTTCATTAAATCGCCAACTTCTGATACAAAAGACCTCACATGCACCTCTAGAATGTTCTCATTCTTTTTAAAATTCTTTTCCCAATGACAATTAACTGTAACGATAATTTTATAATAATTGTAATTTGAAATGGTATATATATCTTTTATACAGTATGTAATCGGAGATATATCTCCGATTATATACTGAAATTGGAGAAGGATGCTTTGGTGACTAAAAAAAAGTCTGTATAACAGTAATATGGGCAATTTCCATGTTTGGTAGTAAAATGTTAAATGTCTCAACAACTTTACGCACACACACACGCACGCATGCACACACACACACAAGTACAATTAATTAAGATTAAATGTTTTTACAAAAAGCTTAACATTTAAAATGACAACCTTACTAACTCTGCATTGCTAAATGACTCTATATTTCTATACTACTCTATGTGGTTAGAGGTGTACTGAACAAAGTAAAGTTGCAGGGTTAAACACTCAATGAAGTGGTCCAGGACCATTGTGCCTTTGCCTTTGAACTAGGCATCTAACCTCCATTTTTAGCTCCATGAAGACAGTCCTTGTAATATGTGAAATATTAAGCACTTTGGAAGAAAGCATCGGCTGAATGGCCACATGCTACTTGCATACTACACAAAAATATGAAAGTAAACATGGTATTTAACATATATGTAATTACACAACAAATGGAAAATGAAAACATCAATGTAATACAGGTGTAATGACATATACAGGGATAATTCACCCAAAAATGAATATTCAATCATTATTTATTCACCCTCATGATGTTCCAGGCAGGGCTCAAGTTGAGGGGGGATGCGAGGGGATAGGCATCCCCTTGTTGCAAGAAATATGAAAAAGCATCCCCCTTGTTAAACCACCATCTCCCCTTACCATCCCCTTTAGATCAATTGTGTTATGTATTACTTAGTAGTTACAAAGTGTAAATTAGTGATTAAGCTTATACTCTCATGCATTTAAGGTGCAAAGAAAGTATTATTATACTTTTTACTTGATGGTTACACAATATTGCAATTTGAAAGTTTTAAATATATTTGTAAAAACTGCCATAAATGTTTCTTTTTAGAACTGTTTGAAACCCAATTTGACACTTGACACAAGTGTTCTTAACTAGATTTTTAAAAGATTTCTTATTTTAACACCTTGGACAACCTTATATGTCAATGACCTATAAGTATTAGACATGCTGTGACGCATGTGCGTCAGTTCTCGTGTGTTTCACATGCCAATGTGATTACGTGCTTACCGCTGCTGACCGAAAGCATGATTTAGAGTTTTTTTTTTAAAAAGTACTTATGGTAAACATTGATTTTCACACCAAAAGCGATTGTCTTGCTTTATGAGACATTAATTTAACAATTGATGTCATATAGATGACGTTTATGCTGACTGTCTGTGATTTTTGGAGCTTCAAAAGAGAAATCTCCATACACTTGCATTTTATGGACCTGCGAAGCTAAGATATTTTTAAATTTTTCTTCAAATGTGTTCTGGTGAAGAAAAAAAGTAATACATACCTAGGATATTATGAGTGTGAGTAAATGATGAGAGAATTTTCATTTTAGGAGGGAACTTCACTAGCATAGTGATGCAAACTTTCTTTTAATGAAAACATTTTTTTTCACTAAATGTTAAAATAGACAGTTTATATGTTAAAAGACACTTTAATTGAGGAATACCTGGAGTGTGGAGTGATGAAAAAACAATTTCTTGCAAAATATTATGTCTTAAAAATTAGATGGCTGGGCCATTTTGACCCACATATGTACTGTACTTACTTTTGTTGATGTAACCTAAAGCAGCCAGGTTGATTTCATTATGTTAAGAAATATAATTGTTTTTACTTGAATAAAACAAATTCATTTAGATATTAGAACTTGAAGCACATTTTGCTTTTATTATCTGACCAAACATGTTTTACAGTGAGGAATTTAAAAGAAACGTCAGAAACAAGTTTCATTCTCTTTGCATCAGATAAAACTCTTTGTCTCAAATGAAACATCACTGAGAACTATGAAAACAAACTCGGAGCGATAAAATTTTCCTCTAGGAATGGCTTTGATGTCATTATCAGCTTGTGCTCAAGTTCATGTTTCTAATGTACTGTTTATGATATGAATAAAACATGAGCTTGAAATTAAACAAATGTATATATAGAAGTGAAATGTCTTTTCCCATAATATGTTTATTAACGATAATGGTAAGTGTCATTATGCACTCTAACATCTGAGAGTTCACAGAAACTAGAAATACAATCAAGCTAAGTGTTTTCCCCCTCAGAACAGCTCAAATTGCATTATCTGATTACCTCTCACCATAAAGCATTATTATACAATAAACTTCAGTGCAACCAGACACATGATTCTTATTAGTCTCTTGGGGCTTTCCGTAGAAAATCCTTGCATAGGAAAACACACTAAATAGACGTATTACGCACTTGTGCTTGTATTGTACTTAACTGTACAGAACACTCCTAAATGCTTTTCATTTTCTCCAAGACTGAATAAATCAAATGACCTAGATGTCTCAATGAAATATATATAAACTATATACTGTACAGTAGCCTATGTAGTGTACAGAGTGCTTAACAACACAGTGCATCAAAGCATTCTGTGTATGTGTATGCGTGGCTGTGTGTGTATGTGCTCTGGCAGAAGCTTCACTGTTGTTCGTGGAAGACAAGACTGCAGATGGTGGCTGTTTTCCTTCCAGACGGCTTCTCCACACTCCCCGGCAGTGGAAATAAATAAATTCAAAGCCAATTTTAAACTCATGTTCCCACGGACACAATACCTGGTAAATATGTTAAACAGTCTGAGGGGTAAAGTTATTTTAGCTAGGGATGATTGTACAGATAATGTTTGCCTAACGTCAAAGAGTGTCTTAAAGGAATAGTTCACCCAAAAATGAAAATGATGTCCTTTGAAACCTGTATGTCTTGCTTCCTCGCTTGGAACACAAAAGCAGAAATTCTGAAGAATGTTCAGAAAGTTTACAATGAAAGAAAATTGACATTTACTTATTTAGCAGATGCTTTTATCCAAAGCAACTTACACATGAGAATTATAGAAAAGGAAGCAATTAATCAAAGGGAGTATATGTACATGCCACAGTACATGTGGCACTACCAAAACAAACTTCCATAAGTTCTACAGTAGTACAATGCTAGAGCAGAAGTGTAAGTGCATTTTTTTATGTAAAGAACGCACCATAAGAGCACCATATATATTTAATTCGATCCTTGCGGTATATTCCAAGCCTTATGAAGCAAAACAACAGATTTATGTGAGGAAAAGACCGAAATAAAGTTGTTATTTCCTGAAAAATTCTTTCCCTCAACAAACAAACTGAAATCTATTCTGCATATTCAAAGTTGGTGCATCACAATTGGTTGCAACATATGTGAGAACCAATTGCATTTGGTTTTAGTGCAACATATGTTGAATATTTAAAAGTGCATGGAAGCAGACAGTTCAAAGAACAAAAACAAAAATAAACATTTTTACCGAACGTAACCAGAAATGGGAACAGAGTCCCTCTCAATCGTTCCTAAATTTGTGAAATGTATTTTTAAATAATGATAACCTGTTAGCAATGTTATTATTTCATTCTTACACACACACACACACACACACACACACACACACACACACATATATATGGCGTTTTACTGCTAAAGAGCCAAGAGCAATGTGTGTGTGCTCACTTCTGTTTTACACCAATGCAGGGGCCGGTTGCACCATCTATACATAAGTTAAAACTTAGCCTAGTTGTGGCTTAAATGAGCACTAAGTCACAATTTACGCACTTCTAAATATTTGAGCGTTGCACCATTAAACTTAGATAGGACGTAACCCTACGTATAAACGAAATATTTACGGAAGCCTCACACCAGGAGTTAAGGTTGGAATAAAAAAGCAGACAGAATTTAATGGCATCATTAAATTTACGGGAGAAAGCATTATGTAAAAAACGTACTACTACAGCATGAAACCAATCTAACGGTACACTCTACTGTGTACGCCGCCCGCTGTCAAGTTTCAGCATATACGAAATATATAAAATATTAAAATGAATAAATGTCTATTTTTTTATTAGCCTGTTGTAGCCTATTAGAATTTATTTATTTATTATCCCTTATACAGTTTAGATACTGTTATTGAATATTGTTATTTACATGGGCTAAATAGGCTAAATAGATACCAATAATGAAATCTCGTTTTACTACATATCGTATTTCAATGGGGATATAATGTTTTACTGCTGACAATTACGTGAGCAATCATGTGTGAACCTAGTGTGAAATTTGCGTCTCAACATAAGTGAGACCTTACGCACAGCTGGTGCAACTCTACCCAGAAGAACATGATCTGTACATGTACTCTCTATGGGTTTAATGTTAATAAATATAGCCCACTGTACTCTATGCTTGTTATGATTTCTATGATGATCAATTCCACACACTGGAACTGGACTGATTGTTGTTTGTTGTGGAAACGTGGGTTGCTCATTTTGAGCTTGTTTTTCCAGACAAGTGGTGTGTTTCCCATACAGTGACATATCTCACTGCTTAATTACCATAGTACAATGCATTGTTGGAGAAACTAACTAGCTAGTTTCCATTTAGTAAATTCAGTCAAATAATTAGCTTTCTCCACAGCAATGCAATTTCTCGAGCATGCCATCTGAGCAAATATCATGAACATTTGTTCTCCGTTGCTTCGCTTTATTTCCTGGTATCCCACAGTTGCTGCTGTATTTGTTTCTTCAACTTTCCTTTATGATCTGCCACTGCATTGCTTTTCAATAGTGGGGTTTCCGTTTTACCTCATACTTGAGCACATACAAAAAAAACAAAAGAACGGCATTTAACTAAGCCGTCAACTCCAACAGAAACCGAGGTGCTCTTAATCCCTTAAACTTCTTATGGAAAATTGTTGTATGTACATTATATTTCAAAACTCTCTGCAAAAAATAAGTGCATTTTTCTTAACTGCTTGTAAAAAGGGTAAAAGTTCTACAGAATGAAGTATATGAAATGAAAGATATAGAAGCCTTAGCGAAGTCAAATGACGTCAACACCACAAACAAAGAAGAAATTATGCTTTTAATCACAAAATACTCAGTGAAAATGACTTAATCTTTGGTCTGGACTTTTATGGAGCTTTCTTGTTCTTTTTGGAGCTTTACAGTCCCTGGATTCCATAGGCATTTTATTCTTAAACACAAGTTCTTCAAATATCTTGTTCCCCGTCTGTCGCTCACTTTGATGTTGTGTCTCTCTTGAGAGCCTTTTGCATCGCTGATCTATGAGAAAAGGCCAATGAGAAATTGGCAGACAGAATTTGCATGTCCCGCCCCTGAACATACGAGTATAAAGGAAGGGAAATGCGTCTGTTTCATTCAGAAATTTTCTTCGGAGCCGACCAGTTGTGTATGCAGCGAGCTTCAAGTCACACACTGTTCCTCCCATCTCTGAGCGATATCAGCAGCTTTCTCCTTCTCTGCACGGCAGTGCAGCTTTGCCCCTGGGTGCTTCGGGTTTCTCTAAAAGAGTTATTTTCTCTAAAAGAGCATATACACAGCTGGCATTGAACGTCCTTTTCAGGACGCGTCTTTATAAAGATAACCTTCTGCCCCTGTGTAGTTCCTGGATGCAGTCAAGTGCTCTCCGCTCCCGATGGCCACAGGCGCTGTCTTGTGTGTCTGGGCAGTGATCACACCGAGGCAGCGTTTGTGGATTGCTCATGTTCTCATTGCGGCAAGGAACGCCACTCCAGCCACCCCCTGTGTCGCTCCTTCTTCCCACAGGATTGAGGACGACCCAGATGGCGATGGAGGCGATTTGGGGATGGCAGCGGACACGGTTTCACCGGGTACGTCCCCACGCACTACCCGGCCCCCCGATACGCTAGTTGACTTCTGTCCAGTCTCGAGGTAACAGCGGCTCGCCTCACAGCCAGCCTGCCTATCCTCTTGAGCCCCCGAGCTGGATGAGCATACCTCTGCATCGGAGAGTGGTCCGGCTTCTGACGCGGATGACTCGACTGAGCTGCCGCCTTCAAGCCAGCATGCCCAGTCTGAGGCTGGCACCCAGATGTCCGACATGCTTGCCCGGGCCGCCGTTAGCGTGGGGCTGGACTGGAACCCTCCGTCCTCCCCACAGCCTTCGCGGCCGGATGATTGATTCCTTGTGTCTGCGCACCGCTCACAGCTCACAACCGCCCCATATAAACACAAGAATATAGAAACTAGAATCTATTCAGCTTCATTCTTTAATACTGATATGTAATTGATCTCGTTCATTTACATATTTTGATTTTACATCTCTATGGGATGGCACATGGAATCAAAGAAAGTTTATAAGGCAATCAGTGCCTCCTTTGTGTGAGGAGTAAAGGCCCCATTATCACTTTCATTGCAAACAGAATGGACAGATAAATCTAGCCTTTCAAAGGTTATTAACATAAATAATATGGCTGTACTGAAGTATTAAAAGATATTGTCCTGAAAGGTCAAGAGCAGACTTTCAAGCAATCACTCATCTTCATTGGTTCAACATACATTTATAATATCATAATGCCACTTTATGGCTGATGTTGCTGCTGTGATTACTTAGACCAATACTGTGTTTCATTCAAAGAGAATATTTTCGCTTGATATCTTTGAATTCCATCACCCAACACTCATAACATGTAGACAAGCAAAATGGTACTTTTACCATTTTAGTTACAGTTGTAGTAACTATGACAGTATAAAAGATGCTAGCAAATGTTTTGCAGGTTTAGTTATCAACAGAAAAGATCATTTATGTTTTACACACCTTTGTTAGCATACATTTGCTAAAAAAAATGTATTAGCATGTTAAGTTGGAGTTTGACACATTTAATTGGCTTAAAAGTAAATGTTTATCATTAACTGTGTACATCTCCTGGGTGCTGCCATGCTTGTTTGATGTAATTCACCACCATCTCAGCAAAGTTAGAGTTGTAGATTTCTGCACGATTTCCCAAGTTGGAAGTCCAGCATCTAGTGCCATTCTGTTATAGGGCCTTCTTTTCCAAGTAGGAAGCTGAAAATTCTGACTTTCCCAAGATAAATGTAATGCATCAGTAAGCGCAGAGTACAAACATAGACTTGTGAGACTGTCATTAAGGCAACACTGTGAGTGTGTTCCTTCTGTCACACTCAGGGGTTAAATTAGGCCGGTACTGTCCGAAATGGCATTCTGGCACCTTCGATTAAAAAAACAATAAATGCTTGTTTTATAACAATAAATGCTTGTTAATAAATGCCATTCCATTTATGATATTCTCAGGTGCAGTTTTTGTTTAATCTATTCGACACTTTCTGAATTTAGTTGCCGAAGCTGCTAGAGGCAGAATATGAGAGTGTGGTGTCTCTGTCTGTGGGAGAGAGAGAGAGAGCAGTAAGGCTCACCACCTGGGTTGTGGTTACCTCTAACACCTGTCTCTTGTTATAGTGGAGGGAGAATAAAGCATATAGTATATATGATGGTGGAGGGAGACTTAAAATCTGCACCAGTGCATCAGTGGAGGGAGAGAAAGAGAGCCCTGAGAGCACGAACTTGTGTATTTGTAATCAGATCGAGTGTTTGAAAAGTTTAATTTGTTATTTGATTGAGTGTTTGAATCTCCGTGAATTGACTGCATTAAGTCACCCCAGAACCTGAGGCAGAAAGTTAAAGTCTTGTCTCCTGACTCCTCCATTGCCCAAGAGAACTGTAGCGTGCCATTTGTCCGACCTCTGTTTCAAAAAAATCACGTAATATGGAATCAACTTTTTAAGTCGTGCATTATATTAAAAGTTAGGAAGTTAATAAGGAACAGTGGGGAACAGAGGAACAGAGTGAAAATTGTGTGTTTATAAACTAATAATCTGCCATTTTACTTGTGATTGGTGTGAAAGTGAATAAAAGTTATTGTTGTCTAGTGTTCATTTCACTATGAAACTGCCACAATACAACAAGACACGTTCAATAATTTAGCAAAAATGGTGGTACAGTAACATGATTCTATGAGGTCAGGTTCCCCTCTTCCTCATCTATAAAATAGCAAAATACAAATAATTACACACAACATTAGGAACATTAGGTTCAGGAACCTTAAGTTCAAACAACGATTCATGGTAAATACTGAATGCTGTATGCCTTCGAATCAACAAAAGACAAGCACAACTCAAGAAGGAAGAATTGGTGATGTGAGTAATTTAATGGAATGGAGAAGCATATCATTATAAGGCTTTAGTTTTGGTGAGTCACAAACAGTCTGAATAGAGGTCTAGTTTCATGTGGTCTGCAACTTTTATCCAACCTCTGCAAAGTAGCTGATGGATAGCTCTCAGTCATGATGCACTCATGATCCAAGGATTCCTGGAAACAGGAGGAGATAAATTTGTCATCTCCCAGCACAAACCATTTGATTCCTGGTTTCCTTGGTTACATAATGTACACAGTGGATGGCTCTGCAGTTGCCTATAATTACAAAGTGATTTATCATGCTGACTTTAATCTGAGAAAGTACTGCACTGTTGGGGAGACTTATTAGTGGTGTTTGCTAAGGCAAGCATTACTATAACTATTGCTTAGGGTTAGAGATTTGAACAAATCCATAAGCCCTATTATTAATCTTTGGTGCATAAATTGTCCTGCTCCATTTGTTACAGACATGACTGATACTTCAAATTGCCTCAAAATGTAGCCTATTTTCTCACCTGGTGGACAATGAAACAAGTGGATAAAAAGCCTGTAGACTTATAATGAAGGAAGAACCAGAGACATATCTAAAGACTCACTAGAATATCAGAGTTGTGTTCTTTTGTCTTGGGCTAGTAACCTCCTAGAAACCACCCAGAACATCCTAATTACCAAATATAATATACATAGTAATAGTAAATATTAAATAATATAATATATTTTTTATTATAATAATGAGAAATATGTTATTATTGGGCCTATTATTAGAAATATTGGGCAATTTCCAAACAGCATTTTTGCGCACATATAGGTCACTTCAGAAAGGGGATGTCACCCAAAGGGTCGTTCCAAACAAAAGAAAGAAAATTAATCTTTTCACACAGGCTCCTCCACATGACTGTTAGTGAAAGGTACATTTACACAGTAATGCCATGCTCAGAGTACCCATTCATTTATTTTTGTCCTAAAATATGATTTTGTTGAAATATGAAACAGACATCTTCTTTATTTGTGATTTGTGAGAAAACGTCTCGGTTACGTATGTAACCTCCGTACCCTGATGGAGGGAACGAGACGTTGTGTCGAAGAAGCGACACTAGGGGTCTCTCTTGAGTGCCGAATATGCCTCTGATCTATGAAAAAAGGCCAATGAGAAGTTGGCAGACAGTATTTGCATACCCCGCCCCGGACATACGGGTATAAAAGCGGGGAAATACGTCAAATACATTCAGGATTTTTCTGAGGAGCCGGAAATGGTCCGGCTACTACAGTGGCTCGGCTCAGCGACGTGGCCGAGAAGACACAACGTCTCGTTCCCTCCATCAGGGAACGGAGGTTACATACATAACCGAGACGTTCCCCGTCTGTCGCTCACTTTGACGTGATGTCGAAGAAGCGACACTAGGGGTCCACTTCAAATCACACCATGCGCTGAGACGTGTACGTGTACTGCTGACACAGGAGCGGGCAGGTATTTCAGGTGCACAAGCGCCCAACTGTGTCAACGCGTACCCTTCCCCAACGCACCAAAAAAGTTGTCAGAATCCTTCTGGCTACCCTAGAGGTGACGCTTGCCAACCTGGGAACGGGCCAAGCCTGGCTGGGCCTCTTTTCTCACTATGTTTCTCGGCATAGAGCAAGAGCAGCCAGGACCCTTATACACATTGAGGGAAGGGGGTCTTACCCAGTTTCCTATACTTTCAGAGGGAAAAGACCCAGCGGAGGCCATACCTGCCCGAAAGGGGAGGTAAAGGTGGCAAAATACATCACATGGGGCAACATGTGGAACGTGGCACAGTGGTAGATCCCACCTCCAGGAGGGGGAGTTGCTACAGCATAGCAACCGGAGGGCAGCGAAAACTGCCTAAGGGAGACGCGGGTCAGCTTGTAAGGTGACCGCGTAGGAGGCCTGACCTGTGGAGCACCTTTTCCTAAACCTAAAGTTCCTCCGCTGACCTGCAGACCCAAAAGGGCTATGGAGGAATCGGCCAGGGACCCGGGTTTTACGCACAGTTTTGCGCACAGTTTTACCTCGGCCGAGGGAAAGGCCGCCAGGTGCAAGCGATTCACCTTGCCAGATTGTCAGCGTGTTACTGAGTTCTACCAGCTCGGTACCTGAGAAAACATGGGACGCCACTGACTCAACCCTGAGATTGTAAAAGCAAAGGTATTAGGTGTTGCCCAACCTGCTGCTCTAAATATGTCTGCTAGGGAGGTGCCTCTGGCCAGTGCCCACGAGGATGCCATACACCTTATTGAGTGCGCTCGGACCCGCAAGGGGGGGTGGGGGGTCACGGCCTGGGTGCAATAGTCCAATGAAATGTCATCCACCACCGAGTGGGAGAGCCTCTATTTGGAGACAGCGTTCACTTTCCGCTGTCCCCCAAAGCAGACAAAGAGCTGCTCAGAGCACCTAAAGCTCTGTGTGTTGTCCAAATAGGTATGCAAAGCATGTACCGGACACAGCAATGAAGGGGCTGGGTCTGCCTCCTCCCGGGGCAGCGCTTGCAGGTTCACTACCTGGTCTCTAAAGGGCGTGGTAGGAACCTTGGGCACGTAGCCCGGTCAGGGTCTTAGGATCACATATGTGTCTGCCGGACCAAACTCCAGGCAGGTGTCGCTAACAGAGAACGCTTGCAGGTCCCCGACCCTCTTGATGGAAGCGAGCGCGATCAGCAGGGCCGTCTTTAGAGAGAGGGCCCTGAGCCAACTTATTCTAGAGGCTCGAAGGGGGTCTCTGGAGGCCCGTGAGGACCACTGAGAGATCCCAGGAGGGGAACAAGCTTGGCCGGGAGGGTTTCAACTTCCGGACGCCTCTTGGAACCTGATGATTAGGTTGTGCTTACCCAAGGACTTGCCGTCTACTGGGTCGTGGTGAGCTGCTATAGCGGCAACATACACCTTCAAGGTGGAAGGGGACAGCCTCCCTTCCAACATCTCCTGTAGGAGTAAGAGCACTGACCTAACTGTGCACCTCTGTGGGTCTTCAGAACGGGAAGAACACCAATTCCCAAACAAATGCCATTTCAGGGCGTAAGGTTGCCTGGTAGAAGGGGCTCTGGCTTTGTTGATCGTGGCTATGATTGGGGGTGGTAGACCAGCTAGATCTTCTGTATCCCGTCCAGGGGCCAGACGTGGAGGTTCCAAAGGAGAGAGCCAGAGCGTGCCCCATCCCTGAGAAAGAAGGTCTTTCCTCAGGGGAATTCGCCAGGGAGGGGCTGTCGCGAGGAGTACAAGGTCCGAAAACCAGGCCCGGGTGGGCCAATAAGGAGCCACAAGGGTGACTTGTTCCTCATCTTCCCTGACCTTGCACAGCACCTGTGCAAGAAAGCTCACTGGGGGAAATGCGTACTAGTGCAGCCCCACAGGCCAGCTGTGTGCCAGTGTGTCTGCACTGAGGGGATCGGGCAGTGGGAGGTCTTTTGGGAGGCAAACAGGTCTACCTGGGCCTTGCCGAACCATTCCCAAATTAGCTGGACCGACTGGGGGTGAAGCCTCCACTCTCCACCGGACAAGCGTCATGACAGCGCGTCCGCTATCACATTGAGGTTGTCGGGGATGTGAGTGGCACGCAGTGACTTGAGTCGCTGCTGACTCCAAAGGAGGAGACGACAGGCAAGTCGTGACATGTGGCGGGAGCGTACGCCGCCTTGGCGATTTATGTATGCTACCGCAGTGGTGCTGTCTGACCTGATCAGGATATGTTTGTCTCGAACTAACGGGAGAAACGTCCGCAGGGAAAATAACAGTCAACATCTCCAGGCAGTTGATGTGCCAGCGCAGCGGGGCCCCTTTCCAACGGCCTGCTACTGCATGCCCGTTGCACACGGCGCCCCAACCCATCAGACGTCGGACGTCGGTCGTGACCAAGACTTGTCGGGACACCTGCTGCAAGGGTACTCCTGCCCGTAGAAAATACCCGGCGGGGCTTCGCAGTGGGGCGGAGCAGGTAAAGCAGCGTTGGGAGGCGAAGACACATCCCGAGGCTCTGGTGCTGAGAAAAGTGGCAGACTTTGCTCCGCACACCCGGCAGGGGGCAGGTTAGCGACTGAGGAGGAGGTCCAACGTAGGCGTCCTCTAGACTTGTCGGAACCGGCCGGCCGGGGAACAGTCGTGGGGCTGAAGGCGGGTGGTCCACGTCCAGCATGCTGGGACTGATAAGATCTGACAGCAGAGTGCCGTGAGAATGGCATTTGCGGACCAGGTGACCCAGAGACAAAGGAAATAGCTCTGTTACTGAGAATGTGAAAATAAATTCAACCAAAAATTCTCCTCCCAGCCCTCCACCGGGGGACCGAGCGGTCTTGCCATCTCCGGAGCTAACGCCTTAGTCCCTGGGTCGAGCGTCTCCGGAGCACCTGGGAGCCTTACGGGTCCTTGAAGGGGACCGTGAGACGGGGGGCATCTGCTTCCTGTGGTGTGCTCGACGCTGGGGCTGAGAGCTGGGCCCAGGTTGAGGCAGAGCAGGGTGTTTCATAGCCACAGGAGGATGCCCTCGGCAAGCAGACGGGGCATGGCCCATGGCGGCAGGTTTGCGGCAGTGTAGGATGTGAAATGGCCTCCGTCTGCTTCACCGCGGAGGACTGCTGGGCGGAGTCATCAACGGTGCCGTCGTATGGACGGAGCAGGGAGACGGGGGCGTTCGAGAAGGTGTGCATTGTCTACCTCCCTCATTTGACCAGGTCCGATCCATAGATTGCGTTTCTGGACCACAAAGGTGGCCATCACCCGTTCGAGTGCCGGCGCTTCTGACCTTCGTGGCCCGGGGGGCGCGGTTGGTCATCGAGCGCAGTTCCTGCAGCACATCAAGAACAGGACAACCCAAGTGTAAGTTTTGAAATGCCTTGGCCTGGTGTTGGTTGCAGGAAGGGCCGTGGCGTGCAGGGCGGAAGTGGTCTGGGAACGCTCCACCGCGAGGGTAGTGATAGCGGAGGAGCGAGGAAGCCGTGGCTTACTCAACTCGTCATGCACTTCCGGGAAGAAAGGAACCGGGGGGGTGTGGCTGTGAGTGGTGAACATGCCCGTGGGACCAATCAAGTAGCCCGGGAAAGCATAGCGGACCTCTGTGCGTCAGGCTCAGGCTGGGTGAGCAGACCGGAAGGTGGCGGCTCAGGCGAGTCATCAGCATCAGACGCCGCTGTAACGCTCTCCGATGCAGCGGTGATGTCATCCAATTCTGAATCAAGCAAGCATGCCGGGGAGGCGGGTGGATCGAGGGGGTTTACCCGGCGAAACTCAACCCATCATTATCCCCAAATCGCCTTTATCGCCTACGGCGCCTGCCCTAATCCTGTAGGAAGGAAGCGAGGCGCGGGGGGGGGGGGGGGGGGGGTGGGTGCGGCTGAAGTGGCTTTCTCTCATGACAAAAGAAAGCTGCGACCGCACTGAGAACATGAACCATTGGAGTGAAATCACTCATCCCGAGCTCAGATGGAAGCAAACAAGCGTGCCGGGGAGGCGGGTGGTTCGAGGGGGTTTACCCAGCGAACAGAGCCCGTCATTATACCCAAATCGCCTTCATCGCACGCGGTGCCTGCCCCGACCCCATAGGAAGGTGGGTGGCTGAAGTGGCTTTCTCTCATGACAAAAGAATGCCGCGACCGCAATGTTGCCATGGCTATGTTCTCGCACTGAGAACATGAACCATTCATAAAACACTGCCTGCGTGTGATCGCAGCCCAGGCACACGAGGCAGCTTTTATGACCGTGAGAGGTGGGGAGAAATCACCGCATCCAGAAACTACACAGGGGCGGAAATGGCATCTTTATAAAGACGCTGTGTAATGCTCTTTTAGAAGAAATATCACTCTTTTAATATGCTCTTGCACTGTTGAAGCGCCCAGGGGCAAATTGCACTGCCGTGCAAGGAAGGAGAAAGCCGCTGCAGTGTGCCGTAGATCCAACAGCAGAGAGCGTCAGAGGAACAAGAACGGGTTTGTGACTCGCAGCTCGCTGCAGTACAACCATCGGCTCCGAAGAAAATTTCTGAATGTATTCGATGTATTTCCCGCTTTTATACCCGTATGTCCGGGGCAGGGTATGCAAATACTGTCTTCCAACTTCTCATTGGCCTTTTTTCATAGATCAGAGGCATATTCGGCACTCAAAAGAGACCCCTAGTGTTGCTTCTTCGACACAACGTTGAAGCGAGTGACAGACAGGGAACATTAGTTTGTATTTTCATGTTTTCACCCTGCAGAAAACACAAAACCATTTTAAGGTCACTTTTCATCCCAAAATGAAAATTAAAAAAAAAAAGTCAATATTTATTTAAGAACAATAATTTTTTTACATTGAGACATTACTCTCCTGACAAATAAGCACTTGTTTTGTTTTGTTTTGTTTTGTTTTGTTTTGTTTTGGTTTGGTTTGGTTTGGTTTGGTTTGGTTTCACTTCACAAGTTTTGTTTCCATCATTTGGAATCTCAGTAGATTCTCATTACTGCACCACTACACACACACACACACACACACACACACACACACATTTAATCAGCATAAATTAAAGATAGAACTAGTTTGTAGTTCCATGTTTTCACCATTTAGACAATGCATAGAGTATATAACATCACAAAATTCAAAGCAGTGAAAGCCGAAGTCAAGTCCTGCAACTGGATAATTTTTTGTGATCGCTTTTTAAGGCATAGCTGCAGAGACATAGGAGAATGCTGTCTATAGAGCAACACTAACATTTCTGCTTAGTCTGTGCCCATCACCCAAAATCATGTCATAACTAAACTAGGTCAACCCTTCCTTTCACGGATCAGCCAGATCACTTCACTGCAGCTCTATTCTCCTGGGTCTTAGTCAGCCCCCACATCCCACCCCAACCCCTTCACTGTTTCCTTTGTCCTTCTCTTCCCTATATATCCCTGTCTCCCATTCCTGCACACTCCTAAATGTGTGTAAACTTTACTTCATTGCTGCCATTCTTTTCTGTGCATTTTTTGCACATGTCTGACTGCAGGGTGAGAGGCCAGAGGGCTTGTGATCGGCTTGTGGTCACAGAAGAGACAAAAGCAGCAAAAAGCACATGGACTTGAGATTCGGCTGAGACAAACAGTTACAGTTGCGAGCTTACACTGAAGCGAATTGTTAGAATCACAACGTGTTCAAATTTACCGTAGTCATAAAACATAGGAAAAGGTGTGTTTGTCTAAATATGTAAGGAGACATTTTTGAGTTAGCTAAAAGCTAGGTTCTTTGGTTCAGATGTGGTTAGTTACAGTATAATCAAAACCTGTGTGAAGAATTCAACGTTATTACATTTCAATGAAAGTATTATTTATCCTGATTTCATTATTATTCGTACAGCTATTCGTACTTATCATTTAAACATTCAAGATTGGATAGACATGGAAACTACCATATGGATGTATCGGCAGCACTTAAAATTGAAAAATTGTACATATTTACAGCTTTGGAAATGTAATTGTTTTTTATACCAATATAAATATAGTATTTTTATTTTACTTTTGCGGTGTACTTTATGAGAATTTTTTTGAGAATTTTTTTTAAAGAATTACAGAATTTTTGTTCATTTTAAAGTGTTTTGTCAGTTAAAATGATATAATCATTTGAAACAATTTGAATACGGTACCATAAATCACACAAATGTCAAATTCAGTGAAGGTGCCAACTGCATTAAATAATTGTGATGCCAACTGAACATTTCATTAATTGCATTGCATTGTAAAAATCTGTACATCTCTTAAGTTGTTTACATATAAATTTATTTGCTTTCAATACTCTCAGTGAGTATACATATTGTGCATTTTAGTGTCTACACAAACGTAAGTAAATGTATCTATGCTAGAACTGGCACACATGTAGGAATTTATGTAGGAATGCACACAAATGTTTATGAGATCAGGTTGTATTATATCAATGGTCTTTTTTATTACTGAGATTTGTATTTAGCAGAATGTCTGAGCTGCTATACACCATACACTGAGATTTGTATTTAGCAGAATGTCCGAGCTGCTATACACCATACATTGAGTTTTTGTCTAACAAAAACAAAACAAAATAACAACAAAACAAAAACAGCATAAAAGTGGTCTAAATTAAAAATCTTCTGAAGCAAGACCATAGCTTTGAGTGAAGAATAAATTAAGAGTGCCTGGTAGTGGCATTAGGAATACCTGTGTTGATTTATATGGAAAAGTGAACATTGGTACAAAGCTCTAAAACTCTAAAACATCTTTTTCCACTGACACCAAACAAAACGGTCAGTAATAGGTTTGCACTAGCCAAAGATTAGCACAGCACTGGGAGAATATTCTATTTCTTTCTATTTAATTACATCCATATTTCCATACATGAAAAGTGTAACCAGTACATGCCAGAGCCTGATACAGTTTTTTATTTGATTAAGTACACAAACTGTATGTTGATTTATACAAATACTGGTTTGTATGTGCAGGTTTCCAGATCCACCGGTACACATACAGTAAATTATGTACCCATCTTTCAGTTCTGAAAGGCTTCTATTTCATTACAGAATAACAGGACATTTAAATTGAGGTCTGTATATAAATATTTAGACATAAGAGGTTACTATTTGGAAGCACAATATGTCATGAGTTTGATCAGAAAACAGATAATCCCTCTACCACTTATTTGCATTTGTCTTTAGTCATAATTACTTCTGATTTTTTTTTTTACTAAAGCATGACTTTTTATTTTTTACATTTATGCTGTTGAAATAAAACACTGGGCTTACAGTCTTTTTATCGTGCATAAATAATTTATTCCAGAGAATGAATGAGTGAATGAATGAACAAATTAAGTAAAAGTTTTCCTATCACTATTTATCTGAAAAGCAGCTCAAATAAAGATAACCAACAAACCTTACTATTCCAAAATAAGTCATATATATATATATATATATATATATATATATATATATATATATATACAGTATCTTATTAGTTATTTTATTGGTTGACATGTTTGCTTGTTTCCCCAGTCTCTGTAACTTGGGTTTTCACTTCATCATCGTCTTCGTCTCCTCCTGTCTTTTGCTAATCTGTGCAAACGTTACATCCATTTTATCTGAGCAATGTGAGAGCATGGTTAAAATTGCTCTTTTGAAATTACAGGTCAGAGGCCATGTGAAGTGTGATTAAAAGAAAAAAATACAGAAAGTTGAAACAGAGGGCATCTTAAATTACAGCTTAAGGCTAGCCTTTAAGGTTTTAATGTGAACATTTAGCTTCTTGCTGCTTTTTTGTACTCAAGCTAATGCATGAAAATTTCTCAGAGGAGAATTTAGACATAGCTTAGTTTAAAAATTAACTCCTTCTTGTCATGGAACCACTATTGTTATATTAAGAGTTCCCTCATTACTTCACAAGCTGTTGTGCAACATACCTATGAGTTCCATAGAAGAAAGTAAGTCATACAGGTTAGAAAACACATTGAACCCTTTAAGCACACAGTGCACAAGTTTGAGAAACAAACTGAAATTGTTTGCAGCTCCTCTTTCAATTTCTTCTGCATTCAAGATCAGAGTTATGGAGTAATTTAATCACAGTGGCCACAATTATTTAAATCAATCAAAGATGCAAATTTTCTGTGAGAACTGTTGGGCAGCACAGCACAGGCATTGCTCCAACCAGTCTGCCTCCTCCCAACAAGTCTTTTCAAACACAAGCGTCTCACAGTCTGCAGCCCACTGCTGGCCTCCTTCAGAACACTGTACCTTCCCATGCATGGCAATAGTGATATTTGGTTCAAAGTACACAACTGGTTCAATTGCATGCTATGGAGCATTGTGACTTAGACGCCAGCCTTTAAAGGCATTTCTTCAACTACAGTAACTTTTATGTCCCGGGGGTTGATTTTTATTTAAAATCTTTTTACCATGTCATCATCATTTACTTTTTGCTACGATTGACTTCTAAGTCATTTACAAATTTACAACATTAATAAAACCTCACGTTGTATCAAAACTTAATAACACTTAATCAACATTAGTAACCTAAGAAAATGTACTGTTATGAAAAGTATAAGACATATGTAGAATCTATTAATGTGTTACCAACATTAGAAACCTATTAACACAAATATTTTAGCATATTTTTAATATGTACGCATTTCAATTATATTAACTAAATTCTATAAAATTGAATTATGTAGTGTTAAACAAAATCAAATATTTATTGTGGTGAGGAGGAGGGTGGGGCTGGGTCATGAATGTGCAAGGCCGGCCCCCAATCAGGCTAATCAGCTGAAGAGAGGGATAAAGCCAAGCTAGATGCTATAGTTTGGGAGAGAGCCATACGCAGCTGACGTGAGTGCGTTTGTGTTTTATGTATTTTTTGTAAGTTTACATTAAATATTACTTTGACAGTTCATCCGGTTCCCGCCTCCTCCTTGCCCATCCTTTAAACTGTAACATCATTTTTTATTGTATTTTATATTTTTTAAGATTATTCAATTCAGTTTGATGAAATTTTGTTATGAAATTTAAATGTGTACATTTTAAAAGGCCTTAATATGTGATGTAAATATGCTGTGAATAAGCATAAAGATGTAACACATGCTCAATGCAGCATGTCTTGCGTATTGACTCATTGTGCAGCAGCAGGAGCATGTCCACATGTTAACTACATATGTATGAGTATTTTCTATCAGTAGCATGTCTCTGTACTTGCTCTACTGCAGCAGCAGAAGTGTAGCAGATGTAGTCCACCAAGACCAATATCCTATCAATATGTCATACCCACATTAACCTGTTGATTCGCATTTCCCCACATGCGGTGGTGACGTCACTCTGCATAAGTTTAATATATAATTTACCATCTATAAATATAATTAATGTCAAATATTATACATCTTTTCAAAGGTCTAAGGGTTCAACATTGATATCCGATCTCTGTTTCACGAAAGCAATGCTCCAGAAACAGCAATTTAGTTATTTGTGCCAGGAGTACACAAGAAAACATGCAATCCAGTTCGCCACTCTTGGGTCAATTGTCCATGTCAAGCGTTCAGTGAAAAACATCCAATAGCACTTTTTGTCCATAAAAGTGATAAATCTGATAAATATTGATATATTATCCATTGTGTAAATGCGATCTTGCATGAAAGAATTACCCTTCATCATGGTTCTTCAACAAACTATGCAATCTGAGCAACATTCATGTTGTAAAACTGTATATTATCTTATATATTAGAGTCTCGTAAACAAAATGGGCCTATCTCCAATGTCTATTTTTAAAAATGCAGCATATTATTATTCATAATAGCCAAGCAGTGCAGTCGCATTTTATGTCGTCTTGAAAGGTGGAGCCTAAATTTTACTCTGTACGCTTCCAGCAATTTTACAGAGAAAAAAACGTAACTTCTTTAGACTTGTGGCTTTGAGAAAATTGTATTTCTGGTTTGTCTTGGCACTTTTATTATAGTTTTTTTTAGATTATAAAAACATGTTCAGCACAAAACATTTCCATGACTATAAACTTCAGCTTCTCTAACTTGAAAAACATATATTAATTCTGAAACTTGGGAAATAAATAAATAAATAAATCCCAAAGTGTCTTCTTTCAAAAGATACTACAACTGTGTCCATACTCCAAAGGGTTCCGAAAATACAAATTCAAGTTCAGGTATGTCATTTTCATGGTTTGTGCTCAAAAAGGGGGTGCGTATCAACAGGTTAATATGCTAAATCTTAGAGCTGCCTTGACTGAAATAGATTTAGAATTAGAATGAACCATTAAGTGCAAGGTTTAACTGGGGCAAAAGTTCTCCTTTTGTGAAATGAACTTAGCTGCAGGTTATTGAAGATAATTTTGGTCTTCAATGCACCTTTTCACAAATTTTCCCATATACATGTCAACATATGATGTATTATTCATATTAATTTGACAATAGAGGTGTTTTCTTGCAAGAAGTATGTTGACATGCATGAATTATGAAACTTATGGAAGCTTTGGCATGCATGAAATGTTCAGTAAAGAAGCAGTGGGAAGAGAGAGAGTTGCACTGCAGGAAAGAGAAGTATTTCTTTCTGTTGTTTCCAGTTTAGTTTAAATAAGCGTTGGTGGGTGAAGCATTTCACAGGTTCCTCTTATGTCACTGGGCATTATGGCATAGACTGTGTGAGAATTCTCAGCTTGCTCACAAAACTGGGATAATTGTTGAATGGGAGGCAAAATGAAAGGACAGAGTCAAAGAGCTTTTCACCGCAGTGCTGGAGTTAGCAGCAAATGGGTCAGATTAAAGGTTTAGGGGGCCCGGTTAGCTGCAAAGAGAATTTTTAAAAGGTAGATTTGACATATACAGAGTGGGCGTACAAAAACCTTCTGTTGCCTACATGCAGCGATCATTCAAATCCAGAAAAAGTGTGAAAAACCAAAGTGCACTAGGTTCCTAGTGTGCTCGAGGCCAGAAATAGAACTTACTTCTCAGAAAAAGTGTTTCCAGAAGACGCAAGCTATATTTCAGTGTCAAAAAACTGAACACATGACATGCACTTATTTTAGAGTTGAGATTTTAATCACATTGTACATGGTAATATTTCAAAATGTCAAAGTGGAGGGTAAGATGTCAAAATGTCAGTGTCATCACGAATCACAAATATTTCTGTTCATATTTAAGGCCCCAACACACTTTATTCGAAATCAAAAAATGAATGGGTGTGATGTTATTTATAACAAAATCTGGCCTAAACAAAGGTCTTTTTGAGCTCGTTTTGGTGGTTCGCCAGCATGAGCTAGCACGTACCTGCTGCTGAACACCTTCTTACTGCCATTGGTCTACATCATTGGTAGGTGTGACCTGGAGCTCAACCTTCTTTAAGGCCGACAACTAAATACTGTTTAGTCAGTTAAGATCAGTCAACATGAACACAAGGGCCTTCAGAGTTATCAGCAAGCTGATGCAGATGTACCTACATCTGTACGAATGTCTGCATAGGGACATATTTCAAGAATATATCATGTGATTTTTCAAATCTAGAGAAATCAAATCTACTCAAAAACTCTTAATTGCCTATTCACTATATTGTTTGATATGCTGCTTCACTCATGTGACGTCTGCAGCTAAAATCACATATCCGTCCAAAGTAAGAAATGCCTATCAACATTCTTTTGTCTGTATTCTACCCTTTAAACCTCTAATATACACACATATTTGCTGTAGTATCAGTGTCATCATAAATTACAATAACAGAGTTAATTATAATTTGGAAACAGCTCGTTTACTGATCTTGTTTGAATTATTCTCAGAATGAGGCATGAAGTCATTGATAAAACATTTTTATTTCATATTAGTTGATGTTTTACATGTAGTCTTGAGCTCTAAAACTACCCTTACTATAGTTCATGACTTGTAAGTCAATACATTTGAACAATTCCATTATAGTATAAGGAACTACATTTACAAGCTTGTTTGAGTGTGAATAAATCATGTGATGTGGTAGCTCAACTGACAGCTTTTTACACTTGCGATGCACAGGACCGAGGTACGAGTCCAGGAGAGCACGCAAGTTGATACTTGAGCCAAAATTGTATTAGAAGCACCACAAAATGTTGTGGCTGCTTCAGCTTCTGTATTTTTCATCTCACATTTGCTTGCAGGACGCTATCCTTTAGGTTTAGGTTCAAGGTTTAGGGTAGGGAGGAAGTTTTTTTTTTTAACTCAACAGAGCATTAACCTCATGAACCTCTTCTGTTTGCAAGAACATTTAACCAACTTTTTAATATTCGTCTGCCACAATAATGCAATATACAGTATTTCAATCCGATTATATATTTGAATTATTGTGTATTATTTATTTTACATTTTCTTTTTTAGGGGGCCTCAGCAAATATTGAGATATGTGATTAATTGTGATTAGTTAATTGGTGGTCATGTAATTAATTTGATTATATTTTAATATTTTGGCAGGCCAAATATAAGCACATCATCTCTCCACCAAATAATATTTGTTTGTGTTCTGCAAAAGATGTTTGAGATGGTATAAGTGTGAGTAAATGAAGATACAATTTTTATTTTGGGGTGAACTATTCCTTTAAGCATTGCAATGCACAATTCATTGTTAAATATTTCAGAATATGTTATCTACTATACTCAGGCATGAAATCAGAGCAAGGCACTAAAGACGTTATTTGCAGTTATTTACATTGCATGACATTAGCTAATTCAAATGCTGAGAACAGATAATTACAGTGCTGTGGAAAAGTATTTCCCCCCATCCTGATTTCTTCTGTTTTTGTGTATATCTCATACTAAATTGTTTCAATAATTCATACAAAACCTAACATAAAACAAAGGCAAACTGAGTTAACACAAAATACAGTTTTTAAATTATAATGTTATTTATTGAAGCAAAAAAGTTATCCAATACCATCTGGGCCTCTGTCAAAAAATATTTGCCCCATTAGTTACTAAATCCCCAAATCTACGAAACTACATTCATAATGGGGTTCAGCTGGACTAGACACACCCAGACCTGATTACTACCAGCCCTGTTCAATCAAATCAACACCAAAATAGAACTTTTTCAGGTCTCACCCACTAGTACACTATGCCAAGGTCAAAAGAAATTCTGGAAATGATGAGGAAAAAGGTGACTGAAGTACATCAGTCTGGGAAGGGTTACAAAGCTATTTCAAAGACTGTGGGACTTCAAAGAACCACAGTAAGAACCATTATCTCCAAATGTAGAAAACTTGGCACATTAATGAACCTTCCCAGAAGTGGCCGACCTTCCAAAATTCCTCCAAGAGCACAGCGATGACTCATTCAGGAAGTCACAAAAAAGCCAAGGACAATATCCAAGGAACGGCAGGCCTCTCTCGCATCAATAAAGGTCACTGTTCATGAACCCACCATCAGAAAGACACTGGCCAAAAATAGTATCCATGGAAGAGTGGCGAGGCGAAAACCACTGCTAAACCAGAAGAACATTAAGGCTTATCTGAATTTGGCCAAAACACACCTTTATGATCCTCAAAGCTTATGGGAGAATATGGACTGATGAGTTGAAAGTGAAACTGTTTGGAAGACAGGGGTCCCGTTACATCTGGCGTAAATCAAACACAGAATTCAACAAGAACATCATACCTACGGTCAAGCATGGTGGTGGTACTGTGATGGAGTGGGGATGCTTTTCTGCTTCAGGGTGACTTGCAATAATCGAGGGCAGCATGAATTCTGTTCTCTACCAGAAAATCCTGAATGAGAACGTCCGGTCATCACTCCACGAGTTGACACTCAAGCACTACTGGACTATGCAGCAATACAATGTTCCAAAGCATGGAAGTTCACCTTAAAATAGCTCATAAGTCCTGACTTGAACCTGATTGAGATGCTGCGGCAGGACATTAAAAGAGCAGTTCATGCTCAACCCTCCAGTGTGGCTGAACTAAAGCAGTTCTGTAGAGAAGAGTGGGACAAAATTCCACGACAGTGTTGTGAAAGACTGAAATCCAGTTATTGGAAGCATTTGGTTGCAGTTGTTGCTTCTAAAGGTGGAACAACGAGCTATTAAGTTTAAGGGGGGAGTTAGTTTTTCACATGGGAGACATAGGTGTTGGATAACTTTTTTGCTTCAATAAAAATATATATATATATATATATATATATATATATATATATATATATATATATATATATATATATATATATATATATTTGAAAAATGTATTTTATGTTTACTCAGGTTGCCTTAGTTTTATGTTCTATCTCGTTTGAAAATCTAAAACAATTTAGTATGAAAAATACAAGAAATCAGGGTGGGGAAAATCGTCTCGGTTACGTATGTAACCTCCGTTCCCTGATGGAGGGAACGAGACGTCGTGTCGAAGAAGCGACACTAGGGGTCTCTCTTGAGCGCCGAAAGATGCCTCTGATCTATGAAAAAAGGCCAATGAGAGTTGGCGAACAGTATTTGCATACCCCGCCTCCGGATACGGATATAAAGGCGAGGGAAATATTTCATTCAGGATTTTTCTGAGGAGCCGGGAGTGTTCCGGGCACCTCAGCAGCTCGGCTCAGCGACGTGGCCGGGAAGACACGACGTCTCGTTAGACACGACGTCTCGTTCCCTCCATCAGGGAACGGAGGTTACATACGTAACCGAGACGTTCCCCGTCTGTCACTCACTTCGACGTCGTGTCGATGAAGCGACTCTAGGGGTCCACTTCAAAACTCGCCATGCGCTGAGCCGTGTACGTGTACTGCTGACACAGAAGCGGGCAGGTATTTCTACGTGCACAAGCGACCAACTGTGCTCAGGCTGCACGTAATCTTCCCCAAAGAAAAAGCGTCAGAATCCTTTTGGTTACCCTTGGGGGGAACAAGGTGACGCTCCCAGCTAGGGAACGGGCCAAGCCTGGCTGGGCCTCTTTTCTCTCTATGTTTTCTCGGCATAGAGCAAGAGCAGCCGGGCCCTTACCGCATCGAGGGAAGGGGGTCTTACTCCCGAATCCCTATTCTTTTAGGGGGAAAAGACCCTGCGGAGGCCACACCCACCCGAAAGGGGAGGTAAAGATGGCGAAATACATCACATGTTTTTTGTTGTGACATGTGGGAAGAATGGCGCGGTGGTAGATCCAACCTCGAGGAGGGGGGAGTTGCTACAACACGGCGACCGGAGGGCAGCAAGGACTGCCTAAGGGAGACGCGGGTCAGCTCGTGAGGTGACCGTACCGTGGAAGTACACACAGAAGGAGTCCCGTAGGAGGCCTGATCTGTGGAGCACCTATTCCAGTAGGGGTAGCCTGGGGTACCCGTAGTGGACTGGACCAGCACGTTCCTCCGCTGAACTGCTGCGGGCCCGAAGGGCTAGGGAGGAATCAACCAGGGACCTAGGTCCTCTGGGACAAAAGCGCACTGTTTTGCCTTGGCAGAGGGAAACGGCGCTGGAACAAGCGATTCACCCGGTCAGATCGTCGACGTGTACCGAGTTCTACGGGCTCGGACCTGAGAGAACACGGCACAAGACTGACTCAACCCTGGGACCGTAAGGGTATTAGGTGCTGCCCAGCCCACAGCTCTGCAAATGTCTGCTAGGGAGGTGCCCCTAGCCAGTGCCCATGAGGATGCCACGCTCCTAGTAGAGTGGGCTCGAACCCGCAAAAAAAAAAGGGGGGGGGGGGGGCACAGCCTGGGTGTGATAGGCCAATTGAATGGCATCCACCACCCAGTGAGACACCTCTGTTTGGAGACAGCGTTCCCTTTCTGCTGTCCTCCAAAGCAGACAAAGAGCTGCTCAGAGAGCCTGAAGCTCTGGGTGCGTTCCAGGTAGGCACGCAAGGCACGTACCGGACATGACAGTGAGAGGGCTGGGTCTGCCTCCTCCCGGGGCAGCACTTGTAGGTTCACTACCTGATCTCCAGAGGGCGTGGTAGGAACCATGGGCACATAGCCCAGTCGAGGTCTTAGGATCACATGAGTATCTGCCGGACCGAGCTCCAGGCAAGTGTCGTTAGTAGGGAACGCTTGCAGGTCCCCGACCCTCTTGATGGAAGCGAGCGCGATCAGCAGGGCCGTCTTTTTAGGAGAGGGCCCTGAGCCAACTGATTCTAGCGACTCGGGGGGGAGGGGATCTCTGAAGACCGGCGAGGACCACCGAGAGATCCCAGGAGGGGAACCTGACGATTAAGTCGTGCTTACCCAGAGACTTGCTGTCTACTGGGTCGTGGTGAGCTGCGATAGTGGCAACATACACCTTCAAGGTGGACGGGGACAGCCTCCCCTCCAACCTCTCCTGTAGGAACAGGAGCACAGACCTAACTGCACACCTCTGGGTCTTCTGCCTGGGAAGAACACCAATTCACGAACAGATGCCATTTCAGGGCATAGAGTTGCCTGGTAGAAGGGGCTCTGGCTTGGTTGAACGTGGCTACGACCGTGGTGGTAGACCAGCTAGATCTTCCGCATCCCGTTCGGGGGCCAGACGTGGAGGTTTCCAAAGGTCTGGGTGCGGATGCCAGAGCGTGCCCCGTCCCTGAGAAAGAAGATCCTTCCTCAGGGGAATTCGCCAGGGAGGGGCTGTCACGAGGAGTAAAAGGTCCAAGAACCAGGCCCGGGTGGGCCAGTAAGGAGCCACGAGAGTGACTTGCTCCTCGTCCTCCCTGACCTTGCACAGCACCTGTGCAAGAAGGCTCACTGGGGGAATGCGTACATGCGCAGCCCCACCGGCCAGCTGTGTGCCAGTGCATCTGCCCTGAGGGGAGCCTCTGAGCGGGCGTACCAGAGCGGGCAGTGGGAGGTCTCTCAGGAGGCAGAGGAGTCTACCTGGGCCTTGCCGAACCGTTCCCAAATCAGCTGAACCGAGTGGGGGTGAAGCCTCCACTCTCCGCCAGGCAAGCGTTGTCATGACAGCGCGTCCGCTATCACATTGAGGTTGCCGGGGATGTGAGTGGCACGCAGCGACTTGAGTCGGTGCTGGCTCCAAAGGAGCGTACGCCGCCATGGCGATTTATGTACGCGACCGCAGTGGTGCTGTCCGACCTGACTAGGATATGTTCGTCCCGAATTAACGGGAGAAACTTCCGCAGGGCCAAAAGGACGGTCAACAACTCGAGGCAGTCGATGTGCCAATGCAGCTGGGCCCCTTTCCAACGGCCTGAGGCTGCGTGCCCGTTGCAAACGGCGCCCCAACCCAATCTGGAGGCGTCGGTCGTGACCAGGACGCGTCTGGACACCTGCTGTAGGGGCACTCCAGCCCGTAAGAAACAGAGGTCTGTCCAGGGGTTGAATGTCTGACGGCAGGCGGGGGTGATTATTACCCGGTGCGTGCCGTGGCGCCGTGCTCGTCTCGGGACTTGGGTCTGGAGCCAGTGTTGGAGCGGTCTCATATGCATCAACCCCAGCGGCACGACCACCACGGAGGACACCATATGCCCCAGGAGCCTCTGGAAAAGTTTTAAGGGGACCGCTGTGCCTGGCCTGAAGGCGGCGAGGCAGTTCAACACTGACTGGGCATGCTCGTTGGTGAGACGTGCCGACATTGAGACCGAGTCTAACTCCATCCCGAGAAAAGAGATGCTCTGAACTGGAGTGAGCTTGCTCTTCTCCCAGTTGACCTGAAGCCCCAGACGGCTGAGTTGCCTGAGCACCTGGTCTCTGTGGGCGCATAGTAACTCTCGCGAGTGGGCCAGAATGAGCCGGTCGTCGAGGTAGTTGAGTATGCGGATGCCGGCTTCTTGGAGAGGGGCAAGAGCTGCCTGTGCGACTTCCGTGAAGACGCGAGGGGACAGAGACAGGCCGAAGGGGAGGACTTTGTACTGATACGCCTGGCCCCAAGCGCAAACCGCAGGTAGGGGCGGTGTCGGGGCAGGATGGAGACGTGGAAGTACGCGTCCTTCAGGTCTACCGCTGCGAACCAATCTAGATGCCGGACGCAGGTTAAGCGTGAGCATTTTGAACGGGAGTTTGTGCAATGCTTGGTTGAAAACTCGCAAGTCCAAGATTGGTTGTAAGCCGCCGCCTTTCTTGGGTATGATGAGGTAAGGGCTGTAGAAACCCTCCTTCATCTCAGTTGGAGGGACAGGCCCTATCGCGTCTTTGGCCAGAAGAGTCGCGATTTCCGCGTGCAGGGACTGGGCATGTTCACCGTAGGGGGGGGCGGGGGCCTGGCAACTGAATTGCGTAACCGAGTCGGAAGGTCCGGGCCAGCCAGCGAGACGGGTTGGGAAGTGAAAGCCACGCGTCCAACCTCTGCACTAGGGGCACCAAGGGGATGATTAATTTTGACGTACCCGGCAGGGCTTCGCAGCGGGGCGGAGCAGGTAGGGCAGCGTTGGGCGGCGACAGGGCAACCCGCAGCCTGGGTGCTGAGAAAGACTCAAAGCACTTACCTTGCTCCGCACACCCGGCAGGGGTCGGGTTAGCGACTGAGGAGGAGGTCTCGGGTAGGCGTCCTCTAGACTGGTCGGAACCGGCCGGCCGGGGGGGGGGGGCAGTCGTGGGGCTGAAGACGGGTGGTCCGTGTCCAGGAAGCCGGGACTGCTGAGATCTGGTGGCAGAGTGCCGTGGGAACGGCATTTGCGGGCCAGGTGACCCAGAGACAAAAGGAAATAGCTCGTTACAGAGAATATGAGAATGTGAAAACTAATTCGACAAAAAATTCTCCTCACGGCCCTCCACCGGGGACGGAGCGGTCTTACCACCTCCGGAGCTAACATCTTGGTCCCTGGTTTGAGTGTCTACGGACAGCCTGGGAGCCTTCCGGGTCCTTGAGGGAGTAAGTGAGACGGGGGCGTCCGCTTCCTGCGGAGTGCTCGACGCTGGGGCTGAGAGCTGGGCCCGGGTTGAGGCGGAGCAGGGTGTTTCATAGCCGCAGGAGGACGCCCTCGGCGAGCAGACGGGGCATGGCCCATGGTGGCAGGCTTGCGGCGGGGCAGGATGTGCAGTGGCCTCCGTCTGCCTCACCGCTGAGGACTGCTGAGCAGAGTCGTCAACGTTGGCGCCGAATGGACGGAGCTGGGAGACGGGGGTGTGGGAGAAGGTGTGCCTTGTCTACCTCCCGCATTTCGACCAGGTCCAGTCCACAGGTGCGTTTCTGGACCACAAGGGGTGGCCATCGCCTGTTCGAGTGCCGGCGCTTCTGACCTCCGTGGCCCGGGGGCACGGTTGGTCATCCAGCGCAGTTCCTGTAGCACATCAAGAACAGGACTACCCAAGGTGCAAGTTTTGAAGTGCCTTGGCCTGGCGTTGGTTGCAGGAAGGGCCGTGGCGTGCAGAGTGGAAGCGGTCTGGGACTGTTCCACCGCGAGGGTAGTGAGAGCGGAGGAGCGAAGAAGCCTTGGCTTTGCTCAACTCGTCGTGCACGTCCGGGAAGAACGGAACGGGGGGGGGGGGGCATTGCTGTGAGCGGCGCACCTGCCCGCGGGACCGATCAAGTAGCCCGGGAAAGCATAGCGGATCTCCGTGCGTCAGGCTCAGGCTGGGCGGCAGACCCGAAGGTGGCGGCCCAGGCGAGCGATCAGCATCCGATGCCGCTGTAACGCTCTCCGATGCAGCGGTGATGTCATCCAATTCTGAAGCAAGCAAGCGTGCCGGGGAGGCGGGCGGTTCGAGGGGGTTTACCCGGCGAACAGAGCCCGTCATATTCCCCCAATCGCCTTCATCGCCCGCGGCGCCTGCGCCGATCCTGTAGGAAGAAGGCGGAGTGCGGGGGGTGGCTGAAGTGGCTTTCTCTCATTACAAAAGAAAGCCGTGCGACCGCAATGCTATAACGGCCATGTTCTCACACTGAGAAGATGAACCATTGGAGAGAATGCTCATCCCGGGCTCAGACGGAAGCAAACAAGCGTGCCGGGGAGGCGGGAGGTTCGAGGGGGTTTACCCGGCGAACAGAGCCCGTCATTGTCCCCAAATCGTGTTCATCACCCGCGGCGCCTGCGTCAATCCCGTAGGAAGGAGGCGAGGCGCGGGGGGTGGCTGAAACGACTTTCTCTCATTACAAAAGAAAGCCACACGACCGCAATGTTGCCATGGCTATGTTCTCGCACTGAGAACATGAACCATTCATAAAACGCTGCCTGCGTGTGATCGCAGCCCAGGCATGCAAGACAGTGTTTTATGACCGAGAGAGGTGGGGAGAAATCACCGCATCCAGAAACTACACAGGGGCGGAAATTACATCTTTATAAAGACGCGTCCTGAAAAGGACGTTCAAGGCCGCTGTGTAATGCTCTTTCAGAGAAATAAACTCTTTTACGGAGAAAATCACTCTTTCAACTCTTTTAACTCTGTGCTGTCGAAGCGCCCAGGGGCAAACTGCACGCCGGCAGTGAAGAGAAAAGCCACTGTAGTGCGCCGTAAATCCAACAGCAAAGCAGAGCGTCAGAGGATCAGAAGCAGGATCAGTTGTGTTACTCGCAGCTGACTGCATACACACGACCATCGGCTCCGAAGAAAATTACTGAATGAACGAGCGTATTTCCCTCGCCTTTATATCCGTATCCGGAGGCGGGGTATGCAAATACTGTTCGCCAACTCTCATTGGCCTTTTTTCATAGATCAGAGGCATCTTTCGGCGCTCAAGAGAGACCCCTAGTGTCGCTTCTTCGACACGACGTCGAAGTGAGCGACAGACGGGGAACCTTTTTTACAGCACTCATACAGTATATTACACAATTATACCATGTCTGTGGGATATAGGACCTCTCTTTGCTCCTATTAGGTAACATCACGGCTTTCTCTTCACAGTGTTTGGTACCCCATTTCCCATATCCAAGAGGCAGTTGGTGGTCTGTAAGGACCTCTGCTTTGATATCCAAATTTGATTAGCATGATAAAAGCCATCACTACAGAGGTTCTGGTTTGGTGGCCCCCCAGTTTTATGGTATGCTCACTCTCAGGTTTGGAGACTCAGCATAACTAATCTAGGGCACATTGTAGGCAAGAACAAAAGATCAGCTAACAATTGCAGTCAGAATTTGTTAGGCTTTGGGACAGTTCACTCACTTCTTTCCCAAATCCTGTCAAATGCACACAGTATATTCTGTATGTTATTTGAGTGTCAAACATGCATACACAGTATATTATGGTACACCCCTTTGTGGTCTTGAACTGGCATTAATAATAACACATGTTGATACAACACTAAATTGATAGAGCCAAGAGCAACATTCTGTGAACGGGATTGATTTGCTTTGCTTTCAGACTGCAAGATGAAGATAAGTGGACTCGGGGGGAGGTGTTTTTCTGTCTGCAATGCATGGGAAGCTTCTATTAAGCAAAACATTGTTAACTAGAAAAGGAAAGTTCATAAAGAGAAACTCTGATGTAGGCTTCACAAAGACTGAACGTTTAAAATGCATACGCCTTGTGTACTTTGAATACTTCAAAATCTATACAGTCTTAAAATCTAGGGTATGTTTATGTCGTTATATCAGACCCATGGTCGAGCATTCTAGATTTTAAAAAGTTTAATACATTGAGCATCAGTTAATTTCCACATTAACACTCCATTGACCGATGCACTACAACTGATGCAATAAATGTGTTAATTTCAGGGATTTTCATTAGCTACATAAATATGCAACATTTAAAAAAATAATACAAATTAGATCAAATTGCCCCAAAATCAACCTTTAAACATTGCACACAATGATTTCATGGAATAGGAAAATTTTGCAGTGCATAGTGACAAACAGGTGTTTAGGAGTTGTAGTTTTGCTATTTAGTGTTTTGGGAGAACATAAAATCAAAGGAGCCTTTTACCCCGCAGAGCCTTTAACCCCATTGTACCCTACAATTTATTTATTTGCAAAAACTGATGACTTTGAGAGAAGCCTTTTTTTATTTTCTTGAGTTGTATAGCAGTCATGTAACCGTTGGCTAAAGTATTAATAAAAGACAGTATCAAGATGCAGCGCAACGAATAGAGCAGAATGCAGGTGTCTTGAAACAAATTTTTAACTGTTGAAGTTCTTTTTAACTTGACATGGTGCCTAAAAATGCAGGGCTTCTGTGAGAAATACTAAAAACACAGCAAAACATGCATGAAATATGAAACAAGGGTTCAAAGTCATCCATCTAGCGAATTACATGGAAAACAATTGAAAAACAGCATGGGTGGATGCAAAACAAGTTAAGTGTGAACGGCCTTTTATTCACATGACACAACATTCATTGATTGAAGTTTCTTAAAGATACCTCTCTAAAACCAACAAGGCAAGCAACAAGACAAAGGCTTTCCTTTTTTCTTTTTTTCTTTTTTTTCCCAACATGTCCCAAGACATGTTTGAACTTGCTTTAAGCATATAGGCAGGTTGTAGTGGAGGCGGTAATGTGTTCTTGATTTACAAAGCACACGTGTTCAGTATATGATAGTATATAAAAAGTCAATTTTACTTGAGATGTTTTTGCACTGAGCTGAAATTATAAATGCATTTAATATCAAAACAAAGCAAAGACAAGGCAGGGTCATAGTTTAAACCCTATAAACCTTGGAGTATGATGAAAAACATGATTCAAATCATTCTGCAGCAACCCCTTTGGCGCTTAAGCTCAGACCTGTGAATGGGTCGGTGGCAACATAATTACCTTAAATTAAATTTTGCCTGTAGGTCTGTCTGTCACTCAGTGTTTGATTGTTGTTGCACAAGTTCTGTGAACTAAAGTACCTCTATCTAAGATTGCATAATTCAGCTCTCAATACAGGGTGCTGTAGTTTAAGCAGGTGAAGCCCAAACAAAGCAGCTGCGTTTCAGAACAAAATTTCTACAAGTTCTTCTACGGTTCTTCAGCTACTTTGACAGCAACATCCTTTTCAGGTCAAACTCTTCACTCAGTTGAGATCAGTCAACAGTGCAACACAGAGTTGCTCTGCCAGTGCAAACTTGAATACATCTGGTATGATCGTTCATGAAGTTACATTTTAAAAGATAATTTTATGTGATTTAATTTAGAAATAAATAAGATAACGGTAACCGGTTCATATTATGGCCACATAGTGTGTTAGCTTAGCATTAGCGCCATGCAAAATGTAAACATGAAAAATTACACATTATCTACTGCATATATTGTATATTGCTTTAAATCCTCATTGAGTGGTTCAAAAAACTTATTTTTCTGATCTCATGTGGATTCCATTTATATAATGGGGTATGTAGTAATTGATAACATATTTTAAGAGTGTATCAGACCCTTAAGTTAAACCTATGTGTTAAACTTCAGGGTATAACTTGGATGAATGATAATTCATGTCATTTTATTTCTTGAAGACAAAAAAATCCCTTAGACTTACATTGAAGGAAGGACTCAAGTCATATCTAGGGACCAGAATATGATAATAGCTGTGTCCTCTGAATTTTAAAAGTGTAGTATCGTCCCAAATGGAACACTTAATGTTTTTTTACTACTTGGAAGCGTTCGCCATTTAACAGCTGACGGAAGTGACGTTTCAAGTGAATGTGATGCGTTAGCTTTAGCTCATTAGCCAACCACAGTTCAGCCAAATAACTCCGCCCCTTCTGCTATGTATGTAAGCCACATGCTCTGAGTGCACAAAGTGTCCAACATTCCAAACTCAGTTTTTACAGTTGAAAAAGTGCATCATTCAGGGACTTAAAGTACACTTATTTTTGCTATACTTTTTCAGTACTACTCACTCTACTTACACTACAAAATGGCATAGAATAGTGCAGAAGTGTGTGGTTTGGGATGCACCTGATTTTATTATTGGTTAGTATGCAAGTATCACCCTAGCAATCACCCCAAACACCCTAGCATCTTCTTGGCAAGCAAAATGCTAAACATTACACAGAACACCTTAGCAACTACATTGCAACATCCTAGCACTCAAAAAGGACAATGAGTATTATAATCCATGAGGCCACAAAGAACTCTATTGCTAAGGTTCTGCTTATGTCTTGTGCACTGGCTAACATTAATGTCCATGAATCCACCTTTAGGAAAACACTGAACAAAGGTGGTGTGCATGTGAGGATACCAAGAGGGAAGCCACAGCTATTCAAACAGAACGCTATACTGTTTCACTGAGGTTTGCCAAACTCCACATAGAAGATCCAGATGGCTATTTGAAAAAAAAAAAATTGATAGATGTGAACAGATGAGACATAACAGGATCTTTTTGGGGGATTAATGAGAAACACTATGCTTGAAAAATCATTTTCCACTTGCTTGCAGTCTTTGGGTGAACATTAAGTTCTGAATATGCTTAAAAAACTAATAGAGGAATGTTATGACGCGTATCTGTGAGTGACAGCTTGACAGCATGAGTGTCATGCAGCACAACAATGTGCAACCAAATGGCAACTGATAAAATATTTAAAGTTTGGAAATGCTCTAATCAATTCCCCAACTTTAGCCAAAATACACGATAATCGACGAAGAGTAGGGTTGGAATTGATAGCTAGTTCTTATTCAGAACTGGTACCGTTTTTAGAAAATTACTGGAACTAAATTATTTCATGGCGTTTAGTTAAGTTAATCATTTTTTAAACAATATGGAACACAGAAAACACAGGAAATTGGCATGTTCTGATTTTTTTCCCAGCCAAATTCAGACTTGATGCACGGGATTCGGACAAGCGCCACCATACAGCGAATTTTCATGCCCTGAAAATTTATCATGAAACAAATGAAAACATACTGTGCTTTTCATGTCAAATCCTTTCAAAAAAGTGAAAGAAAGCAGTTCCCCGTCTGTCGCTCACTTCGACGTCGTGTCGAAGAAGCGACACTAGGGGTCTCTCTTGAGCACCGAAAGATACCTCTGATCTATGAAAAAAGGCCAATGAGAGTTGGTGAACAGTATTTGCATACTCCGCCTCCGGATACGAATATAAAGGCGAGAGAAATACGCTCGTTCATTCAGTAATTTTCTGAACAAGCCGATGGTCGTGTGAATGCTGTCTGCTGTGCTACACACAACTGATCTTGCTTCTGATCCTCTCACGCTCTGCTGCTGTTGGATTTACGGCGCACTTCAGCGGCTGTTTTCTCTTCTCTGCCGGCGTGCAGTTTGCCCCTGGGCGCTTCGACAGCGCAGAGTTGAAAGAGTTCCCTTTCCAAAGAGTTATATTTCTTCATAAAGAGTTTATTTCTCTAAAAGAGCAATACACAGCGGTGTTGAATGCCCTTTTCAGGGCGCGTCTTTATAAAGATGCCATTCAACCCCTGTGTAGTTCCTGGATGCGGTAGAGTGCTCTCCGCTTCTGACGGCCACAGGCGCTGTCTCGTGTGTCTGGGCGCCGATCACACCGAGGCAGCGTTTGTGGATGGTTCATGTTCTCACTGCAAGAACATGACCATGGTAACGTTGCGGTCGCGGCTCGCTTTCAATAGAAAGCACGCCACTCCAGCCGCCCCCCGTATCGCTCCTTCTTTCCACGGGATTGAGGACGATGCGGTTGGCGCTGGAGGCGATTTGGGGAGGGCAGCGGGTGCGCTTCCGCCGGGCACGTCCCCGCGGACCACCTGCCCTCCGACACGCTCGTTTACCTCCGTCCAGCCTCGAGGTAACAGCGACTCGCCTCCGGGCCGGTCTGCCTATCCTCTGGAGCCTGAAGCCGATGAGCTCACCGCTCCGTCGGAGAGCGCGGCATCTGACGCTGGCATCGGACTCCTCCCCTGGACTGCCGCCTTCGGGCCAGCAGGCCCAGGCTGAGGCGGACGCGCAGATGTCCGACATGCTTGCCCGGGCCGCCGTCGGGGTGGGGTTGGACTGGAAACCTCCACCCTCCCCACACCCGTCACGGTTGGATGACTGGTTCCTGGGGTCTGGGCGCCGCTCACAGCCACGCCCACCCACACCCCCCCCCGGTCCCGTTTTTCCTGGAGGTGCATGACGAGCTTCATGGAGAGCGCCGCTCTACATTCGTCAAAAGCCCTGCTCGTCCGCTCTCGCTACCCTCGACGGCGGAGAGGCCCACGGGTACACGGCGATTCCCCAGGTGGATAGGGCAGTTGCGCTCCATCTTTGTCCCGGTAACCCTACCACCTGGCGCGGACGCCCTGTACCCCCTTCCAAGGCCTGTAGGACTTCATCCTCCTTGAACAACAAAGCCTACAGCGCCGCGGGACAGGCCGCCTCCGCCTTGCACGCCATGGCCATCCTGCAAGTCCACCAGGCCAAGGCGCTCAGAGATCTGCACGAGGGTAGCCCTGACCCCAATGTGCTGCAGGAACTGCGCTCAGCGACCGACCTCGCCCTCAGAGCCACAAAGGTCACCGCGCAGGCACTCGGGCAGGCGATGGCCACCCTTGTGGTCCAGGAACGTCATCTTTGGCTCAACCTGGTCGAGATGCGTGAGGCCGACAAAGTCCACTTTCTCGACGCCCCTGTCTCCCAGCTTGGCCTCTTCGGCGACACCGTCGAGGACTTCGCCCAGCAGTTCTCCGCGGTGAGAAGACAGACGGAGGCTATTTCTCACATCCTGCCTCGCCGCAAACCTGCCGCCAAGGCCACTGCCCCGTCTGCTCACCGAGGGCGTCCCCCTGCGGCTAAGAAACCTGCTCCGCCTCAACCCGGGCCCAGCTCTCGGCCCCCGCATCGAGCACACCGCAGGAAGCAGACACCCCCCGTCCCCCGGACTCCCCCGAGGACCTGGAAGGCTCCTAGGCGGTCCTGAGACGGACGACCCAGCGACACAGACGTTAGCTCCGGAGGTGGTAAGACCACTCCGTCCCCCGGTGGAGGGCCGGGAGGAGAATCTTTTGTTTTCAAACAATTTAATTTGCTGCTCCCCCTTAGACGGGGTTGCGGTACCCACATTCTCAATAAAAGAGCTATTTCCTATGTCTCTGGGTCACCTGGCCCGCAAATGCCGTTCTCACGGCACTTTGCCCTTAGATCTCAACAGTCCTGGCTTCCTGGACACGGACCACCCGTCTTCAGCCCCACGACTGTCCCCCGGCCGGCTGGTTCCGATGAGTCTAGAGGACGCCTACCCAGGACCTCCTCCTCAGTCGCTAACCCGCCCCCAGCCGGGTGTGCGGAGCAAGGTAAGTGCTTTGAGTCTTTTCTCAGCACCTCAGCCGCGGGTCGCCCCGTCGCCGCCCAACGCTGCCCTACCTGCTCCGCCCCGCTGCAAAGCCCCGCCGGGTATGTCCAAATTAACCGTCCCTTTGGTGCCCCTAGCGCAGAGGTTGGACGCATGGCTTTCACTTCCCAACCCGTCTCACTGGTTGGCCCAGACCATCCGACTCGGTTACGTAATTCAGTTTGCCAGGCCCCCGCCCCCTACATGGGCGTCCGCTTTTCCGCAGTACACGGCGAACACGCCCACTCCCTGCGCGCGGAAATCGCGACTCTTCTGGCCAAAGACGCGATAGAGCCTGTCCCTCCAACCGAGATGAAGAAGGGTTTCTACAGCCTCTACTTCATCGTACCCAAGAAAAGCGGTGGCTTACGACCAATCTTGGACCTTCAAGTTCTCAACCGAGCGTTGCACAAACTCCCGTTCAAGATGCTCACGCAGAAACACATCTTAACCTGCATCCGGCATCTAGATTGGTTCGCAGCGATAGACCTGAAGGACGCGTACTTCCACGTCTCCATCCTGCCCCGACACCGCCCCTACCTGTGGTTTGCGTTCGAGGGCCAGGCGTACCAGTACAAAGTCCTTCCCTTCGGCCTGTCTCTGTCCCCTCGTGTCTTCACGAAAGTCTCAGAGGCAGCTCTTGCTCCTCTCCGAGAAGCCGGCATCCACATACTCAACTACCTCGACGACTGGCTCATTCTGGCCCACTCGAGAGAGTTACTATGCGCCCACAGAGACCAGGTGCTCAGGCACCTCAGCTGTCTGGGGCTTCAGGTCAACTGGGAAAAGAGCAAGCTCGCTCCAGTTCAGAGCATCTCTTTTCTCGGGATGGAGTTAGACTCGGTCTCAATGTCCACACATCTCACCAACGAGCGTGCCCAGTCAGTGTTGAACTGCCTCGCCGCCTTCAGGCCAGGCACAGCGGTCCCCTTAAAACTTTTCCAGAGGCTCCTGGGGCATATGGCGTCCTCCGCGGCGGTCGCGCCGCTGGGGTTGATGCATATGAGACCGCTCCAACACTGGCTCCAGACCCGAGTCCCGAGACGAGCATGGCGCCACGGCACGCACCGGGTAACAATCACCCCCGCCTGCCAACAAACATTCAACCCCTGGACAGACCTCTGTTTCTTACGGGCTGGAGTACCCCTACAGCAGGTGTCCAGACGCGTCCTGGTCACGACCGACGCCTCCAGATTGGGTTGGGGCGCCGTTTGCAACGGGCACGCAGCCTCAGGCCGTTGGAAAAGGGCCCAGCTGCGTTGGCACATCAACTGCCTCGAGTTGTTGACCGTCCTTCTAGCCCTGCGGCAGTTTCTCCCGTTAATTCGCGACAAACATGTCCTGGTCAGGTCGGACAGCACCACTGCGGTCGCGTACATAAATCACCAAGGCGGCGTACGCTCCCGCCACATGTCGCAACTCGCCCGTCGTCTCCTCCTTTGGAGCCAGCACCAACTCAGGTCGCTGCGTGTCACTCACATCCCCGGCAACCTCAATGTGATAGCGGACACGCTGTCACGACAACGCTTGCCTGGCGGAGAGTGGAGGCTTCACCCCCACTCGGTTCAGCTGATTTGGGAACGGTTCGGCAAGGCCCAGGTAGACCTGTTTGCCTCCCGAGAGACCTCCCACTGCCCGCTCTGGTACGCCTGCTCAGAGGCTCCCCTAGGGGCAGATGCACTGGCACACAGCTGGCTGGTGGGGCTGCGCAAGTACGCATTTCCCCCAGTGAACCTTCTTGCACAGGTGCTGTGCAAGGTCAGGGAGGACGAGGAGCAAGTCACTCTCGTGGCTCCTTACTGGCCCACCTGGGCCTGGTTCTCGGACCTCGTACTCCTCGCAACAGCCCCTCCCTGGCGAATTCCCCTGAGGAAGGACCTTCTTTCCCAGGGACAGCATCCGCACCCAGACCTCTGGAACCTCCACGTCTGGCCCCTGGACGGGACGCGGAAGATCTAGCTGGTCTACCACCCACGGTTGTAGCCACGATCAACCAAGCCAGAGCCCCTTCTACCAGGCAACTCTACGCCCTGAAATGGCATCTGTTCGTGAATTGGTGTTCTTCCCGGGCAGAAGACCCACAGAGGTGCGCAGTTAGGTCTGTGCTCCTGTTCCTACAGGAGAGGTTGGAGGGGAGGCTGTCCCCGTCCACCTTGAAGGTGTATGTTGCCGCTATCGCAGCTCACCACGACCTAGTAGACAGAAAGTCCCTGGGTAAGCATGACTTAATCGTCAGGTTCCTAAGAGGTGCCCGGAGGTTAAATCCCTCCCAGCCAAACCTGTTCCCCTCCTGGGATCTCTCGGTGGTCCTCGCCGGTCTTCAGAGATCCCCTTTCGAGCCGCTAGAATCAGCTGGAATCAGGGCCCTCTCCCTAAAGACAGCCCTGCTGATCGCGCTCACCTCCATCAAGAGGGTCGGGGACCTGCAAGCGTTCTCTACTAACGACACTTGCCTAGAGTTCGGTCCGGCAGACACTCATGTGATCCTAAGACCTCGACCGGGCTATGTGCCCAAGGTTCCTACCACGCCCTTTAGAGATCAGGTAGTGAACCTACAAGCGCTGCCCCGGGAGGAGGCAGACCCATGCCTTGCGTGCCTACCTGGAACGCACCCAGAGCTTCAGGCGCTCTGAGCAGCTCTTTGTCTGCTTTGGAGGACAGCAGAAAGGGAACGCTGTCTCCAAATAGAGGTTGTCTCACTGGGTGGTGGAGGCCATTCAGTTGGCCTACCACACCCAGGCCGTGCCATCCCCCTTACGGGTTCGAGCCCACTCCACTAGGAGCGTGGCATCCTCATGGGCACTGGCGAGGGGCACCTCCCTAGCAGACATTTGCAGAGCTGCGGGCTGGGCAGCACCTAACACCTTTACGAGATTTTACAATCTCAGGGTTGAGTCAGTCTCGTCCCGTGTTCTCTCAGGTCCGAGCCCTTAGAACTCGGTACATGTCGACGATCTGACCGGGTGAATCGCTTGTTCCAGCGCCGTTTCCCTCTGCCAAGGCAAAACAGTGCGCTTTTTGTCCCAGAGGACCTAGGTCCCTGGTTGATTCCTCCCTAGCCCTTCGGGCCCGCAGCAGTTCAGCGGAGGAACGTGCTGGTCCAGTCCACTACGGGTACCCCAGGTAACCCCTACTGGAATAGGTGCTCCACAGATCAGGCCTCCTATGGGACTCCTTCTGTGTGTACTTCCACGGTACTGTCACCTCACGAGCTGACCCGCGTCTCCCCTAGGCAGTCCTTGCTGCCCTCCGGTCACCGTGTTATAGCAACTCGCCCCTCCTCGAGGTTGGATCTACCACCGCGTCATTCTTCCCACATGTCACAACAAGAGGCCATGTGATGTATTTCGCCACCTTTACCTCCCCTTTCGGGTGGGTGTGGCCTCCGCAGGGTCTTTTCCCCCTAAAAGAATAGGAATTCGGGAATAAAACCCCCTTCCCTCGATGCGGTAAGGGCCCCGGCTGCTCTTGCTCTATGCCGAGAAAACATAGAGAGAAAAGTGGCCCAGCCAGGCTTGGCCCGTTCCCTAGTTGGGAGCGTCACCTTGTTCCCCCCTAGGGTAACCAAAAGGATGCTGACGCTTTTTTGGGGCATTAGGGAAGAGTACGTGCAGCCTGAACACAGATGGTCGCTTGTGCACGTGCAAATACCTGCCCGCTTCTGTGTCAGCAGTACACGTACACGGCTCAGCGCATGGCGAGTTTTGAAGTGGACCCCTAGTGTCGCTTCTTCGACATGATGTCGAAGTGAGCGACAGACGGGGAACGTCTCGGTTACGTATGTAACCTCCGTTCCCTGATGGAGGGAACGAGACGTCGTGTCTTCCCGGCCACGTCGCTGAGCCGAGCCGCTGAGGTGCCCGGTACACTCCCGGCTCCTCCCGAAAAATCCTGAATGAACGAGCGTATTTCTCTCGCCTTTATATTCGTATCCGGAGGCGGAGTATGCAAATACTGTTCGCCAACTCTCATTGGCCTTTTTTCATAGATCAGAGGTATCTTTCGGCGCTCAAGAGAGACCCCTAGTGTCGCTTCTTCGACACGACGTCTCATTCCCTCCATCAGGGAACGGAGGTTACATACGTAACCGAGATGTTTTTGTCTCAATACTGTTGTATATGAGTGTAACTGTAGTTCCAGCTTCGGCCACTAGGTGCAGATTTAACATTTGGACTGATTTTAGCTGACAAAAAAAATCACCCTTCTGTCCATGATTTTCTTGAACATCTGCATTCTTTTGACGATTTAAACAGAACACTTTACTCAAATACTCTAACATGGTGGTGGTGGTCATCTTTTAGAGAAGAGGCTTAGGATCTACTCGCACCTTTGATTAATGAAGACAAGGAAGAATGCAATACAAAAATAACTAAATATATACATTAACGCTTCAGCTTAACATAATAAAATAACTGACAATGAGTGAATGAAACAAGAGGGTATATATACACACAGATGAATGATGAGGGAACAGGGAACAGCTGTGGAAGATGGAGGGCAGGTGAGTGTAATCAATGAGTGAGTGTAGTCCACAGCAACTGAGCTGGCTCTGGGACGGACGAGGCTTGCAGCGCTGACTCTGGGACGGACGAGGCTTGCAGCGCTGACTCTGGGATGGACGAGGCTTGCAGCACTGGCTCGTTGGCCGGAGCAGCCATGCGCGTTGGCTCGTTGGCCATGGCAGGCTTGGAGCAAAGAGCCGTGGAAGTGATGGCCACCTGGCGGGCATTCACTGTAGGTAGAAAGTTAATGTCCTCTTCCTCTACAATGAAAATCGAGGCACTTCATTTGAGAGCCAAATCCACATACTCACATACATTCTAGAGAGGATCAGCCTGGGGCATCAGGGCCCTTAATGCTTAATTTTAAACCACCTCTGAAAATGACAGAGTGCGGTCAACATAATACACCACATTTGCAAGCTCAAGGAACTCACGGACATGATCCTATAATGAAGGGTCCTCTTGAGTGAGAAGGAGTATCTGGACATCCGCTAGATCCATTTGTGGGTCATTTCTTTTGTAACGTAGTGGTTGTGATCTTTTAGAGAAGAGGCTTAGGATCTAATCACAGCTTTGCTTAATGAAAACAAAGAAGAAGATAATACAATAAACATGGAGGAATACAATAGAACTTAATATATACGTTAATGCTACAGCTTAACATAATAAAAAGAACTGACAATGAGTGAATGAAACAAGAGGGTATATATACAAATGAATGATGAGGGAACAGCTGTGGAAGATGGAAGGCAGGCGAGTGTAATCTAAAGGTGCATTCTGGGAAGTGTTGTCCATGAACAAAGGTGAAAACTAGCCACTGAACTGAACTGAAGGTGAGGAAAAAAAACATGAGGCAGTTTGTGAAAATGTTTCCTGCACTGCCATACAGTAATGAATTTACAGCTACTGAATCAACAGCACAACAACAACAAATAGTTGTGAGCTTGCAGTCCGAGTTTAATGTGATGAGAGAGAAAGACTGGATGCCGTGAAATACAAATACAAAGACAATTAATAGAAGCCACATTTTTCTATTGCATTATCCTTGCTGGTTGTACACAATAAATAACAGACAGTCTAGTCCAGTTCACAAATTAATAACACTTGATTAAATTTCACTTATATCTCATGATTTGTTGGTTTTAGTCAGTTCATCGAATCATTCATTCACTGATTTGGTCAGAACAGTTAAATATGTTACTCAAAAAAAAGTGTTGTTTTTTATTTGTACAGAAAGGACCGATTATTGGGGTGGGGGTGAGGACAAAGGATTCTTTGGTTGTCTACATTGCTGATCAGAATGCACACAGTATGTGACGCAAATTTCATCATCAGCACAGTCTACACGGACTCTCTCTTAGTCAAGAGTATACTTTGAAAACTGAGCACTCGACTATCTTTTTGGGTGAACTACATCCCTTTAAGTGAAATCAAAGTCATAAACAGAATGATTAATTATGGAGGATTACAGATTATTCCTCAAGGTTTACAAACTTTATTGCACCAATGTATATATTCTGTGAGCAAACTATTGCATTACATATAACAGTGTAATTCTAGCTGCAATCCTTTCACAGTATTAGTCACAAAGAAAAATCATTCTCATGCCCTAAATGCTTTGAGCACTCAGAAGCCCTTGGACGGTAGGCTTCTCACACCAGGGAATTTTTCCAAGTTAACCTCCCCCATAATCAGGCCACCCACATTTACAGTCATGTGCCTTGGATTGGCCATTCTAAATCTGAGTCCTGTGTACGCCATACTAAATCCTGACAGACAAGGAATAATGGAGCACAGGAAGTGGCTCCTGCTTTGAATATGATCACTAAACTTATCTGAGAGCTTTTATAGATTTTGTGGGTGTAGCTTTGAAGAAACATAGCCTATAAATTGGATTGACACAAACAACATGCTTGAAACATTTGTAGGAAATATCATACTTTTTTTTACTCTTTATTTTTCTTCTTCCAGATAATAACATTTCAAAGCCCAATTAAAGTCACAATATCTTAACATTTTTAGTTTTAAATTTGAATAAATCTATGTTTTTGCATGTTGTATATTTTTGTATAAACCTAAGCACTTGCATTTAAAAAAATGAGAGTAAAGCCAAAATCAGGTGATGAGATCACATTTCTTCATTGCATGTATACATTTTCACAGATACTGCATGGTATATTAAAATATATTGCACTTTTTCTAGTTCTTTGAAATTCATTTTATGAGGAAATGTGACTAAATTAAGATAAATGTGCCCCAGATAAATTCAAAGCATTAATCTCTCTCTCTCTCTCTCTCTCTCTCTCTCTCTCTCTCTCTCTCTCTCTCTCTCTCTCTATATATATATATATATATATAGATAGATAGATAGATAGATAGATAGATAGATAGATAGATAGATAGATAGATAGATAGATTAACGTTTTGAATTTATCTGTATATATATATTTTTTTTATTATTTTATTTATTTATTTTCTTTATTTTTATTTTTTATTATTATTATTTTTAGCATCACTGCTCCACACTGTTCTCCTATGTAAATTTTACAGTGATACATTGAGGCCTTTTTCTGCTTCATTCTGAGAAGCCCGGATCCTGTACGGAGAAAGAGAGGGACTGCGAAAAAATTCTACTTTATTTAATTAGAGAACGGAACATGGAGTTGAGTTGAGGGAGAGACTGAATATACATGTTCCATGTGGCACAAGTCTTCTTTTGCACGTCAAAAACAGCAAAACAAATCTATAGAAAATGAACAATTTAAAAAGACTATTAATGTGGAATAGCCTTTTTAATAAAAGACTAATCAAACTGTACCAAAGATATGGTTCTGATATACAGCATTCAATGCTGTATTACTGACGGGTTACCACCACAGTACAAGGTACTACAAAGGTATTTAAAAGAATACCATGGTATTACCATTTTACAGTTGAAGTCAGATGTTTACATACATCTTAGCCAAATACATTTAAACTCAGTTTTTCACAATTCCTGACATTTATTCATAGAAAATATTCACTGTCTTAGGTCAGTTAGGATCACTACTTTATTTTAAGAATGTGAAATAATACAGAATAATAGTAGCGAGAAATATTTATTTCAGCTTGTATTTCTTTCATCACATTTCCAGTGGGTCAGAAGTTTACACACACTTTGTTAGTATTTGGTAGCATTGCTATACGTTGTTTAACTTTCCACTTCTCACAATAAGTTGCTGGATTTTTGGTCCATTCCTCCAGACAGAATTGGTATAAATGAGACAGGCTTGTAGGCCTCCTTGCTCGCACATGCTTTTTTTTTAGCTCTGCCCACAAATTGTCCATTGCCTGACTGAGGTCAGGTCTTTATGATGCCACTCCACTACCTTGACTTTGATGTCCTGAAGCCATTTTCCCACAACTTTGGAGGCATGCTTGTGGTCATTGTCCATTTTGAAGACCCATTTGCGATGAGCTTTAACTTCATGGCTGATGTCTTGAGATGTTGCTTCAATATATCCACATAATTTTCCTTCCTCATGATGCCATCCATTTTGAGAAGTGTACCAGTCCCTCCTGCAGCAAAGCACCCCACAACATGATGCTATCACCCCCATACTTCACGGTTGGGATGGTGTTCTTCGGCTTGCAAGCCTCACCCATTTCTCCCCAAACATAACGATGGCCAAAAAGTTCAATTTTTGTTTCATCAGACCAGAGGACATTTCTCCAAAAGATTGTTGTCCCCATGTGCACTTGCAAACTGTAGTCTGTCTTTATGGCAGTTTTGGAGCATTGACCTCTTCCTTGCTGAGCAGCCTTTCAGGTTATGTGGATATAGGACTCATTTTACTGTGGATATAGATACTTGTCCACCTGTTTCCTACAGCATCTTCACAAGGTCCTTTGCTGTTGTTCTGGAATTGATTTACACTTTTCGCACCAAAATACTTTCATCTCCAGAAGACAGAATTTGTCTCCTTCTTGAGTGGTATGATGGCTGTGTGGTCCCAAGGTGTTTATACTTGAGTACTATGGTTTGTACAGATGAACGTGGTACATTCAGTCATTTGGAAATGGCTCCCAAGGATGAACTAGACTTGTGGATGTCCACAGTTGTTTTTTGTCTGTGGTCTTGGCTGATTTATTTTGTTTTTCCCATGATGTCAAGCAAAGAGGCACTGAGTTTGAAGTAGGCTTTAAAATACATCCACAGGTACACCCCCAATTGTTTCCAATTAGCCAGTTAGCCAATCAGAAGCTAATTGGCTAATTGTCTAAAGGCTTGACATCATTTTCTGGAATTATCCAGCTGCTTTAAGGCACAGTTAACTTAGTTTATGTAAGTAAACTTGTGACCCACAGGAACTGAGATATAGTTAAAACTATAGTTTGCTAATATTAAATCTGTGGAGTGGTTATTTTTTTTAATGACTTCAACTATATATGTTTAATTAACATAGTGTTACTATTGTATTCTGTAAAATAATAACATTGTAATACCATGAAACTTTAATAAATTGAATAAATGCAATTCATATAAAAACTAAAGGAAATTCAGTGCAGTCTCATTGTTTTTACAACATTTACAAAATGTAGGGGAGACTGGGGTTGGTTGTCACACTTTTCATTCTTTGTTGAATATCTCTGGTGGAACAAACGTTAGGAAACCCAAACTAGGTGCAAATGAAAGCTTAAGTTTTTAGGTAAAACAACAACAACAACAAGAACAACAACAACAATTCAATATCAACAAATATTTATTGACTTTAGTTAGTTCATTTTTAAAGTTATGTTTTGCATTTGTACACATTGTGGGTTTGGTTAAATTTTACTTTAAAACTAAAGTTTTAAAAGAAGCAACACACCAAAAAATAAACAATAGCTTTGGCTTGATTGGCTTGAAGCATGTGTATGCATAAAATAATAATACAGTTATTATTATTATTATAATTATTATTTGTTAGTTAACAATTAATATATGTTTATGTACAGGTATGTTGGTAAATGGTTTGTCTGAATGTTGAATGATATATTCTTTTTTTATACCCTATGTGCAAACAAACCCCACTCACTCTCTGTTTGTAAATTAGTCAGATAGCATAGATTATCATAGGCTTTCAAATACCCATTGCTATTAACTAAAATTAGTGTATATATTTTTTATATCTTGATCAGTATTATTTCTACAATATGTTTAGCAGAAATATTACATTTTTACATACATATAATGAAAAGTTGTCTTCACCTTAACAAATTTGAACATGATGCATTTTGTGAAATTTATAATATAATTACCAGAAATAATCTTTGTTCAAACCAATCCTTTTCTCTCATACATGGTAAAACCATGTTTTTTGGACACTACATTTTTTGAGTAACATTATATTTTTTACACATTTTTTGGAGTACCATGTCAATACTATAATATGAATACAGTAAACATTTAGTATATGGGTCGTTGACATGAAATGTCATTATGTCTATAATCATTACATGTTAATGAACATGTTATACACCCATAACCATCCACATATCAAAGTACCATGGTATCAACATCTGATAGCACTGTACCATACAGTAGGGCTCTCTGAAAGTCATTTCCAGAAATATTGCCCCATTGAAACACTCCAAACAACAAGAAAGCAGCAAGCAGCACAACACCCATTTTTCAGTTTGTAATGGTTATTATTACGGCTAAAATCTTGCTTTCGTATGACCGAGAAAACTGCTGGCGTAAAATTGTCAAGCCCAGCCGTTTAACACGTTAACCAGAGGAGGCGGGGCCGATGTAAGAATATGGGATAGGGCGGGGCGAGTCGGGGGGATGCTGCCGTAGAGCATTGGGCGTGGCTTGAGTGCTAAGTGGATTCAGTGTGCTGTGACTCGGGCGGAGTCGGCATTACTGTCGGGAAACGAGCTCAATCATTAAGTTAGAAAGTAGTAAAAATAACCCAATTAGAGGGTTGAAATTTACCTCTCTGCTGAATGTTATTTCCCCGAAGACGTGTCGTCTGAGGTGGGCATTTTAGCAGTTGAGCGGCGTGGGTTTACTTGAGAGCCGATGAGAGCTGGAGTTATACTGGAAGGGAAGGAGATTTTCTCGGCCCTGCTATTCATGAACTTGCAACTTTAAAAAAAAGTTAGCAGATACAATTCAATCTCTCGTCATATTCTCCAGTACCCGGTAAGTAGTATTGTTTTATTTAATGGGCAATGCTTTCGGGATAAGTTTGGGATATAATGTTTCGATTATGGCATGTATTCGGCAGGATCGCTTTGCTGTGTCGATTGTTCCAGTACGGCGTGTCCCGACTGCATCCAATTACTTCACATGCACACTGGCGATTTAATTCCACCGCGACAGACTGTGCAAATGAAATGGTCGGACTTTGTGTTGTTTTTGCTTATAAACTACGAGCTACTTGCTTTATAATCTTTATGTTGTTCTTTAAAGTTAAATGCTGTTAGCCGGCATGCTAAGCCAGAGTTTCTGTAATTAATTGAAATAAATCAATATAAATCGCCTCGATTAACACCACATGCACCAGAGACGTCATGATGTGACGCAGCGATGTCGCTCTGATTAATAATAATTGTCATCATTTAGCTTGGTATACGGTTTGTAGTTGTGTTTTCATTTTCATAATCCTTAATAATGCCCTTTAAAGCTTGAAAGTTGCATTGTATTACTTTAAGAATGAATCACCTCACACTTGGTCAGTATACGGTCTGATAAATACATTAAATTCCGGTTTTAACTTCGCGACGATTTACAGGATCATCGGAATCGGTTGCAGTAAGCCGAATGTAGTGCTCGTTCATCATTTCGACGCACTTTGGAGTTTTATTTTCCGCCATTTGTTCTTTTATTCACATTTGTTCAAACAGTGCTTATCTACATTTGCTTGTGTGTCTTTCAACGCTTTTTTGACGCTTTTCGAGGTATTTTTGGCCACAATATTTTTGAGTTCAATATCTCTGAAGTTATGATTAACATTATTTTATAAGCAGTTTTATGCTGCATGAAAGAGATTTTTTTTTTCCCTGGCCATAAACAGTTTTGCCACCAGTCTCTTTATAGTTTTTGTTTAGTAGTTGAACACATTGATCGTTTACATCCCATTTAAAGAGATAGTTCACCCCAAAATGAAAATTCTGTCATCATTCACTCACCCTCATGCCATCCCAGATGTGTCCCAGACTTACTTTCTTCAAATTAATACTTTTAGAAGTAGGGATGCACCATTACTGGTATCAGAATCGGTTCCGATACCACACTCATATACTCGTAAAAATGCTCTGATACCAAAAACCGATACCATCTGACATACGAATGTCATGTTGTAAACATTCAGCATACAGATTAAAATCAAGTTGTGTCCTAGTGAGATTATTTAACAGCAAATGCTGTGATTTAATTATATAAATAGGTAATTTGTACATGCAGCATGTTAAATGTGAGTGCTTGTGCGTGTGTGGAGCCAGCGTTGTGCTGACATAGAGACACAAACTGCTCGTACCTTTAGAGATCCTTGGCTCATACATGGAAAACACCATCATGAGCATCACATGCTATGTTTGTTGCAGATCACAGCAGGCAGAGCGCTAATTCACTTTTTAGCACAAGTCATATGTAGACTACTTATCTATTTATATAGTAGCATTTTGTGGTTTAATAATCAAATTGATTAATGTAGCGACCGGCTTTTCCATATTGGGAATCTGTCCTCATAACGTTAGAGCAACTTAGAGCAACAAAACAGATACACTTCAAAATAAAAGCCAAATTAAAATGAAAAAGTATGTCAGAAATAGATCACTACTGTATAGTTATGTAATATTCACTGTTATACTACTACTACTACTGCTAATAATAATAATAATAAATCAGAGGTAATTGTGTTATACTTGAGCAGTATCTCACATCTGAGATGCTCTATTATGCAGCACTTTATTTGACAAAAATAACTCCAGTGTTGAATTTAGGATTGTGCTGTGAGGTTCTGTATAAAATTGCTTCATTTGATAAAAATAATACAAATTCATGTTGAAAATTAATTGTGATACTTTCAGTTGATTAAAGTTTTAATTTATTTAAACACAGTTTTGACGATAACATTGAAATAAACTGCTGATGTTGATTTATATTATTATATAAATTTTATATTTATAACATTTATTATATAATATTATTATTATTGAGATATCGGACTCTATATCACCGAGTACTAAAAAAAGTATTGGTACTCATTCTCAAAAAAATTGGTATTAGGGCATGCCTGTTTAGAAGAATATTTCATTACATCAATATTTAAGTTCTTTTTCTATAACTCTCCACCTTTGACCAGCCCTGACCAGTAAGTGGCCATATGCACGAAGAATGTGAAACGGTAAAAAAATCAAAAGAAAGTGAAAGTGGCATTTATAGTAGGGTATTTATAGTATAGTCAGGACTTAAATCTTGGGTTTCTCACCCACATTATTACATAGTTTATGAATACATAGATTTAACCTATGTATTTATCAGGTTTTTGTTGTGCAAATAATGTGTAACAGTTGAGGTTTTTCTAAGGTTTACCACATTGAAATTGATTGTCTTCGTAGTGTGTGTAAAACAGATTCTCTGTGTTGCAGGTTTGAGTTACTTTGTGAGATCCACAGAAACAGGCCTCACACAGATGGGAGTGGTGTGTCTGCAGCACCTCGAAGGTGCACTCAATCACTGGACTATTAGTTTCACATAATCCACCAGTCAAACCAGACTATTCGTTGTGGATAATGATAATAAAGGCTTAAAATCTTTGGATCAAGACTCTTTATTTAGACTCTTACCTGGCATCCACAAATTTGTACAAAGAACCTGTTAGGAGCAGAACATTATTGAATATTTGATACAATACCCATCAAGATGAGTGCGGAAGGATATCAGTACAGAGCACTGTATGACTACAAGAAAGAGAGGGAGGAGGATATTGACTTGCATGTAGGGGACATTCTTACTGTCAGTAAGGGTGCACTGCTTGCAGTCGGCTACAATGATGGTATGGAGGAGAGACCGGATGAAATCGGATGGCTGCCCGGCTTTAATGAAACCACTCAAGAAAAGGGGGACTTTCCTGGTACGTACGTGGAGTTCATTGGAAAGAAAAAGATCTCTCCACCAACTCCCAAACCGAGGCCCCCAAGGCCTCTACCTATGGCCCCGGGGCCCTCCAAGCCAGACTCAGACTCTGAGCAAGGTGGGTGAAATGATTTTGTCCTAAACTTTATTTTTCACACTTTTACACTTGATTAAAACATGGTCAGACCACATACTGACTAAGTGTGAGGAGTTGATGTTGACAACGATAAATTTTGCACATTGGACTCAAACACGTGCCCGAATGAGCAGCAGTAGCCACTAGACCACAGGTCTGATACCAATGAGCTTTAACATTAAACTGTTTTACCAGAAGCTGTTTATACTTAACATCTATATTAATAATTGGTCATCAGAGTTGATCTTAAGCAGTGATCACAAACAAATCTTCATTTTTAAATATTATAGTCTGCCATTTTTGCTTGGTTTCATTGGTTCCTCAAGCGAATAATTTTTAACAAATCGTCTTTCGCCTTAACTAGGTCCATTTATGTTGACACCAAACCCAGATGCCTCTCTTGAAATAACCACTTGCCACTTTCGTTATTTTTGTAACTAGTGACCAGATTTTACACCACCATTTCAGCAAGAGATGGGATTTATAGTCGCAGCACACAAACGTCCAGTGGATATTTAGGGCTGTTTAAGCTTTGCACTGGGCTATGGTTCGTTATTGCAAACATGGCAGAAAGCCCAGATTTGAATGAAGGCCTGTACACAGTAGTTTGTAATAGTCTGGCATTTCTGTGCATTTTGCACTGCCATTTAGAGACCCTATGGCTACCAAAATATCTCCCCCAGTTCTCTTAATACAGTGCGAGATGTGTAATTTTAGTTCAAGTTATCGCTTAATACTTTCAAAAGTTTATTTTCTACCACCATAATGTGAGGTGCAACATCTCGAAGGTATGGTTTATATACATATTATAGTAAATTATTTATTATGAATTTGAATGTTGCTTTATCACTCGAGCTTGTGGACCTGAATCTGTTTGACGTCAGAGTTAAGTTTGGATTGGTTAGTGTGAAAGCGACCAAACAAGTTGTACAGCGAATTGCCCCAGAGTCCTCTTGATATGTTGGTCTGGGGTACGTTTCATGTGAACAGTTTGAACCCTCAAAGGATAAATTAAAGACACCACCCAGTTTCCAATGCCCAGCCAGCAAACAACCTACATGTTTTCCTGCTTAATGCTGTATGTTTGTTTCAGGAATTTAGAAAGAAAAACAGTTGTCATGGTGACATTCTTTTTTTTAAAATCAGGTAATGGAACGTAGATCGTAAGCAAGATATGTCACTCAAAAAATCATTGCAGTTCAGAGGCAGTATGACAAACCCGTGTGCCACTTCCTCGTTCTTTGTGGGTAAATGGCAGAAATACATGAGCACAAATGTTTTTTTCTTTGACAGGAGCTATTTTTGTTTGGTGAAACCCAACTAACTTTTTCTTGGAGTTCAAAATTGCATAAGAAGCATGAACATGCCCAAAGTGCCACCATTTCCCTCTTTCGCATCTGAATGGCTGGATGAATTTTTGTCCATGTTAATGAAAGCGAGAAAAGGGTTAGTTTTGACAGTGGTTAAGACTTGGAGTTTTGCTGAATGTAAAACTCGAGATCTGGAAGGCAGCCAGGGCTCAGGAGATTGTGCAACTCACGCTCATGGTTCAAGGACTTGAAATCCTGTTCTCCCACCCAAGCACAAAACCCACATAAAACTCCAGATGAAATTCCATCTCTTAAACTCAGTCGTTTTTGAAACTTGAATTAAGATAAGGAGTTACAGTGTGTAATTTCTGCACCCGATAGCAGCACAAAATGGAGTTCCAATATGATTGTTTCAGATCAACCAATAGCAGTGGAGTTTGGTGTACTCTGCCTGTATGTCTGAACAATTTAATATGGGGGGAGTGTTTGGGACACTTGTTTGAAAATTGACATTTTATGCAATTCCATTTGGTGCCACTAGAAATTACACACAAATTGTTTGACCCAGAAATGACACTTTATTTGCCGACTAGCCTACATCTGATAAAGTGGCTGAAATATGAAAGGCTATTTTACGCTGGTACACTTTTAGGGATAAAAGACACATAATAAAATATAATTTCTGCTGAATGTCTGGAACCAGCTGAGCTCAAGTTTTTGTTTGCTTATATTTTGTAAATTTAATGTATATATAAATATGTACTTGCCAGTAGAGATTGGCAGATATTGTTTTTTAATGACCAATAAAATACGGATTATTTTTGTGTTTACATGTCCAATAACCAATATGCGTAACTAATTTTTAATTCTTATTTTATTTCTGCTTTTATACACATTAATAACTTAATAATTTATCACTAACCTCTGTTGAACTGCTTTACAAAACTAATCTTGCACACAGTCTACAAAGAATTCAATTCATATTTTAAATGTAAAGTCTTTTGTGTCCAACTTTATTGGTAAACCTGATATTAAAGGTGAAGTATGTAATTTCTGTACCACCAAAGGGAATAGCAAAAATCAACAATGTTTTCAAAACAAAATTTCTGAATACGCCCCATCTGCCATTAGTCAAACTAAGAGATAGTCCCGCCCCTAACTCACAGCATTGGTTGAGTAACGTTGTTGGGGTGGGTCTAAGTGAGGCATTCAAAACAAACAGTGATTTTCAAAGCGCAACAGAAAAACACAGCTCACATCCAGATGCACTCTGTATTTTCCAAACAGCTTCAGGTGATGTAGATCGCAAATTATGAGGGAATTATAACGCAAAAATGCTAAATAAGTAAATAGAGAAACACTCTCTTTGTGGAATATGTGGAGCTGCCGCTATGCCGAAGCAAAACTTGGGTGTCGCACGTCTTTAAAGGAAAAAAGGTTTTACATCTTAAATACGGTTATATTTAATGCTTTAATACATTTCAAATAATACAGTCAGCGCCTCTTCTATGAGTTGCATGAATGTCCCGATCTGAGGGGGGGATTGAAACTGCATCCAGCTGATGAACACTCTGTCATGGCAACGCTCATGCCTCGAGCACGTGCGCTTAATGCAGCTAGATTATAACGTGATGGCTTGCGACTTGTTGAATCATAATCACATATGTGTTGCTGTGTGTATCTTATCGTGAAGAAAATTGGCAATACACAGCTTTGTTGTTACACACACCCATTATACACTGCAACAAAATACATTTATGATTTGTTTTTGTTTTGGCTTGTTTTCCAATATAAATATCTAAAACTCCTTTAAAACAGCGCACATTTACTTTAGCAGCTATACTTTACAAGAAAAATTTTTATCTGAGAATGTTGAATATAATATAATAAATAATCTTAAAATGTCTAAAAATCCTTTAAAAAAGATGCATTCATCTGAGAAGCAGCATATAAGATATTCAAGTGAAAATGTACACTTATAATATACAAAATACACTTACTGTATATTTAAGATACATCCTCTTAAAGCAAGTCTAAATATCATTTATGTTGCTTCTCAAGTAAGTGTATCTTGTTTTAAGGATTTTTTTGACAATTTTAAATGGAAAACAAGACAAAAACACTTGATAACAATTGGAATTTCTTTACTGAATTAAACTTAATGGTATATAAAACTTAAAAGTATTTGTTTTTTCCCTTTAACTCAGTGAATGTCATTTAGAGGTATTTTTAAAAGATGATTTTGTCCTCTATTGTTAGTAAGCACGTTTAATACAACCTTTTAAGTAGGGGCACAAGTTGAATAATCGGTTAAGAGCTAATGATCAATCTTTGCAATAATCAACAGAATTGTCAAATAACCATTTTTAAAATCGTTAGATTAATCTATTATCAAAATAATTTTAAATTGCAGCCCTAATCTCTCATTTCTAGCAACATACGGAAATGGCACTAACAGCATACAGGAAAATTGTGTTCTGCTAAGACAAACCAATTGAGCAGCAGCTTTTTAAGGTTATAAAAGTGATTTAAAATGATGAAGAATTTAGTTCTTCTGGTTTTTTAATTAGGGGTCTTCTCTGTTGCGTTAATGTTGTCTCGTGTAGCCAGACCTTTGACTATCAGCATGAAGTCCGATACACATTGTCGCTCGTTCTGGCCACATTTGTATTTAATTTCTTTTGGGGCTTAGGAATAGGCAAACTCTTATTTGGATATAACACTCAGTATATTTATATGCACAATTATAATCAAGCGATAGCATGGTCGAGTTAGAGTCTTATGTCTAAGTATACATGACACAATGTCTAAAGGAAGAACGTCAGCTGGAAAATGTGTTTAATACCATTATGTGCCAACACTTTCAGAACAAGCACACAATGCCAAAGCCAGTGGTGGTCCAATTAACATAAGCTGGATGAAGCTGAGCTATAATTGCATTATCTAGGTTTGTAATCCGACTTTGCAAAAATCGGACTGCATGTAAGCATACCGTCTAAGAGTAAAGTAGAATACACAGGTTTGCTCAAAGGTTTCTTGTTTACACGCTGCTGCTTACTTGTGTTTCAAACAAGATTTCTATCAAAGATTTGACTGCACAAACCTTGCACAATTTAGCAAATCCTACAGTTAAACTGTACATCTCAAGTTCTATGCAGACCCCCAGAAAGTGCTTCAAGCAAGCCAGTCAAATTGGAGCTTGCTATTTTTGTATTCAGTTTTTAAATTCAGTATGAATTAGTTGGTTTCATAAGATTGAGAGACTACAGCCTATTCTGTTAAATGGTAGTACAGAAGTGTGTGTGTGTGTTAAGGCAGAGAGAGGGTCAGGGGCCTGCAGTGCTGCTGGGGCCCAGGGATTCACTTCTTATTGCCTCACTGTGTTTGAAATTTGTTACCCACCAGTGAAAGATCTTGCAGATATTTTTCTTGCTTTCTCTCTCTCTTTCTATCCCCTCCTCCACCGCAATGTTCTCCTCCCTCTCTCATTTCTTCAGCTCCCTCTTTGAATTTTTTATAATTCTTCTTGGGTTGGGCCTGAAGGAGAATGAGGGGGAGAGTTTGACATGGGGCCTCTTGTACACTCTCCTCTCTCTCTCTTTGAGCCGCAGGGGCTCACTTCAGAGAACAGCAGATGTGGAATTTTTTTTTTTTAAACACTAGCGTGCTCCTTTCTGTGGGCCTCTGGAGTGAGAGCATCCGTATGTGCCCAGCCCAGCTTTCTGCTCCCTTTTCTTTCTCGTTTTATTGTTAACTCATTTTTACTGAAGCTTCCAACCAGGGAGGACTTGAGTACTCGGAAGTGACAGCAATGATCGATCATGAAAACACAATTGCATACATTTAAATTCATTTGTTTTTCTTCAGAAATGTTTCCCACCAATTGGCATACAGTAACAACTATGGGTTTATTTACACTTGGTCACTTCATGTGTTTTTGCTGATCGAATTTGTACCTGATCATGAAAAGACCAAGTGTCAATGCCCTCTCAGACGGATATGAGACTGATGCATCTGGCTATTCAAGCCACATATGTAAACTTTACTTCACCCAAACAGTGCTACGTTTGCATATGCAAAATGCTTAATATAACAGAAGTAACTAAGTATTTGCGTTGCAAAGAAACTGTGCATGTTGAAGGAGAGAGATGGCATTTTTTCTTCATTTATTTCATGTAGATTGCTGATGAAACAGAAACTGAAGACTGACAATGAGCACAGCTGATGCATTCTTCCTACGACATGACCTTAGGGATATGCGCAAAATCATGGCCCGGCATAAGCATTATCATGGAAATGAATTTTATTTGCATAGCGTGGGATTTTAAATTCGGATTTTTCTTTGACAGAGACACATTTATGTGGCCAAGTGTAAATGGAACGTGCTTATTTAATCGGATTGCAATCCAATCAGTAAAAACACATGGAATGACCAAGATTAAATACCTCCTATATGAGCCTAAAAGAGTTTTATTTTATTTTGTGATCATTGCATCATTTTCGGCTGTACCATGCATTTCAATTCATCAGGCAACAATTTGTGACTTTCATTTCTGGACTGAATGAAACAAAATGCAGTGGTCTTGAGACATGTTTTTAAAGGGTGTTTTTTTTACAACTTTGTTTCTTCATGCACCATATTATAAAACTCTCAAGTGCTTAAGTGGTCATTGTCGACTTCAATATATGTCTTCTCGAGCACACAAAATGCTCATGCAAACTTTCAACTGAAATCTGGATCCACATAATTATACTGCATAATTTTTTCTTCACTTCAGACCCAAGTGTGAATCAAAAGGGATCCAAATTTTTGACATGAGAGTTCCTCTTTATCCACAACCACTGTTCTGCTTTATTGCATGGAGAATGGCTTTCCGCTGATTAACATATTTTGATACTTCCCAAATTGTTTAAGGTATGATTTCACGTGGAACTTTCTGATTGCTTCATGGTTGAACGTGATTGACCATGAGTATCATGTTAATCTGTGTAAAACTGAAGGGTTTAGCCAGAATAACTAGCCAAAAGAGAGAGAGAGAGGAACTTGTACAAAAAGTAGGATAGACAATGCAGTGTTTAGGTAGCAGACATGAAACACTTTTGGAAAGTTGATGTGTCCTGCAGTGCTTTTACTCATTTTAAAACTATTTTGAACAGCGTTTCGGTAATTCTGCTGCTTGATAATTTTTATAAGCATTTTGATCATATTGATCATTTTGTAAATGTAGGTCTTATATCTCATATGAACTGAGAGACTACATTGAAATTTCAGCTTTGAAGCAGTAAAGCCACAATGTTCTCTGTTCCAGTGTTCTGGCATACTGGAGATCCTGTGCTTCCATGGAACTTTTAACTACAATTGTGTAGAATTATGCACATTGTTTATCGTACTATCATGAATAGTGATCAAGTGTGGAGATGGATTTATTTTTACAAACGTTAATTTTACATCAGCAATCCACGGTAGTGCTCAGCAAACTTTCTATGTAATGTTATTGTTTTGGTAAGTGTTTAATATTCAGCTGTGGACTGACTTTTACCTAAAACTGTGTAACAAAATGGTAGATCTCAAGAGTCTTATATAATTATATAATTACAAGCTGTAATATTTCGTCCGCTGTCGGTAGTCCACGGCTAACTTGCACACTAACTCTCTAATGTCCCCAGTAATGTCCAACCGGGAGTAAGCCTCTGTTCTTCGTTCATATTTTGGGCAAAAAAAGCTTGGCTACATCCATTTCAGCAAAAGATGTCTAACTTAGATGCACTATGTGTCAATTAGCTTGTTCTTCCAAACTTTCTTTATTTCATTCATTATCGGACTCGGGCTAGAACTGGTATGGCAAAAACGGACACTGTTTCCATAGTTACAATAGTGTTTACAGAGCTGCTCAGGAAGACTCGAGAGCTGAAACTCGGTTATGGGAAGGGACGTTACATTTACGACATACACTCTACGTGGTTGACCAATCACAACAGACTAGGCTAGCTGGCCAATCAGAGCAGTCTGGGCTTTTCGGAAAGGGGGGCTTTAAAGAGACAGGAGGTAAATCAGAGCATTTGAGCCAGAGGATGAAGAGAGGGGAAAAGAAATGTACAGTATGAGAAAATAATGTGTTTTTTGAATATTAAAGCATGTAAACCTATTCTAGTAGACCCCCAAAATAAAATTATGAACCTGTAAATTAGCATAATATGGGCTCTTTAAAACAATTTTTTTTTTCATGTCCAAAATTTTTAAGCCTTAAAATGTAATGATAGTTTAGTCCTATTTTATGATTTGTTTTATATATTTGAAGATAAAAATGTAAAAAAAAAAAAAAAAAGGTGTATGAAGCACACATGCAGAAAAAAAGCACACATTCAAAAATATGACAATTTATGTGAAAATTAATCATGAAAGCCCTTAAAGAGACAAAAAAATCGTGACAGCCCAAAAACAGACAATTAATCATCATAATCTCAATTATTTGTTTGACAATTAATCGTCAGCCAAATTTCTAAATCATGACAGCCCTTCTACATGCAGTACAAGTGTGTTCAAGGCCTGCATTCCTCTTATTTCATGAGATATGGAAGACTTCTGGCATGCTATTTACAAAGGTGTTGCTGTCTTTGCGATTTTATCTCTAGAGAAATGTTTATAATCTTTTTTTTTTTTTCACTTTATCTCAATCTCTCTGAGATGCATGTTTGTTGTAATTGTGCTGCTCATGTCATGCATGAACAGTTATTTCAAGAATGCAGCTGATCAGAAATGCAGTGCAAAAGGCATCAAATGAGAGCTCATGTTTAAAACTGTAAGTGGTAGCTGTGGCAGTTAACTGAAATGTGTGAACTGGTGGGGGTAAGGCATTGCTTGCATTTAAGTTAATATGTCTCACTCCATTTGAGGGCCTCTTCAGCACTTGTACGAACATCTGCTGCATGAAGCAGCTTTCTGAGGGATAATTGTTGCTTGGATTCGTAAAGAATTTACACTTGCCCTTTACCGAGCAGTAAGAAACCCCTCTGTTCACATTTACCAAAAAGTACTCTGGTTAAGCTTTCACGATTGTGAAATTTGGCTGATGATTCATTGTCGATTAAATAAAGATTTTTAGAACATTTCAGCTCTGCAGGTCCTCACAATGCAAGTGAATGGGTGCCAAAATTTTGAAGCTCCAAAATCCACATAAAGTACTCTAGGTGTTAAATCCATGTCTTCTGATGTGATATGTTATGTGTGGGTGAGAAAGAGATCAATATTTAAGTCCTTTTTCCTTCACTTTCTCCTATTTTTGGTGATTCTGGGCAGGGAGGAGAATTTATGCTAAAAAATTACTTAAATATTGATCTTTTTCTCACCGACACCTATCATAATTCTCTTGGAGGTAAATCTCTTTTAGGACTTGTGTTTAGCCTCCCATTCAGCTGATGAAAACATGCTGCGTGATCATGAGGAAGGATTACATCAAGATGTAGATTGGAATGCAGGTCCAAAACATGTCATATAAATAAAATAGCCTGCTCCTCTTTCACTGTTGCTTGTTTTGTTCCCTCTTTCACGATACATATACCGCAATATCCAATTACATCAGCGACTCCTGGGCAGAGGGATCGGTGAATATTCTTGCTTTAGTGATTTTGCATTGAAAATGTATTTAGAAAATTAAAAACCTTAATCAAATGCATTTCTAAATTCAAATTGCACTCCAAACGAAACAAAAAAGCAATTAAAATAATGAAGTGATCAAAAAAATGATATATATATATATATATATAAGTAACCACCTTTTATTTACCATCACGCAAATATCCATCTAAATTACTTACACAAATGTAGGCATAAAAACAATTATAAATGTCAAAATAATAATTATAATGATGATAATAATCACTGAAATATAAATCATGCTTCGAGGTGAACGTATTTTTGTATTATTTGATGTTTTAATCACAGATGCATAGGCTGCAGAGTTCACAATTCACGACGTATCGGTATAAGGAAAACCGGATAATACTTTGGCCTTTTGATATTTTAACTTCTTCATTGTAGTCATGTATGCTACTCTTTTTGACCATGTCCATTCGATGCATTTACACTGCATCTGCTTTATGATACTCTTTTAGCAGTCAATGGCAGGCGTGTGCTCCCTTGATGCAAAAAAATAAATATGGACTGTCTAGTGTTCTGACGACCTCCCGGAAAATGCAAGTATACTTTGTTCTTTACATTTTTGCTTTATATTTTTGCGGCTTTCTGTGTATGTATAGATTGAAGGAATTTCCATGTATGCTGGGCACTTGTTGACTACTTCCCTTACTGTCTAATAGTCATCCATTTAAAATAATTATATATATTTTTGTTTTGTTAAGAAATTAATTCATAGGTAAAATTTATATTTTTCTTTTTTGTTAAAAAAAGGCAGTTTCTTTCAGTAAAAACATGTGTCATTCTCATGCAGGGTAACTGCCCTCATTAGCTCATGGTGGTTCTAGAGGCAGTACTGCTTTGTGGCCATGGGTGTAATGGGCCAGTTCCGACAGATCAGCCCTGATGCATATTTAGCATCATGACGATTCTATACAATCGTCTCTAAATGCAGATTGCAGTAGGCGTAAAAGTGCTCTAGCAAAAGGGTTATGCAAAACTGATTCAAATGACTGCATTTGCAAGGCCCCAGAACAGGCATTCCACACCAGCGAATAAAATGGTGTGTTGTCTAAAATCCAGCTAAGGCAAGACAAACTCTTGGATAAAGTGCTGTGATTGCATAACAATCTGTAGAGATAATATCTATTAAAGTCATCTGGGTTAAAAGTGCATTGAAATCCTGTTATGTTACCAAAACTGGAATAAAATCTTAAATAGGTTTCATTAGTGGGTTGGGGTAAGATTTGCATTGGTTGCAATAATTAAACCCATTATTTGGCATTGCACATTATCTTTTTAGCTGTTTATTGTATTATAAAGTTGGCTAAATGTTTGTAAAAAGTGTGGTTAGATCTTGCTATTTTTGACAGTGTTTTCAATTAAAGCAATAGTTCACCCAAAAATTGACATTTTAAATCTCTAGGGTCTTCTTTGAGTTGTCTGCTGAAATGAAAACCACAGGATTTTAAAGTTAAGTAATTACGACTGTGAAATATCGGCTATTAGTATTGCATAACAAAACTCCTTTGTTTATTACAATATCATTAACAGTATTGTTATTATTCTTGTTGTTGTTATTACAAACAAAGTATTTTATTGCTATGATTTTGGCCGATACAGAGAGTTCAGGTATTCAAATCAGTGTAGAATTGTACATTCCCTAGTTTGAAAGAATATAAGGATGTGCAAACTGACAATTTTTATTTTTGGGGGGAACTATTCCTTTTATTTACATTATAAGGGATATAATTGTTTTTGGTGCAATATAATGGAGCCTAAATTTCCAAGATAAGTGCCATTTTTGTTAAGGCCTATTTGTGGAAAAAACATGCTGTCAAATGTTGCGTTGATTATGATTGATTTCAACTTAGGGTGCACCATAGTTTTGTACGCAAGCATATTCGAGTGATTTAGAAATGCTTTACGAATCGGTTTGTTGCAGATCATCCTGTGTGGATAAAGTGCTGTAGTTGCATTACAGTCAGTAGAGATCAAACCTATTAAAGCCCTTTGGGTCAGAAGTACATTGGAATCCTATAATGTGACCATCAGTAACATGCAACACCTGAAAATAAAAAAACCTCACACTCGAAAACTTGAAAATGTTGGGCTTCAATAGAGGTTTGAAATTTGATTTGGAGTGCAATAGTTATGGTAACACAGCAAAAGCTGGTGTTTATTGGGCTGTGCGTGCAAGCTTGTACATGTGCTCTTCATTACTGATCGCCTGCAGAGACGCAGGGCTGAATTGGCAAATCTTCTTACTGATGGCCAAGCATGTCTGCTGAGTGGATTAGCAAAACGTTGCAAGAGGCGGAGCAGGCACGGCAGGAAAAATATTTATAAAGGGATAACTGAAAGTCAGTCATTACCCCCATCCCCCTTTCGCCATTGGTCTGGGTGTTGATTGTGCGACATTGTGACATTTGTATAGGATGAACATTTCAAACTTAGATGGTTTGTCTTTGCATTTGAACAATGATGGTAGATGCAAACTCATGGGAGAAAACACAGCAGTGAAAGAGCTGGTTTATCATCCACTTTATTACAGTTTGGAAGTCTGATTCATTTTAGTGAATTTGTTTTATCCGACCAGTGTTTTTCTGTGTATTGATAAAAAACATTTTTTTACTTAAAAGTGTTTCTAAAAAGTCCCTGCTTGACATTTTATGTTTTATATATATATTATTATTTAAATATTTAAATATTAAACGCAAATTGACGTTTGAAAACAAACAACCTAATACATAGATTAATCAAAAACATAGTGATAATTCATATTATTTATTAAAAAAAGATTACATTAAATGTCACACAGGAATTTTTGTAAACACTTATGATTGTTGGCCCTCTAATTGTTGATTTCAGATAAATACTGTTTTTAAGGCCTTTTTGAATTAAATATTGTCATAGACTGTATAAATTTGATTCTTACATAATATGTAAGCACCTTAAATTGTACTTGCAAGAAAAGTTCTCCTATGCAGTCATGATTGTTTTGTGAATTGGCTTGATAATATCATTAAAGAATCCTCTCAAAAGAATGATTATTTATTACGGCTGTCGATTTAACACATTAATTCAGTGCAATTAATTTGACTAAAAATAACATGTTTAATTAACGCCATTAATCGCATGCCCCCGGAACATAATATGGAAGATTCCTTATTCAGGCTTGATGAAGTCCATACATTTTCGGAAGCCTTTTCCCTCAACAAAACTGAGTGGTAGCATGTCTCATGCTGTCATCTCTGAGATAAGCTCAGTTAATTTTTTTAGAGCAGACAGGATCACAGCGGCGGAGAGTTGAAGTGAATGACACGATGGGAATTTGCTTGCTTCGGCTAGTCTCTCCTATGCTAACACCTACGTGTCTGTGCTGAGTATGGTTGCACATGGCTCCAGTAGTTGACTAGTCTCGCACATCCCTATTATTTACTCACCCTCATGCCATCCCAGATGTGTTTGACTTTCTTTCTCCTGCAGGACACAAATTAAGATTTTTAGAAGAATATTTCAGCTCTGTAGGTCCATTCAATGCAAGTGAATGGGTGCCAAATTTTGAACACTCCAAAAATCATTAAGGCAGCATAAAAGTAATCCATATGACTCCATTGGTTAAATCCATATCTTTTGAAGTGATATTATAGGTGTGAGTGAGAAACAGATAAATATTTAAGTAAAATTTTTCTTGAAATTCTTCTTCCTGCCCAATAGGTTACATGAAGAATGTGAATCACCAAAAACACAAGAAGAATGTGAAAGTGAAACCTTTCCTGCCTCCGAAACTATGTACTGTCACAGTATGAAATGCACTTCTCGGCTGGTAAAACAGTATGCTTTTTTAGAGGCAGTATGAATAGAATTCGACATGCTAACATCCAGCTGCGTGTGCATGGTCCCGTCACCAGAATATATGATGTAACAACAACTGTGAAAAAAATCCACTCAAATTCGGATAACAAATGCCATTTAAGCACAATGAGCACCGTTCTTTGTGTATACAGCACTTACTGATGAAAACAGCCTTCCGCCCATGGTTCTCTGCCATTTGTTTTAAATCCAGCATGTGAACATGACGTCTTCTAGGCTCCCGATGCATTGTGGGATAGGAACGTGTTCAACCAATCCATACTTCGGATTCCCGCCAGAAGTGGTAGGTCATCCTGGCATTTCTGGCTTACTGTCTTATGAATACTATAGATTCAGACATACTACTCCCCTGGCATTCTGTTTTTGGCATACTATATAGTATGGATATTCGGACGCTCGGCCTGTGTCTCAATCAGCTCCCTAGCTCCCTATGTAGTGAATCAGTATATCATGAACATGAATTCGGCACTGGCAAGGGTGTTTATCCACTGAACATTGGGACATTTATGAATCTATCACCTGCGACATGTTAATGAGCTTGTGCATTGAAACGCAGCTGTTATTAATCAACAACATCGCTGTATAAATTACACTATCATTAATTTCCATTGAAGATATTCAAACGTACAGTGTTATTTTGAAAGATAAATAACAAGAAATAAAGAAATACAATTATAAAGGAGTGTATTTTTAAACATTTTAGCAACTCATATATTTTAAAGATTGTTTGCCTTTTATGGTAATTATGAATGAAAGACATTACAAACAACATCTCTTTTTAAGAGAAAATAGGCTAATGCTTGGACTTCATTGTTTTGCACTTGTGCTCGTCTTCTAATGACTTAAGAAACTTCAGAAGACCTGGCGACGTTTCCAGTAAGGGAACATTGTAAACAACAATGCTCCCTGGATTTTACAGTGCATTGTGGGATTTATTTAGTGAGCAACGGTTTCAGTGCACTGGAAGGATTTTGTCCGACTCAATGTCATTGCCCTGTCTACTGAACTAGGGAGCTGTTTGAGATGCACCCAAACTTAAGTGCAGCCTGATTGAGCAGGGAGGAGAATTTATAGTAAAAATGTACTTAAATATTGATCTTTATCTTAATATTCATCCGAATTAAAATTGTAAATATTTATTACTTAGTCCATTTGGGTTATAGCATTACTTCCATGTAACCTTGGATTAGTGGCCTCTGATATATTAGACCATGTTTGCCTTTATCGTTTGTTGTGTGTTATCTGAGGTCAGGCATTTTCATATGGCTCAAACCCTCTTGATGTATAGACTCATTACAGTATTTGTCTGTTGAAAAGTGACTTCTTTGGAAATTACTTTCTTCTGTTGTTAAGGGCTGTTAAACTGTATCCTGCAACACACCAAATTCCTTTTTATATACAGTGAGGAAAATAAGTATTTGAACACCCTGCTATTTTGCAAGTTCTCCCACTTAGAAATCATGGAGGGGTCTGAAATTGTCACCGTAGGTGCATGTCCACTGTGAAGACATAATCTAAAAAAAAAAATCCAGAAATCACAATGTATGATTTTTTTTAACTATTTATTTGTATGATACAGCTGCAAATAAGTATTTGAACACCTGAGAAAATCAATGTTAATATTTGGTACAGTAGCCTTTGTTTGCAATTACAGAGGTCAAACGTTTCCTGTAGTTTTTCACCAGGTTTGCACACACTGCAGGAGGGATTTTGGCCCACTCCTCCACACAGATCTTCTCTAGATCAGTCAGGTTTCTGGGCTGTCGCTGAGAAACACGGAGTTTGAGCTCCCTCCAAAGATTCTCTATTGGGTTTAGGTCAGGAGACTGGCTAGGCCACGCCAGAACCTTGATATGCTTCTTACAGAGCCACTCCTTGGTTATCCTGGCTGTGTGCTTCGGGTCATTGTCATGTTGGAAGACCCAGCCTCGACCCATCTTCAATGCTCTAACTGAGGGAAGGAGTTTGTTCCCCAAAATCTCGCAATACATGGCCCCGGTCATCCTCTCCTTAATACAGTGCAGTCTTCCTGTCCCATGTGCAGAAAAACACCCCCAAAGCATGATGCTACCACCCCCATGCTTCACAGTAGGGATGGTGTTCTTGGGATGGTACTCATCATTCTTCTTCCTCCAAACACGGTTAGTGGAATTATGACCAAAAAGTTCTATTTTGGTCTCATCTGACCACATGACTTTCTCCCATGACTCCTCTGGATCATCCAAATGGTCATTGGCAAACTTAAGACGGGCCTTGACATGTGCTGGTTTAAGCAGGGGAACCTTCCGTGCCATGCATGATTTCAAACCATGATGTCTTAGTGTATTACCAACAGTAACCTTGGAAACGGTGGTCCCAGCTCTTTCCAGGTCATTGACCAGCTCCTCCCGTGTAGTTCTGGGCTGATTTCTCACCTTTCTTAGGATCATTGAGACCCCACGAGGTGAGATCTTGCATGGAGCCCCAGTCCGAGGGAGATTGACAGTCATGTTTAGCTTCTTCCATTTTCTAATGATTGCTCCAACAGTGGACCTTTTTTCACCAAGCTGCTTGCCAATTTCCCCGTAGCCCTTTCCAGCCTTGTGGAGGTGTACAATTTTGTCTCTAGTGTCTTTGGACAGCTCTTTGGTCTTGGCCATGTTAGTAGTTGGATTCTTACTGATTGTATGGGGTGGACAGGTGTCTTTATGCAGCTAACGACCTCAAACAGGTGCATCTAATTTAGGATAATAAATGGAGTGGAGGTGGACATTTTAAAGGCAGACTAACAGGTCTTTGAGGGTCAGAATTCTAGCTGATAGACAGGTGTTCAAATACTTATTTGCAGCTGTATCATACAAATAAATAGTTAAAAAATCATACATTGTGATTTCTGGATTTTTTTTTTTAGATTATGTCTCTCACAGTGGACATGCACCTACGATGACAATTTCAGACCCCTCCATGATTTCTAAGTGGGAGAACTTGCAAAATAGCAGGGTGTTCAAATACTTATTTTCCTCACTGTATTATTGGTAAAACAGTATTTGTATTGCTTGTTACTGAAGTTTTAATGTATAAAATTGATTAGATGAACATGATCAATATGTCATATGGCCTTATTTAATAATGCTCCATGTCTCTGTATACCCTTAAGGAAACAATAAAGTGTGTCCCAATATGTTCATAAAAAAATAAATTACAATAAAAAAAAATATTCTACATTTAGGCCTATATGTTGTATATAGAGGTACATGTAACGTGCAGTATATGTACAATAAACCAGACAGATTTACACAGAAACCTGAGCAGTCTGATGACTCAAATGGAAACGCTGCTCGCTTCTGCACCTTGATGATTCAAGGCATCATGCATTCAAACTGGTTCCTGAAAAACAGGTTTTAAGGACTTTTGTAAAGATACATAACTTTTATTGATCCCTTGAGGCAATGTGGTTTATGGTTAGAGGTATATTTAAATGGGCATTTCAAAGAAGGATTGATCAGAAAAAGTAGACCCTTTTGTTAGAGACATCTTTAGCACTATGTATGTATCTTAGTCTACAGTCAGACATGCAGAGGTTGTGCCACAAAACCCAAGCTGCTTTGCTCCCTTCCTTAAACATTTGGTTTATTTCCTTGCATCCTTTAAGGTATTAATGACAGGACTGCCACTCATTCATGCACTATGCCTGTTAAGACTTGCAGCGTACCCCCTCTTTCTCTTCCCTGAGTTACTACAGCAACCAGAATCTGCAGCCCCTCTTATTGGCTGTTTGAATCTGAGCTGGGCTGCTCTTTGCCTGTTTTCTTTGTTTAATTTGCTTACATGGTATGTGGGGTATTCTAATCAGTTTTCCATCGCCAACGCAGCAAATGTTTACCCTTTACCCGTAAAGTCTTACAGCACTTGGACTTGACCATTAATGCATCTTTAATTGTTTCCATAGCCCGGTTGATTGCGTGATCTCACAGTCGCACAGCTTGGATAAATTAAGCCTAGTAGTTGGATACAGAGGATGTTTTCATTTGGAGCCATCTAGAGCATTGTGCTCAATAACATTCAGCCAAGCACGTCACAAGAGGATACTATCATGTGAGATCATGAAAAAAACCCTTACATTAAGTATTACATTTTGGCATGTAACTCGTCCCTCACTGTTAGGGGTGAAAAATGATAAAAATGATACCGAAAAATCAAGTGACTTGTTGAGAAGAGTTATGCTGTTACTTAACTAAGCAATCAGACTTACAGTTGTGATTTCAGATTTGCAATTTTTGTTGGATGAATTAAAAAAAAATCACATAGACTAGGGTTTGGTCAAAAATTTGTATTGCACTTATTTTAAAAAATATTGCTATAGAGAAAACTAGAATACTTTAACAACCACATAGCAATGCATTACACATAGCAAAGATCTACAACACACTTGCATCATAGTGTTGAGTTTTGCACTGGCAAGGACCACTCACATTTTCTTTATAAAATATGCTTACACTTGTGTGCATTTGGCCCAGTCAGATATGTCTTGAGGACATTGTGGAACCTTGAAGCAAAACATTCAGACAATTCCACTATCATCTATTCTGGACGTCATTCAATCCAGGCGCGAGGAAGGCCAGTGCTATCAGGTCACCCAGAGTTACTCGGAAACAACTTAATCCCCCTTCCCTCATAACCTTCCGTCATTGTGGAGATGCCCATCCAACATATGTAAATAAACACAAGAGTCTCCGAATCTACAGTTCGTTGAGGATACAACAAAACAGAGTGGGGAGTAAAGACCAGTTTTGTCTTTGTGATTGCAGAACAGCATAGTGTGAATTAGGGGCACAGTTGGTGCAATAGTTACTCTTAGCCACAAAACATACTAAGTGGGAAATGGAGGGGTCTGTAAAACCAAAGACCATATTTTTCATTTTTGGACAGAACATTTTAAGCTGAAGTAAAATTAGCCCTGCACTGTTAAAATGGATTCTAAGAACCAGCTGGATGGATAGGGTGTCTGTCTGGGCAAAAGGTTACCCCTCAACAGCATGCTGAAGTGGCACTAGTCTCCATTGGGTAATCTGTCGTTCGGTCCCCCCACCGTCTGCTCAGAGTTCAGGGGTTCTCAGAAAATGAGAACCTCACCCAACACTTGCAGTTGCTTTGCCAGTAATGGACTACAGATGACTGTTGTCTTTTAAAGTGGAGTGCAAGAGAAGAGGAGTGATTTGAACATTACAAATTTCTTTGCTTATCTCCCAGGCTAGCAACAAAAAAAGTCCCAGAGCCTTGGGACTAAACAAGACTATTATTCCTAATGACTTAAACCCCCATTTCCTCAAATGTGGTTGTTTTTTCCAGTTATGCAACCCCCCTCCAAACTTTTAATTTGAGCCATTCCTTCTTAGAAACTGTGAGCAAACTATAAAAATCCTCTTGATATCTCTATAAAAAAAACTTTGTAAAGGGAATCCATTCATAATTTGCTGTGTTTGGATCTGTGTCTGTCTCGGACACTGCTTACAGTCAAGTCTTTTAGAAATCCAAGCCTTTTAAAATGCCGTGCCGCAAATCCAAATAAAGTGCAAGCCAGCTCTAAAGCTCTTTCATGCCCACACCTGGGCCTGTAGATCTCAGGAGCAGAGGCCCTCCACCCTACTCTGGTCTGTTTGTTTAGCCTCCTATTCCACCTCCACTGCACAATTAATCATATCCTACCGGGCCGCACAAACCCTGGACCAAATTCGGCCATGCTTTGATGTGCCGTCCAAACTTGCTGCCTTGCCACACCATATAAATATGTGAAGACAATTATTGATCTAAGAGTGGCATGACTGCGGAGTGGGTCATGGTGTAAAGATTTTTCTTCTGAGACTTTGAAATGACTTGGTGCTTAATGAAAAGCCAGTAGAGTTGTTCAAAGGTACCTGGCGGCTTTTTGATGTAAGTGCTTGACTTTCTCTCCTCCAGGCACTAGCATTCTGTTAGACCTGACGGAGCAGTTTGGTCCTCCAGAGATGGGGCCGCCCATGCTGCTCAAGCTGCTAGAGGTGATCGAGAGGAAAGGTGAAATCTCTCATTTATTTTTCTCACGTGCATGCACACACTATAATTATCAATGTCTTCCACATGTACAAACATATGTATGTATTGCACAGGTCTAGACAACCCAACGCTATACAGAAACTTCACTGCTGGAGGAGGGCTTGATGTCAGACAATGTTTTGATGGTGGTGAGTGACATTTTATTAGCCACTGCATCAGGAAACTCACTGATGCACTTTTTGTAAATGGACGCAGTGCATCAAGTCATTTTTATTTTTATGAAGTGACAAAATCGAAGCCAATTGTAGCATATTTAATGTGTTTACTAAGGCGAACATTTTAAGATTATAATAGAAATACTTTGAATTGTGCTGCCTGTTGAGGAGAGGTGTGCTATTATTTTTCTAAACTTTTGGTAATATTTTTATATAATAAAAGTCATATTTTTGCCTGGCTGACAATAAAACAGGCTAAACAATATTATAGGCTTGCACTGAAGGGACCTAAGCCATATTTAATGATCATAATATCTTAGTGACTTGGCGGTTGATTCATTGCTTTCTGACTTTTCTGACTATTTTTAATTAGACTCAGCCTCAATCGATCTCGAGCACATGGACCTTCAGATGTTGTGTGATGGTCTGAGGAGGTTCCTTCAAGATCTGCCTCAGCCCGTCATCCCCTCTGCAATCTACAGCGAGATGATACGCATCGCTCAAGGTGAGATTCCACATGGATTGGTGTACATCAGCATTAGATCATTATAGCCAACACTCTCTGGGGATTACAGCCATTTTCATGGTATAATATTAATCTGCATTAATACAGCCATGGATTTACACAGGGATGAGTTGCATAACTTCTTCTTTTGCATTAAGTATGTGCTCTGAACTTGTTTAAATGTGGCAAGTCTATTTTAATCAAGTTTTCCAGCTATTTTCCAGTCATCGAAGTACCAATAAAATCTGACATCAACGTCATTATAAATGTAGCTTTTTTTTTTTTACTTCAAATCAGGCCAAAAATCTGTATATACAGTGAGGAAAATAAGTATTTGAACACCCTGCTATTTTGCAAGTTCTCCCACTTAGAAATCATGGAGGGGTCTGAAATTGTCATCATAGGTGCATGTCCACTGTGAGAGACCTAATCTAAAAAAAAAATATCCAGAAATCACAATGTATGATTTTTTAACTATTTATTTGTATGATACAGCTGCAAATAAGTATTTGAACACCTGAGAAAATCAATGTTAATATTTGGTACAGTAGCCTTTGTTTGCAATTACAGAGGTCAAACGTTTCCTGTAGTTTTTCACCAGGTTTGCACACACTGCAGGAGGGATTTTGGCCCACTCCTCCACACAGATCTTCTCTAGATCAGTCAGGTTTCTGGGCTGTCGCTGAGAAACACGGAGTTTGAGCTCTCTCCAAAGATTATCTATTGGGTTTAGGTCTGGAGACTGGCTAGGCCATGCCAGAACCTTGATATGCTTCTTACAGAGCCACTCCTTGGTTATCCTGGCTGTGTGCTTCGGGTCATTGTCATGTTGGAAGACCCAGCCTCGACCCATCTTCAATGCTCTAACTGAGGGAAGGAGGTTGTTCCCCAAAATCTTGCAATACATGGCCCCGGTCATCCTCTCCTTAATACAGTGCAGTCGCCCTGTCCCATGTGCAGAAAAACACCCCCAAAGCATGATGCTACCACCCCCATGCTTCACAGTAGGGATGGTGTTCTTGGGATGGTACTCATCATTCTTCTTCCTCCAAACACGGTTAGTGGAATTATGACCAAAAAGTTCTATTTTGGTCTCATCTGACCACATGACTTTCTCCCATGACTCCTCTGGATCATCCAAATGGTCATTGGCAAACTTAAGACGGGCCTTGACATGTGCTGGTTTAAGCAGGGGAACCTTCCGTGCCATGCATGATTTCAAACCATGACGTCTTAGTGTATTACCAACAGTAACCTTGGAAACGGTGGTCCCAGCTCTTTTCCGGTCATTGACCAGCTCCTCCCGTGTAGTTCTGGGCTGATTTCTCACCTTTCTTAGGATCATTGAGACCCCACGAGGTGAGATCTTACATGGAGCCCCAGTCCGAGGGAGATTGACAGTCATGTTTAGCTTCTTCCATTTTCTAATGATTGCTCCAACAGTGGACCTTTTTTCACCAAGCTGCTTGGCAATTTCCCCGTAGCCCTTTCAAGCCTTGTGGAGGTGTACAATTTTGTCTCTAGTGTCTTTGGACAGCTCTTTGGTCTTGGCCATGTTAGTAGTTGGATTCTTACTGATTGTATGGGGTGGACAGGTGACTTTATGCAGCTAACGACCTCAAACAGGTGCATCTAATTTAGGATAATAAATGGAGTGGAGGTGGACATTTTAAAGGCAGACTAACAGGTCTTTGAGGGTCAGAATTCTAGCTGATAGACAGGTGTTCAAATACTTATTTGCAGCTGTATCATACAAATAAATAGTTAAAAAATCATATATTGTGATTTCTGGATTTTTTTTTTTAGATTATGTCTCTCACAGTGGACATGCACCTACGATGACAATTTCAGACCCCTCCATGATTTCCAAGTGGTAGAACTTGCAAAATAGCAGGGTGTTCAAATACTTATTTTCCTCACTGTAAGTACTGAAGAAGGACTCATAAAGACTGGGCAGTCCCTTTGCCAAAAGCCAATTGGCTCATTTAATTGCAAAGCGGGACTTCCTTTCATATAGCTACCATGTTGAGCATTCCTGTTTCCTTTGAGTAGCTTGTCTCCTCCATATATGGTCTTTAATGTGGCACAGGAGGTGATGTGGCCTTAAAACCAAACCTCGTGGGCCTTAAAACCAAACGATGTGTGGAATGATGTGACCATTTCTCACTGATTTTATTTAGTTATAAGAGCCACAGGGTGGTGCTATTGTTCTCAAGGTGAGTATTTGCCAGATGGCGAGCCTCTTACGATAGTAGTAAGGGACACTGGGAGTTGTCATAAAAGAAGAAAGTTTTGCACAGTCCCATGACTTTCTAAAAGCTGCAGTGCAGACTCATTTGACAAGATCTTGTGGCTGCATCAATCATCACACCACATGCTTTTATGTGTACACTTGTGCAAATCTTATTGTGTGTCTACAAACCCAGGCAATTTGACTGAAAAAGATTTTCAGGTGTTTAATCGGCTGGTAGATTAAGGGTGTTAAATTGATACTGAACATTCTGTCCGACTGCAGAACAAACTGTTGGCAATGCAAGCAAGCATTTATCCATTTTGAGAGCGAATGCAGCGTTTTTTTCTCTTTGCACTTCTTTGTTGGGTCGTGCACAGTCACATGACTGGAAACAGGATATCTGTGGTTAATAGAACTAAAGCAAACCTGAACTTATCTGTGACATCGGCACTAAGAGCCAATCACCTTTTAAGAGTACTTTACTCTATCATTGCCTCGCTTAAGATCTTTGTGCGGTTAGAAAACCTTGCCCAATTTTCCACATGACTGCATGTACACTTCTTTTGCGTATGTCCTCACTGACGATTATATGTTTAGCTAACACTAAATACAGAGTGCATGAGACAAGTGCCAAGGGAAGTTCTGACGACATAAATGTGTGAGAAAGCCCATGTCTTACGTCCATCTGTCTGTCTGTCTCTTCAGAGGTGCAGTGTACAGACGATTGTGCACATCACCTGCGGCTGGTTGCCAGCTCCTCTACTCTTCCTCCGCAGTACTGGCTGACCCTGAAATGTTTGCTATGGCACTTCTCTCACGTGTGCCAGGCATCAGCAGCCAACTTGCTCAGTGCCCGTGCCATCGCTGAAATCTTCAGCCCGATACTCTTCAGATATCAGCCCGCCAGGTACACTCATACACACGCATACGCTGATGAATCACAACATTGCCAGCTACTAGCAACAAGCTGACATAGATTTTTCCTTCCCAGCTGTGAGCCCAGCCCAGAGGCACACATCAGGATCATTGAAGTCCTTGTGACCAGTGAATGGAGTGACAGTCAGGCAGCTCCAGGTAAATACATTTATCACAATTACAAACCACTTAAGGGGCTGGCACATTACTCTTATCAGCATTGCAGTATACTTAAGGGCTTCTCAAACTGCGCTTAAACCCGGGCTATCGGTTTGAGGACAAAGCAACGTTTCACACTTGTAATTTTGAAAGGGAGTAGGCATCTCTTTTAACCAGGGGTTATGTTACCCTGCTCCGGAGCAGTGTTTTGCCCTCTGACCTATCAAAGCGGCAGCCAATGATTACCAAAAAATTCAGATGTTGTATCATTATGTATGCGATTCCAGTGCTAAAATCAAAAGATGTAATCACCAGTGTTTTTTTATGTGGTGGTCATAGCAAAGCTTGACGCTGACATTGAGACCCCTACAGTGGTGCACACTATTTTTATTGTAGTCATTTTTGTCAATATTAGTAGTAGGGATAGTAGAATGATGACAATCATTCACAATGTTAAAAGGAGGGATGGGGTTTGAGGTTATTTGGGACATCGTGAGCTGGACCCAATAAGTAGGCCTGAGAACCTGACCACCTTTGTCCTAACCACTAGGCCATGGCTCTAACTGACTTGCACATTTTTGCCATGGATTATAGTACACTAAAAACAGGAAATGATGGGAAGAAGTTGGCGCAAACTAGCATCAGCATTATGCCCACCACAACCCAATGGTTTAGAGCACATGTGCTAGCAGCTAAGACACACCTCAAACTGACATGCAAATTTTACAGTGGTTCATAAAGCAAATATCACTCAAATGAACAGCTCACAAAGCATTTTGTAAGGTGATGGCTCTATGTAGAAGGATTGAAGAACTGTAGAGGCACCATTGCTATTTTTTACAAAATGATGGTCTTGAATGAGGAAGCAGTGCATTCCCACACTTCAGCGGTGTGCAGGCATTACTGGAGTATACCACTGGTATGAATGTTTAATGGCTGTGAGTGCTCTGTAGATATCAGCGTTCCACTCCCTTGCTTTTGTGGGTCAGAGATGCATTTAGAGATGGGACAGTCCATGGAGTATGTGTGTGTGTGTGTGTGTGTGTGTGTGTGTGTGTGTCTGTGTGCATGTGTGTGTGCATGTGTGGCACCCTGCCCTGAACACAGACTAGTTTTTATAGCACTAGTAAAGTCTCTGTCCCTCCTCTCACTGTCTTTATCTGTCTATCGCTCTTGGCCTCCCAAGGCCTCAAGACTGGCTGTGTGACTGTTTAAATGTTTTATTACCTGTTAGGGCCTATTTATACCTTGCCCTGGCATGGAGCGAACTCAGCTGCCAGTAATTTGCACCTGCAGGAGGCTGGGTTGGGCCAGACACACACTCGTCTCCTTTCTGCTCTGGCAGCTCAGTTCTTTCCTGTACCTCAAGAGCTTTTATACAAATGTGGGTACCTTAATCTTGTACTTGATTGCCTTACTGGCCTGTTCATACACGATTCCTTAACATGTGGTATTGTGGGAGCGTTTGTTAATTTAGGCTCAAGGTTGCATATGTGTGTGCATGTTCCTAGTTACTGGTAACTATTTTAAGCCAGTGGCAAAAGGCCCACTTGGATTTTGTTGGCTTGGACGTGTGGTCTGCTCCACAGAGCTCTCTTGTTTGCTCTCAACGGTGGACGTTCTGTCTCACATATGTTCTCATACACATACACACACACACACACACACACACACACACACATGCAAATGTTCACTTCCGAAGACTTTACTCCACCCCCTGGCCCCCTTCTTGCCTGTGCCACATTCCCCTCCCAAAACATAAGGGTGCACAGCTCAGCAAATATTTGAACCTGAGTGTGTTAATCATGAGACTGAACCCTTGGAGCCAGAGAGAGTGAATGAGGGAGAGAGAGAGGACTTGCAGCAGTGCGACCCCAGCAATCATTAACCAATCATTATGAAGCTGTCCCGGAGCAGGCGTCACTCTCCACCTCTCTCAGACCTGCTTTAGTCCAGAATCGTTGGCTTCAACCTGTTGCACCACGTTCGCTTTCTCAACTCGGATTTGTGGTCGCAGTGGTGTTATCAAAATGAAATAAGGCTTGTACATCTGTGGAGTGAGAATATTTTCAAGAAGGCAAGAGAAGCGTCTCTTGGATTTACCGATAATCGCAGGAAATGCTTAACAGACTGACTTGCTGAATAAAAGGCTGTTTGACTTCTGCTGAACATGCACAACTTGCAATGTAAGTGTGTGGTTTTGGTGTCTCAGGAAGTTTGGTGTAATGATTGGGTTTCTTTGTCAGAAGCAGATGGGAACTGCACAAAAGTAGAACAGCATGTTTTTGCTTTGACGTGGATTTTTATTTGGACCCAATTTTATTAATAGTGTTTTAATAGTCGTTCAAGCAGATCAGCACTTTTCAAAAGTCCTATTTTGTGTCTTCTCATGGCTTTTCTTCTAAACTGAAGACAGAAGCTCTGACAGGCTTTTTTTGTATCTCTCCTTTACAAGTGGCCAGCACTTCTGCGTATGGGGAGTCTGGAAAAAAAGACTAGCACTCCCAAGTGCGACCTGCTATAAAAGTTGGTTAACCTGTTTAACTTAGTTTGGCATGCCTGAACATGCAAGGTAAATGTGTGTGGCATTATTCATTGACTCCAAGGTTGGGGTCTAAAATATCTTTACACCTGCAGTGGTTTGGTTCAATTGAAGGGATGATTAAAATACATTTTTACAGTATATGTTTGTGTTAAACTCCCACAGGCTGTTGGTTACACTTGACCTGCTACATGGCTGTTAAGTAGCCCAGATGAAGCTCATCTTTGACCTGTCATTAGAGAGCAGGGCATGACAATAGGCATGATCCTGGGGCCGTTTATAACCCTACTGAGAATTGCGGCTATTTCAAGTGGCCTCTCAAGGCTCGAAAAGCTGATCCCTCCTATATCTCTGCGCAAGTCGCATTTGGGGATTATTAGAAGTATTTGTAAGCAATGCCTGCCTCCTGATCTGGCCTTGTCTTTGATGTAGCGACCGTCAATGTGCCGCTGCAGCAGCGATCGGAACCCTGCTTTTGTCTGCCTGCCAGCAGAGGGGCCGTGCTCATTGCCTCGGCTTGAAGAGAGGCGGAGCTCAGCAGAGCTGCATCACAGATACAGGAAGGGAGGGGGGTGACAGAGAAAGACAGTGAGGCTTCAGTTCCTTTCCTCATTCAAAAGATGCTGTGCTGCTGTGTACCTTGTCTGTGATTTTTTTTTTTTTTTTTTTTTTTTTTTTTTGGCAGCCTTGTGTTCTTCACAGATAGGGGATATTACTAGATTATAAAGGAAAAGAAAAATGTAAATTAAGATTTTGTCGACATTCGAATGAACAAAGCACTGTTGCAATGACATCATTGCACTCTGGACTTGGAAGAAATAGAGGCAGGTGATGAGGCAGGAGTGGCCAGCAACAGTCCTGCAGCACCATTGGCTGGGGTAAGTGATGTAATTGCTTTCCCTGACCACATTCTCCAAGGCTTCTCAAAAATTGATCTCAAAGCAAGGAGCGAGAAGAACCTGGAATCATAGTGTCTGTTCAGAGGAGGTTTGGCAAGGAATCCGCATGTTGATCCTTCAAGATATGCAACACGCTATTAAACATGGTGGATTTAGAGAGTCCGAGACTTGACACTGGATCTGGATCAGACCTGCTGTTTTACATAGAACTAGATGCGCCAGGTAACTGATAGTTAGTTGGTGCATTACGAGTATGAATTATGTAAGTTGAAAGGCTTGATATTATTTGATGACAGCACTGTCAGTGGTCTTGGGTGCATCCATTAGTGTCGAAACTAGTTTAATATTTTGACATTGTCATGTTTGTATCTGTTCTTATGCATAATCTGTTCTTATATGCAAGTTGTGTCCTGCATGTAATATTGCTTGTGTTTATGGATGACTTTAGGTACCTCAGAGTTTATGGTAATGAATGATTTTTTTTATTAGATTCTTGTAGGTGTATCAGTTTTAATATCTTTGTCTGCTAGTGTGATTGACTGCTACTGCACTGGGCAAAAAAGTGCTTAGTGACTGAAGTGAACAAAGGAGATAGAGTGAGTATGCATGGGGTGGAGGAAGGGGGTGAGCAGGATAAAAATAGCCCACCGCTTCAGCTCTGCCTCATGCTCCACAGAGACTGCACTGCCCCCGCTGCATCTCGTCACTCAGACCTGCAGCCAATCAGATGTAACCTCTGCCTCTTTCCGATAAAGCAACATATTCTCAATGGCTAAGGATTCTTGCATATTGCGTTGCTCTGAAAAGCCCATCACTGGGTTGATGCCTACAGCCCTGATGTCATGCTACTTGTACATTCAGTGCAAATTATGTTCTGAAACATTTGTTGTAAAAGTTCAAAGGTGTTTGAAATAACTGTTAATATTGTCTCTGTTTAATATCCCCAATGAGTAACTCATCTGTGCAATCAAAGCATTTCAGCAACAGGCTTGGTACAAGTTGAATATTCTCAATAAAATTTAAATGGTGGTGAAAGGATTGAGTTTTTTGGGGAGGGAGTCTTAAATGCAATGCATTCCCCCCAAGTCAAGCATCTGATCGCCCACTGGGGAGCGCATGAGATGCATGCGCTTAGCTGCATTTAATGAAATGGAAAATGCCGGAGGTGAAAGATCTAGTTAACTGCAGCAATCGCTGCATACTTTTAAAACGTGTCTCTCCGTCGCAACCGGGTGAAGCAATTGGCAGGAAACATGCTTTGCTAACTTGACGAATAATAGCCACAGGATGTTTTCTGGGGTTTTGTTTCTTTGTCCTCATCAGATTAAAACATTTTACATAAAGTATACGTAAACATAAAGTATTCCTTTAGTTACACAAAATTTAATGCACAGAGATGTCAGGACGCATAGGTTGGAGCATGTCTGCGCATGTTCTCCATGCAAATGACCTTAACTGGCGCTGGTCTGTTTAAAGGTATACCAGCAGTACTGTTCTCAAATGGTCTGTCATTTCTCTTTTAACAGCACTACCTCCCAAGCCACCCAAACCGACGACTGTCACTAACAACGGTATGAACAACAACATGGCTCTGCAAGACGCTGAATGGTACTGGGGGGACATCTCCAGGCAAGTTCCCATCAAACCTAACTTTTAGTTTGACTAGTGTGCATGTTTATTTTTTATCATTACTTCAAAGGCTTCATTTATTAATTTGGGACCTGTTTCTGGTGTAGGGAGGAGGTCAACGAGAAGCTTAGGGACACAGCCGATGGTACATTTTTGGTTCGAGATGCCTCCACTAAAATGCACGGAGATTACACTCTCACATTGAGGTATGTCTTTTGTTAACCAAAGCTACTACCCCGATTTATTATTTTTGTCCCAAATTCTTAAGGAGTGCTCTAAATCCTGCTTTTGATTGGATATACAGGAAGGGTGGTAATAACAAGCTGATCAAGATCTTCCATCGAGATGGGAAGTACGGCTTTTCAGACCCCCTGACCTTCAACTCTGTGGTTGAACTGATCAATCACTATCGGCACGAGTCGCTTGCCCAGTACAACACCAAGCTAGATGTGAAGCTATTGTATCCTGTGTCCAAGCACCAACAGGTAATAATCACCTAATGTCAGTGGAATATTGAGTGTCCTTGAAGATCTTCAGATCATCAACATGTATGGCCCTGATACCTATCATTCAGAAGCTTTTAATTCTATAAATTTATTTTTTACAGGATCAGGTTGTAAAGGAGGACAACATTGAAGCTGTTGGGAAGAAGTTGCACGAATACCACCAGCAGTTTCAGGAGAAAAACAGAGAGTATGACAGACTCTATGAGGAATACACTAGAACATCACAGGTTGGTTCTCTTTTCCGTAATCTGTGTTTTCTATATAGTCATGTGATCATACAAAGGCTGCCAGGGAAATCAGACACAATCTAACATGCTTTTGTCTACCTTTTAGGAAATCCAAATGAAAAGGACTGCTATTGAAGCTTTCAATGAGACCATAAAGATCTTTGAAGAGCAGTGCCAGACGCAAGAACGGTACAGCAAGGAATATATCGAAAAGTTTAGGAGAGAAGGCAACGAGAAGGAAATCCAAAGGTGAAGGCTGAATCTGAAAACTTTTATGTATTTTGGAGAACAATTCATAATCTTAATCCATCTCTACAATATTTCATTGCAGGATTATGGGAAACTATGACAAGTTAAAGTCGCGCATCAGTGAAATAGTGGACAGCAAGCGGCGTCTGGAAGAAGATTTAAAGAAGCAGGCGGCGGACTACAGAGAGATCGACAAGCGGATGAACAGCATTAAGCCTGACCTTATCCAGCTCCGGAAGACCAGGGATCAGTACCTCATGTAAGTAGCTCATCCTCCATAGGTCCCGTACTTTAAATCGAACACACAGGTTCTTGAAAGAGGTGTTATTGAACTATTTTTAACTTTACGCAATGTAAAAGTGTTACGTTTATGTCGCAAGACTCACTGCAACAGCTAATGATGTCCATTTGACGTATGTTCACATGGACCAACGATTAAACAATACAGACAAAATTCAAGAACATGTTTTTGTCAATTTTAACGTTCTTTTCCGATGCACCACAGGTGGTTGACCCAGAAAGGAGTCAGACAGAAGAAACTCAATGAATGGCTGGGAATCAAAAACGACAACCAAGACGAGTAAGTATTCTGCTTTCTCCATTATATTCACAATACATAGCATTTTAAAATCCTCCTGCTTGCAACCGCTCACTTGTCACTTCTCCGCTACAGTCAATACTCAATGGTGGATGACGATGAGGATTTGCCACACCATGATGAACGCTCATGGAAACTGGGCAACATTAACCGCCTCCAGGCCGAGGCAATTCTGCGGGGCAAGAGAGATGGAACATTCTTGGTCAGGGACAGCAGCAAAGCTGGATGTTACGCCTGCAGTGTTGTGTATGTATTATTTTATAATTGAAACTTGAAAATTACTACGAGTTAATATTCATGATAGATCAATATTTCAATTAGACTGATTAATTGGCCAATATTTGCTATTTTGATGGGAATTGGTATCGTCACATAACTGTGCCTACATAATCCCACCAGTGTCAGTTCAGAAATCTGCAATATGAAATCTATGACAGCTTTGTAATTAAAAAATATATATTTTCAAAAGTTAATTTTGAGTAAAAATTGTGTAAACTTGTTTTAAATCCAGCTATTTTGCTATAATTAAATAGTACGATATATTTCTGTCACTCTGCTCTCTAGATATAACTGCATTAAAAACCCAGGAAAAAACAGGAAATTGTAAGGCACTGACAATTAAAACAGTCTCTTTGTGTTATTGCAGTGTGGATGGCGAGGTCAAGCACTGTGTCATCAACAAGACACCCACAGGATACGGCTTCGCTGAGCCCTACAACCTTTACAGCTCACTCAAAGAACTGGTCTTGCACTACCAGCACACGTCCCTGGTTCAGCACAATGATTCTTTGAATGTCACATTAGCATACCCAGTTTACGCACACCAGAGGCGGTGAGGACTAGTTAAGGACACCCTTAGGACTCGTTACAAAGCCGGGAGATGAGAAAGGGCCTCCCTCGTGTGGAGACGCCTCCAGTAGGGCTGCTGCTTTTTGACTTGAAATGACTTTGTTGGAAAAACAAGAAAGCGAAACCCAAAATGAACATTTCAGCCACTGAAACTTTTGCCAGTCTGAATGTAGTTTGAGCAGAAAGTGCTCAGCTTTAACTCTCTCCCGAAATGGAGGACTTTGGAGGCCTTTTCCAAATGGTGCTTGTCCATTTCAAAGCTTTACCCGCTGCTGGAATGTGGAGTGTTGACTTAAACCTCTGGAGTGCATCTTTTTTACCTCTTCTACCCCATACCTGCTCAGTTCAGGTCTCTTTTTGTGTGTATGTGCATGTTTGTGTGTCTACGAGTGAGCGAGAGAATGTATTTTGACCAAAACTCACAGTATCTAAAAGCTATTGGAATGTTCAACACGTTTGTCATGAACAGACCATGGAATCAACTGATCAAATGTAGCAAGATGGCACTTTCGAAATGGTATCTACTAGTTTTCCTGCAAGAGACTTCTACATGAATGTTTGATATGACACGCCTTGTCTGAAAGGAGCTTAGTGACGAGAAGAAAGCAAGATGTTTGATGGCATTTTTTTTTTCTGAGCATTATAATAACAGACTCTAAATCCATTTTTTCATTTATGGGCTGGTCTTTAAGGAACTGAAACATAAACTTCACGTTGTGTACATACAGACACAAAGCTATGTGACAAAAAAACATATTGTACCAAAAAGAAACGCAGTTCCTTCTCAGTTGTATTCTAATCTGCTATGCAAATTCTGTGTTTTCTGTCTTCTGCAGAGTTGTGATTTTATTTTACACGTTGCCACCATAATATAAACTTGTTTTTATTGCTTAAAGTCTTTTTTTATGTCAGTATCTAAGAGGATATTTTAAGTGTCAAAATGGCAAGAAAGATTGCTTTGTTTTACAGAGAAAGTGAGAAGAAAAGTACTTTATTACATATTTCTTTATCAGCCGCTGGTAAAATTAAAGAGTATTTTATTAGTCTTTTTCATTGGAGCTGATTTTCTCTTGGGCAGAGCCTGGAGGACATTAGTGTTGCTTCTGTCTACAGTAATGGTGATGATATTATATATATATATATATATATATATATACTGTATGTATGTATATGTGTGTGTGTGTGTGTGTGTGTAAAACATTTTCACTAGAGCAAACAAACGAATAAATGTACAATTGAAATCACTGCAATTGAATGCTTTATGTCAAATAACACAATAATGCAGTTTCCCAAACAATATAGAGGTTCCCTAATCAAGAGCATATATATTTGATCCTCTGGAATGATGGAAAAAAAAAACACATTTATTGAGGTGAAAAAGACCCTCTCATTCCTTCCCTGATGCGTGTTATTTTTTCTGTATCAGAAAATCCTTAATAGTGTTGTTTACATGGATCAACTCACTTCGACTAGTACCCAACGTTCTAGTTTGCGCCACATACTCAGAAATGCAAAGTCTACGATTTGGATGCATCAAAGTTAGGGGTACCTTCATGCTTGACATTTTTCACGGCTAGCTAACTACAGTATTCTCAACTTTATGATTGGTGATGTCAGTATTGCTTTTGCCTTCCGTTCTTGTCTACGTTACATTTACACTTGGCAAATGCTTTGGATGTTTTGCAAATATAAACATTAATGTGCGACGAGTAATTAATGCATTATTTTTCCATGTCATTTTTTTTGTTGGTCAGCTTTGCGGTCATATATTTTTACATTTGATTGACTGCTTATTTTAACTAGGCCTGATTGCCTTAAAATTAGTTGTTCATATTTTTTTTTTACAGCAGGCAGTACTGTTGAAACGGTTTCCTGAATACTAGAACATCTTCAGTGTAAGATTTTCAAGGAGAATGTTAATGCTTGCGTTTCTCACGTTCATCCGCACAATTGTCCTTAACTTTATCATTTGCCCCACGAGTTAGTATTTCTATTTTTGAAACTTTAATGTTTCGTAAAATGATATGAATGCTCAGAAAAGTCCCCTTGTCACTAAGTAAACTAACACGTGGTTTGAGGCAAATGTTTGAACTTGGTAAGCATCTTAACTTTTACTGCTTATGATTTTGAAAGTGTAAAAAACATGATTCGAAAATGTATTTTCTTTTTCTTTTAAGTTTTTCATAGAATCTTTACAAATTGACCCTGTTAACCTACATATTTGGTCTGTGTTTCTTGGTAACCTATCTAAGGCTTTTGTTTCCATTTCCCCTTCTACGTGTTGTACACTTCACCTTCTGCATAAATGCCACAAACTTCTGTGTTTTACATGATCATGGTAGTCCTTTTTCTGCAGCCCCTGTACTCTGAATTTCTTGCAACATTTTGTGAATCCAATGTTTTGTTTTTTCTTGAAATTGTATAGTATTGATTTAAAGACATTGTTTCCACAATGCTGAAATTGAGATTAACCAGTGTGTTCCAGTTCTAAAAATGCTTCAGATCTGTATTGGCTTTTTTTTTTCTTTTCTTTTTTTTTTTTTTTAAAGAGAGAAATAAAACAATGTTTTAGAAACAAAAAGAATTCTCATTGATCCTCATTTCTGGTTTGTTCTGTTGCTATCCACGTAGAGTTTGACAGTTGGCTGTTGAACTCTATGTACCATTGCAGATTCCTTAGGTTATGCAAATGATGTGGTGTGGTATGATGGCACAGCATTGATGTCACCACTCACAAAAGAGGCTGAAGTTTACAGAACTTCTTGTTCTCACACTGAGTAGGGCTTACTCAATTTTGTAACTTGGCTGCTTTTTTCTTATTTGTTTCTTGGCCTACACATTTTGATGTTGAAAGAAATTTTGCATGAATTATAAGTAGCTAAAAAATGTTTTAAGTATGTTTAAATGTATTTCTACAAGCACAATTATTATATAAAAGAAAACTCATAGCCAGTGTGGCCTTGCTGAACTTGTACATTTGTAAATAAGACCTATAGGATAAAGGATGACCAACATTTCCTAATTTATTAAAATTAAACGTTTGACAAAATATATTATTACGATCAGGACAACAGTATACAGCATACACAGTTGGACATTGTCAGTACAACTTAAAAATAAAAAATAATGAGAGTGTGAACCATATATTGTAACCTACAGTATATTGGAAACACCATTATATTTTAATCTATATTCATTTACTCTATATGTTTAATTCATGATCATCTGGATTAATTCCATGGTGTCATGATGAATATCAGATGTTGCTAGTTTCGAAATAGTCAAATTGTGGGACATGTGTTAAGAATAAGTATTCAATGTATTCCTTTAATTATTATCTTCACCAAAACCTCAATATCACAATGTTTTGTGATATTGCCAGAAATGTGCATATGGTCTTCCATAACTTCTTATGTAGCAGAAATATGGTGAATATAATGATGAGCTTCTGAAAGGGGGGTGATTTTGAGTATGGAGACATTATATAGAACACATTGCATGTGTTTCCCTCTAACAGTAGTGTATACCTGCTAAACACAGGTGTCAAATGGACATTTTTGATACTGAAAAATATTTTGCAAGACATTCTATCCATGTAAATGGTTAACAAATGATAGTAGATTTCCATTTCCTGAAGGAAATCTTGCAAGGTAGCAAAAAAGAAACGTTGCATTTTTGCATAAATAAACAACAACGCCATTCCCACATGTGGCCTGAAAACCCATGTGACATATTTTGCCACACTTTACCTCCCCCCAGCCTGGGCAGGTGGTGGTCTCCGTGAGGTCTTTTTCCCCTGAAAGAATTGGAGTTGGAAAAGATGCGTGGTATAGCTTTAAAATGGACCCAGCCGCTTTAACTCTCCAGAGTTAAACTCTCCATGCGAGAAACATAGAGAGAGAAAAAAGACGCGGCCGGCACGGCCTGCTCCCATGTTTGGCACATCGCTTTGTTCCCCCCCTTCTGGATGCCGGGAACCTAAAAAGTTTATGATGTTTTTTATGGGCCGTTGGGGAAGGGTACGTGCAGTCTGAAGCAGACTGTTGATTTGGCACTCAACTACCTGCCCGCATCTGAGTCAGCAGCTCACATACACAATTCAGCTGCACAAATCCCTCCTTTTATACCCGTATGTCCGGGGGAGGGACATTCAAATTCTCTCTGCCAAATTCTCATTGGACTTTTCTCAAGTTCAGTGGTAACCGAGGCCTTCAAGAAAGTCCCCTAGTGTTACTTCATTTGACACAACGTCTCATTCCCTCCATCAGGGAACAGAGGTTACAACAGTATCCTACACGTTTATGATTTTGAAAATGTACACTACTGAATGAAAGCACCAAAGACAATTGTGTGAAGTGCACATCAGGCCAGAAAATAAAAACTAGCCTGAACTGCTGTGTTGCTTCCCAACTCCTTTCCTGTGTACAAACTATCAATAATATTACAGTATTAATTTCAAATTCCTTACTTGGTATCCAAACTTTAAAGGAATAAAATAGGCAACCAACTGTGTCACATGTGTTAGGGCAGAGATAGTCTTGCATATGTTCTTGTGAAGCCAAAATACGCAGAAGTCATTTTATTAATGAGCTGTTGAAAGCGTGACGATTTTGAGTATTTAGACTTTATATAGAACACCTTGCATTTATATCCTCTCTAAGAATAGTTTGTACCTGCTCAAAACAGATGCCAAACATTTTCAAATGTGACAAATGGATGCAACAATCAACAATTAGCGCAATTATTATCTTTTGATTTGCACTAAATAAGTATTTATTAAATATTTATTATTATTATTATTATAACATGCAGTTTAAAAAACTTTGGCACACTGTAACACAAACTTGTGAGAGGAAACAGAAAAACCACAGTCATGAGCAGCATCAAATGTGCTGTTCTCAGGAAGAGACTAGAATCATGCTCTTTCATCATTTAAAACAATCCACAGCTAGGTCCTCTGATATACCTTGGCATATGAATATTCTGTAGCATGTCTTCAGGGTATTCTAGATAGATGGATGGATAGATAGATAGATAGATAGATAGATAGATAGATAGATAGATAGATAGATAGATAGATAGATAGATAGATAGATAGATAGATAGATAGATAGATAGATAGATAGATAGGACATCATGAACCTGGATGTTCACTATGTTTTTAAATTGGAAGAATGACCTCAAGTGGCGTTCCATTGCACTTTTACAACTAGGAAGTTGGAAATTCCCATTTTCCAAGTTGAATGGAATACCGCAAAACAGCAGGCTTTTTAAACTTTTTATTTAAGAACTTTTTGAAATCTCTAGAGAAAATAAATGTGAAACATTCTTATGCTGATCCAAGGTTGCAGAAAAAGTGTACAGTCACTGTTGTGCACTACAGTATCATTCATTTGTAATGAGACTTTATAGAAAATATCAAATGCTACAGTTTTCATGTACTCAATACTTTACTTTCTCAATACCACCACACTTTTCAAGTGTTATTATGTCATATAATTGGCTGGGTTTGCTTTGCTGTAATGTATCTTAGAGCCTACTAAGTAGTTGATCTGCTGAGAGGCTCAGATCCACATGTGTGCATTGAACGTCAGTGTGTCGAGCTATAATCTCTCACTGTTAAATAAGGCAGGCTCTGTGGCAGCTTATAGCTCGAAAAGACCTCATCGATTCAAGGCATATAAAAACACACAACTTCTCAGTTCAACATTAACCAACACATTTTAAGTCAAAATAAATCAAAATTAACTGCATGATTAATTAGTGAAAGCAATTCCACAAAAAATTTAATCAAATTGCTCAGTAAATGTTCTAAGTGTGCTAAGTTATAGGTGTGAATCGGTGGTAGTTATACTGGGTTAACTCACTTTTTGCTGGTTCAGTCTTCACATGGGACAACCAGACTAATCTCACAGTGAAATCGGACACAGTATGTTGACTTTTCTTTCTCTTTAAAATCAAAATTCGAAACAGTGTCCCCTATGGCCAAAGCGCAATTCTTTTTTCTTTTTTTTTTACATATACAGAATGTAGGTAAATAATGCTTATTTAAAATAGTACAATTTCAAAAAGCATTTCACAGTTAAATTAATAATATTAGAAGCTTTAATTCCTTTTTAATCTTCATGATAACCATAATAATTTCAAGTTGGCAACTAATGTCAAATCAATGTTAGTAGTTTCACTTCAGCTGCAAAAATATATCAGTTATGTGTGTCAGTTTCGTCTGAATTGTAACATTGACTTTAACTGGCAACACATGGATTGGGTGCTTTTAACTCGGCTGAGGGTCGCAAGGTTCTAATGTGTGAAGATAAGATAAGATAAAGGTTCAAAGTGTATACAGAAAGAATAAAAGCACAGACTGTTAGTTTACTCTTATGCAATACACTGTTAATGGTTTGCCAGACATATCAATGATATTGGAGTGCTGCACTTTCAATGTGTATGTTAGGGAAAGCAGCTAGTCAAAAAAGTCCTCTTGTAAAGAATGGAGTGTATATTAAACTTGTGAATCTTACAGTGGCACCCCATCCCTGGTGCAAATAATGGTAGATACGAATTGCACCCTGGCGCAAATAGCGTCAGATATTATTTGTCCCCCTATTTAAATACTAACATACAGTATATGGGCATCAATGCAGTGTGTTTATTGTGTTTATTTGGTGTCCCACAGACACACTACATTAACCCCTACCCCTAATCCTAACCTTAACCTTACCTTGGAAAAAATAAACTTGGTTTTACTACAGTAACCATGGTAGTTTGTTGTAAATGTACAGCAACCAAAAAATTAACCATGGTTACTATATTACCACCATATTACTGTAGTAACACAATGGTTAATTGCATTAAAACTATGGTTTCTGCCAACAAAAACATGTTTACTACAATATCAACATCTGGCTGATGACTGTGTTCAACTGTAGATTTGAAAGCCCCAATCTCACACCCCACCCCTGCTCTGACATTCAGTTCATACAAACACCAACACCTTCTGCAACCCCCCATCTCCCCCTCCTGCTACTCAAACTGCACTTAAGATCTGTGAAGAAGAGGTGTGTCATGTCTCCTGAAACAAAAGACAAGGAAAGCACAGGGCCCAGATGGCAATTCACCTGCTTGTCTTAGATCCTGTGATAACCAGCTGGCCCCCATCTTCACACTGATCTTCAATAGATCACTGGAGCAGTGTGAAGTCCCATGCTGCTTCAAATGCTCAATCATCATTCTTGTCCCAAAGAAACCCAAAATCACAGGACTACAGACCCGTTACACTGACGCCTGTGGTCATGAAATCATTTGAGAGACTGGTGTTGGCCCACCTGAAGTACATCACTGGACCCTTTCTAGATCCCCTTCAATTTGCTTATCGAGCAAACAGGTCTATTGAGGATGCAGTCAACATGGGATTGCATCATATCCTGCAACATCTGGACAGACCGGGGATATGTGCAAGGATCCTTTTTATGGGCTTCAGTTTGGCTTTTAACACCATCATCCCAGCTATTCTCCAGACTAATTTACACAAACTCTCTGTTCCTATGTCTATCTGTCAGTAGATTACCAGCTTTCTGATGCACAGGCAGCAGCTAGTGAGACTAGGGAAATTAACTTCCAGCACCTGTACAATCAACAAAGGTGCTCCCCAGGGATGTGTGCTCTCCCCACTACTCTTCTCCCTGTTCACAAATGACTGCACTGACAAGGACCCCTCTGTCAAGCTCCTTAAGTTTTCAGATGACACCACTGTCATCGGCCTCATCCAAGATAATGATGAGTGTGTATAACAAAGGGAGGTTGAACAGCTGGCTGTCTGGTGCAATCAAAACAACCTGGAGCTGGACACACTCAAAACAGTGGAGATGATTGTGGACTTTAGGGGGAACACCCCAACACTGACACAGTGGAGTCATTCAGTTTCCTGGGCACTACCATCTCACAGGACCTGAAGTGGGAGACCCAGATTGACTCCATTGTGAAAAAAGGCCCAGCGGAGGTTGTACTTCCTTATCCAGCTGAGGAAGTTCCACAGGCGCTACTGATACAGTTATACTCAGCAGTCATTGAGTCTGTCCTCTGCACTTCAGTAACTGTCTGGTTTGGTGCAGCAATGAAATCGGATATCAGAAGACTACAGAAGACTGTTCAGACTGCTGAGAGGATTATTGGTTGCCCCCTGCCCTCCCTTCAAGAACTGAACACAAGGCTGGAAAAATCACTCTGGACCCCACTCACTCTGCCATCAGGCACAGTAACAGTTTTTTCCCTCAGGCTATCCATCTCATGAATAGTTAAAACTGCCCCATAGAGCAATAATTACTAGCAATTCACAGTTTAGTCTTTTAATATTTATCCTAAACATCCTATCTCTTCTGCCATTCCCTTGTATATTACATATTTGTATTTGCACTGCATATATATGTATATGTATATATGTTTGTGTGTGAGTGTGTGTGTGTGTGTGTGTATATATACATATATATATATATATACACTACCGTTCAAAAGTTTGGGGTCACTTGTCTGAAATGTTTCTCATGATCTTAAAAATCTTTTGATCTGAAGGTGTATGCTTAAAAGTTTGAAATTAACTTTGTAGACAAAATATTATTCTGCCAAAACATATACATTTATTTAATTACAAATCTAAAATTTCCTAAAAAAAAAAAAGTTTTTGAAATGGATGACTTGGATCAAAATATGAAGAAAAGAAGCCAATAAGTGCCCAACATAGATGGGAACTCCTTCAATACTGTTTAAAAAGCATCCCGGGGTGATTCCTCAAGAAGTTGGTTGAGAAAATGTCACGAGTACATGTCTGCAAAATCTAGGCAAAGGGTGACTACTTTGAAGATGCTAAAATATTACATAGTTTTGGATTTATTTTGGATTTTTTGGTCACAAAATAATTCCCATATTTCCATTTCTATTATTCCATAGTTTTGCTGACTACTATTATTCTAAAATGTGAAATAAATAAATAAATAAAGAATGAGTAAGTGACCCCAAACTTTTGAACGGTAGTGTATATATATATATATATATATATATATATATATATATATATATTTTATGCCCCGCCACTCTCAGGGTTTATGTGGCCACCATTTCGGCTTGCCACGCCTTGATGGACGGGGTGCCGTTGGGGAGACATCCTCTACTCGCTCGCTTCATTCGTGGAGCTAGGCGACTGAGGCCTCCTGCTAGGAGCAGGACCCCTTCATGGGACTTAGCAGTTGTCCTTGAGGGTCTGGTTGAAACCCCCTTTGAACCTCTAGAGTCAGCGTCTGACAGACTTCTGACTCTCAAGATGGTTTTTCTTATGGCGATTATCTCTCTAAAGAGAATTGGGGACCTACAGGCTCTGTCTGTCTTGCCAGCCTGCTTAGAGTTTGCCCCAGGAATGACCAAAGCAATTTTGCACCCTCATCCTGACTACCTGCCTAAGGTGCCTTTCTCGACCTTACATCGAAACCTTACGCCGTTTACAACGCCGGAGCAGGAAAGACTTCACAGACTTTGTCCAGTCTGTGCCCTTCAGACTTATGTCCACCGCACTAGCCATGGGGGCCACAACAGGGGGGCGGCTGCCACGAAGCAGACTATTTCGCATTGGGTGAGGGACGCTATTGCCCTGGCCTACGAGGCGCGTGGTCAAGCTTCGCCAGTAGGCATCAGAGTTCACTCTACCATAGGGGTCGCATCCTCTGAAGCCTTTGCAGACTGTTTGTGATGCGGCAGGCTGGTCCTCTCCGCACACATTCGTTAGATTCTATAGTTTGGATGTTCATGCCTCTCCGGGCTCTTATATCCTTGAGTCGACATCTCAAGCTCATGTCTGAGACCTCTCACGCTCTTGTGAGCACATTACACAACCATAGGGGGTCCGGACAGCCACAGTGCGGCGGCGTGGGTTTTCTCGTTCCCAAAGCACTTTTCTCAGCGCAGCATCATAAGTGTAGCTTTTTGAAAAGGGAACGTCTCGGGTTACTTAAGTGTAACCCTTGTTCCCTGAAAAAAGCGGAACGAGATGCTGCGCTTCAGTGCCGCACTGGGATGCCCCAGGACTGCTCTTCAGACAAAATACCTGACGATGCTCCTGTGACGCATCTATTTATAGCCCTGCCCCAGGTGCATCCAATGATTACAACGGCAGAGGCTATAAATTCCGGTAAATGTTCATTGCCGTGTTGCACACATATTTACAGCTGGTCTCACCTAAAGTTGTTCCCAAAGCGCTTTTTTCAGCGCAGAATCTCGTTCCGCTTTTTTCACAGAACAAGGGTTACACTTAAGTAACCCGAGACGTTTTCAGGTCTACAGACTGTTATACAGTGAAAAGGAATGCATGTTTTTTAAAATATACCCCCAACCCAAACCTAAACCTAACCATCATTGGAGAAAAATTTTATGTTAAAGGGGACATGCATCCAGTCACACCACATGGGACAATAAACATGCAAAAATGTATGAAATGAGATGCTGTTTGTCCACATGTCGGCATAATGTAGCCAATTTGAAAGAACATGCCGAATTGTTGTGTGATAGTGAACTAACCATTTAACCTTTAGTCTTTGATACAATTTGTGCATGAATTAAAAAATAGCATACTCTCTAAACATTTGGTTTTCTGTGTCAAAGCCATATGGCCTTTCAGCAGAAATATCCTCTTATCCCATTTCTAACATACAGATAGTTCCGTGTGGTGACGTAAGCTGATGTCAAGTGTTTCTGACAGCACATATATAAGCAGTGATTATCATCTCATGGCTTGCTCCGTGAGTGTCATTACACCGCTGAAGCTAGCTTCTAGGAAAATGATTAAGCTTGCCACTGTTTTCTGTAGGAAAAGACACTAATCTTGCTTAGTCTGTGGGGTTACACACTTCCAAATTAATACAGATTCCAAATGCTTCAGTGCCAGTCCTGAGAACCATGAGCAGAAAAAGAAAATTATCCTTCCTCTTTCCTTCTATATCAGTCATGGCCTTCGGTAACCCTGGTGCTATCAGTCATGGTAATTCCCTCCAAGATTAATGATTCATCTGGGGCTAACAATGTGATTTGGCTGTATTTGATATTGTATCATAAAATAAGACACAGTCTTCATTTAAAGATGGCAACACTGCTGTAATAATTGCACATTGCATTAATTAACAGTTTGTAGAGTGCAATTATATTGAAACAATTATGACAGCACAGCATAATGATATGAGGGGAGTTTTGTGTCTTAAAAACATACATCAATATTAGCTACTAGACTTCACTATACTACTAAGCTACTAGATTTCATAAATATAATGTGAATGGTGCTTACCTGTGCAATGCTAGCCACCATGATGCTGGGTTACTTTGGGTGATTCCCATGTGGTTGGTAAAGTGTTCTGAGAGTTTTTATATCAATAGTCTGTGGTTGTGGGGGTATTTTAGGTGGTTACTTAATGACCTAAGTCATAAGAAATCTCATCCAAGTCTCAATGATATTCTGGTCACTAAATATTGTTTGGGGCACTCCTTCAATGTAAATCTGTAAGATTGTGAAATCTGTGCATAATTAAAAATGCCTAGCCTATCAGAGATTACTATAAACTATGAATAATTAAGATGTGTGCTGCAAGGACAAGCATGTTACACTGACTCTGATTAAAGAGATAATCGACCCAAAAACTAAAAATTCTGCCTGCTTTAACTTACATTTATTTGGTTGCAAACTCCCATAAATGTTTTCCTCTGTGAAACACAAAAAAAATGTGTAACACTATGACAGCCACAGTTACCATTTACTTTGATAGTATGAAACGCATGCAATAAAAAATTTATGTTGTCTGAGGTTGTCTTTCAGCCTAACATCTGTTTTGTGCTCCATGGAATAAAAGGGTTTAACACAGCAAGCTGGTAGAAATTATTGTGGGCACAGTGATGAGGCATACATGGAGAAAATTGTCAAGGTGAACATTTTATTTGTGCACAAATGTTACTTTAAACATTCCTATCACAAGCATGGCTATGCAAATATTAATTCATAACCATTTAATTATAAGCTTTTCACATCTTGATAACTATTGGTTGCTTAAAGCTATGAGCTTTTTCAAGAAATGATTCACCCAAAAAGGAATATCCTGACAGATTCTGAACTACCCGTTATCACTTTTTTCTCCCCTTCCCACCATCAATGATCCCCCCATCCAGAAGTATTCTCTGAAGTATCACATGAAACAGACCATAGAGGTATGCAAAAAGTCTAAAGCGTTTCATCAGCCAAGATGTAAGTTATCCATACAACATGCCAGTATAGTTGTTCAGTAGAACTAACAAAGCAAATCTTTCTATAAGGCAGGATGTAAAATCTATGTTTAGCAAAAGAGTATCATTCACAGATGGAGATTTGAGAATGTAAGCTGTCACAGCAGCAGGATTTTGCAGACCACAGAGAGTGCAGAGAGATTAATTGCACTGTAATCCTTATTTTATCCATTGCTAATGCCAAAATAACCAGCTATAGCCCCATTAAATGATGTCACAGCTCTTACATCACATGGGCTGAGAGTAGAGGAAGCCAGATGAATGATAAGTTCACTGTTTTGGCTAAAATATTAAAGTTTTATATTGCTTGAAATTGTGATTACAGAAACTGTCAAGTTACAGACAAGTTATAACTGGAATTTTACATTTTCGAAAGAAAATGCGAGTGGTGCTTGCAGATCCAAAACTCACCACCACAATGCCACAAAGCTAAGGTTAATGGTTGCTAAGGTGTTGCTATGTGACTGCTAAGGTGTTCTGAGTGTTTTAGCACATTGATATACTGTATGGTTCCTAGTTGGTGGCATAAAACAAGTCAAAATAGCCCAAGTCTCTATGAAATTCTAGACCCTATATAGCTCAGGCTTCTCTTCTGTTAATGTTCAACATGATCACACTTGAAGTTGGTAATTTTTGGAGCGTTTCGGTACCCTAGGATCATTATGATGACTCACTGATAAGTAGCATCTCCTATCAGACATTTTTGCATTGGCTCTAGCATTTTTAGCTTTCCTCATGGCGTGACCAGATGTATGTTGTGTAAGCATTGTGGGAGACCCTGGTTCAGATTTAGTGCTAAAAACAGCAAGCAATTTCATTAGCAAAACAGGAAGTAATTTCATTTGCATAATCAGTGATGAGGCCAAATTGGAGGTTGCTTTCTCCTCTAACATTACAGTTTTGTTCACTGGGGGCAGCGTTTTGCTTACGGTAAGCATAGACCAATTTCAGCTGAGGAAAAGTCAACCTATTGTTTCTGATTCCACTGTGAGATCAGTCTGGTGTGTTTATATTTTTTCTGCCATTTTTTTTTTTTTTTTTTTTTTTTTTGATTGTTTGGATTGTTCAGAAAAATAACAGTACTCCTCTCCTCAACATCTGAGTTATTATTTATATCTGAAGCAAAAATGTGCAGTGTGGTTCTTAAGTTTAGTGGTTTATTTAATTTCCTATCCATAAGTATGGGCAGTAGTAATTGTAATGCTTACTTTAGCAAGCACTATTATATTATGTTTAAATCATTTCAATCAGTGGCATATGGTAATCTCAGATTATGTCCAACTAAACCCTTGCTTTAATTGGGCATGAAAACCAAACACTATGACCATAAAAGACATGCTTTGCTCTATGTGTTGTAATGAACTGCAGCTCCTTAGTCTTATATTATAATTTTTGTTCTGGTGCACCAAACAAAGGGCAATATGCCTGAAACCACAAGCCTCATGTCTTCATTTGCATTGAAAGAGTCAACTGTAATTCCAAAATACTGAAGCATCTTTATGCGCTCCAGTTGCCCTTGCACAACATGCATGACTTTCAATGTCATCAAGTTACTTACCTTCAGCTGGATGTTCTCTGCCCTTAATCAAACCATTTACCATCTGCAAATTGCTTCACTTTTTGGTGCGGAATCCATAAATTTGACCACCAGAGCAATTAACTAAATGAGCAGCTCCATAATTCTCCAGCGATTCCGTGAAAGCCATTAAGGGAGATAACTCAAAATGTCAATGGTAATGACACCATAACATGTAAAAAGCATGTGCGAGAACGTTGATATGTTGTCTGTCATCATGAAAAATGACTTCACACATTTCGTGTAATTAGCATAGAAGCTCTCCTACAGCTTTTTGAGAATGCTCCAGTGATGTCATTTATTATCAACATGAGTAATTGTAAGTGTTTGCAGTGGTATGGTTTATAGCTCATTTTTACAGTTAGAACACAAAATCAAAAATCCTACAGCTCAATGTATGTCTCTCCAATTTAGAATGAATTTCTGTTTCTAACTAATTAAGTGTATATATGTTGAATTCAGGTGGCCTGCACTAATTGCCTGTACGCAACTGTTGTTAATCATGTATATAGCTCTGATGATATCAGTATTTTCCCTTTATTTTGTTACTGAGCTTGATGTTGCTCCAGATGCTATTAGTATTTAGCATGCTAGCAAAAGTTATCCTGGAAAGCCCCATTCTCAATTGTGCTATTTCTGATGCATCACTCTATGCACTTTAACCATGGAAGATTGGGCCTGCACATTAACGTGTCAAAAAAGCTCTCTGTGTGTTATTTTGAATTGTCCACTGTATTGTGATCTCACCAAGGTGCCCTTCTCATCTGATTAGCAGGCGCTGTTTTGAACTTACCCCGGCCAGGAATCTTGTTCAAGTTCATGTGTGATTTTGAATTGTCCGCTGTTATGTCATCTAACATCTGTCACTGTCAGAAAAACTATTGCAAAAATGTACCTTTAGAGGTACAACAGATTGTCACTGGGGCAGTACCCCACCTGCTGTACATTCGTTACACTTAAGGTACTAATATGTACCCTTTCGGGACAGTTAAGGTACAAATACTTATCGAATAAAATATAAAGGGTACAGTGGGAGTACCTTTGAGGTTACTGCCCCAGTGACAAGCTGTTGTACCCCTAAAGGTACAATTTTTGCTAATTTTTTTTCTGACAGTGAACATCTGGGAACTATGAAAATGGCCACACTCCTAACAGCAACAACGATCACTGTCCTGGTGATGAAAACTACCAAACTTTTGCTGACCCTGTGGGAAAAACAGTTAAAAACAGTTAAAAACCTTCTGATGATAGCATATTTAACTTGATTTCTAGCTGGTTCACTGTGATTGTTATGGCCATTAGTTTGCCCAAATAAGTCTAGATGGCTGATCAGCTGGTTTATCTGTTAAAAGGACTGAAGATGACCGGCTTTTTAGTCAAGCTGTTTAGAGCTGTTAAGACAATGTCATACCAGCAGCTTACCAGCTATCTTGTCCCAAAAAAACACCTTGATCATCTTAGACCATACCCAGTTAGAATAACCTTGTAGCATCTTTCTGTTTGACCCAGAGCCACTTGCTCCTTCTTTCTTTATTGCCTTCCACTCAACCTGAACACAAATTCACAAATTTTTCAGAAGCTTAGTCACTGATTTGCCAACAAAAGCCCTGCACCTGACTTCCACTGGCTGCACTTTCATCCTTCAACCACAGTGTTCTATGTCAGCAGCAGCTGGCACTGTTAACAGAACCAAAGTCCCTTTCACAGCAAGTTAATCTACTCTGTGGCCATCTTGGGAATGCACTTAGGGCAGCTATTTTCTATAAAAACAACTGGCATAAAACTATAGTCTAATCTACTTGAATGGGAAATGTGTAATATTTGTAATTTGGTTGGTCTAGATTACTATTAAAGAACAAATTTCAAATCAGCAGAAAAATCTGACATCAATGGTAGGCTACCATATATCATGCTCCTTTTTTCTCAATTAATGATTCATATTTGCGCAGCCCCAGGGGCCAGCTGTGTGCCAGCGCGTCTGTCCCGAGGGGGACTGCCGTCAGGGAATACCAGAGCGGGCTGTGGTAGGATTCCCGTGAAGCGAACAAGTCTACCTGCGCTTTGCTGAATCGACGCCAAATCAGCAGGACCACCTGGGGGTGGAGTCTCCACTCTGTGAGTGTCGGCTGCCACGACTGTGTCCGCTGTAGCTTTGATGCTGCCCAGGATGTGAGTGGCCCGTAGTGACCTCAGCCACTGATGACTCCAAAGGAGGAGATGGCAGGTGAGTTGCGACATGCGAGGAGAGCGTATGCAGCAAGCAATTTATGTACACTACTGTCACTGAGTTGTCCGACCGGACTGACACATGCTTGCCCCAGATCAACGGCAATATATCCACAGTGTACCTTCATTTACTATTACTATTTTTTTGAATGGCCATGGAAAATGAAGCAATGTGATAACAATTTTACCTGGTTGCAAAAAGTAGTCCGTTAATTTACCTGATGAACTTTCACCTTTTGCTGACCCTTTATGCTTTGCAGAGCTAAAGTGTGCTTCTAAATCACTTGCACCATTATTAGCAACTGACAGATACGTGCCAGCTTTACATGTCACACATTCTGCTTCCCTAGGATCTTGACCTGGCCGAAAGCATGGGAATTTTTTATGCAAATCTTCTGTAAATTTGCACTTTCGTTTGGGCATTGTTTCCACTCAGTTGTCATTTGCTGCTACTGTCAAGCAACTGTTTGAGGTCGAACACAACAGCGCTTCGCACATTCGCGGAGTGGTTAAAGCAATGCAAATATGCATGCGCACACAATGAACTATTAGATCAGATGTACATCATAATGAAACTAAAGCCGAAACCCGGACATTTTCGCAAATTTAGAAATCCCGGCCGGACACTTTTTTAAGGTCCGAAAAAGAGGACATGTCCTGGAAAAAGAGGACGTATTGTCACCCTATTAAAAGCCACATTTAGATCTTGAACTGTTACCTCGCCTCATCAAACATTACAGAAGAACTTACCAAAATATGGATCTAGCAGCAGAATTTGACATGCTCTGTTGGGCAGGACATTCATTTTGGGACTATTCGTTGGGTTTTTATGCCTTGGCGAGCCAGTCGAACTGGAGTGACTCATCTCAGTTAAATTTTCTGGATTGGCCTGAATTTTTATGGCAATGCAAATTTGCCAGGTATGGGAGAGCTGACATGGAGGGAGTACATCAAAATCACTGTGGTGAGTCTAAACACTTCATGTGATCATAACATCATTCTCTGAAAGGTAGTCTCAGCTTCTGTGGTTCCGGTGGTTTCCCTAACACCGAAGGTGTCACCCGGTATGCCCACGCCTGCCACGGTCAACAAGCCTGCACCCACGCCTGCCATGTTCAATAAGCCCACGCCTGCATCTCCTGAGCCTCCTGTGGCTCCTGCCCCTGAGCCTCCACCTCCTTCGGCTCCACCCCTGAGGGTCAGCCTCTTGTGGCTCCTCCTCCTGTGCCTCTGCCTCCTATTGCTCTGCTCCCTGAGCTTCCGTTCCTCCCATACACTATTTTAGTTTTTTGTGTTAAGGAGCTTCAGGAACCGCACTTTAGATGGGAGCTCTATAAGGGTTACCCTGGCGGCCACCAGGGGTCATTATGTATGTTTATTGTTCACTTTGTGTCTTTTGTTTGATTATGGATTTTGTAGTTCTTTCATTGTCTTTGTTTCATTGGTTCTTATGATTATTTGTCCCAGGTTTTCTTTGTTTTCTCATTAGTTCCTTGTGTATTTAATTCCTGTGTTTCCCTCTCTTCATTGTCAGTTCTTGTACATTTCTAATGTTTCCTGTGTTTTAGGATTTCCTGATTTCCTGAGTACCTTCATTAAAAGCTGCATTTAGATCTTGAACATTCACCTCACCTCATCAAACATTACAGTATAATTATAAAATATGACAAGTCATGAGACTGTTTGATCTGAGCCAAGGCAAGTGTCACCTAGACTTATCAGGATTTTTTTTTTTCCACATAATCCTTCACTGCTTCCAATCCAGTGCCAGCATGGCACAGTTATAAGAGAACAGTGCCTGCACAACCTTTGGACATGTGTACATTTGTGTGGTGAAACAGTTTGATCTAAATCTTATTACTACACCACATTTAGTCAGGAAATGTAGCAATAGATGTAAGTTTATCATCGAGAAACCTTGACACACTGCATCTACAAGCCTCTTTCCTGTTTAATTTGTCTTTTCTCTTTATATCTCATCAGTCAATGAAACTGACAGCATGATCGGTGCACAAACAGTTCCCAGTGTTCTCAGTCAGCAGGCGAGGCAGATTCTGGACATCAGCAACTTAAGAGCACAGCTGCAAATGTCAACCAATTGCTGTGTTAACTTTACAGGAGGACAAATTGCCTAAAGTTGATGGAAATCAATGAGCAAATAATGACATAACATTTAACTGCAAACACACACAGTTGTTACATGGTGTGGTGATCGTGGTTCCAAGAATCATCTGCTTGGTGGAGCTTATCAATGTATAGATTATTGCTCATACTTTTTGTTCAAAACCCCTAACACTAGGTAATATATTTTGATGCATAACATCCACAAGTGATGAGGAGCAGTTAACTAACAATAGTGACACTACTAAATTAACTACATTTTTAGTAGCATAACAGTAGCTCAGCTATTTTATCAATAGTGTACCTTTTCCTGTAACAAGCTACATTTTCCATTGAGTTGCGCAGTTACATCACAAAATGCTACATTTTGTAAAATTATTTTGCGAATGGAGCCGAGGGAGTAATTAAACTGGCTCACCTAAATGGCTGTGTCTTAAAGGTAACACCTACACACCCAAGTCTTGCAAGAGTTACTGTACATTTGCTGTTAATAAGATTAGGTTTAGGGTTAGATTTAGTGTTAGTGTTAGGTGAAGCTTAAATCTTAGATCTAAGGGTTAGATTTAGGGGTAGGTTTTGAGTTTTGGTGGGACTCCAAATAAACACAATAAACACAGTATGGCTTGAGAGACTTAAGTGGAGATTAACTTTTTTAAGTAATTTACTTCATTTTGTTAATTGCTGTTCCTTATCACTATATTTATATTTTGATTTAGTCATATAAAGTAGGGTGTTTTCTAGTTTATTAATGTATATTAAGTATAAATTTATGTTCAATTGAATGTTAATTGAATGCATACGGTATAAAGGGAGGGAAATTTGCGTCTGTCAATTCAGGTTTTGCACTGAGGAGCTGAGAATCAGGTTCGGCCATAACAGTGGCTCGGTTCAGCATCGTGGCCGGGATGACACGGCTTCTCATTCCCTCCATCAGGAACGGAGGTTACAACAGCAACCTAGACATTCCCTGTCTGTCGCTCACTTCAGCGTTGTGTTGAAGAAGTGACACTTGGGGTTCATATTCAATCACGCCATGCGCTGAACCGTGTGCGTGCACCACTGATGCGGGTGTGGGCAGGCAATTGCGTGACAAAGTGACAGGCTGACGTGAGTCAGACTGCACGTAGCCTTCCCCAACGCCCCATAAAATCATCATAAACTTTTTAGGTCCCGGGCACCCCGAAGGGGGAAACAAAGTGACGTGCCAAGCATGGGAGCAGGCCGACCAGCCGTGCCTTTTCTCTCTCTATGTTTCTCGCATAGGGTCAAAGCGGCTGGGGCCACTATCAAACACATCGGGGAAGGCATTCCTTTCCAACTCATATTCTTTCAGGGGGAAAAGACCCCGTGGAGAACACCACCTGCCCAGGCTGGGGAGGTATAGAGTGGCGAAATATGTCACATGGGTTTTCAGGCCACATGTGGGAATGGCAAGGTGGTAGATCCTACCTGCTGCAAGGAAGGAGTTGCAACAAATATGGCGACCGGGGGGCAGCGGGGACTGCCCAAGGGAGACACGGGTCCACCCATAGGGGGACCGTATTGCGGAAAATACACACAGGGGGATTAATCCACACAGGGGCCTGTACTGTGGAGCACCTATTCCAGTACAGAGTAGTTTCAGTACCCATAATGGGTCTGGTTGGGGAATTCCTCTGCTGAATTAGTGGACCAGAGGGCTAGGGAGGATTCATCCAGGGAGCCGAGCTAGTGGGATCTCCTGGGATAAGAGCACACGTGATCGCCTCAGTGGAGGGGAAAGGCGCTAGATGCAAGCGGTTCACCTGGTAAGTTGTTCCGAATTACAGAGTTCTACAGGCTCGTACCTGAGAAAATACGGGACGAGACTGACTCCACCCTGAGATTGTAAAATCTCGTAAAGGTATTGGGTGTTGCCCAGCCTGCTGCTCTGCATATGTCTGCTAGGGAGGTGCCATTGGCCAATGCCCACGAGGATGCCACACTTCTCGTCGAATGTGCTCGATCCCGCAAGGGGGCGAGCACAGCCTGGGTGTGACAGGCCAAAACTATGGCATCAACAACGCAGTGGGAAAGCCTCTGTTTGGAGACAGCGTTCCCTTTCCGCTGACCACCAAAGCAGACAAAGAGCTGCTCAGAACATCTAAAGCTCTGCTTGCGGTCCACATAAGTACATAAAGCACGCACGGACATAGCAACGAAAAGGCTGGGTCTGCCTCCTCCCGGGGCAGTGCTTGCAGGATCACTCATAGGAACCTTGGGCACGTAGCCTGGTCGAAGTCTTAGGACGACATGAGTGTCTGCTAGACCGAACTCCAGGCAGGTGTAGCTGACAGAGAATGCTTGTACGTCCCCAACCCTGCCCTGTCCCTGAGAAAAAAGGTCCTTCCTCAGGGGAATTCGCAAGGGAGGGGCTGTCGCGAGGAGTACGAGATCCGGGTACCAAGTCCTTGTGGGCCAGTAGGGAGCCACCAGAGTAAAATGTTCCTCGTCCTCCATGACCTTGCACAGCACCAGTGCAGGAAGGCTCACTGGGTGAAATGTGTACTTGCGCAGTCCCCGGGGCCAGCTGTGTGCCAGGGTGTCTGTCCTGAGGGGAGCCTCCATTAGGGAGTACCAGAGCGGGCAATGGGAGGTCTCCTGGAAAGCGAACAGGTCAATCTGTGCTTTGCCGAACCATTCCCATATCAGCTGGACCACCTGGGGGGTGGAGCCTCCACTCCCTGCTGACTGTACCTTGTTGCAACAGCGCATCCGCTGCCGTGTTGAGGTTGCCCGGAATGTGAGTGGCCTGCGTCGCTGCTGGCTCCAAAGGTGGAGATGGCAGGCGAGTTGTGACAATATGATGAGAGTGCACGCCGCCTTGGCGATTTATATACACTAACGTTGTGGTGCTGTCTGAGTGGATCAAGATGTGCTTGCCCCGAATTAGCAGGAGAAACCTCCGCAGGGCAAGGAATACAGCCAGCATCTCTAGGCAGTTGATGTGCCAATGCAGTGGGGGCCCTTTCCAGGAGCCAGCGGCTGCGTGCCGTTGCATACGGCATCCCAACCCTGTTTGGAGGTGTCTGAGGTGACCAGAACGTGTTGGGACACCTGCTGTAGGGGGACTCCTGTCCGCAGAAAACAGAGGTCTGTCCAGGGGTTGAAAACCTGGCGGCAGGTGGGGGTGATGAACACACAGTACATGCCACGCTGCCATGCCCATCTTGGGACTCGAGTCTGGAGCCAGTGCTTAAGCTGTCTCATATGCATCAACCACAGTGGCGCGACTACCGCGGAGGATGCCATATGCCCCAGGAGCCTCTGGAATTGTTTTAGAGGAACCACTGTGCCTGGCTTGAACAAGGTGAGGCATTTCAGCACTGACTGCACCCGCTCATTGGTGAGGCGCTCTGTCATTGAGACCGAGTCTAACTCCATGCCGAGAAAAGAGATGCTCTGCACTAGGGTGAGCTTGCTCTTTTTCCAGCTGACCTGAAGCCCTAGACGGCTGAGGTGCCTGAGCACCTGGTCCTTGTGGGCGCACAGTAACTCTCGAGAGTGGGCTAGGATGAGCCAGTCGTCGAGGTAGTTGAGTATGCGGATGTCCACTTCCCTTAGCGGGTCAAGGGCTGCTTCTGCGACCTTCGTGAAGACGCGAGGAGAGAGGGACATGCTGAAGCGGAGGACCTTGTACTGATACGCCTAGCCGTCGAACGCGAAACATAGAAAGGGTCGGTATCGAGCCAAGATAGAGACATGGATGTATGCGTCCTTCAGGTCTACTGCTGCGAACCAATCTTGATTCCGGACGCAAGTTAGAATGTGTCTTCTATTGTGAGCGGAGAGAACTCAACCGCATCCAGGAACTACACAGGGGCGGAAGGGCATCTTCATAATTACGTGTCCTGAAAGGCGTTCAACGCCGCTGTGTATTGCTCTTTTAGAGAAAATAAACTCTTTTATACTATTCTCTTTTTAGAAGCGCTGTCAAAGCACCCAGGGGCAAAGCTGCACTATCGTGCAGAGAAGGAGAAAGCCGCTGATATGCACCACAGATCCAACAGCATATGCTCTACAGAGATGAGTGGAACAGTAAGTGACTGCAGCTCGCTGATCACACAACTGCTCTACTCCGAAGAAAAAATCTGAATGGACAGACACATATTTGCCTCCCTTTATACCCGTATGTCCGGGGGAGGGACATGCAAATTCTTTCTGCCAATTTCTCATTGGCCTTTTCTCAAGTTCAATGATGCGTGAGGCTCTCAAGAGAGACCCCTAGTGTCGCTTCTTCGACACAATGTTGAAGTGAGTGACAGATGGGGAACAATACTTATATAATACATTGTTCTGCACTATGAACTAACATGAACTGAAAATGAACAATTGCATTTTAATGCATTAACTTATGTTAACAAATGGAAACTTATTGTAAAGTGTTACCACATTTTTTTTCTTTAAATAGATTCAGTTTACCAATTGTTAGTAGCTTGTGGTGTAGCTAAGTACATTTTAAGAATAGCTTTACTATAGTTTAACTACTCTAAGTTCTGAGTAGCTTGTAGCTTGGAAAGCAACAGTATTAAAATAACTTCCTCATTATGCTAACAACCCACAACACCCAAGCACTTGCACTGCCACTTTCATTTTTGTCAGAAAATGTAAAAATCTGGTTATTTGTTAAATGTAGTCTGCAGTTATACTTAAGACTCTTTGCAGAGGAAGCCCTGTCCTTTTTTGTTTTATTTAGAGGCAAAAATTCCAAGAAGTTATTGATCAAACCTTCCATCAAGACTGCAAGGCTCTACATGTGACAAGAAAATATATCACCATATCTACCATCCTTTATCTGAATAACTGAATAATCCTTCTTCACAGTAATTAATAAGAATAACTATGCCTTGCCTGACTGGAGGCCTGAAATACAGAATTTACAAATAATCACTATCTGAATGGGGGCAAACAGATCATTAAACACTTGTGGAAACATGAAACTTGCACGTTTGTTCAAGTTAAGGGTTCAGAACAGGGACATACCTAGAGGGATGGCAGGGTGGGCAGCCACCCTAGGGCCAGGAGTGAGAAGGGGCCCGCAACAGTCTACAAAAGAAACCATAAAAAAAGACCACAGATGAGATCTTAGGTGATGGCATGTGAGAATCAGATGTGTAAGCCACGAGCTCTGCGCCCCCTTTTTTTTCATGTTATAATCTGGTTAGATTCAGTACACCCAGTTACATACTCAGTTTGGAAGGAATGTCAGGAGAAGAAATTCAGCGTCAACTGTCCAACATCTCGGTGATGCTGACGAAGGTTGTTGCTGACTTGGAGGATCTCGCTGTAATACATCGATCGATTATGGGATTATGTGTTGGTCACAAGAGTGGCAGATGTTGAGAAACGGATCGATTATCTGGAGTCATCGGAAAGGGAATTATCCTTTAATCTGCCCACTTCCAAAACAGACTTGGAGAACATTTATTCCTTTGGCTCATAGTTTCGAGATATTCCAGTTTACCTAACATATGTTGTTGGAATTCTTGAGCATGAGGTAGGCAGAGATATGGTGAAATGACAAGATCTTCTTGAGTCTGCTCGATATAACAGGCCATAAACTGGAAAGTGAGCGAGCTCACAGAGTCCCGGCTCGCAGATCTGCTGGGAGAGAGGCCCCGGTCAATTCTGGCCAAATTTCTGAGATTATCCAATAGCGCCAGGCGAGGACTTTGTGAATTTGACATGAGAGAAATGCGATCGGTTCAAGGAATGTAAGAAACTCTTACATCAACGGAAGATCACTTTTGCACTGACGTTTCCAGCCAAACTGAGAATAAACACCAAGGATGGCAGCAAAATATTTGTCTCAAACTGGCACTCTCCTTCATAAATACATTGGAGTGAGTGAGCCATTTGATGTTTCTTATATTAGATGACTGACTCACTGTTCAGTGACTTGATTGTCTGAGGAAGCTGGGAGCCATTTTGTTTCTTTTTGTGTTGGCTCCGCCTAGTGGCTGAAGTTTGTTTTGTAGAATGACACTTCCTTCAAGAAACTTTTGCATAGATGGAAGATTGTTTATACTCTGAAGTTCCCGGCCAGATTGAGAATGGACACTATGGATGACCACAAAATATGAACACACTCACATAAAGACGTCTTTTATAAAGTTGACGGGCTGAGTAAGTCATGGTGTATTTTTTGCATGGTCTCCACCTGTTTTGTTACTTTTCGTGTTGGTTCTGCCTAGCGGCTGGAGCTTGTTTTGTGGAATTACATTTGGAATGGTAAGCATCCCAGATTGCATTTCAATAAGTTACATAGGCCTATTGACAATGGAAGGCTAGCCCTACCCAAGATTTGTCTCTTCCACCTGAGAGAGCCCCTCCCTGGTTTAGTATTGAACAGAAAGTTATTTCCCCTATTTCGCCATTGCAAAGTCTCTCTATCAAACTAATCGGAGAAGTTGAGTCACACCCTGTTATTTCGCATGTACACTCGGTATGGACAAAAGTGTCCAGAACATTTAAATCGGACATTAATTTAAATGTTGCCTCGAGCATATGGTAGAACCCAAGATTGTGTCTTGGTAAGTCCCCTTTCTGCTGGTTGGAGTGAATTGGAAGGGGGGTTACTACACTCAGTGACCTATATGAGAGTGGAGTGTTGAGATTGTTTGAAAATCTGGTTCAACATTTTGGGATCCCCAAAGTTTTATAGGTATTTAAAACTGCGCCACCTGCTCTGTACTGTTTTTGGGAGACAAGATCCAAGTTACCCCACTGATTCAAAACAACAAATAATGGATGTATGTGGCGCTCCTTCAGTTTTTATAGCATGGAGTTGGAAATCACTTTAAATCTCATGTAGTTTGCTGCATGGTGGTGACCACATTTTAGCAGTGCTAAGACTGCTTATTCACAACACACACAAATACACACAAGGCTTTTGGTAGGGCCCTTTCACATCACATTTCACACGAATACATTTTTTGAGTGTGCACCCTGCATTTATTGTTTTTCTATGTAAGCATGCACTAGATGGAGGTCTTTGACCATTGTTTATTTTTTTAAAGCATGTGTCAAGTTAAAAGAACTTCAACTTGAGACACCTGCATTCTGTTATTCGTTGCGCTGTGTCTTGCTTTGGCCTGAATGGCACATTATTTGTAAAATAAAATCTTCATCATTATAGTTTGGTTGGTATTGTAAAAGTGATAGTTATACAGATATATTATCAATATTATCACCAGTGTAGGGTGTAATCTCATTACAAATTAATCAGTTACTGTAATTACTTTTAAAGTAACAAATTGGTGTAATGCATTACACTTTAAATTCATTTAATCAGATTAAGGTAACTGACCTTCAATTAGGGTAGTAGGTACATTTATTAGGGACATTACTTTTTTATGCTGATACAGGTTTATGCAGAATACAGTCCATTTAAAACATGAATTATGGTCATAATGTATGAAGGGCACTTTGCCCCCCAACGAGTCATTGTAAGAGAAACAAGAAAGTGAGTGTATGACTTGTGTATGACAATTCTGTCAAACATTTCAGTCAGTGATGTTTTAGAAAGTAACTTATGAGAAATAAATAATGTGATTACTTTTCTTTGAAGCAATCAGTAAAGTAATCCGTTTACAATTTTAGAGAAATAATTATTCATTTGTAGTGGATCACTGTTTTTGAGTAACTCACTGATTATCACTGACCCTCAAATCTGTAGACATTCTCAACCAGTTAACTTGCATGCAATTGTTCAAACACTTAATCCAAATATTATAAACACATTGCCATTACTGGAGCTTGCTAAGGGTATTTCTAGGGACAAGAAGTTCATAGAGACTTTGGAGAGTGTAAAAAATTAGTTAGTAGAATTTTTTTGTTTGTTTTCTAAAAGGATATTGACATCATTCTGTATCATGGTGATCTAAGGATTGCAGAAGTGTTCATTTCCACTATGTGGCACAAATCAAAATTTTGATAATGACTAAATAATCATTACTTCATGATGCTTTGGTTAAAATGATTGCTGCTTTAAAAAGCAATGCATACAGTTATTTATCATAAATGTATCATGATCATATTGTGACTGTTCTCGCACTTTGCTCCTAGAAGATTTGACTTTGACCCAAGCACTTTATGATCTCAGAGCAATTTTGAAAATGTGAACTTAAACACAAAATCTATCGGATGACATACATCTGTGGATGTTTGCTTTGCTTACGTACTAAAAGATCCCAAAGGAAAGAAAAAAAATCACAGGAGATCTCTTATTATCCTAATTGTTTTTCCTAGACAGCATTAAATGAAGAACAAGTATTCTCACACATTTTCTATAGAGTTTCTAAAGAGATCTCAACAATGTCTCAAACTGTGCTCACAGCTAAGATACCTGTCTGTAATCAAAATTTCAACATGATAGATTTCAAATTTTCAATATAGTCCTAATGTACTGTATGTAATACGTAATTTGTTTCTATTCTAATTCCTTCAAATGCATTTTAGGAGAAAAGTCTGATGCAAAGTTGGCACAAACATGACTACTAACTCCATTTAAGTCTCCTTAACTATGGAAGAGCAACCACTGAACAACAACAACACTTTTTTCTTGGATGAATGTTCCAAGCTAAATCATTCAATACAAAACAAAAAAAAATACTTAATTTATGTTTATCAGCACTTTTTTCACTTTGTGAACTCTTACAGTTCACTTTCAAAACTAAACTTCTGTCTCTCTGCAGAGAAGTGCTTCACTGAAGAGCAGCATAAGCAGGTTACAGATGAAGGCCATCTTTACAAAGTCACAAGCATAAGCCATGACAGAGCTGAAATCAGATCACATCACAATCTCCCGCCCATCTGCCTCACACCTCTTTACATGGACACACAGTGCAATGCAGCAGCAGATAAACTGCAGCATCACGTTTTGCTTATATGCAAAAGTTACCACATGATCCATAGTGTTGTGAGGGCAGGGTTGCTGAGGCGTTGCTGTGAAAGCGTTGCTAGGGCATCTCTAGATGGTTGCTAGGCTGTTTTAGATGGTTGCCAGGGCATTGCTTTGCAGGTGCTAAGGTGTTCTGAGTGGTTTTATTGTACAGTGTTATGCAGTTTCTAGGGTGTTCTGGGAAGTTGCATTGATATGCAGGTATTAAAGTGTTCTTCTACCACGTTGAAATTTGTTTTCTTGGGTGTTCGGAACAGTTGGGCATTGCTAGGTGGTTGCTATGGTGTTGCTTTGTGGTTGCTAAAGTTTTATGATTGTTAATCATTCCATATGTGGTTGCTAGGCATTGTTATGTGGTTTCTAGTGTGCTATGGGTAGTTGTTAGTGTGTTGCTATGGTCTTGTCTGTGTTTTCCAGCATACTACTCTGCAGTTGCTATGATTTGCTGAGTGGTTTTGTAGCATGTTACTATGCATTTGCTAGAGTGTTCTAGGTGATTACTTGGATGCTTAAAGGTGGTTGGTAGGGCTTTGCTAGGTGGTTGCTAAGGTGCTGTGTGTAGTTGTAAGGGCATTTGGTTGCTAAGGTGTTCTGAGTGTTTTTACTGCACACTAGGGTGTTCTGGGTGGTCGCTAGGGAGTTGCTAGGCTGTTGTCGGTGGTTGCCAGTGCATAATGCAGTTGCATAGTTCCCTTATTATTACAGTTCACTTGACATTGCATCATGCTGACGCATCTGGGGAAATTCCTTTTCTTACGACCTAGATGAAACCATTCTACAATAATGCCATTTCTAAGATTGGCCATGGTGTTTAAGCGCACAACCATGTCACATTCTTTGGATCTGTCGTTGGGGATGATGTTATATCTCTCTCTTCTCCCAGTGAGGAAGAGGAGCGTGCATGCACAACTGACAAGGGGATGCTTCACATTCTTTCAAGGGCAGTTGAAAAGCTTGGTCTCGAGTGGTGTCCTCCAGAGGAACTGGAAAAATCAACAGTCCGGACATTGACTGTTCCTGCTGTCCGGACATTATCAAGCGACCGTGTCCCGCAGATCTGCCCCGTTCTTCCCGGAGGTTCATAACGAACTGACAAAAACCTGGCATGCGCTCTGTTCAGCATACTCGCAGAGCATTTAATCTCTCTTATTTAAAGTGGACAACGGGGAAGACAAAGATTATGTCCAACTAACCCCAGTGGAAGAGGCGGAAGTGGCACACCTCTGCCTGGCGAGTAGTAGGCCGTGGAAATCATGGCCCACTCATCCTTCCAAGCCATGTCGACTAACATCCACAATGGTTGGAAAAGCATACTCACCAGCGGGCCAAGCTGGTTCAGCACTCCACGCAATGGCAATGTTTCAAGTTTTCCAAGCTAATCTCCTCTAGCAAATGGACAAGCAAGGCTACGATCCAGAGACGTTTATAGAGCTCTGCACTGCTACGGACTTAGCACTGCAGGCCACTAAAATCACTGTTCAGGCTATTGGCAAATCAATGGGCAACCTGGTGGTCCTGGATTGTCACATCTGGCGGCTAACTCTCACAGAAATGCATGATGTGGAAAAAGCTACCCTCTTTGATGCTCTGGTGTCTCCAGCCTATTCGGCAGCTCTGTGGATGGGTTTGCTGAGCACCATATTATTGCTCCGCAACACTTGCAGGCTATAAGACATTTTATGCCAAACAGAGCAGTATTTCATCCTAACCAATTTGCTCCCACTCTGTTTCAGGTTAAAAACCCTCACCCCCATGTGCAAGCCATGGCCCAAATGTAGGCAGCCACCCCAGTGTGAGTCTTGCACAAGCACAGCCCTATGAAGTGGAAGGCAGAGCTCACAGGTATTTCCAACTGGTTGCTAAAAAACAATTGAACATGGTTATACGATCCAATTGCTGCCCTGTTTCAATGGTGTTCAGTCTTCCATGGTTCTGTCTGAAGACATGGTGGTGTTACGAGTCGAAATACACAATCTTCCTGCAAAGAATGTAATAGAGGTTGTTCCAGATTATCAAGTCAGCAAAGGGTTTGACAGACGCTATTTTCTTGTCCCAAAGAAAGATGGTGGGCTTTGGCCGATTATAGATCTGAGACATTTGAATTGCACACTTTCAAAGCGACCATTCAAAATGATTACTTAGAACCATACGATTGGTTTGCATCTATAGATCCGAAAGACGCGTATTTTAATGTAAAAACTGTACCACATCACATGATGTTTTTGAGATTTGCGTTTGAGGGAAGTTCTGCTATTCAGATTGTCCCTGGCACCTCACACATTCACAAAGTGCATCAACGTGGTACTCACCCCTCTGTAACTGAGTGCCATGCGCATTTTGAACTACATCGACGATTGCCTATTACTGGGCCAATCAGAGGCTTTGCTATGCCGGCACAGAAACTTATAGCTCCAACATCTGAACAGCCTGGGCCTCAATGTCAATGGGGCAAAGAGCATGCTCTCTCCCAGCCAACAAATCTCCTTTTTGGGAGTCCACCTTGAATCCATGAGCAATCATGTGCATCTCACGAGCGAGCGCCCATCTCTGAAATTTTTGACCAAAGAGAACTCGGCTGGTCGAAGAGCACTGATCATTGGTTAAAACTATTGGTGGGTGTGGTATGATGTGATGCTTTTCAATTATAATCCTGCATGCCAGCTGAGGAATTGTTACCTAGGTTACTTAAATGGAGGACTTGGAAGCCCGTCTCTCAGAGATTGTGCAGAAATATTCTTGTTGATGTGATTCACAGCACAAATTCCACAAAAACAGCATGGCCACAAAAAATGCATGGAGAGTGATTGGAGTTTTTATGAACAATTAAAATAAAGTCTGGCAGAAATTACAGCCTTCCATGACGTCTCCCTCAACGACCTAATTTTAAAACAAAGCCACGCTGAAGTATAAACGCCAGATTAATTTGCAGAGGGTACGTTTGTTCACCTAAGACCAAAGGTTCGGCTTCTTCCACAGTTTAAACCAGGCTTTAGAGTGTTCTGGGTGATTATTTGAATGGTTTTAGGTGATTGCTAGGGTGTTGGTAGGTGGTTGCTAGTGTGCTATGGTTTTCTGAGTGCTTTAGTGCATATACAAATGCTAGGGTGTTCTGGGTTATCATTAGGGTGTTGCTATAATGTTGTGTGTGGTTTCCAGCACTCTACAATGCAGAGTGTTTTGCATCATGTTGATGCATCATGCAGTTGCTAGAGTTTTCTGTTTTATTACTTGGATGCTGCTAGGTGGTTGCTAGGGTGTTCTATGTGTTTGTTTGTTTTTTTTGCATGGTGCTATGCAGTTGCTAGAGTGTTCAGAGTGATTACCTGAATGATTCTAGGGGGTTGCTAGGCCACTGTTAGTTGTCTGCTAGGATGCTGTGGTTGCTAAGGTGTTCTGGGTAGTTTTTAGAGCATATGCAGATGCTAGGGTGTTCTTGGTGGTGACAAAGTCTTTCTAGCAAGTCAGTCCATTGTCGACCATCTTTGGAATGCTCTCAGGAGGTTATTTCCAATCATGGCAGTGCAACTCCTATCTACTTGAATGGGGTGACACCGAAATCTCAAAAACGGTTGGCCAATATTACGATCAAAGAGCATATTTTAAATCAGCAGTAAAATTTGATTTCAAATTGATTAGAAAACAATGCCTGCATATAAAAGGTGATTGGCTCTTTTTGTAAGAGCAATTGTGAGACAAACAGACTCAAATGCAGAGGAACAGTTCAAAGGATTTATTTACAATAAATGAGAGCAGTCTCTGTGGATGTCAATGATCTCGGCACTGGCTGCAGCAGCAGGAAGAGATGACAGAGAAGCACGCATGCTGTGGCCACGCCAGGGGCAATCCATGGAGAGTGTGTTCGTAGAATGAGTGTGTGCGTTGTGGAAGTCAGTAATAGATTTGTGGAATCCTCCGTAGAAGCTTAGTGAGGTGCAGAATGACGCCCAGCAGGGTAGCGCGATCTAGCTCTTGACACGTGGGCAAAGACATGGTATCCTCTGTGGAAACCCCGCTGACATGCAGGGAACTGGAAGGCAACCACACACCTGACACACGGGCAACCAACAGATACACGAGACAGGACCAACTAGGCAGAGAGAGTGAAGTTGGTTAGTTACTTCACACCAAACAACAATCTACCAAAGATAGTGAGAACAAAAAGGGCTTAAGAAGGGATTGAATTAGAGGGGAACAGGTGTTGCTCTGCACGCTAATCAGTGGCATGATCAGCATCCCCTGGGAACAATAAATGTTCCCAATGAAACGCCGATTATGCATGCTGGCCACGCCTGCAAGACAGGGATAGAAAATAACAAAACAAACCGGCAAATTCACCGGTGCCGTGATACTTTTAACTCTAAGGTGGGACATCCTTTCTACATCCGCTGATGGTTGGACGCTAGAGCACCTTGGTTGGGTGTTCCAATTTCTCCCATTCATTTAAATAAAAGTGGCCCATCTCTGCTAAATAGTCTCTAGTGTTGGCTAGGTTGTTGCTAAGCTGTTTTGGTGGTTTACAGCACACAACTATGCAGTTACGGTGATTTCTGGAGTGGTTTTGTAGTGCTATGCAGTCGTTAGAGTGTTCTTTGTGATTGCTTGGGTGTTCTGGTTGGTTGCTAGGACATTCCTTGGGTGCTGAGGGTAGTTGTCTGGCCATTGCTATGTGGTTGCTAAGAAGTTCTGAGTGGTTTTTAGTGCATACGCTTTTGCTAGGGTGTTCTAAATTGTTGCTAGGTCATTGCAATACTGTTGAGGGTTGTTGCAGTGTGCTGCTATTCAGTTGCTATGGTTTTCTAAGTGGTTTTGTAGCGAGTTGCTATGCAGTTACTAAGGTGTCCTAGGTGGTTGCTACTAAGGAAATATATTTATTACCTACGGTTAGGGGTTTGTTCAAATCCATAACCCATTGCATTATATGAACAATAATGATGCTTGCCTTAGCCAACACCACTAATAAACTACTTCTCTATCGAATCAAAAGCCATGTTTTTTTATTTTTTATGGTTTGATCTCTGCAAGACTGGTACACTGGAAAATGTTTGCATAGCCAGAGAGCGCAAACACCGTTGAGTGTAATTTGTTCTGTGTTGTTCTTAGCAGGAGAGATGTGTTGATACAGTTGCTCGGTCTTGCAGGTTCCAGTTTTCAAAGCCCTTCCCTCATTCCTTGAACAGTTTGTTCAAAGGGGCCAAAAGTCAAATAAAAAAAGTCCAGAGTAGTGGGAAAAAGGAAGGAAGAAAACCTTAATTACTGAATTTTCAACCACTGCCTGCTTCTTTTTCCCTCCTTTCCATTTCCATTTTGGCACTAAGAGCAGCAAGTGCTTGCCAAATACAGCTAATGTGTGTGAAGAATGAATGGTCACACTCTGTGCAGAGTCCTGCCACACACTTAATATAGCTGTTCTCCCCAAAACAGCTCATTTCCTTTGACAAACTAGAGCGTGTTCCTTGCATGCTGGATTCGGTTCTCTTGCTTGAACGCTGGCTGACTCGTGATGTCATTGCTGCTCCACCCAGTGTCCCTTTGCTTGAATTTATGGCAGGAGAAACTGATTATACTGCATTCTTATACAATTCTGTGGTAATTTTGCAACAATCTTAAACACAAGGCTGGTAGCACATGATTCAAAAATGCAGAGAAGGGCTTAACAGGACCATAAGCATGAAATAATGATGGCATAGCATTCAACAGCCACTGGTGATGTCCTATTCAATGGCAATGATTTAGTTCGACATCTTAAGTCAGATGAGAAAACATGCAGCACTTTTATTTGATATTTGTTAACTAAGTTCTTACTAACAGAAAAGTTAACATGATGCCAGAATGTATGTATATAGGCCCTATTCCTTGTATTATAATCTAAACTATATGTTGTATTATAAGTCGAATTTGAAGTCGAAGTCATACGTAGTTCATACATTGAAACGTGGCAAGTGGGTTATAAATCCTATTGCGTGCAGCAAAAATATAATAAGGGTCCTACTGCCATCTAGTGCTTTTGTTTTGAAAAGCATTAGATTAAAAAAAATAAAAAAATCTCTCTCTCTCTCTCTCTCTCTCTCTCTCTCTCTCTCTATATATATATATATATATATATATATTCTCTTTATTATAAAACCTATTTATTTTTATTTATTTATTATAGTTATAATAAAAAATAGGTTTTATAATAAATTACAAATAAAATAATAATTAAATACACATTATAAATATAAAAAATTATTCTAATTATAATAATAAATACATTAATTATAATATATTATACATAATCTAAAATAAATTGTAGATTTTCTTTAATAATACATATAAAAAAAATGTTCGCTCACTCCCTAACCTCTGTTAAATACTGCTTTTTTAAATGTCTTATTTTTACTTCAGATCTACCTGGTATCTTTTATCAAACATATTTCTCTTAACAAAATATTGCATTTAAAACGAGAAACTATTGCAATCAAAATATTTCTCATTTTATTTCAAATAAAAGGAATAATAACATTGCTTAATATGTATTTAATACTTGATCAATATTACTGAATAGTTTTCTTCTGTAAATTTAAAGTCAAAAGAATCTAAATGTTAAACAGCAGCAAAAAGAAGAAAAAAAAATAGTGGATAGACACGTTAAAAAAAAATCCCTTCTAAAGCTCAAATTATTGTTTTTTTTTTTTTGTTAAAAATGTATCATATGTTATCACTTTTTTTGTGTGTGTGAAATTTAGTGCTGCACTTGCTCCACACTGATTTTTCTCATTGTCATTCCTTTGATAAAGGACGCCTGTGAGGTTCTTCTATTGAGAACGCCTACTGAACACAAGAAAGAGCTTAACTTTGCACTTGAAAAGGTATGATGACAAAAAACGTGGAATATCTGTTTGGATTGCTAATGATTTTCATTTCTCTCAGTATTATTATGCAAAGGATAATGTACAGGGTCAGGTGTCATTCTGAAGGGGTTTATTTGTAGGAAGTTTATTGCCTGGGACAGCGTTCAATTCTACAGTTTTGTGGTCATTCTATGAAAAAAAATTATTGCAGAATGATATGCCATGGAATAAGTGCTTTTAGAAACATGTTTTAGGCACGCTATTTAATCCTGTCTTTACATTTGTCTTAGATTCAGAAAATAGAAGGTGTTTTGTCATATACCATGACCCTCACTTCTGGAGACATTGTGCAAATGTCCTTGCTGGAACAATTCATCTGCAACAAATGTCTGATGTTGTGGAACAGTGAATTATTCAGCTGGTATGAATCCTGCTTCTGCATCTTTATCAAGACCCGTTTACAAATTTACAAGAATTAAACTAATTTTCTTATATCAGATATTATGAGTAATAATTTTAGTTCAATTTCAAACAACAATACTAAAGGACACAGAATTTACATAGACAAATTGTTCATTTTAGATGCCTTTGGGATTAATATGATGAAAATGATGATTAATATGGAGATAAATATCATATTAATTGGTCAGAAGAGTTATATAGTGGGACTGAGGAAAAGATTAAATCAAAGTTGTATTTGTTAAAACAATAACAAAAATAGCAGTGCTTGTTGACAGTATTATTCTACAAGCACACTGTTGAACGAAGGAAATTTCAGATGGGAAACAATTATATAAAGAATTAGCAAATAAGTAGGAGCAAAGGGTGACAAAAATGTAAGGCTATAAAACACTACCATTCATTTTTTTTTTATTAATTATGTGAAAGGGATAGTTAACAAAAATTTGTTTTTATCTTATTTGCTTACCTTCATGCTATCCTAGAAGTGAAGGTCTTTCTTCTGCTGAAAAAATAAACAAAGATTTTTAGAAGAATATTTCAGATATGTAGGTCAAGACAATACAAGTGAATGGTGACCAAAACTTTGAAGGTCCAAAATGGACATAAAGGCAGCATACAAATAATCCATATAGCTCCAGGGTTTAAATCCATGTCTTCAGAAGCAATATGATAGGTGTGTGTGAGAAACAGATCAATATTTGTCTTTTTTTTTTGTTTGTTTTGTTTTGTTTTGTTTTTTTTACTATAGATTCTCCTCTCAGACCAGTCCGTGGATAAATGCAGAAAGAATGTGAATTGCCAAAAAAAAGAAAGTGAAAGTGGGGATTTATAGTATTAAAAGGACTTAAATATTTGTTTCTCACCCACACCTATCCTATCTCTTCTGAAGACATTGATTAAACCACTTGCGTCGTATGGAGTACTTTTATGTTGCCTTTATGTGTTTTACGGGGCTTCAAAGTTCTGGCCACCATTCACTTGCATTGTATGAACCTAGAGCTGAGATAGTCTCCAAAAAAAATCTTACTTTGTGTTCAGCAGAAGAAAGAAAGTCATACACATATGTGTTGGCAAGAGGGTGAGTAAATGATGAGAGAATTAAAAATTTTTGGGTGAACTATTTCTTAACAGAACATTTATTGGATATTTAGGTTATGTACTTCCACACACTCCACTGCGAAAGAGGGCAGTGAATGAACGCATCCCGTCCATCTCAGACAAGAGAAGAACACGTTCAACTCTTACCCTTGCCCCCTGGTGTCACGTGCCCATCAGTTGTCCTGGGAACGCATTGAAATCAGCTGCGGCTGGGCCAATCAGATCTCAATGTTTTTCCAAGCACAGCGAATCGCGTTCGAAAGAGCGACAATTTAAACCCAAGAGCAGAAGTCGCGTTACATCGTGCTCGCTTGAATACAATCAGCTAGTTTGTTCATCGATTCACAGCAACAAGTCTCCAAAATAATGGCTCTCCGTGTTACAAGGGTGAATTTTAATGAATTTCACGTTTACTTGCTGATAGAACATAGCCGAAAACATGATGCATTTGTCATACTTCTACGACGATACATTTCAAGCTGCATGTTATTGCTGTACCGGTATAGAAGAATTCCCTCATCTCGCACTTTATTAAATGGGCTGCATTCGTTCACTAGCGCGGAATTATTTTGCACTTAATTCTTGTTTTAAGGTTTAGCTCATGTCTTGCATTATTTGTTTAATATTTAAAAATCGCACCCGGTTTCATTCTTCTCAAACGAAGAGTTTCAAACCTGAGCTTGCACATGTACATTATCGCCAATGTTTATACACTTAAGTCACGCGAGTTTAATTCATTGTCATAACTTGATTGCTTTCGTGTTTGTTCAGACCACGCGTCTGGCCAACAGCGAGAATCAGACCGCTCTGGCCGGGAAGGCAGTTGTACCGAACAAGCCCGCACTGAGGCCGCGGGCCGCGCTGGGGGAGATCGGCAACAATCCACTGACGCGACAGGCTTCAAGGAAGAAGGTAACTCGTCCGTTCTCATCAGGCATCGCGCTCTTGTTTTTTCTTTATTTACTCATTTTTATACTTGAATAATGTTTCCCGTACAATAGGACGTGAAGGCTGTACACAACGCTGAGGTCGTGGTTGCGAATGCACCTGTAGTTCCGCAGCCCAAAAAGGAGTCGACTAAAGTCCAGAATGAATTGCAGGTGAGCTTCAGAGAAATGATAAAGGTACACTATCTTATTTTTAGTTTTTGTCCTAACAAATTCATTCTAATTTTGAAATGAAGACTAGCTCATATCTGTAAACTTATAAAAGCTGTTTATATCTACATGAGAGGGTCCTCCCATGGGGGCAACCATGTTAGGGTCACATGACCTGCTTAAAGTAACCACTTGTTAATTTGATACTTTATTTAATTGAGGAATTTGTGCATTGTTGATTTGAATAGTGAATTTCTATAATGGCAGGGGCATAGTCTTGCTTAATGGTGCACTGAAACAACGTAACTTGATGAATTTAGTAAACCCATTCTTCTAATTGAATTGTGTAATGCTGTGTCGAACTGCAAATTCACTTAAATTGGCATTCATATTAGGGATGGCCGGATCGATCCTAAAAGTATCGATCCTCATACAAAAATAGATTCTAAATCATTAAAAAAAAAAAGAGGGGTATTTGGTTACCACGAACAATTAAGCTTCAAAGTAAAATAAAATGGATTAGACTAAGTAAATGTGTGTGTGCAGTATGGGAGTTGTTCCTTCCACTCTTCACTTTCCTAAATGCTGAAAGATACAAGCAGACAAACGCCTTCACAAGACTCGTTCAAACAAGATGGATCAGCGCCTTGTAGAGGTAATGAGAAAATCAGAGAAACAGCTTCTGGTGTGTAGTCTAGGCCGGGCATACATGTATACATGTCGTATGACCTCCAATAAGTCTTAGGATTTTCCTTATGCCTTTGTGAAATAAATGATGCGCATGGCTGCCAAAACGAGCATTTGCCCCTGAACTTTTTCAATCTATTAACGCAATGCAGCATCACCGTTGAGTGCCTTTTTCTTGTGATATCAAATCATTTATTTCTAAGTAGGAAAACAATTTCACTCTACACAAAACCACATATTACACAAATTAAAAAACCTACATTTTTATGTAGGCTATATCCAAGATAAAATGTTATTGTGAACATTATTACACATATTAATAAGTTTATTGCGCATTATGAATTTGTTTATTGGTTAGTATAAAGTATTAACAATTTTCATAGTAGCTTAAGAGGAACAATTCATTTAAATGCATATTTAACAGAAGTATTGATGACATTTATAAGAAAATGTGGTATCGTCCATCCCCAATTCATATAGAATGAACCCAACTATTTAAGTTAAGGTATCTAGATGCAAGTAGGCTAAACTCAGATTTTTGCAGTTAAAATTGTTGTTTCTACAACCGATTCTAGGTCAATCATTAAAATTATTCTGGGCACAAGGTGAGCTGATTTGGTTAACCGGGTCCAGCTTGACCAAAATGGTTGCAGATCACCCTTATGGTGTCATCACAAAACTGTTTGCAACAAAACAACCATGCTTCAAAAGAGCTAAAACCTCTGACTCTATAACAATTTAAATGCTTTGACCAAGAAAACCTCATTTAAATTCAAGTGCAAGGGTTTTTTTTTTTTTTTTCCCCACATATCCGTGTTACTCATTTGAGTCGAGGCAAACTTAAATCTATAGATCAAGATTAATGCGTTCAAGGAACTTTGATATTTGAGTTATGAGTCAAATTTGCCTTTTTCGTGTAATGTTTTAAGACAACTTGATTTTTCCAGTAATCAAAACATTAGTTTACCACCCGCTAAATGGTGTTTCCATTTGAATGCAAGCTCATCCTTGTCCAATGCAATATTGTTTGTAGTCTTCTATATTTCAGAGTCTTGAAACTGCTGTTCTTATGCATGCATGGAAATAAGTTTTATCTGTGTCAGCAGATCTTGTCAGAACCTTCCTCTCCTGTTCCCATGGAGACCTCTGGCTGCGCTTCAGATGATCTGTGTCAGGCTTTCTCTGATGTTCTGCTCAATATCAAGGATGTAGATGCAGATGACTATGATAATCCCATGCTTTGCAGTGAATACGTCAAGGATATTTATCTGTATCTCTGTCAGCTTGAGGTTTTTTTTTTTTTTTTTTTTTTTTTTTTTTTTTAATTTTATATATATGTATTTTACATTACACGCACATGTTTCAGATATTTTTGTTAATGTACATTTCTCTTCCTATAGATTGAGCAAGCTGTAAGGCCAAAATACTTGAAAGAAAGCGAGGTTACAGGAAATATGCGTGCCATTCTTATTGACTGGCTCGTTCAGGTTCAAATTAAGTTTAGGCTGCTGCAGGAAACCATGTACATGACTGTTGCCATCATTGATCGCTTCCTTCAGGTGAGTTCCTTGCGGTTTTGTTGTCTTGACCAGTACGGATTTGTCACTTTGAGTTTACTTAAATGGGCAACCACTCCTTTCTCCAATCAGGATCATCCAGTTCCCAAGAAGCAGCTCCAGCTGGTTGGTGTTACAGCCATGTTCATTGCCTCAAAGTACGAAGAAATGTACCCACCTGAGATTGCAGACTTTGCCTTTGTGACCGACCAAGCCTACAGCACTGCTCAGATCCGAGAGATGGAGATGAAAGTCTTGAGGGTTCTTGACTTCAGCTTTGGAAGACCAATGACTCTGCAGTTCCTAAGGAGGGCTTCAAAGATCGGCGACGTAAAAATTGCTTAAACATCTCTTTCCACAAGTCTTTGTTTGCAGAATTGGGCTCTTTGTGTTGATACTAATAACCATGGTTTGCAGGTTACTGCAGAGCATCACATATTGGCTAAGTACTTCCTGGAGCTCACCATGGTTGACTATGACATGGTCCACTTTCCTCCCTCTCAAGTGGCTAGTGCAGCTTATGCCCTCACTCTGAAGGTCTTCAACTGTGGAGAATGGGTGAGTGTTTGAGTTGTCAATAATTTGCTTTTATATTTTGTGGTTTAACCGTATTGCCTGTGGCACATTGCAGACCCCTACTCTCCAGCATTATATGCGATACACCGAAGATGAGCTGGTTCCTGTAATGCAGCATATTGCCAAGAATGTTGTGAGAGTCAATGAGGGGCTTTCAAAGCACCTGGTGAGTGGCTTAGGCCTGATACTTAACTGTTCGAGTAGCCAGAGTTTTCCTAAATGTGAGTGTTTAGATGTTTTTACATTGTGGCTCAATGAGTTTCTCTTTTGTAGACCGTGAAGAACAAGTACTCTAGTCAGAAGCAGATGAAAATTGCCTCCCTTTCTCAGCTGAGATCATCCTTGATCAAGGATCTGGCCAAGCAAATCTCCTAGTGAGGGGTTATTTTGAATGGACTTCAGGACTCTGTGCTGCCTTGTAAAAATTGTAACTTATGCATGCTTTTACTGTCAGACTTTTAATCTTTTGTGGAATTTTTTTTTTTTTTTTTTCACTGCCATGCTATTAGTGAAGGTGGATTGGATATATATTTTTATTCAAAGTTTATACAACCATGTACATTGAGTTTGAATAAACTTAAGTTTTAAGTTGTCTTCCATCCCTATAATTGGCAACATTTGTATGGCATTGAGTTGCAGATTTATGCAAAAATATTTTCTTTGTGCAAAACATTTTGAAATAATTAAAGCTTTCGTTTATGTTCTGCAGAAGGAAGTCATGCACATATGGTATAGCGTGAAGTTAATTTTTGGGGGCTTTTTTTTTTTTTTTTTTTTTCTTTAAACGTATTGACCAATGCAACTAGCTTGCACATTTGACCTAGGCTCAAGAACGCAAGCTGGGAAGCGACATTGAGAACCATGCTTGCTTCAGAAAAACTGCTTTTCATTTCACTTTTGCATTTTAAGACTCTGGTTGGGTAAGGGTTTTCGTTTTAAAACACTAGTTTTAAGGGACGTTTTACTAAACCTCAATTGCCCTTCAAAAGCTAATCCGAATGCAACCTCATTTCACTGGGTTTTGGTGCCCTCAGTTGGACATTTCACTTTCAAACTGCAACCAAAGGTGTAATCCGCCACACTGTAAATTACACTTTGCAATAACCACGTAAATTTCATGAGACCAGGCTTTTTGGTTGACCTACTTTGGAGAAAGAAATAACTAAACCTGTGGTTTCAAGGCACTTTGAATGGGGCAAGGTTTTACAGGTAGAAAGCTGAATCTTATAATTTTACAAAAGCGCACCCATTCTGTTAACTCATTTTATCTAAAGTTGTTTTAAGGGTTTACGTCATCAGCGTGAACATTACATTCTTCACAATATATGCTAAAGCACATAGCTTTTAATCCAGAAGTTTGCTGGTTTGATCCCTGCAGCCATCTCCATTGTCATTGTGCAAGGCACTTAACTCCAGGTTGCTCTGGGGGGGGGATTGTCCCTGTAATAAGTGCACTAAGTTGCTTTGGATAAAAGCATCTGCCAAATGCATAAATGTATCAGATGGAAATATAAATGTTATATTGCAACATTCTCTTTGGAAATGGAACTGAATGGAAGAACACAAACCTCTGCAACAGATGGTTTGGCCCCACAGAGCCTGGATCTCAACGTTGAGTCTGTCTGGGATTACATGAAGAGACTGAAGAAATCGAGACAGCTGAAATGGATAAATAACTGGCAGGTTCTGTGGCAAGAAGCTTGGAACATCCAGTATCTGGCAACAACCAAGAATAGCGGCATCCAGGTGTTCCTAGGACCATTGGTGCTGTTTTGAAGGCAAAGGTTGTCACACCAAATTTTGATTTAGCTTTGTTTACAGGACTTTGTATGATGTTAATTGATAAATGAAAACTATCTGACGTTATTTTTGAAGACCATGTATATATATACAGAAGTTTACATACACTTGGGTTGCTGTCATTAAAATGAAATTTTTTAGCCACTCCACAGATGTCAAACTATAGTTTTGGTAAGTTGTTTAGGACATCTACTTTGTGCGTGACAAGTCATTTTTCCAACAATTGTTTCCATACAGATTGTTTAACTTTTTTTGACTATATTGTAATTTCAGTGGGTCAGAGTTTACATACACATAAGTTAACTGTGCCTTTAAGCAGGGAAATTCCAGAAAATTATGTCATACATTTAGACAATTAGCTTCTGATTTTGCAAGTATACCAGTGGATGAAGGCCTACCTTCAAACTCAGTGCCTCTTTGCCATCATGGGGGGGGGATTAAATTCAGCCAAGACCTCAGAAAAACAAAACAATTGTGGTCCTGGTTCATCCTTGGGAGCAATTTCCAAATGCCTGAAGGTACCATGTACATCTGTACAAAAAATAGTATGCAAGTACGACCATGGGACCACACAGCCATCATACTGCTCAGGAAAGACACATTCTGTCTTCTGGAGATTAACATAGTTTGGTGCAAAAAGTTCTAATCAATCCCAGAACAACAGCAAAGGACCTTGAAACAGATTGACAAGTATCTATATCCACAGTAAAACAATTCCTATATCAACATAACCTGAAAGGCTCTTCAGCAAGGAAGAAGTCACAAAAAGCCAGCCAACAGTTTGCAAGTGCACATGGGCACAAAGATCTTACTTTTTGGAGAAATGCCCTCTGGTCTGATGAAACAAATATTTAACTGTTTGGCCATAATGACCATCGTTATGTTTGGAGGAAAAAAGATTGAGGCTTGCAAGCCGAAGAACACCATCCCAGCCGTGAAGCATGAGGGTGGCAGCATCATGTTGTGGGGTGCTTTGCTGCAGGAGGGACTGGTGCATTTCATAAAATAGATGGACTCATGAGGAATGAAAATTATGTGGATTTATTGAAGCGACATCTCAAGACATCAGCCATGAAGAGCTCGGTCGGAAATAGGTCTTCCAAATGGACAATGACCCCAAGCATACCTCCAAAGTTGTGGAAAAATGGCTTAAGGACAACAAAGTCAAGATATTGGAGCGGCCATCACAAAGCCCTGACCTCAAAATTTGTGGGAAGGGCTGGAAAAGCATGCGTGAGCAAGGAGGCCTACAAAGCTGACCCCATTACACCAGTTCTGTCTGGAGGAATGGGCCAAAATTACAGTAAATTTTTGTGAGAAGTTTTTGGAAGACATTTTACCCAAGTCAAACAATATAAAGGCAATGCTACCAAATACTAACAAAGTGTATGTAAATGTCTGACCCACTGGGAATGTGATGAAATGTATAAAACTTGAAATAAATAATTCTCTTTACTATTATTCTGACATTTCACATTCTTAAAATAAAGTAGTGACACTAACTAACCTAAGAAAGGGAATGTTTTCTACGATTAAATGTGAGTTTAAATGTATTTGGCTAAGATGTATGTAAACTTCTGACTGCAACTGTACATATATATATATATATATATATATATATATATATATATATATACACTCACCTAAAGGATTATTAGGAACACCTGTTCAATTTCTCATTAATGCAATTATCTAATCAACCAATCACATGGCAGTTGCTTCAATGCATTTAGGGGTGTGGTCCTGGTCAAGACAATCTCCTGAACTCCAAACTGAATGTCAGAATGGGAAAGAAAGGTGATTTAAGCAATTTTGAGCGTGGCATGGTTGTTGGTGCCAGACGGGCCGGTCTGAGTATTTCACAATCTGCTCAGTTACTGGGATTTTCACGCACAACCATTTGTAGGGTTTACAAAGAATGGTGTGAAAAGGGAAAAACATCCAGTATGCGGCAGTCCTGTGGGCGAAAATGCCTTGTTGATGCTAGAGGTCAGAGGAGAATGGGCCGACTGATTCAAGCTGATAGAAGAGCAACTTTGACTGAAATAACCACTCGTTACAACCGAGGTATGCAGCAAAGCATTTGTGAAGCCACAACACGCAGAAGACCCCACCGGGTACCACTCATCTCCACTACAAATAGGAAAAAGAGGCTACAATTTGCAAGAGCTCACCAAAATTGGACAGTTGAAGACTGGAAAAATGTTGCCTGGTCTGATGAGTCTCGATTTCTGTTGAGACATTCAGATGGTAGAGTCAGAATTTGGCGTAAACAGAATGAGAACATGGATCCATCATGCCTTGTTACCACTGTGCAGGCTGGTGGTGGTGGTGTAATGGTGTGGGGGATGTTTTCTTGGCACACTTTAGGCCCCTTAGTGCCAATTGGGCATCATTTAAATGCCACGGCCTACCTGAGCATTGTTTCTGACCATGTCCATCCCTTTATGGCCACCATGTACCCATCCTCTGATGGCTACTTCCAGCAGGATAATGCACCATGTCACAAAGCTCGAATCATTTCAAATTGGTTTCTTGAACATGACAATGAGTTCACTGTACTAAAATGGCCCCCACAGTCACCAGATCTCAACCCAATAGAGCATCTTTGGGATGTGGTGGAACAGGAGCTTCGTGCCCTGGATGTGCATCCCACAAATCTCCATCAACTGCAAGATGCTATCCTATCAATATGGGCCAACATTTCTAAAGAATGCTTTCAGCACCTTGTTGAATCAATGCCACATAGAATTAAGGCAGTTCTGAAGGCGAAAGGGGGTCAAACACAGTATTAGTATGGTGTTCCTAATAATCCTTTAGGTGAGTGTGTATATATATATATATATATATATATATATATATATATAATTTGTTAAAGCCTACCACTTTAAAACCATACGACAAAAACTAAAATTAGCATCGTGCTTAGAGAAGCTGTATTTCCCATATGGTGCTCTATATTATGGTTATATGACCAGCCGAATATAACACGCTTTATCACAATATAATTGGACCATCGATGCTAACTGTGAATAGTGCATTTCTACACTGGCATCGGTAATGACGTCGAGAACTGTTTTTGCGTGATGATGCATCTACTCCGCTAGGTGCCAGCGTCTCGCAACTAAACACGAAGATTACTCAGTACACATCTGAAAGTAAAGTTTTGCAGTGTTGAATATTTATGTACTTTACATGAAAATTAATTTATCTCATGAATAATTAAATCTAAAATGGTTTAAAAGCTGAAGTCTTCTAATAAGCTCTTCTATTAAAGTTTTCTCAGTATAAATAAATGGTAGGCACAAAACAGACACCTCTGAGAATAATGAGGTCTTATGGCCTGCAGGTGGCGCCATTTCACTCTTCATAATGTGTGAGGCAGAGCCTTACTAAAGTGTATTTGACATATTTTTTGTTAAGTCTAGAGGACTTTTTTCTGGTTAGGATCCAGTCTTCTCAATGTTTATTCGGATTCCTATTGTTTGATAATTGAATGTAACCTGACATTTTGAAAGTGTCTTCAATCCGTCCCATTGGTTAAGAGTGTTTTGTGAATGGGTTATAAGCTTCATTCTGCTCTGTACCTATATTATCTGATGCTTCAGCTTGAATGGACAGTCCCCAAGGACACATTTCTTTACGTCATTCATTGAAACCACAGAGAGGATCAGAGAGCTTTAAATGCTATGGAGCTATTTCCATTTATTCAGGTTTTTACAATGTGGTCACCTTCAAAAAACATCACAGATAGATGTTAATTTACGACTGCTTTATACTGCTATCTTGATGACTGCATTTACAATAGCCAAACCATAAAGTTATGTTTTATTTAAAGGTCCATTATGTGAAGTGCACTTAATAAATGTGGAGACCTCACAGAAAGTTTAAGACCATGTGAGGAAATCAAGCTGTCACAATGGGAACCTGTCATTAAATAGTCTATTATAGGGTATTTGTTAGCTTTTCATCAAAATTTAAACAGTAAAACGGTTATCTGAGGACTGTAGATGAAATAGTAGAAATGTAAAAGGTAGCATACAAAAATATCAAACAGCAATTGTAATTAAACAATTGTACAAAATGTAAACTACATTAAAACAAGTGACAGTCTGCCCAGACCTGACATTTAAAAAAAAATAAAAAAACTTATCCTCAGAACACAGTTAAACCGTTTGTTTAATAGCTATCATCATAATATCATCCACATGTTTGACAGTTATTACAGACATATAAAGACATTGGAACTTCCCATAGAGAAATATATGCAATATATCCAAAATGTATTTATGAAATATATGTTCATTCATGGTTTTCACTGATTTAAAAGCATCACATACTTGTACATTTATGAAACGTAGATTTCAAAATTCAACAAAAATTGCTATTTTTATTTAGGTAATGTATATTAATGTAAAATGCGCCTACAGTATATGCTCAAATATATTAACTATACCTGTGTGTTGTTACATCCACAGATGTATTTGTTGTACAGAATTGTTGTATGTTTAACAATCTGTGCTTGTCTGATTGTTTTTGTGCTCTTTCTCTCTCTTCTCCTCTTTGTGGCTCCTCAGGTACCTTATTAACACAGGCTGGCCCCAATTACAATCGAGAGGGCTACCCTGATGTGATCGGTTTATGGGAGGAAAAGAGCCATCATAAAAGCAGTGCAAACACCACTATAAGAGAAAGCCCTTTTCTCCAGAGAGGTGGTTTTCCACCGGTTCCAGACATTGCTGATGTTTGTGTGTAAGTGTGCTTTCTTAGAGCTAGTGTTGATAACTTTTCTTGTTGCTCTAAAAATTAAGCTAGCTGTGAGGCATAATTATCTTTTGTTTTTCTTTTGTTAGAGGTGACTTGTACAGTGGGTAAAATGGAGTTTGTTTTGCTATTGCTCCAACCAATGAAGCATTTAATAATTGTAGGAAAAAGGATTTGTTGTTGATGGCTGACTTGTTCAATATTAACGTTTCTAGAGACGCCACAAAGTCATTCGGAAGAGCTGCATGCCAAATTGGTGAAGGCTGGTTTTCTGCCTGCTGATTCACAGGGTGAAGTTGTGGAGGAAAATGTAACCAAAGTTATGCCTACTGTTCCACAGCCGCAAACCTGACAAAAATGCATCCAAATAAATTAATGGTAGAGTGCATGCTCTGATATGTTGTGCAATGGTATGTGGGGGTGACGTCTGTGAACAAATTTGGTTATTTATGCAAAAATTACTTATGTAAGTCAATAAATAGTAATACACTTTCCTCGTCATGTTTCAAACCCTAGTTTTTTCTTTCATGTGTGGTACACAACAGTGATTTTCCTATTAAAATCAGGGATTAGGTGTGGGGTTTTAAATTTAGGAAAATTTGTAACATTTGTTAATAAATTAATAATATAGCTTGTTGGTAATTATTTATTTATTTTTTCTCTCTGGCATTAAAAGGGAAATGTTTTTGGATGAGCCAACTCAGATGATTTTGTATGAATTTCTCTATCTTGCATAATTATTATGACTTGTCATGAGACTGGGTTGGTTTCAGATGTCAACTTTCTGAATATAATTTTTTTTCTCCAGAATTATGACTGTATATATATATATGTCAATTTTAATTAAAAAAAAAAATTTTAATGAAAGGTTTACACTTTGAAAGTTGCAATAAGTTTCTCAGTCAAATGAACTTTTATTTTGAAAGATCATGGAAAATTTGAAAGAAATTATCAAATTTAAAAATGTTCTGTGAATTTAGTCTTAATTTTTAACTCTAGAAGATTTGTCTTGTTTTATGTATCTTTACATATGCATTTTAGATCAATAATGATTAAGAATCTTTTTTCGTTCTTTTTTTCAAAGTGCAGAAAAAGACTATACTGACAAGCCAAATGATTAATTTATGCTTGCATTCTTTTCTTTCATAAACAAAAGATTTATAAATTATTTATCAATGGCCATGATATCTGTCACTCTAGATGATGTAATTCTTAATTGATTAATTGATTTCCTGAAGGACATGACCTCACTTAGCTTATTATCAAGAGCCATAATATCTCCAGCCAGAAAAACACAATCTCAGAATAGTTACCATAATAAATAATCACATTTCCTCTCACTTGTAGTTAGTTTCTGCACACCCTCAATCTTATTTTAGACAAATGTGCATTCGAACCCGAAATACAAGCTTCTGTCTCTTGGCACCAACATGATTTCATTAAAGCAGCTCTAAAAATATAGCAAACTCAAAAGATCAAGTAAAAAAATGTGAGAAATAGGTGTTAATTCAATTTGTTTATAATCCAGCCTTAACTGCATTTCACAAAATGCCTTGTCTCTCTTTCTCACACACAGCAACAGCACTTATTGATTAAATACAGTCAATAAAGGCTAGTTTCCTCCACTCTGATCCTAATGCACTTAAGGAGAAGGTTCCGGCCTGAACGGCTGGCCAGGTTAGAACAGATCAGAATGCAGAGCTCATAAATTATTCAGGAGCCTTGCCTCTGCCTAGGCCTCCATTAATGATGTCACCCAACCCTGCGGAGCCAGATGCTGTCCCGTGGGATTCTATGCTTGACACTGGAAGAGTGGGGGTGCAGATCCATAGGACTCCACAGCTATCTATACTGTAGCTTTCCTGCATGGATGAATCACCACATATATATATATATATATATATGTGTGTGTGTGTGTGTGTGTGTGTGTGTGTGTGTGTGTGTGTTTATGTATATACTGTATAACGTATAGCCTCACTAAGCAACATTTTAAAATGGATAACTTTAAAGCCCGTATCTCAGTGATTTTTCTTAAGTATACTTTTTACATGATTTGCAACACAAACTCTACAAAGACAGCGCAGCCACGACAAATGAGTGGAGAGATTGGAGTTTTAAAGTGGAAAGGGTCGCGACAAGTTTAATAAAGCATTTAATAACAGTGCCATAAGGGGCAGTCCACGGAGAGAAAAACCTGCATTATTGGCTTTACTTGTGGCTGGAACCGTACGTTAAACACTGTGACAACACCCTAAACTAACTAATTTTAAGGATGTGTTCACAATTGTAGTTCGGTTCTCTTGGTTCTCTTGGTCCGGACCAAAAAAGAATATGACACATTTAGTCCTAGTTCGTTTAGCGTTCACACTGGCATTTTTAATACCGAACCTAAAGATACAAAACAAAAGGCATCAGGATAAGGTCACAACCTGATTGGATAGCTTTTATTATGAATATTTTGCAATGGAACTTGCTGAACATCCAAAACACTGCTGGCTACTGGGCTAAATGCGCAATTTCTGTATAAGTATATGGTGGTATTTTTACCAGCTGAGAACAAACAAAGAGCTAAAAAAATATGTTAAGGAGTCAAAACAGCACCAGGAATTACTCCGTTGCACACACAAATGAAAATATGCTGCAAGGATGGCTGACGGCGGTTCTGAAACCTGTACCAAACTGTAATGGGCAACATAGCTCCTATGATGAGAAAAAACAGGTATGCTTGAGGTCAGTATTAAAGACAAATTACTTCCTGTTATTGGTCCATTTAGACGTCTTTTGTCTATGCTGGTTGCACGTGGTATAAACGTTCACATGTTCAAAAATAGAGAGACGCAACCCAGCAGAATGGAATAGAACTCGGGTCTCGAGAGATCATGCAGGGGTCATGGCATTAGACACTGAAAAAACAGCTAGATGTCTATCAAAAACATCTGTCTAATGCATGTTTACAAAGAAACACAATAAAAAATTAGTGCAGGCGCACAAAAGAATGTGTCTTATGATTATCAAGAGCGTTCCGTGAAAACAGCTTTTGCATGTTGAATATCAAAGTTATTGGTGTGGCACCAAGTCATTTCAATTAGCGTTCATATAACATTATCCAGTTTTAAAAATTGCTTTATTTTTCCTTTCCTAAAAACCTCCACATTTTCTTCCAAGGAGACAGATGAATAACAGAAGAATAAAATGTTTCCAGATGTCAGATTTTGACTTTTAAACTGTAAAAAAGGGAATAATTACTTAAAGAAATGTGGGGTCTTTTCCAAAGTAATTTTCAGACATTTTACATGACCTGCTGTTCAGGTTATCTCCATACACAAACTATTGCTGTGCTGGCATTCTTGCCAATCATTAATCCACTTTTAAACTCACAGTTTATTTAATGCTTCTTTTTCTTTTTTTTGAACAACAGAGATAAATCTTTAATAAAACCTTGGAATTTACATCTTTTTGGAAGCATTCTAAATATTAATCATGACAAGCTTTCAGTCGACTTTATGCAAATATTCACAATGAAGTTCCAAACATAAGTTTGGAGGAGATGGTTGATCAAGGCCTGTCAATCATATCCCAAGGGTATTTAAGCAGCTGCTTCCCTCACACTAGTGAGGGTTCTTCCGCCATCCCTCCGCCTACACCAATTATTTCCAAATTGTCATTCAATAAATAAATAAATAAAACTTATTGCAGGGTTCATACACATTTTCACTAGTAAATTGCCATGAATATTCAGTGACTTTATATACATTTCCAAAACTTTTGCAGTTTCAAATTTTTCTAAATCTCTTTCGCAGCATTTCAAATGTTTCTACTAGGACTGTCAATTTCATGTGTTGATTCAGTGTGATTAATTATATACAAAAATAACACATTAAACAAACTAAGAAAATTAATCATGTCCCCAAACCATAAAAAGTAATGTTCACGCTTGAATTACCACCTGTTTTCAGCAGGGGGCATTAAGCGAAACTCAAGCTGTATGGGCAAAGCGCAACTATTGAACAAACCACAGGCTTGCTTGACACTACTTGCAAAATCACAATATGAGAACATGCTCTTGCATTCAAACACAGTTGAACAAAGCGCTATTATGAATGCATTGACCTCGAGGCATGTTTTTCTATGTTTCAAACCACATTTAACTTGATGCAGCAACCTAAAACAGTGTTTATGGCGCGATGCAACCAAAGCACTCTAAAAGCGTTCGTCAGACACACATTTATGCAGGACATCAATGAATAACCGCACACTTCAATTCTCAGGTTTTCCATTAAAAACAGTATAATGTAGGTGACACTGAGACTTCTAATGATTAGAAGAATGATTATCAAGAAGTGGACTATTAACAATGCTCAGGCTCACAAGCAAACATTACCATAAACTGAATTAACTGGTGAGTTAGACATTCAAAGCCTTAATATATTCAAACAATAATGTAAATATGAAATTGACTAATTCCTTTACTTATGCACTATACATATGAACTTGAGCTATTGTGAGCAAATTTCTTAAGCGTTAATGAAGAGTAAAATGCGCCACTCCTATTCCCAAACTACTCAGTTTCCACAGCAATGCATTTTGAGTACTGCTCTGCGCGGGCTATGAGTAGTACTTATTCACATTGCTCCGCCATCACGCCAAACTTAAAGAATTCTTAGCACACTTGCATTGCTGAAAATATTTTGTTAGTTAAGTTAATTACATTTCCAAAACATTCAGTGTTAACTTGTTTTTCCATGACATTTCCAGTCTTGGAAAACACAATTTCTGAATTCCATGACTTTTACAGGATTTCCATGACGTACCTATTATTATTATTATTTCTATTTTTTGCATTAGTCAAATAGTCATGGTGGGGGGATCTCAGAACACAAGCCCAGTTCTCAGTCCTCGAGACCCTATATTAGTCAGCCACCAAATCTGTTTACCTTAGTGCACCCCAGGACTATATGAACCAGTGAACTGATCTTTAAAGAGCAGGTATACAGCAGCATTACACATTACCTGCTTTTCGGTGTTGTTGGATTACTGTATAGATACGCCTTCTGAGAGTTGCTGCACTCAACAGGGTCAGAATCCATGTCCATTTTGCATGTTTATATAGAATTAGTCAGAAAATGCCTGAATGGTCAACATATTAAATGTTGAAAATATCTAAACGCATTAACAAATGAAAGGTTTGTTTCCTTTCTCTAAGTATGTAGTGAAATGAAATTGAATTTAGACTATTTTAGAGTTCTAAAATGGAGTTCTAAAAAGGTTGAATTAGGGTAATCTGTGAAATTAGGTAATATGGATCATCTAAATTCTGATATGTAGAGATTAAACTCTATCACATTGTATTGGTTGTTATGTGATTGAGGTCTCATATATTTGTTTGAAGTGTTGGGGTGATGTCACACAAATGCCTTCTCAGTTACGGAGTATCAATGTCATTAAGACTATTCCAGTATTTTCTTTTATCTTACTTCAAATAAATATGAATTTTGTCAGAGTACAGACAAAACCTAATTAACTGCCTAGTTGTATCCTGTAGGCAGCTACCTTCTTAAGCAGCATCCTTAAGGCCTGAAACATATTCTATGTAATTACATGAAATCAGACATTTCTAGCTATGCAAGCATTGCATTCACAACGTTGCCTCTAGGGGCGGTATACTGTCACAGAAATGAGTTTGAATATCTACATCTTCTGTGAGTTTTCACTTTCAAGTCAACAACTGTCATGGTTTTTCAAAAGGAAATCGAACACTACATTGACTCAGTTCAGCCCTCTCTGAAATAAAATGTGATTAAAATTCAAAATTTTAAACTTGCGGTTTCTTAAACATTTTCATATAAATCTGTATTATGCTATCCCTATTGTATAAATATTGCACATACACAAATGTTTTATTCAACCTGGTGTCATAGAATCACGTTTCTATTCCTACATTTTTGCAAAAAGATGTTTACGTGCCTCTTTGTAGTGTCCTGGTGAAATGAGCACCAGACAACAATTACTTTTATTCGTTTTCGAACAAACCACAAGAAAAACAGCAGATTATCTGTTCATAAAATATTTTCATCCTGTTCCTCAAATAATTTATTAATATACTGTAGTGCCAGGTTTTTAAACTGGGAGTCGTGGCTCCCCAGGTGGCGCTAGAGCGTGTCATGGGAGGGCGGAGAATGATGATTAATTCACCAAGTAAAATCAAAAGATAAGTAAACACAATAAAAATGTATTGTGAGGAAAAATTAGCATTAGTACCTTTACAGACCATTTTCCAGCTTAATAGACCATAGATCTATTTCGTTGTAATACTGTTAAATGTCAAGAGCGCATCCATGTAGGCCTAGCTGTTGCACGAGTGCAAATCTCTCCACTTGCACATGGATTTCCTTCGCTCTATGAAAAACTATGAAATCTAAACTATGTGAACATGTCCTGTTCACCGCAATAATAAAGCTATATAGCTCTGCCCCTGTTCATTTATAGACTACAAATAATTTGCCTCTGTAAATGTGTTATATCGAGGAAGAAAAACACAAACACGGCAAAAAGATGAACTTCAGCAGTGAGGATAGTTTCAAGTTGTTCTGCCTGGATTTAGGACCCACTGAAAAACCTTGGATCGCTGCACGGAGAAAATCACCATTTTAGACCATTAAAAAAAGATTAAATCACAGTGGATACAACACAGCTGTTCACTTACACATTCTACTGTCTGTCACTAAAGATTGTCCAGAGCTGCTGAACTGCTGTACTTTCCAAGATTTGATATCGACCAAGACCAAGGATCATTCGCATTGAAATGGAAAAAATGGATAGTAAGATTTTTAATATTTTTGACAGCCAATGGTGTAACCAATAAAACCAGAAAAAGAGCAGTGCCACTATACAAGTGAACAAGTACAAGACATTTTTTAAACAATTCCAGAAAATGGTGCCAGTGATGACTATGATAAAACCATACAAGTTCTGACAGAATACTTCAATCTGAGTCACAATGTTGAGTATGAATTATACATCTTCAGACAAGCTAAACAAAAACCAGAGAGACCGTTAATGCCTTCCACACCGAGGTTAAGATGGCTTGCAACAACCTGTGAATTTTCAAATGCAGAAAGAGAAATCAAATCTCAAATCATACTTACCTATTCATCATCATGACCATGGAGGAGAGTACTAAATGACAGCAGTTTGACATTGAAACAACTTTTGGATCTAGCCAGAGCACTTGAAACATCAGAAACACAGGCAGCTGGCATTGAAAATAACACACACGTCAGTAAAATCGAAAGTGTTGCAGTGATAAAGACAAAAGTAAAATAAAAAGACTATAAGTAAAAGCCAACAACAGAAAACAGTACAAATAAAACAAGTCAACATGCAGAAATTGTGGCGGCTCTTTTTCACATCCTAGTGGAAATCAGCATGTCCAGCTAGAGGTCTGTCATGCAAATCCTATGGCAAACCATATAATTGTGCATGCTGTTGCTTCAGTAAACTACACATGGAACAAGACCACAGAACACATACAAAACCATCACAAAGACAGAGTATTACACATAAATTGAGAACAATACAGATAAATAAAAACAGCCCTACCAGAGACCAAGCAACCTCAAGTACAGACTATGAATATGTCTATGTCATGCAAGCACTTTCAAACATCAAACAACCAATGACTAAAGTCTGGATATCGCAACAATCTCTGGACATACTAATTGACACTGGAGCCACAGTCAATCTTCTTGACAAAAATGCCCATGACAAACTGGAACCAACAAACAAGAAAATATTACCGTATGGCAAGCAACACCCTCTTCAACGGAAGAACCACTGAAGCAACATTCTATGTGGTTCAAGGTGATCATGATTCACTACTCAGTCACAAAACTGCCTCAGAATTTGGATTCATTCACATTATTTACTCTGCAGACATATTTCAGCCTACCCTTTATGTTTCCGATTAGCTCATGCGACAATACCCAAACATTTCAAAGGGCATTGGAAAACTGAAAAGTGTTCAAGTTAAGCTAGTTAACAGTTTCAATCCTGTCATCCAGCCACATTGTTGCATCCCTTTACAAATCCATAAAAAGGAGGAGAAAAACTGCAACTCCCTGAAGATCAAGGTATCATAGAAAATGTGGAAGGTCTAACACCATGGGTCTCTCCCATATACCAATGCCTCAGCCCAAAAATCCAGAAAGGATTTGCAGGCTCTTGCCAAACCAAGCTGTACTCAGTGAGAGACACATTTCACCAATGGTGGATGTAATCGTCCACGATCTCGATGTGATGTGATGTTCTCTAAACTGGACCTCAATTCAGGTTATCACCAGCTTGAGCTAGCACCTGAGCCCATATACATCACAACATTTTTAACTCATGTTGGACTGAGAAGGTACACAAGGCTCATCTTCGGTATATCATCTGCAGATGAAGTCTTTCAAAATACCATTCAACAGGTATCCCTGGAGTCACAAATTTCAGTGACGACATCATGGTATATGGCACCACAGCAGATGCCCACAACAGATCTCTCTAAGCAGTTTTTTGTAGACTGAATGAAAACAACCTAACAATCAACAAGGACAAATGTGAATTTCACAAAACATCCCTGGAGTTCTTTGGAAACTTTCTCTGTTCTGTTTGAAACTGTTCTCCAATCATGGCATTGCAGCTGACCCCCCAAAAATGGAGGCAATCACATGTATGACACATCCACAAACTCAGAGTGAGGTAAGAAGCCTTCTAGGAATGGCCAATTGCAGTGCAAGATTCATTCCTGAATATACTTCAATCACACAACCTTTGAGAGAACTCACAAAGAAAGACTCTGAATGGCTTTGGGGTAAAGAGCAAGCAGATGCACTGACGACTCTTAAAGAAAGACTAGTCAATGCCCCTGTGATGAGCTACTTCCACCCTGAAAGAGAAACCAATGTGATTGTCGATGCTACTCAAGTTGGCCTTGGTGCTATCTTGGCACAGAGACAAGAACACTAATCAAGCATATATTGTTGTCTATGTAAGCAGGGCATTAACCCCAGTTGAACAGAGGTACTCCCAGAAAGAAAGAGAAGCTCTTGCCATCGTTTGGGTTGAACGCACATGGACCACACAATATCCAAAGACGGACTTTACCCTGACCAAGATCAGGTCAGTGCATTAGCCAACGCACCTGCCCACGGATGGACCACGGATGGTGAGTCCAGTTTTACTGAGATTAAGAGACTGATAGCTGAGAGCCCTGCTTTAGCACTATATGACCCTGAGTTGCCTATGTACATGACTACAGATGCTTCTGACTATGGTCTGGGGGGTGTGCTTACCCAACTTCATTCAGACAGCACTGAGAGGTTCATAGCTTTTGCATCCAGGACACTTTCTCCGGCTGAAAGGAAGTATTCTACTGTTGAACGTGAAGCACTTGCATGCGTTTGGGCAGTAGAAAATTGGAGAACCTATCTGTAGAGACATCACTTCATGCTGCGAACAGACCACCAATCGCTCACAACTCTACTCACAGCCAAAGATACTGGTCATGCAGGACTGCGAATCGCAAGATGGTCAGCGTGATTGCTATGCTTTACATATGATGTTGCTTATCGTCCTGGGAAACAAAATGTGACAGCCAACTGCTTGTCTAGGCTTCCACTGCCTATCACAGGAGATGCTGAAAAGGAACCAGACATGGTAGCTACTGTTTTTATGGATTCCTTACATTCCATGTCTTTGCCAGCATTTACTGCCGCCTGCAAGACATGTCCAGAATTAACACAACTAAGACTTCATATATAGAAAGGTTGGCCAAGATGCATAAAGGATGTGGCAACTGACCTTGCTCCGTATTTCAATGTACGAGGTTAACTGGCTGTAGATAACTCGCTTGTCATGAGAGGTACTTTTCGTTTGGTCATTCCCACTTCACTGCATTCTAGAGTGGTGGACTTAGCACATGAGGGGCACCAAGGAATAGTGCATACTATGCAGAGACTGCGTGAGCTATATTGGTGGCCTCAAATGGACACATATGTACAAACTATGATAGCTTCATGTGTGTCATGTCAATACAATGACAAAACTGCAAAGACTGTGCCTGCACCACTTACACCGGTGGAACTTCCAGATTTACCATGGGATAAAGTGGCCATTGATATAACAGGTCCTTTTGAGTGCTCTACTTGGGACTGACATTATGCCATACCCTTACAGATTACTACAGTAAGTGGTCCGAAGTGGCATTTGCCTCCACTGTCACTTCAGAGGTTATTATTAGTTTTTTAGCTTCACTTTTCAGTCGTGAAGGAAACCTTTCATATCTGGTCTCTGATAATGGGTGTCAGTTTACCTCCCAGGCATTCGCCAGTTTTCTGAGAGAGAGAGAGAGAGAGAGAGAGAGAGATAAAGCACCTGTTCTCCAGTGTTTAATATCCGAGAGCAAACGGAGCCATCGAGAGGTTCAACAGGGTGCTGAAATAGTGCATACAGACTGCCGAAAGAATGCGCAGACCATGGAAACAAGCAGAAACAGAGTTCTTACAGAACTATTGTGCTACACCACATGCAACAACAGGAGCTACTCCATTTGAGCTGCTAAGGAACAGGAAGATGTGCACAAAGCTGAATGTCCTTCCTGTCAAACACAAAACTAAATCACACAAACAAGTGAAAGAGACTGTAAGATACAAACAATAGAAGAGCAAGGAGTACACAGACAGAAAGACTGGGGTAAAAGTGCCCATGTTTCAAGTGAATGACACTGTACATGTCCAGAGACCTGAGCCTGTCAACAAAGGATCATCCAGATTTACTGAACCTCTGACAGTCATTCAGAAAGTGGGACTGAGTACGTATCAGCTTAGCGACGGTCGGAAGTGGAATGTGTCAAAACTGACACGCTTTCCAAAGGAGGCTCTCGCATGCACTAGTAAGGACAATTAGAGTGTGTTTGATGGGTTTATAGTACCTGAAAATATGCTTCATAATGCACAAGAACCAGGTCCAAGACTGAATCTGAGAAACCGGAATCCACCACATTGGTTGACAGGTTTTGTAAGATAAAGAGAAAGAAACAGGTTTTATGGACTGAGAGTGTAACAGATGGTTATCTTATATGTTCACTTTTAGGAAGCGCAACTCACACAGACACACAGCACAGTTCTTGAACGTATTAGTTTTTTTAATCTTCACTCCATAGCACTCTATCGGTCAGGATGGGTTCTACTACATCCCCCTCTTTTAGCTACAAAATGAAGTTCTTCTATTTTTCCATTATCTTAGATATAAATATCAGCACAACAACATATTTTCCTTTAACTTACACAGCTCTCAAGCATTTATTTTCTTTTTCCTTCTTAAGAGAAACTCATTACTTTTCCAAACATATTGAACACATTTTATACATTGTATGAATATATACATATTTTTTTTCTTTACTAGACTAAAGGCCAGGATAGACTACCTGAGCCTGTAGACACTGCTGAAGGGATTATTCTGCCCTTGTGAGATGAGCTCTGTTCCTTCTCAATGTACCCAAATCAGTCTCTCCTTGATATGATTTAGGAGTGGATGTGAAACCTTGAACAGTCCCTGTGGTCTTAGATGTCCTGATCCAAACCTTCTGACCAGGTAAGTCTTTTACTCTGTGTCTGGATCCATATGTTTCCTGTTGTTTCTCTTTCAGAGACTTATCCTTCCTTCGGAAAGCCTTTAGGTCTGGCCATCTCGGAGTTTTTGGTTAAACAGGAACTGTAGATCTTATTCTCCTCCCCATCAGGAGCTCTGCATGTGAGAATCCATGAGCTAAAGGAGTCGATCTGTAGGCCAGAAGAGCTTTCTGTGGTTCTTGATTTTTGCTCAGTATTTGTGTCACTGTACGCACTGCTCTCTCTGCCTCTCCATTGCTCTGAGGAAATCTTGGGCTGCTTGTGACATGTACAAAGTCATAGTATTGAGAAAACTGTACAAACTCTGGAGAAGCAAATTGAGGTCCACTATCTGTCACAAGTGTCTCTGGAATTCTGAACCTGGCAAAGATAACTTTTAGTCATTCCACTGTAGTAGAAGTTACAAGCTTAGGCAAGTTAGCAATTTCAATATAACGTGACAAATAGTCGACCACAACGAGATAATGACTTTTCTCCCATTGGAAAATGTCAGCTGCCACTCGCTGCTAGGGTCTTGCTGGTAACGGTGTCGGCATCAACGGTTCTGTGTGCTGCTGTGAATGTTGACAGCAGATGTCACATCTCTCCACAAGCTCCCTGATGTCACGTGTCACTCCTGGCCACCACATAGAATAGTGTGCTTTCGCAATGGACTTTGTCATACCTTGGTAACCATGATGGAGTTTCTCAAGCATCTTGCTCTGCATGGGTCCTGGGATCAAACATTTTTCTCCTTTGAGCAGGATCCCATCCGCTACATGAATATCAGCTCTGTGTGATCAATATGGCATGAGATGTTCTGGAACAGTTTTTCGATGTGTTGGCCAGCCTTTTAGTGTGTACTCCCTCAGTTGTTTAAATATTGGATCATTTTCCTGCATTCTTCCTCCAATGTTTCACTCTCAATTGTTTTTTCTGGTCCAGACGGGACCCTTGACAATGCATCGGCAGTGACAAGTTGTTTTCCCGGAACATGCACAATGTTATCCTTGAACCTCAACATCCTTAACCAGAACCTAAGAGGTAAGTCATCAATTGGTCTGTTACCTAGCAACAAAATAGAGGTTTGTGGTCAGTATGTACTGTAAACTCTAGTCCCAGCAAATATGCACCATATACGCCCATGTCACCGTGAGAGCCTCCTTTTTAATTTGTGCATATCGTGTTTCTGTGGGTGTTAAACTTCTGGATATGAACACTACAGGCCGCCAGTCTCCATCTTGTTGTTTCTGCATAAGTACCACTCCTAAGCCATATGAGGATGCATCTGCAGACACAATAGTCTCACTTTCTTAACTGTATTGTGCTAGGATACCAGGTGTGCTGAGTTATTTTTTATCTGCTAAAACACCTCTTTCTACTGTGCGTCCCAGATCCAGGTTTTGTAATTTCTCAACAGATCTCTCAATGGCTTTGTAAGAGTCGGCAGCTTAGGAGAAAACTTCCCAACATAGTTGAACATTCCCATAAAGTGTCTCACCCCTTCAACATTTGTTGGTTCTGGCATATTGAGAATGGCTTTGATCTTGTCTGAGTCTGCTTCAATCCCTTTTGCACTGATAGAATGTCCCAGAAATTTAACTCTCTCTACCGCAAACTCACATTTGTCATTTACAGTTAGCCCCGCTTTTTCGAAAGTTTTCAGCACGTCACACATTCTCTCAACATGTTCTCTCTTGTTCTTACCAAACACAAGGATGTCATCTGCATGGCAGAGGGTTCCAGCTGTTCCTGCAATGAGCTGTGAAATTTGGAGTTGAAAATGCTCAGGAGCTGAAGATATCCCAAAAGGAAATCGTCTAAAGCAGTACCTGCCAAATGGCATGGTGAACGTAGTCAGTGGTTCCGAATCTTCATGTATGTGGATTTGCCAAAACCCTGAGGTCATTTAGCTGTGCTAATGTGTTATCTACTGCTGGAAGTATGTGTCTTTCTCTACGCACATTCTCATTTAGCCATCAGAAACGCATATTCTGATCTTAACGTTTGGTTTTGATGCTACAACCATTCCCGCACACCATTAGTTAGGCTCTTCGATTTGGCGCATAACTCCCATAATTTCCATTCTGTGAAGTTCCGCTTTTACTTTATCCACGAGAGGTACCGGTACTCATCTTGGGGAGGACAGTGCATATAGGGTGGCTTCATCAGCCAGTTCAATTTTATAGCAACCCTGTAGTCTCCTTAGACCAGAGAAGACCTTGTGGAACATGTTTTTGTATTGTTCTCCCTGTTCATGCACGTCACCCACTTGTCGGAGCAGTTGCAAGCTTTGAATAGCGGGCAGACCTAGCAGGGGCATTAGCAAATCATCTACCACGTATATGTCTTGGTGGGTTTTCTTTTTGTATACTAGCATGGAATGTACCAGTTACCTTCAGAGTTATGCTGTTAGGGCCCAAAATGTTTTTCTTTGCCTCGTTGAACTTCCCCCATGTCTTATTATTGGTTGCTGCTTTTCAATTTCTTTATTTTGTCTGACCTGTGTTCTGTTTTATCCAGTGTTAAACTTGGATACAACTGCAGCTTTTCTGAGAGCTTTGCATCTCTTATGCCCACTACAATATGGTCTCTGATCATTTCTTCCCGTAGTTCGCCATATTTACAGTGTTTGGCGAGCTTGTAAACATCAGTGATAAAGCTTTCTGCTGACTCACCAGGTTGCTGAAATCGGCTGTTGAATTTCGCTCTGTTGTAGATAACATTATGTCTCCTGACGAAATGCTCATCTAAAGCTTTCTTAACATCCGCATAGCGTTTTTTTCTCTTCCTCACTTAGGGGTAATGTATTTAAAATATCATCTCTCTTCTCCTCCATTATGTAAAGAATCGAGTTTACCTGATATGCAGAGCCTTTCTCTGCAAGGCCCGATGCAACGTGACGCATCCACTGAGGTCATGTGCTGGGTTCATCAAAATTTAAATTTCCCAGAGGTGCTAGTGAAAATATCTGATCCATGTTGTTAGTTTAACACACTTGGTTGAAGTCCCCCCGTAATTTGTCCGCCTCCTCCTTTTTCTACCTTATTTCCGTTTACTTACAGGTTATCAAGGAACCACTTCTGACACCATGTAACAGACGGTTATCTTATATGTTCACATTTAGGAAGATCAACTCACACGCACAGCACAGTTCTCAAACATATTTTTTTTTTATTCTTCTCCTTCTCCATTCTCTACTCACACTATCTAATCATTCCATAGCACCCTCTATCTGTCAGGATGGTTTCTACTACAGAGAGTACCATCCTAACTGAAAAAAATAAAAATAATAAATGATACTGTTGAGTGAGAAAATAATTTCATACTGTTCCGAGGACTGAGTTAAAGAAACTAAAAACAAAATTTCATGCAGAATACTAGAGCTGGAATTGGGAGGATTCCCGGGAAGCAAACAGGTCTACCTGTGCTTCACCGACTCAACTCCAAATCAGCTGGACCACCTGGGGGTGGATTCTCCACTCTCCCCTGAGAATCACCTGCTGTGACAGTGCATCCACTGTACGGTTGAGGTCACCTGGCGTGTGAGTGGTCCGCAGCAGCCTGAGGAGAATACTGCAGGTGAGTTGTGAAATGCGACTCTGACATTAGTTGTCCATCCAGACCAACACGTACTTGCCCTGGATCAATGCCAACACAGTAGCTGTCCTGTCTAGGAGCCAGCGGCTGCATGCTCGTTGCACACGGCACCCCAGCCTAGCTTGGAGGCATCTGTCATAACCACGACATGCCTGGACACAAAATGCAAGGTCTGTCCAAGGGCTAAAGAATTGCCGGAAGTTCAGCATGATGGCCACGTGATGTGTGCCACGGCACCTTACCCATCTCGTGGCTCGAGTCTGAAGTCAGTGCTGGAGCGGTCTCATATGCATGCTCCAGGAGCCTCTGAAACTTTCAGTGGGACCACCGTATAACTTCATGCAGTTCAGAACCGGCTGCATGCACATACTCGTAAGGCACGCTATCATGGCTGAATCTAACTCCATACCGAGAAAAGAGATGCTCTGAACCAGGTAGAGCTTGCTCTTTTCTCAAGTGACCCGAAGCCCAAACCGGCTGAGGTGCTCAAGTACTGGGTCCCTGAGCATACACAACATATCTCAAGAGTGAGCTAGAATCAGCCAATCGTCGAGGTAGTTGCGGATGTGAAAACCCACTTCCCTTAAAGGGGCCTTTTTAAGTTTGATGTAGCCCCGGTACCAAACAACTTTTCTCATGCCTGCTCTACCTCCACTATTGTGCAGGACATGACGTGCCAAGCGATCCTGCTTATTTGGCATTTTTTTGCATTCCTTGCATTGTTTGAACATGTTTTATGCACAAAAATAGCACTCTGTCAGCAATCGGCATTAAGAAACATTTTGACATTACACATAAACTGATTTTAATGTAAGTTATCATAGATAAATTATGTTTTTTAAAAGCTGGCATACAGTGTTCATTATAATGGGGCATAGGTTTTGCAACTCAGTACTCAATACTCACTACTCATGAGTACTTTTAAATGAGCTACACTTTTATTCTTACTTGAGTAGTTTTTAGGAAAGGTACTTTTTCTCTACTCACATTACATTTTTGGGAAGTAACAGTACTTCTGCTTGAGTATAATTTTTCAGTACTCTTTCCACCCCTGCTCACTAGCCATAGATGTCAATGTGAAGTCAAATGTGCATCGTGGGCGATTTTTGCGGCATGAACATTTGCTGCATTGTGGTGTTTGTCAGAAATTTGGCACATTGGGTCCAAATTTGAATGGAAAAAATCTGGAAATAGCCCACAGATTTCCCATGTGGCCGGGCCGAGAGGATGCACACCCGGCACTGAGTTTCCCAATCAGCGGGAGAGAGATAAAGAAGATGCCGGGTATGCCAGGGAGAGAGAGAGAGAGACTGCTGTGTGTGTGTAAATCTGTTGTTATGTTTTCAGTTCAGCATTTGTGTTAATTAAAGTCTAGTTGTTTGTTACTCCGGTTCCCACATCCTCATTTCCCGAACCCTGTTGCACTGTCCGGGAGAACTCCCTGCTGCCGTCCGCCGGGAGACGGATGACCCGTTGCCGTTCGCCGGGAGACGGAGGGGCCATTACCGTTCACCAGGGAACAGAGGGCTCACTGCCGTCCACCAGGAGGCAGAGGAACAGCTGCCATCCGACAGGGAACGGAGGAGCAGCTGAGGTCCAGATGGGTGGCATGCCTGTGGGAGCTGAAGAAGAGCAATTTTTTTATTTTCTCTCTCTCTCTCTCTGTATCTCCCACTCCCTTTCTTTCCCCCCTCTCCCTCCCCTCACCCTACCCAGGTTCCCAGGATGTGGGGAAGACCAGCCGGCAACAGAATGGATGAAGGGGCAACTCCTCCCCTCCAGGAAGGGGGGGGGGGGGGTGACTAAGTCAGACCGGAGGCTTCCCCGGCCTGGGGGTATATGGGGGGCAATGGGGGGTATTTGACGAGGAGGAGGGTGTGGCCGGGCCGAGAGGATGCATGCCCGGTGCTGAGTTGCCCAATCAGTGGGAGAGAGATAAAGGAGGAGCCGGGGATCCCCAGGGAGAGAGAGAGAGAGAGAGAGAGAGAGAGAGAGAGAGAGAGAGATGCACGTGACTGCTGTGTGTGTGTGTGTGTGTGTGTGTGTGTGTGTGTGTGTGTGTGTGTGTGTCAGTCTGTTATGTTTTCAGTTCATCATTTGTGTTTATTAAAGTCTTGTTGTTTGTTACTCCAGTTCCCACATCCTCCTTTCCCGAACCCTGTTACAAATGCAAATGTTAAAATGTTTCACCTTACAAGTCATGCAATATAGTAAAAGTGTTTAGATAAGATAGCATTGTGTAAGGAACAGAGAAAAAGTAAGTTTATGAACTCATAATCTGCCGTGTGAAAGTGAATAATAGTCATTGTTGTTGTAGTACCTATTGTTCATTTCACCATGAAGCTGCCACAAAATTAATTACTTTCCCAGATTTTTCAAACATTTCCCCCGACTTCCATTTGTCTTTGGTAGGTCAACCTATAAAACTATGAGCTAACTTTTTTGTTTTATCTATATTAAAAAACATACACAAATTACGCCCATAACGCCCTTTTATTTTTTCAAATAAATATTGTATGGCGCCTCTTGACCACAAAAACATTGATCACTCCACCCCCAGATAAAATTTTCAAATTAGATCAGAACACACAAGATCTCGTAGAGTAATCTTTTCAGCATTTAATCGCAAGACATGCATTTCAGATGAATTACAGAAACATTTACATTCTCTCTACACGATACTGGATTAGAGAAGGTGAAATCTGTCAGCATCAGCGGCTCATGTTCTTCTCCATGCTGTCCCAGATGATCTACACCTCCCAACATGGCCGATACACTCGTCCCACCATGCATCTCATGGTGTCCCTTCTCATGATGGCGATGCTCGGGCTCAGCTCTGAGGTAACATCTCTGCGCTCTGTGCTAAGAATGCTCTCTGGAAGGCTGAGATGAGAAAATCCTTTGTCCAGAGACTTTAGGGTCCTCAGCAGATCGGAGTCAGCCACCATGATGATCCTGGAGCTTCCCGGTACAGATCTCAGAGTGTTCTCCTCCAAGGTTTCACTCAAGCCTGGCTGGTCTGGCTCCATCTTGTCAGCTTTGGGAATCATGGGGATTGCGGCGGATTGGAAGTAGCAGTCAGACAAAAGTGCAACAATAAGTATGATGGCTTCAGCGGAGAGCTTCATTCTGCCTTTTCTTGTTTGGGTGCTGTCTCTTCCTTGTTGGGCAAGCTGGTTTGATGATGGTGGCTTCTTAGTCTCCTTATATAGGCCTTCCAGTCAAGATCTGCTGTGTGCCACGTTTCTACAGATGCATCATCTTGCTCTCATGTCTATATGCTACTAACCAAAAAACAAACACAAAAACCCATTGATGAGACGACTGACAGAGCTCAAGTGTTTTGTTTTGGTGGAAAGTTGATTAAGATTTCCTTCAACGTGGCTTGAGTGCAACACAAAGACCACAGGGTTCTTTTAAGAAGAGATATCATTCCAGAATCCTTACACTTTGAAACAATATGACAGGATAAGAGGTCTGTTGAAGAGTACAAGTGAATAATAAATACTTGACAACAGACAATGTTGACTGTCATTATTCTCATTAAACCACAAGTTGTAGTGGTCAAAAAGAGACTCTAGTCCAAAATGAAGATAAACAAACAGCAGGAGGTTTGTATTATCCTGTTTGGACGATCATTGCCCATTCATGACAATGTTGCAGGTGCTTCAATTTTGATGAGAAATCATATACACCCACCTTGAATGGGGCTCCTACTGTTAAATGCTTCTTGATAGAGAAAACAAATACACGTTCACCATATTCTGAAAACTCGTTGGAACAGATCACCTTAGTTGACTTTTTCATTCAGAAGTTTTTCATTAAAGGAATAGTTCACACAAAAATAAAAAGTATCTCTTAATTTACTCACCCTCATGCCATCCCAGATGTGAATGAATTTCTTTCTTCAGGAGAACACAAATGAAGATTTTTAGAAGAATATCTCAGCTCTGTTGGCCCATTCAATGCAAGTGAATGGTGACTAGAACTTTGATACTCCAATTGCACATAAAGACAGCAGAAAAGTAGTCTATAGCTATGACTCCAGTGGTTATATCCATGTCTTCAGAAGTTATATAATTAGTGTGGATGAAAAACAGATCATTAATTAAGTCCTTTTTACTATCAAACACCACTTTCACTATAACATTCTTCTTCTTGTGTTTTTGGCAATACTTATTCTACAGCCATAATGCTACTGTAAGGGAGGAGAATTTATAGTAAAAAAAAGATCTTTCATCTGTTTTTCCACACTTGTGGTAAAAGGATCCTAGGGGAGTTATAGTGATATTGTGTAAATATAGGGACAATAGTTATAGGCCAACATTTGTCAATTCAGGTAAATACTTTTGAGATAGATGTTTTTTTTTTAAACCATTTGCACCATTTCCTTTTAATTTCAGTCATATGTGGCATTTCATAACATCAACTCTATTGTGATTTACTCAGTCAATGTGAGCCCATTTTCAGCATTTTACATAACAAATGTATTCCCTCCACTTAAGGCCAAGTCCACACACACTAGTACTTTTTCGTTTGAAACATCTAGGTTACTGTTGTAACCCCCATTTCCTGATGAGGGAACGAGACATGTGTCGATGTAGTGACATTAGGGGTCTCTCTTGAGAGTCTCGGTTGCCTCTGAACTTGAGAAAAGGCCAATGAAATATTGGCAGAGAGAATTTGCATGTCCCTCCCCCGGACATACGGGTACAAAGGAAGGCGCAATATGGCTGTTCATTCAGGTTTTGCACTGACGAGCCGAGAATAAGTTTCAGCCGTTGGTACAGTGTTGTGGCAAGAGGGACACAACGTCTCGTTCCCTCCATCAGAGAACAGGGGTTACAACAGTAACCTAGACATTCCCCTTCTGTCACTCACTCGACGTTGTGTCGATGTAGTGACACTTGGGGTTCCTATCCAATTACGCCACGACACTGAACCGTGTTACGTGAACTGCTGATGCAGGTGCAAGCAAGCTGTTGTGTGCCAAAGGAGCAGCCAGCATCAGGCTGCACATAAACTTCCCCAACACCCCATAAGACGTCATATACATTTTAGGTTCCCGGCATCCCTAAGGGGGGGAACAAGTGACGTGACAAGCATGGAAGCAGGCCACGCCAGCCACAGACTTTTCTCTCTTTATGTTTTCTCTCCATAGATTGTTAGATGTGGCTTGGCCATATAACGCTATCACACGCATCGGGGAAGGTGTTCTTTTCCAATCCTATTCTTTCAGGGGGAAAAGACCCCATGAAGACCACATCCTGCCCTGGCTGGGGAGGTCAACATGTGGCAAATACATCACATGGGCTTACAAGCCACACATGGAAGTGGCGCGGTGGTAGGTCCTGCCTAGTGAGGAAGGCCAATGCAATGGTCTCATCAACCAGTGGGCACCTCCGGGTGCCTCATTCTTCCCTAAGGACGTACTGTACACTGCATCGTGGTGAGCCGATATATTAAATTTTTTATATTATATTATATATATTATATATATTATTACCACTGAAAACCATTGGGCGAAGTCCTCAGCGGCATAGCCGTATAGGCTGAGCTGGGAGGCGTTGAGAAAGCGGGCTTTGTCAGTGTCCCGCATCTTGACAAGGCTCAGCCACAGATGTCGTTCCTGGACCACAAGGGTGGCCTCGAGGGAGGTTGGGGGGATGTGGGGTATGGCTGTGAGCAGCGCCCTGACCCAAGGAACCAATCATCTAGCCGTGAGGGCTGAGGGGGGAACGGGGAGTTCTGGTCCAGCTCAGAACTAACGGCAGCCTGGGCAAGCATTCCGGACATCTGTGCGCCGCCCTCAGATTGGGCGAGCAGACCTGAAGGTGGCAGCCCAGTCGAGTCCTCAGCGTTAGATACCGCAACACCAATGTGTACTCTTTTAGAGAAAGTACTGTACTTTTTAGTGGTTATTTGCTCTTTTAGAAGCACTGTCGAAGCGCCCGGGGCCGTAGAATGCACTGGCGTGCAGAGAAGAGAAAAGCCGCTGGTAATGCGCTGTATGTTCCAAAAGCAATGCTCTGCAGAGGTGAGTGGACACACATCCGCTCGGCTCAGAAGAAAAAATCGGAATGAACAGCCATATTGCGCCCTCCTTTGTACCCGTATGTCTGAGGGAGGGACATGCAAATTCTGTTCGCAATTAATAATTGGCCTTTTCTCAAGTTTGCGGCTTTCCTTTCTTAAAGGAAATGCCACTCCAGCCGCCTCCCTGTTTTGCTTCTTCTTCACATGGTATTGTGGATGACCCGGCTGGCAATGGAGGCGATTTGGTCAGTTCAGCAGGCGCGGTTTCGGCGGGTAAATCCCCACGAACCACCCGCACCCCAGCATGCGTGATTGCTTCTGTCCAGGCTCGACATGAGACCGGCTCGCCTCACGGCTAGTCTAATGTCTCCATCGGCGCCATGGAGCAGGATGACGATGTCGCCGCTGCATCGGAGAGCGTCGCAGCATCTGATGCAGAGAACTCAGCTGGGCTGCCGCCTTCTGTCCTCCCCTCAACCCTCACGGCTTGACGAATGGTTCCTCGAGTCAGGGTACTGCTTGAAGCCAGGTGCTCAGGCACCTCAGCCATCTAGGGCTTCAGGTCAACTGGCAGTCGGTGCTGAATTGCCTCTCATCGTTCAAAATAGGCACTGCGGTCCCCCTAAATCAGTTCCAGAGTCTCCTGGGGCATATGGCATCCTCAGCCGTGTTCACGCCACTAGGGTTGATGCATATGAGATCGCTCCAGCATTGGTTTCACACTTGAGTCGCAAGATGGGCATGGCGCCGCAGCACGTATTGTGTGATTTTCACCCCTCTCTGCCGTCAGTTACTCAGGCCTTGGACAGACCTCTGTCCCCCTGCAGCAGGTGTCCAGGTACATCGTGGTCACCACAGATGCCTCCAAACAGGGTTGGGGCGCTGTGTGCAACGGGCATACGGCTACGTTGGCACATCAACTGCCTAGTTGCGATTTTAGCAGACAAGACGATTGACTTCATGTAAATTATATTTCATGAGATTAGTCTGGCAATGACCTGCAACCACACAACTTTAGTATTGCAACAGCAAGTTTTGCAAGTCAGAATCAGACTGATCTCATTGTGAGTCTGGTGACAGTAGGTCGAAAGCTCTGCTGCTGACATCGGTTTGTTCTTACAAAAATTCCAAATTCTGGCCCCAATGATCTAGCAGGAAGTGTTGTTGGATGTAAAGGTATGTGTGAGCTCCAGGGATGAAATGTAGTGATATAATAAATTGAAAAGGAATACATATTTTGACAACCACACACCCTAACTCAAACCACAAACCTAAACCTAACCATCGGTGGAGTACAAATTTAATCAAAGAGGGAAAATGCAACCCCTGAATCACGCTCGTCATTAATTTTTGAGAACACAATTACTTCCTGGTTTCCTCACAGGACCCGAACCCGTGTCTCTGAGGCTGTTGACACAACATATCAGTTGTGCCACAGGAAAAGGTAAACACATCTGAATTGATACAAAATTGTCTTATTGGAGATGGCGCTTGTTAGTTACTTGTCAGAATGGGGTCAATGTCAGGGTACCAGAACATTCGGGAGTGGCATATCAACTTCCCGTTTGATTTAGTTTGTGAAGTATGATTCATATTACTTACATAAATATTGCAGAGTCCATATTCCTAGATCATTCCTTTCCTCAGTAGCTTGTCTATGGTAAATCGTGAGAGAGAGTTATTGTGAAACTATAATTATGTTTGGAACAGTGGAGATTCTGTAATTACTCTCGGGATAAGAATTGTATTGTTTCAAACTCAAAAATTGAAAATGGAAAAAGCATACTTGGACTCTGTTGACAATGTGCAAACAAGCTAAATCATATGGTGAGTGTTTTGCATCAAGAAACATAGGTGGATTTTAATACTGAATAGATCTATGGGCTGTAAATGTCCCTTACGTTGCTCTTGTTTTTGGGATGTTGATCAAGGCTGGGCTTTGGCATCCCCATCACCATATTTCCTCTCTCTCTCTCTCTCTCTCTCTCTCTCTCTCTCTCTCTCTCTCTCTCTCTCTCTCTCTCTATCTATCTCTCTCTCTCTCTCTCTCTCTCTCTCTCTGTGCATGGCAATATGATGAAATGAACTTCCCCACTCAAAATAAATGGAGAAAAAAAGTCTACTTAGAGTTGATTGATTTTGCAGCTGCGCTTGTAGGAATTTTATTTTAACTAAATTGCTCTTTGGGGATCATTTTTAAAGATTCTGGTGGACTGGTCAAGGTGCAGGAAACTTTTCACAACAAACCTGAATCAAGTATATTGGCAATATACTAATAGTAAAACTGATTAAAAAATGGGTATCCTCATTTCAAACTAAATCTGCACATGCACCACTGACATTTCATTGACACCAGTGCCTTTTACAGTCTGTATGAGTATTGATTTTAGAAAGCACTAACAAGGAACTAACAGTGATCTGGTGTTTGTGTGTAGTTTTCTTTATAAAACAACAACAACAACAACAACAACAACAACAAAAAAACATTATTTTAATGATTTAACCCATTATTGAAATTACTCCAGATCCAGAGTGGATTACCAAGCAATTTAAAGTCTGATTAAAGTTAGGAGGCAGATGTTGATGTTGTTGCAATGTTGTAAAAATCCATAAATAAAACCACAAAATCTCTACAAAATCTCAGTTCGTTAATGACTGATTTGGCTTGACAGTAAACAGAGATCTTGATATAGACACAGTATGAACTCTCAAAGAAAGGAAAAGGAAGCAGGAAACTGATAAACATGACAGATGTTCCCTTGACTGTTAGTGGAAAAAACAATCAGACAGAAAAATTCAAAGTGTGGATGTGGAACTGAATCAAGATGACAGGACACTTGTATCTATACTAGGATAGACCAAACAATGGCACCGTTAGCATTAATTTACTTGGGGAATATTGAAAACAAACCTCTGATAATGAGGTTTGCACTGGCTACAAACACTATTATCATGCTCCACTTTAGAAGATCACTTCTAATGCACTATGAAGCTTGTAACAACAGTAAATATGATGCTTGTGAACTATATGGGGACAATAGACCCACAAATTAATGATTAAGGCAGTATAATCAATGATCTTAAAAGCACACTCTTCAGTTTTCAGAACCCACCACATGTTTTCAAATATTAGCCTACTAACAGAGTGTAATCGTAGCGTTCTGGAAGTAATCAAACCTGTTCATTTTCTTCACAGAATAACAGATTTTTAACAACATATATTACACAAGGTTGTAAAAGCAATAGTTCATATAACAAATTGTGCTCATGAATGTGAAATGAATGTCAAGATGTTCATTATAAATTACTTACATTTTGGGTTGTTTCTCACCAAATCCTGCTCCACCTACTACAAAAACTACTTTTATGATATTTTTTTTTTGTCTTTTTAAGCTTGAAAGTGAATCACTGTCCACTGCTATTGTATTGAGAAGACAGACCAGAATATTTATTAAATTCCTCTTTTTGTATTCTGAAGAGGAAATGAAGTAATTTGATTTTCAAATTATACGAGGGTGAGTAAATGATGAATTTCATTTTTGAGTAAACTATTAATTTAAACAATATGCTTCTGTTAAAGTCACAAGTCAGTATCATTTCAACTTTGTTTAACCCTCCTATGGTATTGAAAAATTGTAACTCCCTTTGGTATTCACTGTCTTTTTGTACTGGAAGTTTCAGATTTTTATGATAACAGTGATACCATTTCTTCTTCCCTGAAGTAAGAATAATACAATTATGCATTTATTTTGGGATTTTATGCTATATTGATCTTATTTACATGTAAAATTCAACATTTTACCTTTAATTTTCAAAAAACGTATCAAATCAAGCCCAAATTATTATATTATTATATATATATTATATATAATTTCCTTTATGTGGGCAGTACAAGACTTGGTGACTTGGTGACTCCTCCATTTACCATCTCAAAAAAAAAGAAGAAAAAAAAAGTATAATAATTTGGGCTTGATTCAATAAATCTAAGTCATTAAAAAAAATCAGCACTTTTGGTATTTGCTGTCAAAATTTAACGGCCATTGAAAATGAATGGGAAAGACCAAAAAACAGACCCATTTTTTTTTTCTGTCAAATAAAATCAATAAATCAGCCACAATGCAGGAAACAACAGACACAAATTACAGGGTGAGACTAAAACATCCTCAGTGCAAAACATATTGTACACACACACAAACACACTTAAACACAAAAAAAAAAAAATATGGTGAGGCTATGTAACAGAGCTTTGTTTTTATCTTTGCCCAAAAAAAACAAAACAAAAAAAAAATCAGTTATGTTTGCGAAATAAACTTTTTACTATAGGAAATTTGACATTGCAAATTGTTTACTCTTCGTTTTGTACTCTTATTGGATTTTCAGAATTTTGTCGTGAATTTCTGTTTCTTGATGTTTATTGTCTTGCCATTATTATGCATTTACTTTGAGTTATTAATTTATTTTATTTTAAATAAATTATAAGTAGAAAAATTGTTATTTTGTATCTTCTCTTTGAAACACCATGGTCAGGTTTGAATACAATCTTATTTACTTAACTGCAAAAACTGACATTTCAAATCAGTTTAAAATGCTAAACTTTGATAAATAATTAAGGCTGTCAATCTGTGCGATTCATTTTATTAAAAATAACACGTTAAAAAATTTACACAATTAATCGCAATGCCCCCAGATTATAATAAGGAAGATTCCTGAGAAATGCAAGCTTGTAGTACCACATGTTTACTCCAAAGGGCAGTAATTTAAATTTCAGCTGTGTGGCAACGCGCAGTTTATACAGTGAAGAAAACAACCAGACAGCACAAAACAGACATTCTTTACATTCTTTACATTCCTGCATTCAAAACATTTGATGGAGCGCAAATTTGAACAAAGGGATCTCAAGATGTATTCTAAGTATTAAATGTCTAGGTTACGTATATATCCTCCGTTCCCCGATGAAGGGAACGAGACGTTGTGTCGAAGAAGCGACACTAGGGTTCTCTCTTGAGCGCCGAATATGCCTCTGAACTATGAAAAAAGGGCAATGAGAAGTTGGCAGGCAGTATTTGCATACCCCGCCCCCAGACATACGGGCATTTAAGTGGGCAAATAAGCTGAGTTCATTCAGGGTTTTTCTGAGGAGCGGGAAATATTCCCGCCACTACAGTGGCTTGGCTCAGCGATGTGGCAGGGAGGATACAACGTCTTGTTCCCTCCATCGGGGAACGGGGGTTACATACGTAACCTAGATGTTCCCCATCTATCGCTCACTTCGATGTTGGGGTCCAATTTAAATCGTGCCATGCGCTGAGCCGTGTATGTGAACTGCTGAAACAGAAGCGGGCAGGTATTTTCATGTGCAAACGCGACCAGCTGTATCAGGCCGCACGTCCCCTTCCCCAGTGCCCCATAAAAGTCGTTGGAATCCATCTGGTTACCCTAGACAGGGGAACAAGGCGACGCTTGCCAACCTGGGAATGGGCCAAGCCTGGCTGGGCCTCTTTTCTCTCTATGTTTCTCCGCATAGAGAAGAACAGCCGGGGCCCTTACACGCATCGAGGGAAGGGGGTCTTACCCAATTTCCTATTAATTTTTATTTTTTTGAGGAGGAAAAAGACCCTGCGGAGACCACACCTACCCAGAAGGGGAGGTAAAAGTGGTGAATACCTCACATGGGTTTCTAGGCGGCATGTGGAAATGGCGCGGAGGTAGGCCCAACTTCGTTAGAGGTTGCTACACTACGGCGACCGGAGGGCAGCTCGGAACTGCATAAGGGAGATGCGGGTCCACTCGTAAGGGGACCGTGCCGTGGATAATACACACAGGGAGAGTCCATGCAGGAGTCCTGACCTGTGGAGCACCTCTTCCAGTACAGGGTAAATTAAGTACCCGCAGTGGATTGGGTCGGCAAGTTCCTCCGCTGAACTGCAGACCCACAAGTGCTAGGGAGGAATCATCCAGGGATCCGAGAGATGGGATCTCCTGGGAGAAAAAGCACACGGTTTTGCCTCAGCTGAGGGAAAGGGTGCTAGGCGCAAGCAATTCACCCGGCCAGCTTGTCAGCGTGTTACCGAGTTCTACTGGCTCGGACCTGAGAAAACACAGGACGATACTGACTCAACCCGGAGATTGTAATATCTCGCAAAGGTATTAGGTGTTGCCCAACCTGCTGCTCTACAAATGTCTGACAGGGAGGTGCCCCTGGCCAGTGCCCACGAGGACGCAACACTTCTGGTTGAGTGCGCTCGGACCGGTAAGGGGGGGGCACGGCCTGGGCGTGATAAGCCAACGAAATGGCATCGACGACCCAGAGGGAGAGCCTCTGTTTGGAGTCAGCGTTCCCTTTCCGCTGTCCACCAAAGCAGACAAAGAGCTGCACAGAATGTCTTGAGCTCTGCGTGTGATCCAAGTAGGTATGCAAAGCATGTACTGGACACAGCAACGAAAGGGCTGGGTCTGACTCCTCCCGGGGCAGCGCTTGCAGGTTCACTACCTGGTCTCTGAAGGGCATGGTAGGAACCTTGGACATGTAGCCCGGCCGCGGTCTTAGGATCACATATGTGTCTGCCGGACCGAACTCAAGGCAAGTGTCACTGACAGAGAATGCTTGCAGGTCCCCAACCCTCTTGATGGAGGTGAACGCGATCAGCAGGGCCGTTTTAAGAGAGATGGCCCTGAGTCCAACTGATTCTAGCGGCTCGAAGGGAGACCTCTGGAGGCCCTCAAGGACCACTGAGAGATCCCAGGAGGGGAACAGGCTTGGCCGGGAGGGATTTAACCTCCGGGCACCTCTTAGGAACCTGATAATTAAGTCGTGCTTACCCAGAGACTTGCCGTCTACAGTGTCGTGGTGGGCCGCGATAGCAGCAACATACACCTTTAGGGTGGAAGGGGACAGCCTCTCCTGCAGGAATAAGAGCACTGACCTAACTGCGTACCTCTGTGGGTCTTCAGCCCGGGAAGAACACCAATCTGCAAATAAGCGCCACTTCAGGGCGTAAAGATGCCTGGTAAAAGCGACTCTGGCTTGTTTGATTGTGTCTACGACAGCAGGTGGTAGACCAGCTAGATCTTCCGCATCCCGTCCCGGGGCCAGACGTGGAGGTTCCAAATGTCTGGATGTGGATGCCAGAGCGTGCCCTGGCCCTGAGAAAGAAGATCCTTCCTCAGGGGAATTCGCCAGGGAGGGGCTGTCATGAGGAGCATGAGGTCCGAGAACCAAGTCCGAGTGGGCCAGTAAGGGGCCACTAGGGTGACTTGCTCCTCGTCCTCCCTGACCTTGCACAGCACCTGTGCAAGAAGGCTCACTGGGGGAATTGCGTACTTGCACAGCCCCGTGGGCCAGCTGTGTGCCAGTGCTTCTGCCCCGAGGGGAGCCTCTATTCGGGCATACCAGAGCGGGCAGTGGGAGGTTTCTCGGGAGGCAAACAGGTCTACCTGGGCCTTGCCTAATCGTTCCCAAATCAGCTGGACCGACTGGGGGTGAAGCCTCCACTCTCCACTGGGCAAGCGTTGTCGTGACAGCGTGTCCGCTATCACATTGAGGTTGCCGGGGATGTGAGTGGCACGCAGTGACTTGAGTCGCTGCTAGCTCCAAAGGAGGAGCCGACGGGCGAGTCGTGACATGTGGCGGGAGCGTACGCTGCCTTGGTGATTTATGTACGCTACCACAGTGGTGCTGTCTGACCTGACTAGGACATGTTTGTCCCAAACTAACGGGAGAAACTTCCTGAGGGCAAGAAAAACAGTCAATAACTCTAGGCGATTGATGTTCCAGCACAGAGGGGCCCCTTTCCAACGGCCCGCAGCTGCGTGCCCGTTGCACATGGCGCCCCAACCCAATCTGAGGCGTCGGTTGTGACCAGGACGCGTTGGGACATCTGCTGCAAGGGTACTCCTGCCCGTAAAAAGCAGAGGTCTGTCCAGCGTTTGAATGTCTGGCGGCAGGCGGGGGTGATTATCACACGGTGCGTACCGCTGCGCCATGCTCGTCTCGGGACTCGAGTCTGAAGCCAGTGCTGAAGCAGTCTCATATGCATCAACCCCAGCTGCACGACCGCCACGGAGGATGCCATATGCCCCAGGAGCCTCTGGAAAAGTTTTAAAGGAACCGCTGTGCCCAGCCTGTAGGAGGCGAGGCATTCAACACTGACTGAGCGTGCTCGTTGGTGAGTCATGCTGACATTGAGACTGAGTCTAACTCTATGCCGAGAAAAGAGATGCTCTGAACTGGGGTGAGCTTTCTCTTTTCCCAGTTGACCTGAAGCCCCACGCGGCTGAGGTGCCTGAGCACTTGGTCTCTCTGCCTGCTTTGTAATTCCCGCGAGTGGGCCAGGATGAGCCAGTCATCGAAGTAATTGAGTATGCGAAGTCCGGCTTCTCAGAGCGGGGCAAGAGCTGCCTCTGCGACTTTCGTGAAGACTCGAGTGGACAGAGACATGCAGAAGAGGAGGACCTTGTACTGGTACGCCTGGCCATCGAACGCGAACCGCAAAAAAAAGGGGCGGTCTCGAGGCAGAATTGAGACATGGAAGTACGCGTCCTTCAGGTCTACCGCTGCGAACCAATCTAGATGCCGGAGGCAAGTTAGGATATGTTTTTGCTTGAGCATTTTGAACAGAGCCCAGTTGAAAACTCTCAAGTCCAAGACTGGTCATAAGCCGCCACCTTTCTTGGGTACAATGAAGTAAGGGCTGTAGAAACCCTTCTTCATTTCGGTTGGTGTGACAGGCTCTATCGCGTCTTTGAGTAAAAGAGTAGCAATTTCCGCACACAGGTAAATGGCATGTTCGCCGTGTACTGCGGTAAAGTGGACGCCCGCGAAGGGGGGCGGGGGCCTGGCAAACTGAATTGTGTAACCAAGTCGAATGGTCTGGGCCAGCCAGCGTGACGGGTTGGGCAGTGAAAGCCACGCATCCAAACTCCGTGCTAGGGGCACCAAGGGGACGAGTATTTTTGACATACCCGGCGGGGCTTCACAGTGGGGCGGAGCAGGTAATGCAGCGTCGGGAGGCGAGGGCGCGACCCGAAGCTCTAGTGCTGAGAAAAGACTCAAAGCACTTACTTTGCTCCGCACACCAGGCAGGGGGGTTAGCGACTGAGGAGGAGGTCCAGGGTAGGCGTCCTCTAGACTCGTCGGAACCGGCCGGCCGGGGAACAGTCATGGGGCTGGAGGTGGGTGGTCCACGTCCAGGATGCCAGGACTGTTGAGATCTGGTGGCAGAGTGCCGTGAGAACGGCGTTTGCGGGCCAGGTGACCCAGAGACAAAGGAAATAGCTCTGTTACTGAGAATGTGAAAATAAATTCAACAAAAAAATTTACCGGGGGACGGAGCGGTCTTACCATCTCTGGAGCTAACGTCTTGGTCCCTGAGTCGCGTGTCTCCGGAGCGCCTGGGAGCCTTATGGGTCCTCGAGGGGGTCCGTGAGACAGGGGGCATCTGCTTCCTGCAGTGTGCTCGACGCTGGGGCTGAGAGCTGGGCCTGGGTTGAGGCGGAACAGGGTGTTTCATAGCCGCAGGAGGACGCCCTCGACGAGCAGACGGGGCATGGCCCATGGCGGCAGGTTTGCGGCGGGGCAGGATGTGAAATTGCCTCCGTCTGTTTCACTGCTGAGGACTGCTGGGTGGAGTCATCAACGGCGCCTCCGAATGGACGGAGCTGGGAGACGGGGGCATTTGAGAAGGTTTGCCTTGTCTAACTCCCGCATTTCGACCAGGTCGATAGATTGCATTTCTGGACCACGAGGGTGGCCATCCGCCCATTCGAGTGCCGGTGTTACCGACCTTCGTGGCCCAGGGGGCGTGGTTGGTCATCAAGCGCAGTTCCTGCAGCACATCAAGAACAGGACTACCCAAGTGCAAGTTTTGAAGCGCCTTGGCCTGGCGTTGCAGGTAGGGCTGTGGCGTGTAGGGCGGAAGCGGTCTGGGACCGCACCACCGCGAGGGTAGTGAGAGCGGAGGAGCGAGGAAGCAGCGGGTTACTGAACTTGTTATGCACGTCCGGGAAGAAAAGAACCGGCTGTGAGCAGCGCACATGCCCGTGGTACCAATCAAGTAGCCCGGGAAAGCATAGCGGGCCTCCGTGCATCAGGCTCAGGCTGGGTGAGCAGACCCGAAGGTGGCGGCCCAGGCGAGTCATCAGCATCAGACGCCGCTGTAACGCTCTCAGATGCAGCGGTGATGTCATCCAATTCTGAAGCAAGCAAGTGTGCTGGGGAGGCGGGTGTTTCAAGGGGGTTTACCCGGCGAAACGCAATCCTTCATTATCCCCAAATCGCCTTCATCACCCGGGGCGCCTGCCCCAATCCCGTAGGAAGGAGTCGAGGTTTGGGTGGCGGCTGAAGTGGCTTTCTCTCATGACAAAAGAAAGCCGTGACTGCAGTGTTGCCATGGCTATGTTCTCGCACTGAGAACATGAACCATTCATAAAACGCTGCCTGCGTGTGATCGCAGCCCAGGCACACGAGGCAGCTTTTATGACCGTCAGAGGTGGGGAGAAATCAACCGCATCCAGAAACTACACAGGGGCGGAATGGCATCTTAATAAAGACGCGTCCTGTAAAGGACGTTCAACGCCGCTGTGTATTGCTCTTTTAAAAGAAATCACACTTTTAATATGCTCTTGCACTGTCAAAGCACCCAGGGGCAAACTGCACTGCCGTGCAAGGAAGGAGAAAGCCGCTGTAGTGTGCCGTAGATCCAACAGCAGAGAGCGTCAGAGGAACAGGTGTGTGACTCGCAGCTCGCTGCAGTACAACCATCGGCTCCGAAGAAAATTTCTGAATGAACTTCTGAATGTATTTGCCCGCTCACATGCCCATATGTTCGGGGGCGGGTTATGCAAATACTGGCTGCCAACTTCTCATTGGCCTTTTTTTCATAGTTCAGAGGCATATTCGGCACTCAAGAGAGACCCCTAGTGTCGCTTCTTCGACACAACGTCGAAGTGAGCGACAGACGGGGAAATACACAGATACACAGCTTCTGATAATAATTTTCAGACTACATAGAAGGTGGCTACAGCCATCTACTGGCTGTTAATAGCATTAAATGGTTTTCAAGTAATGTTATTTGTATTTCCCCTTCTTTCACTCACTCGACATTGTGTCGATGCTGTGACACTAGGGGTCGCACATGAGAGCCCCCAAACACCTCAATCTTTGAGAAAAGGCCAATGAGGATTCCCAAGTGTAATTTGCATGCCACTCCTCGGACATTCTGGTATAAAAGGAGCTGGAATGCCCACTCTAATTCAGATTTTTTAAAAGATGTGTCTTTTTAAAGATGCCTGTCCATCTTTGTGTGATTCCTGGATGCAGCCGTTATCTTTCCGCCTCCAACGGCCACGAACACTGCTTCACGTGTCTGGGCCATGATCACACTGAGGCAGCATTCGTGGAAGGTTCGTGTTCTGATTGCGAGGACATGATCTTGGCAACGTTGCAGTTATGACTTTCCTTCTTCCGGGGGAAAGCCACTTCTGCCCCCCCCCCCCCCCCCCCCCCACGCTTCTACCTAGTGGTATGAGGCCGGCCCCTGTTCAGTGGGCACGGTCATGCCGGGTAAATTCCCATGGACCTCCCATTCCCCAGCACGCTCGTTTACCTCCGTTGAGTTCCGGGATGAGACCAGCTCACCTCATGGCCAGCTTAATGTCTCTTTCAGGGCTCGCGAGCAGGATGATTTCTCGAACACTGCAACTTAGAGCGCACTGGCGATGTTGGATGCTGAGGACTCGACTTGGCAGCCATCTTTGGGTCTGCCTGCCCAGTCTGTGAGGCCGACGCAGAGTTGACCACCAAGCTTGCCCGGGCCACCACGAGTGTCGGGCTGGACTGGAACCCTCTGTCCTCTTCTGAGCCCTCGTGGCTAGATGATTGGTTCCTGGGTTTGGGGCATCATTCACACCTGAATCTGGTCTATTTGGCGACACCGTTGAGACAGATGGAGGCTATACAGCACATCTTGTCCTGGTGTGGCTCAAGATCTAGTACCCAGTTTGCTCACCGAGGGTGTCCCCCTGTGACGGTGAAAGCCAAGGCGGCTCCGCCACAGCCTGAGCCCAGTTCTCGGCCCCAGCATAGAGCCCCCCACAGGAAGCTGATGCCCCCCAACTCACGGCCTGGCACGAGGACCCGGACGGCTCCTAAGTGCCCCTGAGACGGATGAACCAAGGAGAGATGTCCACTACAGAGATGGTACCCAGACCACTCCATCCGCTGGTGGAGGGTCCACATTGTCCCACATTGTCAAAAAATGGTGGCTTCCTCACTCCTTTGGTCACATAATCGGTGTTTATGGCCACCGATGTCACAGCCGCCAGACATCGAGCACTTGCAGCCAGGGCCCTGCGAACTCACTCCCCCCCACATAAAGGAAACCATTTTTATTAAATGATAAAAAATGAACAAATACTATAGGAGGGTTAAAAATAAATAAATAAATAAATAATTCCATTGAAGAACTACACTACCCGTAATCCTGACGAGACACCCACCAATTAGAGAATCTGTTGTTACCATGGGAATAGATATCAAAATAAAAAAGCTCAGCAGTGACTGTCCACTACTATGAAGTATTGCAAGTGACATAATCGAGTCAGTCTCCTTATATTTTCAAAGTACAGTGTGGCGTGGGGACGTGGTCATGTGTCGGTCTGCGGGAGAGAGAGAGATCGTTTACGGACATGTCCGTCATGTGTGTGTTTGTGTCTTTTGTTTAAGTGTATGTACAAATCTAGTTACGTACATGTTTATGTGTGTTTAATAGAGGGATCATTATAGGAGCTAGGTAAGGTAGGGCATGGTCTGTTCCAGGGCAGGGCTCTGCTGTAATATGCGTTGGGTAAACTCAATGTGCTGCTACTCTTCTACTTGTTCTTGAGACCCAAACTGAGGAATGACGGTTTCTTTGCTACCTTGCAAGACTTTGGGTTCTGCTCATCATCATTGTGAGCCAGGCAGATCATGGAGTAGGTCTTGGGAAGACCAACACAGTACGTAGCGCTCTTCTTGGGCATTGGCTGGCTGCTGCTGCTCTCCATCATGCTGACAACTCTAATGTTGATGCCCTCCTCATCCACATCCTTCAAAAGCTTCATCACATCACTCACTCCCATACATTTACAATCTGTATTGCCAACAGCAACATGGTAATCTCCCTCTTTCAGTCCCTCAGCTGCGGTGGGGGCGTAGATGGTTGTGGCTGACTTTCTTTCCAGAAATGGTTGGGGAGTGGGCAGGCCGGATGTTGCCCCAGCCTGAGTCAGCGGTGGGGGCATGTGGGGTGGGGATGTGGTCATATGTCTGTCTGCGGGAGAGAGAGAGAGAGAGATTGTTTACGGATATGTCCGTCATGTGTGTGTTTGTGTCTTTTGTTTAAGTTTCTCATTAAACTATTATTTATATTGCCAATCCGGTTCTCGCCTCCTCCTTGCCCGTCAAATCCCTTTACATACAGTATTGTGTATATCTGAATATTTAGCAATAAACCTGAAATATATTGTTGATAAACATATAATCATGGCTATAATAGTTTAATATTGCATCTTTTTGCATCAAACTTGTTGGTTTGGTTCCAGGTTTACAAATTTGCGGCAAGCTGAGTTGTTAATGTCACAAGCATTACTCCTTGCAATTGCATTTTTTATAGTAATATTTCAATTAGAGAGCTCTACAATTAATTTTTTTACTAGTAAATATTCCAAAAACAGAGTTCTATAATTGATTTTCTAGTAGTAGGAATGCAAGTGCAGTAAAAATGCATTTATGACATTACATAAAAAGATAGTCATCATTGAATCATTTTTTGAAAGCACTATGAAGAAAATAAATAGGGGAAACATGGAACACGGACCCATGGCCACTTAAAAAAAATAGGCAATCCTTTTCACACCATTTCCATTATAGAAATATACAATAGAACATAACAGACATGTATGTTCAAATAAATAAATAATATTGTACATTACATAGACAGACACTTACTATACTACCACATTGTTACTATGTTGTCATGTTATTTATAATTTGAAAAGCTGATAGATTTGTGGTTTATGCATGGGCACAGGTACTGATCCCTGTGTATTCAGGCATGTTATGGTTACTGTTGTCACAACACTTCTTAGAGTGTTTCTCCTGCGATTGCCCTGTGCAGGTATTTGTGGGTTGATTTTTTGGTTATTTGAGGACAGCTGCAAGCCATATGCTCAAAACAGAGCTGTTTCTACAACTATAAATTTAGTATGGAACAGATGAAGAATTTTAACCATGCTCCACTTTTCTAAATCCAACTGGACTGTGACCCTTTGATGAACAGTATCTAGGGCACTGAAATTATTTTATGCACTCATCTGGAGATCAGCATATGGCTATACATTTACATTTTATGAAATGTCTCATTTAATTAATTGTTCATTGTTTCACAAGTAATATCTTTATGCAATATTTCACTCAATGGTTTGACCAATAATCAGTAAACCAGAGAGCTTTAATCATATGTGACCTTAAGTTTATATTTCTCAAAAGCATTGGCTTACAATGGCAAAACAATCATTTTTTTACAAGATGTGAGTTGTGCTTAACCATGCAAAGTTTGCAGATTCAATGCTAGGGTGCTTTGGGTTGCTAAGGTATTGCTGTGTGAAGTCCATAAGATGTCTTGAGTGGGCGTTAGCATGTTACTATGCAATTGTTAGGGTATTCTGGATGGTAGCTAGGGTGTTACTAAGATGTTCTGAGTGGTTCCTAGGAGGTTGCTCACTGGGACAATTTTGTCAATTTTGGCGACATGAGGGGAACCTACAAAATATTAGGTAGGTGGTTTTAATGTTGTGGCTGATCGGTATATATATATATATATATATATATATATATATATATATATATATATATATATATATATTAACCTTAAAGGTGCACTCAGTAACTTTTGTCGTTGCATTATCTTGGACTTAAACTAACACCTAGTGTCTTGGATGCAACATAATTTAAAATCAATATTTCTCAGTTACAGATGCCATTGTAGAAATGTATTATTCACAGTCAGCCACGATTACTTTAATCAATGAGTGAAAGTGTCTAATAACAGTAAGCGAGTAGTGTTCGGCTGATCATGTGATTCTAACTCGCATTACAGTCTCTAGAGGCCAAACTTGCCAGTCTTCCACCCAAGACCCCACCCACATGTGCTTGACCCGTTTCTTTTGCGAATGTTAACAATGGATGGCAGCAACAACCACTGCAGCAAGCTTTAATACATGCAGTTTTGTTTATATCTGAATAGCATGTTTCTCCTAAAACGAGACGGTGTGAAATTCCACATTAATTTGTTGTGTTCAGATTGAGTTCATTGTTGGGTAGTGTGTTCCTCAGTCATGTGATGACTGGTTGTGTGATGCCCAGTTTTTTTCTGCAGCTATTTACATAGTTATTTAAGTGTGTGATACCTAGTATTTTAATAATGTGTTCAAATTTTTATTTTCTTCAATCTCATCTAACAGTTCTTCGCTCATTGCTTACAGAAAAGGAGACTCAAGACCTGAATGGAGGGGGTCTTTTTCCTGGCACCCTGAGCACTTGTAGACAGCAATTGAAGTTGTGTTAAGGAATTACCCTGTTACCAGTCTTGCCACCAATCCTCACCATCCATTTTCAGGTTTCAGGTCGCTGACTCCACTCTGAAATGTGCACACCAGCTGACTACACCAGTAGCTGCCAAGCAAAACATGAGACCGTGGTGCGAGGGCCAGAGGAAAGACAACTTAGCTTCACATGGAGAGGAGACTGTGCCTCTCACATACCCTGAGCACCCGCTCAGCCCGCGGCAGCAGAACGTTGTTAAAACAACACGAAGAAACATGCCGCACCGTCCGTCCGAGCTGAAGTATTATTCCAGCTAGGTAAATAATAGAGCCCCCTTCTCCATGTGATGAATAGCACATATTAACAAGCACAAATTCAATGATGTTCCCAAAGATTTGGTGTGCTAAAGGCCACTAGGGATTAAAATTGCTGGAACCAATTCTTATACCTTCAAGTTTTATTCACTTTTGGATCATTTCTGAAGATACAATAAACAAGCATGTCCTTCAAGTGTAAAAGCAAGACGTTAAATATGAGATAGCATTTAAGGGAGGTAGAGAGTGGTTTAAAAGTTGGAGAGCTGCGTATTATTTTTCACATGCAAATGAGCTTGAGATTCGCTGCAAATGTTCACCAGAAGTTTGCATCTCTTCACCGGTAGTAGTGAACCTCTGGCAGACTTTTGGCAACAATGGAAAATATGCCGCAAGTTTGCTGCAAAGCTCATTTGCATGTGAAAATTATCCGTGGCGAATCTGAGGCGAGTTTGTGGCAAATTTGGAGTGAACTCTCAATGTTTGTAAGGGTGTAAAGTTGAACTGAAAAATAATAATATGATTTGATCATTTTCCATCTTGTGTGCTTCATTGGAATCGAGGAAATTCTTATTTTACATTTATGCATTTGGCAGATGCTTTTATCCAAAGTGACTTACAGTGCCCTTATTACAGGGACAATCCCCCCGGAGCTTATTGTACTCATGGTCAGTGTAACAATTTTATTAGTGACCTAGAAATACAGCAGAACCTAGAAGATGTAGAAATACATATTTACGTTTTCATAGGAGGCAAGTCATATGATTTTGGCATGTTGTACAAATTATTATGAATTTTTATGAAATTGTCTTGTAGCTCCTTAAGATACCAATTGCCTTTTACCACTTTTTACAGTGTAGTAGTTTGCTGTCTGGGTTTGGAGCCACATTATTTTATACAAATAACAAGCAAATTTTGAAAAGGTAAAATTTACTGTTGTAAATGTAGAGTACAGTTATTCACATACAATGTCCTGCTTGAAGGTGCCACAGAAGTTGGAGCCTTACAGTAGCAAAAAGCTTTTTCAGGTTTTCCAGTTTGCTCAGTAATGTGTTTGTGTAACTTTCAAAGGTGTAATCTGGAGACTCAGAAATGAGGCAGACTGATATATTTGAAATAAAATGTCCATTCATATAAATTTAAAGTTTAATGCACATATTTCAAGTTTCAACATTGCATATACTGTCCTACATTTTGTTAATCTAGAGTGTGCAAACTCTGATTTCACATATATAATAATATTAATGTTATCTAATGTTATTACAAAAGAAACCCAAAAACACAGGAATTTAGGACTACAGACTCATCAGATTAGTGTTGGCCCACCGGAACAACATAACTGGACCCTTTCTGGATCTCCTTCAATTTGTTTATCAAGCAAACTGGTCTGTGGATAATTCATTAAACATGGGATTGCATCATATCCTGCAACATCTGGACAGACCAGGGACATATGCAAGGATCCTTTTTGTGGACTTCTGTTCGGCTTTCAACACATCCTCCCAGCTATTCTCCAGACTAAATGATCTGGACTAAACAAACAGGCAGCAGCTAGTGAGACTGGGTAAATTCACTTCAGATGCTCTTTTTTGATCAACACAGAACTTCAGTGAAACTCCTACATGCTTCCCACAGTGCTCCGGCTGGAGTTACTGTATCCTTATATATATATATATATATATCCCCTTTTCTCCCAATTTGGAATGCCCAATTCCCAGTACTTAGAAGGTCCTCGTGGTGGCGCGGTTACCTCCATCCAGGTGGCAGAAGACAAGTCTTAGTTGTCTCCACTTCTGAGTCAATCCACGTAACTTATCATGTGGCTCGCTGTGCATGACATTGCAGTAAATCACAGCAATGGAGGTTCATGCTACTCTCTGGGATCCATGCACATCTTACCACGTGCCTCATTGAGAGTGAGAAACCCTAATCGCGACCACGAGGAGGTTATATGCATCTTCTTAAAGATGTTGTTCCGCAATTGTACCCTATGTGAATGGCCGCGCCCACGCACAAGCAGCTCACATGGAGACAAACTGCCCTCACTGTGAGGACATGAATCTCCGGACTTTGCGCTCTAGGATCAACCTCGTTCTGAGGGAAGATCCAGCATCTCAAGCCCTCCAGAAGAGTCAGAAAAGTCTCGTCTGGTTTATGCAAACCGGCCATCATCAACAGACCATGGTCCAGAAGACCAAACCATTCTTCACAAAGACCAGGTCTGCACCTTCCTCTTAACACATTCAGGTCGAAGGTACTGCTGTCCTCACTAAAGTGGATCACACTGATGAAGAAGGCTACTCAAAGCTTCCCCTAGTGGAACAGGCCCACCCAACCAAGCTGTTTCAACTGATATCCGCACTGGCTGGAAGGGCTTATACAGCAGCAGGCCAAGCTTGTTCAGCACTCCACAGCATGTCGGTGCTCCAGGGTTTTCAAGCTAAGCTCCTTAAAAAATGGATGAGCAAGGCCCCATTCCAAAGCTATTCAAAGAGCTCTGCACCACTACAGATTTGGCGCTGCAAACCTCGAAAGCTACCGCTCAGGCCATCGGCAAAGCGATGAGCAACCTGGTGGTTCTGGACCGGTATATTTGACTAACTCTCACAGAGATGCGTGATGCAGAGAAAGCCACCTTCCTCAATACCCGGTGTCGCCGACAGTCTCTTTGGCAGTCTCAAGCAATGAAACACTTTTTGCTAAAGAGAAGTATCACTTCCTCTTTCCCTGCACACTCCTAATCTAATTCCGTTTAGCGCCTGGCAAAGAATCCATCTCTCGCTGCCCCAGCGCAGCCGAAAGCTACTACTGAGCTGTCTGTGAACTCACGCAAACCGTGGCCCAAGCATAAGCATCCACCATCTCAGTGTGAAAAACGCATCAACAGAAAAACCCCAGCCACACAGCAGAAATGTTCCTGACATGCCCAGCCCCATGAAGAGGAGCCCAGAGCTTGCCATTATTCATGACCCAGAGCTGAAGAAGGCTCGATTCGAGGTACACAGTTTTTCTCCCCTCTTCCCAAATACTTTTAATCGGAAACAGGACATTGTCAAAATGCTGTGTGTGTATTACTCAAACAAAGATTGTTTTCAAAAAAAGAGGAAAAGTGCCTGTTCAAATACGTGATGCTCACACAGTCTCAGAAAAAGAACCATTTCTCTTTACGTATCATACACCCCACACATTATGCTCAACCACTTACCTTTGGCAAGCAAATCAATAAGCCTGCTGTCCCGCTGCACAAACGAGTGGCGAGCCCTCATGCGCATGTCAGACTGGATGTTAAAAATTATCTAGCATAGTTACACGATTCAGATTGTATGCCGGCCAATTTGCTTCACCGGCGTTTTGCAATCTGTGGTTCGACCACAGAATGCAGCGGTGTTGCACGCAGACCTTTACAGTCTCCTCACGATAGAGACTATGCGATAGAGACTGCCCCAGACGTTGCCACACACAGTGGTGTTAAGAGCCATTATATTCTCATTCTGAAGAAAGATGGTGGCTTTGGCCCATTCTAGATCTTATAGCACATCCAACCTCAGGACTGGATTGCGTCAATAGATCTGAAGGACGTGTACTTTCATGTACCAATTGTACCACATCATTTTTGAGATTCACGTTCGAGGGAACTGCGTATCAATTCAAAGTCCTTCCTTTTGGTCTGTCTCTGGCTCCCCGCACATTCACGAAATGTAATGATACAGTGCACACCCCATTTAAAATGAACAGTGTGTGTTTTAAATTACCTTGATGATGGTTATTACAAGCCCAATTAGAGGCACTACCGAGCGAAAACAGAGATTTGCTTCTTTGCCATTTGAAAAATCTGGGTCTGAATGTCAACTGGGCAAAAAGTACACTTTTCAGCCAACAAATCTCCTTTTTAGGAGTGCGTCTCGACTCCATGAGCATGCGTGCGCCTCACGAATGAACACATACAGATCATTCTTTGGTGTCTGTCTCAGTTCAAACTGGGCAAAACATTGCATCCACCATCATACTGTTAGGTTGGTTACACATGAGACCTCTCCAGCACTGGCTCAAGCAACACATTCCAAATAGCGCAGGGGTAGCCAACCCTGCTCCTGGAGAGCTACCTTCCAGCAGAGTTTAGATCCAACCCTAATCAAACACACCTGAACCAGCTTATCAAGGTCTTCAGGATTACTTGAAAATTACAGGCAGGTGTGTTGGAGCTAAACTCTGCAGGAAGGTAGCTCTCCAGGAGCAGGGTTGGTTACCCCTGACATAGCGGCTGGAGCCTCGAGTGCGTGCGCATCTTGGTGACTCGCCACTGTCTGGCTGCTCTATCATGGACAGTGCTGGCATTCTACTAAGTGGGTGTTATGCTGTGTTGCATTTTCAGAAGAAAAGTGGTTACCACAGATCCATCCAACACAGGTTAGGGCGGCACCTGGACAGGTGCAAAACGGGTGTGGCACATCAACCACCTAGAACTATTGGCTGTATTTCTAAATTTGAGAGCTTTTCATTCCGACATTGTGAATCGCCACGTTCTGATTCGTTCGGACAACACAAAAGTAGTGGCGTACATAAATCACCAGGGCAGACTACGATCACCAGAATTAATGAGCATTATACATCGCATCATCCAATGGAGTGGGCATCACCTCCTCTCATTGCATGTGACACATGTCCCAGGCCATCTGAATTTCTGAGCAGACACCAGGGAGCATTACCATGGGAATGGAGACCTCATCCTCAGACAGTGATGAGGATTTGGGAAATATTCCGCAAAGCAGAAGTCAACCTATTCGCCTCCACAGATAACACCCACTGTCCCCTTTGGTACTCCATGTCCCAAGCCCCACTTGGCATAGACGTGCTGGCTCACAAATGGCCGGTGAAATGCATGGATGCATTTCCCCTGGTGCACCTCTTCATTCTGCCATCAGCAAAGAGAGAGACCTTCTCTCTCAAGCACAAAGCACGGTTTGGCATCCCCAGCCAGAGCTGTAGAACCTACATGTGCGGCTCTTGAACGGAGCACATCTGATGAGCCAGAATCGGCTCAGTCTGTGATGAACACCATTTTTCAGGCAAGAGCACCGTCCACGAGATGCCTCTATACACTTAAAGCCTCTTATTTGCAAATCAGTGCTCTTTTTACATGGTAAAGACCCAGTGAATTGCGCCATAGCTAAGATTGGTCTTACCCCATCAACGCTCAAAGATTATGTAGTGAATATCTCAACGTACCACGCCCTGGAGGCTGGCTTATCGATAAACAATTATAATCTAGTCTTAAATTTCCTTAGGGGAGCGAGGCATTTGAACCCCACTTGCCCTGATATGGTTACAACTTGGGACTTACATCTGGTGCTGAAGGCACTCACAAACTCCCATTTTGAGCCATGTGAATCCATTGAGCTTTGGGTGCTTTCCTTAAAGGTTGCACTCCTATTGGCTTTGGCCTCATTTAAACAGGCGGGTGACATGCAGGTGCTGTCAACTGACAGCTCATGCTTGGAGTTTGGTCCAGATCTGAAAAAGACACAATTAAACCTAGAAAAGACTGCGTGCCAAAGGTTTTATCAATGCCCTTCAGGTCTCAGGTGGTTCATTAATAAGCCTTCTTTCCCCCACCATTTAATTCAGATGAAGAGCAATCTATGCATATGTTTTGCCCGGTGAGGGCATTGCATACATATGCAGAGCATGAGATTTTATTTGGGAAATTGTTCACTTTGGAGCTCTTATAACAGATAATGGCTTGATCAGTAGCACTCGATTGAGCTGGGGTGCATGTCAACACTAAAAAATAATGAACAAAGGTTTTTAAATATAATCAGACATACTAGTTTTCTCTGGCAGAAATCTCACAGACAAGATCCTCAACTGAACGGTCCCCTTCCTTAAGAAGCAATTCTGACAGCCGCTAGATCCATGTGGGTCAGATCTTCTGTAATGGGTGGTTGCTGAGATGAGACAGGAGATGCTGGATCTAAATGCAGGCTTTTAATGAAGATGGTAACAGTGAAACAAACTAATATAGGAATGCAAAAATGAGAGGGTATATATATATATATATATATATATATATATATATATATATACACTCACCTAAAGGATTATTAGGAACACCATACTAATACTGTGTTTGACCCCCTTTCGCCTTCAGAACTGCCTTAATTCTACGTGGCATTGATTCAACAAGGTGCTGAAAGCATTCTTTAGAAATGTTGGCCCATATTGATAGGATAGCATCTTGCAGTTGATGGAGATTTGTGGGATGCACACATCCTAAAGATGAACTATTGGGTTGAGATCTGGTGACTGTGGGGGCCATTTTAGTACAGTGAACTCATAGTCATGTTCAAGAAACCAATTTGAAATGATTCGAGCTTTGTGACATGGTGCATTATCCTGCTGGAAGTAGCCATCAGAGGATGGGTACCATGGTGGCCATGAAGGGATGGACATGGTCAGAAACAATGCTCAGGTAGGCCGTGGCATTTAAACGATGCCCAATTGGCAGTAAGGGGCCTAAAGTGTGCCAAGAAAACATCCCCCACACCATTACACCACCACCACCAGCCTGCACAGTGGTAACAAGGCATGATGGATCCATGTTCTCATTCTGTTTACGCCAAATTCTGACTCTACCATCTGAATGTCTCAACAGAAATCGATACTCAGACCAGGCAACATTTTTCCAGTCTTCAACTGTCCAATTTTGGCGAGCTCTTGCAAATTTTAGCCTCTTTTTCCTATTTGTAGTGGAGATGAGTGGTACCCGGTGGGGTCTTCTGCTGTTGTAGCCCATCCGCCTCAAGGTTGTGCGTGTTGTGGCTTCACAAATGCTTTGCTGCATACCTCGGTTGTAACGAGTGGTTATTTCAGTCAAAGTTGCTCTTCTATCAGCTTGAATCAGTCGGCCCATTCTCCTCTGACCTCTAGCATCAACAAGGCATTTTCGCCCACAGGACTGCTGCATACTGGATGTTTTTCCCTTTTCACACCATTCTTTGTAAACCCTAGAAATGGTTGTGCGTGAAAATCCCAGTAACTGAGCAGATTGTGAAATACTCAGACCGGCCCGTCTGGCACCAACAACCATGCCATGCTCAAAATTGCTTAAATCACCTTTCTTTCCCATTCTGACATTCAGTTTGGAGTTCAGGAGATTGTCTTGACCAGGACCACACCCCTAAATGCATTGAAGCAACTGCCATGTGATTGGTTGATTAGATAATTGCATTAATGAGAAATTGAACAGGTGTTCCTAATAATCCTTTAGGTGAGTTTATATATATATATATATATATACAAACACAAATACACTAATGAGGGAATGGAAAACATGTGAGAACAATGGGAAACAGATAGCAGTGATGAGGGCAGTGCATGATGGGAAACATACTCCAGGGGAAATACTTCAAAATAAGAGTCCTATGAAACACAAGGGAGGCAAACTGTGACAGAGACGGCCCTGAGAAAAATAACATTGCTAACCATATTTAAATGATATCAGTTAACGCATTAACTTTGGCAGCCCTAAAATACTAAAAATACAATTACAATTGAACATACTAAAAAGCTATAACTAAAGTAAACCTAACAATGATAATGTGAAGACTAACAAAATTTAAATGGGGAAAAAGAAGAAACAAACAGTGGTTTATGGGGCTGTACAATAAATTAAAAGAAATAAATATACAAAATAAAACAATTAAGAAAATACGGTACAATGAAATATGGTAGAGGCTAATGTTAAATGAAACTACAACAGGGCATTAGCCTAACTATATACTTTAGCATACATCACCTTAATACATGCTTTCTAATACAGAATGTTATGCATGTAAGTACTTGCTTAAATCACTAAACACATTTTATGCATTTAACACATGCTTAAATCAAGTATTTTGCTTATTTTAAGTCAACTCTGTGGACTCTCTATTGGACCACCATCAAGGGGCTAAATAGTATGTGTGGTACCCTGCACATCTATGACCCTGTATATAGTAATTCCCCATGAATCCTGTATTCTGTTCCTACCCAAAGCTCAGTGATCTGCTGACCCACATCAATCACAGGGTAATAGACCTTGCCATTAAAAGGGGCAAGACTCTCAGCAGCCTTCTGTTTGCTGTATTCCCTGAGTTTGACCATAATGTTGGTCATTCACAATGTGATAAAGCAAGCCATCCAGCTCTCTTACACACTTCCACTGCTTTATCAGTGACAGTACAGACTTTGATAGACCAGAGCTCTCACGAGTGGTGGGCATTTGTTTATGCCGCTAAAAGGTTCTGAAAGAACTGAGAGTAGGATCTTTCAATTGAAAATCCTTCACTTCAACTCGTCTGAGTAGGCACACTTCATTGAGGGTTACTGACTTCCTCTACTCCACACTCCGCACAAATCTGTCTAGGTACACTAGCATGATCTGAAAAAGTAAATCACCCATGACTGCATAAGACGTTGATATGATGAAGGTCATTTGATGACTGCTTCAGAATAGAATTCAGAATTTGGGAAATAGCATGAGAGTAGGCACGAGTATCCTCTCCTTCCATTTGTTTTTGACTATTGAATGTTCGCAATATCAGATACACTGCGCTTTTCATGGAAAGTAATTCTCAGCTACACAAAGAAGACAAATGGTCACTTTGGTTCATTCCCCATCTGTAATCTGACCTCTTCTAAAGCTGCACCCTTTAAGAGGGAGAATATGAGGTCTAACTGGTCCTCTGTGGTCTGATTTCTAGCATGTAACAGCCTCTCTACTTCTTCAGTAAACTCATCAACATAGCTCCCATCTTTGCTGAAATCATCACTAAATGGTTGGATGTGATGTTCTCTTGGCACATATACATACTGTAAGACCTGTACCGCTTTATACTCAAATTGGCGATAGCTGCATGGTCTAGTCAAGTTTTTGAATCTGACAGCTGTTTAAAAAAGGAAGAATTTAAATAAAAGAATAAAGACTATTAAAAAAAATAAAAATAATTTGTTACAATAAAAAACTAAATGAAATACGATAGAGTCTTATGTTAAATGAACTTACAAACAGGGCATTAGCCTACCCATATGCTTCAGCATACATCACCTTAATACATGATTATAATATTCACGGCGTTTTATGCATGTAAGTACTTGCTTAAATCACTCAAAGCATTTTATGCATTGAACACATGTTTAAATCACATGCTTAAATCACTCAATGTACTTTGCTTATTTTTTTAACCAGACTTTTAAGGGCATGTTTAACAGTTTAAACCATAGAATTCTCATTACACATTCACTTAATTGGAAAACAGTCTGGGCTATAAATCATTAAATGAGATACGATTAATTACAAATTTACATACCGAGTTCTCGCAAGTGCACAAAATGTATGAATCCTTCAAAAATTATCCATAACAAATACTCAATTTTAACATACAACTCTTCAGAATACATATTTAATGCACTTTATTTACCCAAGAATTTGCAACCGATGAACAAAACCAGGAGCTCTCTTGTGCAGTGTCTTCCTCATCTATCTATGAAGCGACAGAAGAATTAATTAAGGTTGAGTAAATATGATCCCACTCCAAACCCTGACAATGTGAATTACCACACATAAGACACACCGTCAAATCTTGGTGGGAAAATGTTGTTCTAAGCCCCTGGAGCAGTGAGTGTTAGAAATGGTGCATTTTAAGAAGGACTTGCACACACTCATCAGCTAATAGACATGCTATTTTTAAACTGGGGGAAAATAGTAATGGTGTTGTGCTTTGGAAGAAACCTTCTCACTGGTCATGGAGGACTGGCATTCTTAGGACTTTCTTAAGATGCCCAGAATGGATCAGAGGTTTTTGAAATTTTTTGAGAAATGTTTGTACGCAGTGGTAGTTTTTGGTAACAGATGCAAAGTTTTAATCCACTTTTATAACACATGGAAGAGATAGAGTTTGATGACATTTTATATGCCTACAAATGACTTATTACCTTATCTCATTATCAAAGCCAAAACATTTATTTTTTTAATAGAAATCCCTGGGTGAATCTCAAAAATAGTAATAATAATAATAATAATAATAATAATAATAAATAAATAAATAAATAAAATACAAATTTGAAGAAAAAAAAAATCACCCAAATATATACAGACAAAAATAAGATTTTATATTTTAAAATATCGAAATAGGCAAAGTGGGAAACTTAAACATTATCGCAATCATTACTTAAAATCAGCATTATGTTTATCCTAAACAAAGAATAATTGTTATGATCAGATTTTTTTTTTTTAAAACAATGCCAATGAAAACTTCCTTCTTTCTATGAAAACAATAAATCAAGCACCAAATGAGGTTAAATTGGGATAAATTAGTATTGTATTTTTGTATCTATTTTTTTCATGCTGGTGAAAGATTTATATATGTATTTTTTATATCACAATTACTTTCCTTCCTCAAGGCACAATGCTGTTTCCTCCAGCTGGTAAACATATTTCTCACTTTCCTCAAATGCTTTTTAAGAGATTTCAGGAAGAATCTAACCACACAGTTATAAGTCTCTCTCTGGAACCACCTCTTCAGCAAGCAGTACAGACAGTGTTTCTCAACACAGGTGTTTTTTTGTATTTATTTTTATTTTTTTATATTAAATGTGTCTCCGGGAGAAGTTCAAACTCACACACACAAGAAAATGAAATATTTGCACAGTTTTGATTCCTTCCAATTTACATTTTTAGTGCTGAATCCATAAATCTTGTATTTCACGATGTGAATCGCATCAGAACATTTTCATGTACTTAATATGACTCTTGGATTTGTTTTTTGTTTTTTCATATTAAAAAGCAGGAATCAAAACTGTTGCAGATTTTTTTTGTTTGTTTGTTTGAGTCTTTGGAATTGTGTTAACACTCAAAAGGATGTTTTAACATAACTTTTCAGATCTTAAGTTTTCACAACAACATTTGTAGACTGATGGTTCTGAAGTATTTTGGTGAATCATCGTTTAGATATTAATGGATTTTAATGGATTAGGAATACATTCAATTATGAGTCGAATTCAGAGTGAGATAAAGGTTTTAATCTTTAAAATGAGAGATTATTTGGTCTGAATCTTACTGATTATGTTTCAGTTCAATTCTTTCACTCTCCGTGCAATATTTCACTGATTATGAAGCTTTTGTTCTGTTGGAAAACTCACTATAACCTCAGTGGAATAGTCTGGGGCCACTGGCTTGTGGTTTTGTGTAAGAGTTCAGAAAGATTAAAAACATATTCAGCAATATAACATGCAGTAACTGTCTGAAAGAGACTGAACTGAATGCAACAATTTCTTTCAGATCTTTCCAGATGGCTGGTTGCAAGTTTTGCCATCCGTCCTGTAGAGAACTGACCAGTTCTTTTGTGTCCTCTGAAAACTGATTCACCAATTGCTCTGGGCTGACACACAGTGTACATATTTCATACAGATGTAGCATGTAGAGCATAGACTGGCAGATTATAGGACACTGGTGAGGAGAGACAAATGTTGTAGTTTAAAGCTTCACAAGAAAAAAATAGATATTTTGACATGTGGTCTGTCAGCTGCTCTGTTTGGCAGATTGTTTTTTCTTTTTAAGGCTTCCCTATGTCTATTTATGAGATGTGAACAATTTGGTGAAACAAATCACGACAAGCTGTTTGTAGTCAAAAAATACTAAGAGAATTTGTACAGGATTGTCTCCTAATTTTGGAACCAAATCCAAAGGATCCTAATGGGAAGAGTCATCCAAGATTAAAATAAAATCCCAATGGACAAACTGAAATACCTACAGGATTTACATTTCTACAGTCATAATGAATATAATGTAATAATGATCAGAAATTGCATGGCATTGGAAAATTGCCTCAACCTTCCTTTTGTCTTAAGAATCTGCACACTCCTTTTGTCCTTTAGATGTCCCTCTGAAAAACATACACACTGTATTTGAATATATTATATATTTTTTCTCGCTTCTGTTTTGTGTTTTAGAATTATTTGCCAAATGTACTCCAGATTTTACAGGCCAAGCACTATAAAAAACAATAGAAGAAGAGCCTAGTTCATGCACTTATATCGCAGTCCCGTCCATTGAAAAACTGTAGTGTTTATGTTACCATGGCAACGGCCTCTGCGCCGCGTCTTGACAGCTGTTAATAAACAACGAGAGGCGATACATAGTAGTTACTGGAAAACTTTTATTTTTATTTTTATTATTTAAAAGGAACAAATTAATTCAGGGCGTCGAAAAGTAAACAAACATGAGCGCAATAAATGACGAGAACAAGACGGGCGGTTGTTTACTGGGTAACTGGGTTGAGGAGGTGAGTCTCACACAGTTCAAAGACAGCACTTCCATTTTCCAATTCAAGTTTATGATGTTGTATGCATGCACTGCAAGTCGAGATTTGAAGGAATATTTAATTCTGTCATCATTTACTCACCTTTATGTTGTTTAAATCCAGTATGATTTAACCCCTGTGCGACCTTCGGAACATTTTTGTCTTTTTCCTTTTTGTTTTTTTGATCGTTTTAGCTGTTATTTGTTTTGATTTTGTTTTTGCCAAAGGGGTGTATTTTGGGGGGAATTTTGATATTTCAACCTCAGTTCCTAAAATACATCTATAATACACTGTACAAAATAGTTACACTCAGGACCTTCAGGATATAAATGGCATTATGCTTTCATTCCAGAGCCTTGGCTTCAAAAGTTAAATTTTTTAATATTTTCCACCAGATGGCGCCATTTTTCTCATGCTTAGCCTATGGAGCAAATTCATGCTTTTATTGGCTATTTTCTGTTGGCTGAATTATAGAGCACTGCTGGCCAATTGAATAATTGGTGCAGCTAAAATTGTCTGGGTGTGTTGGTATGGATGTCAGAGTGTGTAAAACAACAGTGACATTATGTAAACAAACTGGCATTTAAAGGGTTAAATCCTGAAAATGTATGAATATTTGGCAGTTATGATCAGGACTGATGTTGGTTAAAAAAATTTACTAATTGAAAGTGTGAGGGAAATGCGTCTGTTCATTCAGAAACTTTCTTCAGAGCCGACCTGTTGAATGATCAGCGAGCTGTGATTCACAAAACTGTTCATCTCTAAGAGCATATTTTGTTGGATCTACGGCACATATCAGCACGGCAGTGCAGCTTTGCCCCTGGGCACTTCGACAACGCTTTTTAAAAGAGAATATGTGTAAAAGAGTTTGATTCTCTAAAAGAGCAATACACAGCGGCATTGCACGTGCTTTTCAGGATGCGTCTTTATGAAGATGCCCTTCTGCCCCTGTGTAGTTCCTGGATGCGGTCGATTTCTCTCTGCTCCTGATGGTCACAGGCGCTGCCTCGTGTGTCTGGGCTGCGATCACACTGAGGCAGCGTTTGTGGATGGTTCGTGTTCTCACTGCGAGAACCTTACCATGGCAACGTTGTGGTCACGGCTTTCCTTCCTATAAAGGAATGCCACTCTAGCTGCCCCCCACGTCGCTCCTTCCCATGGGATTGAGGACGATGGAGGCGATTTGGGGATGGCAGCGGGCTCGGTTTCGCCGGGTACATCCCCACGAACCACCCGCCCCCCCCCCCCCCCCGAAATGCTTATTGACTTCCACCCGGGCTCGGGGTGACAGCGGCTCGCCTCACAGCCAGTCTGCCTATCCTCTTGAGCCCCCCGAGCTGGATTATGAGCTTGTCATTGCATCGGAGAGTGTTCCGGCATCTGATGCAGAAGATTCGATTGGACTCAACCCTCGGGTCAGAACTCCCAGTCAGAGGCTGATGCCCAGACGTCAGTGTGTGGTTGGACTGGAACCCTCCGTCGTCCCCACAGGGGATGCGGAGGATTTGCCGCTATTGCGGCCCACCACGACGCAGTAGACAGGTAAGCACAACTTATTATTATTATCAGGTTCCTTAGAGGTGCCAGGAGGTTGAACCCTCCTCGGCCAAACCTGTTCCCCTCCTGGGATCTATCAGTGGTCCTCTCGGAACATTCAGAGATCCCCCTTCAAACCGCTAGAATCAGTTGCGCTCAAGGCCCTCTCCCTGAATATGGACCTCCTGATCGTGCTCACTTCCATCTAGAGGGTCAAGGACCTCCAAGCGTTCTCTGTCAGCGACACCTGCCTGGAGTTCGGTCCAGCAGACACTCACGTCGTCCTAAGACCGCGACTGGGCTACGTGCCCAAGGTTCCTACGACTCCCTTCAGAGACCAGGGAGGAGGCAGACCCAGCTCCTTCGTTGCTGTGTCCAGTGTGTGCCCTGCATACTTATGTGGAACGCACACAGAGCTTTAGACGTTCTGAGCAGCTCTTTGTCTGCTTTGGTGGACAGTGGAAAGGGAACGCTGTCTCTAAACAGAGGCTTTCCCACTGGGTTGTTGACGTCATAATATTGGCCTATCACACCCAGGCCATGCCCACCCCCTTGCGGGTTCGAGCACACTCAACGAGAAGTGTGGCATCCTCGTGGGCACTGGCCAAAGGCACCTCCATAGCAGACATATGCAGAGCAGCGGGTTGAGCAACACCCAATACCTTTACGAGATTTTACCATCTCAGGGTTAAGTCGGTTTCATCCCGTGTTCTCTCAGGTCCGAACCGGTAGAACTCGGTAACGCGGTAACAACTGACTGGGTGTACCGCTTGCACCTAGTGCCCTTTCCCTCCACTAAGGTAATATCGTGCGCTCTTATCCCAGGAGATCCCACTAACTCAGCTCCCTGGGTGACTCCTCCCTAGCCCTCTGGTCCGCAAATTCGGAGGAGGAATTCCCCGACCAGACCCACTATGAGTACTCAAACTACTCTGTACTGGAATAGGTGTTCCACAGGTCGGGCCCCCATGTGGACTTGTCCCCCTGTGTGTATCTTCCGCGGTACGGTTCTCTTGTGAGCGGATCCGCGTCTCCCTTGGGCAGTCCCCATTGCCCCCCGGTCGCCGTGTTTGTAGCAACTTCTCCCTCCCAATAAGGTAGGATCTACCACCGCGCCATTTTCCACATGTGACCTGGAATCCCATGTGATGTATTTCACCACTCTTTACCTCCTCCAGCCAGGGCAAGTGTGGTCTCCGCATGGTCTTTTCCCACAGGAAAGAATAGGATTTGGGAAGGAACGCCTTCCTCGATGCGTGTGATAGCATTAAGATGGCCCCAGCCACTTTAACTCTATGCGAGAAACATAGAGAGAGAAAAGGCACAGCTGGCATGGCTTGCTCCCATGTTTGGCACGTCGCCTAGTTCCCCCCATGTCAAGGTGTAGGGAACCAGAAGGTTATGACGATTTTATGGGGCATTGGGGAAGGGTACGTCCAGTCTGACACGGCCTGTCGCTTTGGCACGCAACTGCCTGTCCACACCTGCATCAGCAGCGCACGTACACGGTTCAGTGCATGGCGTGATTGAAAATGGACACCTAGTGTCGCTTCTTCGACACAATGTCAAAGTGAGCGACAGACTGGAACATCTAGGTTACTGTTGTAACCTCCGTTCCCTGATGGAGGGAACGAAACATTGTGTCCTCCCGGCCACGTCGCTGAACCGAGCCACTGTTACGGCCGAACTTTATTTTCGGCTCCTCGGGCAAAATCCTGAATGAACAGACACATTTCCGTCCCTTTACACCTGTATGTCCGGGGCAAATTCTGTCTGCCAATTTCTCATTGGCCTTTTTTCAAGTACAGAGATGCGCAAGGCTCTCAAGAGAGACCCCTAGTGTAGCTTCTTTGACACAACGTCTCGTTCCCTCCATCAGGGAACGGAGGTTACAACAGTAACCTAGACGATATTATCCTAACTCTAGAATCTTTACTTGTTAAAATGCTCATTTTTGAGATCAGCAAGTGAAGTGAACATCATTACTCTCAGAAATGCACATTCTTGATTACAATAATGGAATTTCAAAACATAAAAAAAAACTTAATTCTTGATATCTCTGTAAAAATTTCAGAATAATCTGTCATTCACTATTATTCAAAAAACAATAACAGATATCTATAATAAATGTCTTACTAGTTGACATTCCAATTTCACATGTCAGCTATGTACTTCTTAACTAGTAGAACAACAATGTTAATTGTTACTAAAACAAATATCTATTCCCAATATCAACAAATCAATTACAACTAGCAAATAAGGTCATAAGTGATATCTGAAAATGTCATTCAAAATGTTAGATTTGGTATTTCAGACAAAATTGAGGCTTTGTTACAAGTTTCAATCATATTGCAAATATTTTAAATTAACATTGCCACTCGTGAAAAACTAATTACAGATTTAAAAAATTAGCATTTTAAGTAGTTGTTGATATCAGAAATGAACATTTGCACAAGCAACCAGGTAATGTTGACATCAAATATTATAATCTTTACTAGTAAGAAGTGCATTGCTGACTGGGGCACCTTTATGGAGGTTCAGGATATGCCAGGCATTTGAGCATAGAATGATAGGGGGCCCCATAATCACCACTTTGACAAATATTTTTTAGATTGCTTTATATGTAAGGAATAATTGATGACAGAGCAGAGTGGCCATTACACCTTGGGTGTGCATTCATTTTCAAGAATTCAATGGTTTTTCTGCTTATAGCACAGTTACCACACCTTAAGACATCGTTCAGGGTTTCATTTCAAGACATTTTCTGGTTTTCGTCCCTTCAACGCTCTTGTGAGTGGAACTACTTTCTTCTGCCACAGATTCAGCATCTTGCGTTGATATATTCCAAGCCTTCATTGCTAGTTCGAAAACGTCACTTTAAATCTATCAACAGAGTATTGTGAGGCTTGTGCAGCTTTACTGGAGCACTTACTGAAGTAAAAAGGTAGCGTGTTTGTCCATGTGTGTGTGCGTTTGTGTGTGCTTAAGTGATCGGAATAGAGAATTCATAAGCTGAGAGAGATTGCATGTGCAATTACCTTTGTTTGTTGCAGCTCTTGTCAGAAGTAACATACTTAAAGTACACTCCATTTTGCTGCATTTTCATTGTAACATACTACTCGCACTACTTACACTACAAAATGCCATAGTATAGTACAGAAGTGTGCGGTTTGAGACGCACACAAAGACTAAACTAATGAGAACAAAACACAATAAACATGAGGGTCACATGACAAGACAAGGAACATAACTAAGACAAGAAACCAAAATTACATTTCATAATAAGAGTTACACAGACACTACAGAATGTCCACTCTTTAAGGGCAGCTCCTCATGCCCTAAACAAGAAATACAAATGATCTGGGGAATCAAGATTGGACCAGGGTGGAGCTGGCGAAGGGCCCAGAAACCAAGGTGTACCAGGAGACGAGGACAGAGCTGGAAGATGGCCCATAGACCAGGGTGGACCAGGACACCAAGACAGACCTGACCCTAAATGTGAACGTTATGATTAGTTGATCAGGGCTTGATGTGCTTTTCTGATATGAAGGCGGTTATTGCGGATGTAGCTGTGGTATGCGTCGGATGGCCAGCAGCCCAGTAATCGTATTTGGTGTTCAGGCAGGCCTGTGTGGGCTGCTGTAGTTGCGGAGCTGATGCAAAAGGAATAGCTTGAGTATAGTTTATCTGGGATTCCGGAATTGAGCCAGACAGATTTGAGGTGTGTTTGAAACTAGAATCGGGATACAGTTCGAATGAAATTGATTGATGCGGAGATGCAGGCTTATGGTGGGTGATGCTAGGTGGGTGATGGTTCATTTGGTATGAGTGGCATAAATAAAATGCACTCTGTTTGACATGTTGGAGTTTTTCTTATGACCCTAAAGATGCCGCGGTTGCAGAGTTTCAACAGTCTATTTGTGTAGTTTGTGGTGCAGTGGGAGGTTTGGTTGCGAAGCCCGAAATACAGTTGCTGTGCATAGACAGCGTGTGCGCTGTTTGCAGTGTAGTGGGAGTTTGTCACATGTCCCAAAAGACACCACAGTTGTGGCGCTTGGACAGCGCATTACACTTTTTGCGGTAACAGTGGGAGGTTTAGTCGCACGGCACAAAAGACGTCACAGTAGCGGCACCTGGATGGCACATTTGTGCTGCTTTATGATGTGTTACGTGGTAAATGTAGCATCTGCGAATACCCAAATATAATTGTTGCTAGGTTAAATGTTGGGAACATATGTGAAACAATGTCAGGAAACATGCTCGCGTGTGCATACAAATGACATAATTTAACCTGAAACTGAGTGCACAGATGAATACCGTAGTCTGATGTTTAATAAATTAAGCGTATTAATAGGAGCTTTGTTGATTGTTTTCCAACGTAATGCGAGATGTTTCATAACTCTATATTATTGGCTTGTCTTTTTTTGACAAGGACGTAAGAAATCGTATGAAATCGGAATAATTTGTGCTTGGGAGTTGGATTTAATAGATACTATTAGAGCACCGTTTTCTGTAGTGTGTTGAATAAAACGACATGTTTATAATGATGACTAAATTTTACTGAAAAACTGAAATATTGGAGTATAAAGCAAGGTGCCAAGCTGGATTGTTTGGCATTGATTTAAACCTGTTGCTGAGAGGAGGCGAGACATGTCGCAGAATGATTGTGAATGAGTTGGGATACGGCGCGTGATCCACCGCTTGCAGAGCCGAATTCGGCTCATGTCTGTTTGGACAGGGGCTGTGTATAACTGCAGAGTGCTGTGGAATGGTCAGAGCGAATGCTGCGCGGTAGCAAGCTCATGCTAAAATATCTCTGCTGGTTTGAAAAGATGTTGTAATTAGAGTATTGGTGGATTGTAAAGGGTTCACTGTTGCGTGATAGCCCCTATGTTCCGAATAGAATACTAACACTCCGAAGGGTACTTTGGAGGGAGAAAAAATCGTGATATTCATGTTAGAAGATGACGAATGGAATTACTGGATAGAGCACACCCTAAACTAGCTGCGCAGCGAGGTAACGAGGCTGACAGGAATCACCTGTGTGGAAGAACCAGATTAAAATGCTGATGCGGTTGAAATGGTGGTTGAATTGATTAGTTAAACTTTGTTTCTCTTGCTTTTGGAAAAAAAAATGGAACTGTAATAGTACTTAAATGGCATGAAGCCGGAATGGTGCCTGTTCACGTAGGCAGCTCGTGCAATGAACAGCACCGGATGGAAAGTTTAGATAAGAAAACATATGAGCAGTCATAGAGAGCTGTTTCACATATGTACAGCACCACTACAGCAAGTTTTTGGAAGCAGCTTCACCGAACTGGCCGCTCCGAGTGAGAAATTTAAATAGGAGAGCATATGAGCAGTTGTAGGGAGCTGTTTTACATGTATACAGCACTGGAGCAGCCAGTTTGTGGAAGCAACTTCACGCTATAAGCTGCTTCGGCAAATGGAGCATAGAAAGAAAGACAGAGTAAAAGTATTTAACGTGGTAGCCATCAATACTGCAAAAACAAATGACCTGCTGTGGCAGCTTCTGTTTGAATAACGAGATGGAAGAGCTATTCTGATGAAGGTGAATGCTTTGCAGCGAATGATCCGAGTCACTGCATGGGTCTGTTTGTGGGCAATGGGTGGGGCCGAATGCCAGAAGACTTGACGCAGTGTAGAGGTAAGCTGCAGTTTACGCTTACTCTAGCGATGTGATTGGTCAGATAAATTACATTGCTCCTCCTGAACCTTGTTTATAAACTCATATATATATATATATATATATATATACTGTATGTGTCAGAGCTATCAGGACAGATCTTGTTGTTGTTGTTCCTCTTAGTTTTCATAGTTTGTAAACAATAGCCCTAAAATATTAAATCTTTATCTTTTTATTTTCAAAGTTGATCAAGACCTATTTGTTAGTTAAGGTTATTAAATGATGTTTGTCCTTCAGTTGTTCTGTTTTTTTTGTCCAGAACTCTAGAAGCATGTAGAATATTCTTAATTTTAAGCCAAAAGAATGTTGTTATTGTAAAGTGGTTTATGTCTTGTCACTGTCATTACTGCAATGTTGCTCGGAACTGCACACAAGAATTTCACCTACTGTTGCACTCGTGTACACAGTAGTGTGACAATAAAGTGATTTGATTTGATTTGATATGTGAAGAACATAATCATTTTGGTGTTTTTTCTTTGTCTTTTTGAGAGGTGCAGTATCACTTTACTGATACAATGAGAAACCTGTGTTGTTTGTCACTAAAATGCAAGACAAAACAGCGACATAATTCCACTGTCATAGGGAATTAAAATAATGCAAAATTATGTTTAGATTCTAGTAGGAAATACTTTATATTATACTATTTAATTAGTTTTTATCAATATTTTTACAACGAATCAACTATTATAAATAATATTATTTGTTTTATAATATTTCAAATAAATTTTGGACCCTGTGTAAATGTCAGTTAGCAAGTTAGACTGGCAAAAACTACCTAAGGACTGAAAGACTGAACAATCTGGCACTCCCATTTTAGAGGCCTTATAATGATTCTGCCAAAAACAAAACTTGTAAGTTCATAAATGTGCAATGTTTGTTGGTATGCAATGTTTTTTTTATTATTTATTTATTATTATTTATTGCTTAATTCAAAGAATATTTGTGTTTGAAAATAAACTTTCGTAAACTCCGTTCGAGGGAACGAGATGTTGTGTCGATGTAGTGACACTAGGGGTCACTCTTGAGAGCCCGGAGACACCTCTGATCTTTGATAAAAGGCCAATGGGAATTGGCGAGTGGTATTTGCATGCCCCTCCCCCGGACATACGGGTATAAAAGGAGGGGACGTGCATACCGCTCATTAGGTTTTGTGCAGAGGAGCCGAGAATAAGGTCCATTTCAGCGGTAGTTCAGCACTGTGGCAGGAGGGACACAACGTCTCGTTCCCTCCATCAGGGAATGGAGGTTACGAAAGTAACCAGGATGTTCCCTATCTATCATTCACTCGACGTTGTGTCGATGTAGTGACACTAGGGGTCCCCTACAAAAACAGCACAACTGATTGATATGTGTAATTAGAAATTCAACAAGTAAGAAAAGAATTATAGATATCTGTAATTGTATTTTGAATAGGAGTTAATGACATATCTATGAAATTCTGCTAGTAAAAATGCAGTAACAGATATCAAGAATTGTGTTTTTTACTACTGCAAACCTAATACTGACATTAAAAATGTGCACTTCACTAGTGGTATTTCCATTTCTGATATCAAGAATTAGCATTTTAACTAGTGAAAATGTAATAGTTCATGGAATAGATCATCCAGAAATGAAAATTCTCTCATCATTTACTCACCCTCATGCCATCCTAGATGTTTATGACTTTCTTTCTTCTGCAGAACACAAAGATTTGTAGAAAAATATCTCAGCTCTCTAGAAAAATATCTCAGCTCTCTAGGTCCATATAATGCAATTTGATGGTGATCAGCATTTTAAAGCTCCAAAAAGCACAGTCAGTAATAATAAAATAATCTGTACGACTCCAGTGGTTAAATTAATGTCTTCTAAAGAGATGTGATTGCTTTGGGTGAGAAACAGATCAATATTTAAGTCCACAGCCTCTCGTGTGACATAAGCGCAAATAATTAATTGGTTTTGCTTTCATTTGAACATGCAAGCGTACTTTCCAAGGGCGTAGCAGCCAGGGGGACATGGGTGACATGTTCCCCCACTCTTTAAAAAAAAAAGGTGATTCGGTCACCCACACTTTTCCAAGCTAAACCCATACCGAGTCCAAATGGTGGATTTGTATTCAGTATTCTTTGCGTTTTGTTAATTTGGGCTGATTGAGCAACCATTCAGCAAATCACAGGTGAGTTTTTATGAGCCGAAACTACCCTTATGTAATAGGCCATCAGTCAGAGAGTCTAATCAACATGGCTCTGTTCATTTCTACAAAGTTGATTTCATCAATGCTCATTTATTCTTTTTTATCAGCATTGATGTTAATCTAAATTAATAATGTAGAGATGAGGAACACACAAATGAGACTTATTTATCAGCATATCATTCTTGATTGACAGCATTAAATGAAATGCATTGGTTTGTTCTTATAATGCATAAAACCTCTACCAAAGTCTCTTTGTAGGTCTGTAGAAAAAACAATTGTTGATTCAGTTGACTAATTTCACAGGAAGATATCACCAGGTGGCATCACCACAAATGGTCACTGAACGAATCATTAAATGGATCTGAACTAATTTTGGTGTACATAGTCAAAACACTCGAGTCTCTTGGATACATTTAAATCCTACATTGCACAAGCATAGAGTAAAAATTGTTCACTGCACACTTGGCATTATTGTAATTGATTAAATAATTTATTCAAGGACCAACTTGTGCTCAGTCTTTTATTGTCATGTGTCAAACAGAAGCAAGTGCTTCACAAGACGCCCTTTGTTTTTTGCAGCTAATTTAGCTAAATTTTAAACTTATTTTGCAATACATGAATCTTTAAAATACTTTAAGATAAAAGTATCTAATACTGATATATTAATATAACACTTATACTTGTGTATTAATATATACTGTAACATATTAATACTGTGCTGTAAGTGTTGGGTCTGTGTGAGCTCCTCCTCGATGGGTGACTAATTCCACATGCGATATTGCCAGTTGGTAAATCCATGTGATGCATTCTCCATACGTTACCCCCCCTTTGGGCAGGGTGTGGTCTACGCGGTATCTTTCCCCTTGGGAACCCCCCCCCCCCCCTCCTTATTCGGACGCATATGGCCCCAGCTGATTGATGTTCCATTATTGTGGGAGAAAATGGCTGGCATGGCCTGTACCCACTCTGAGTTTGTCTTGTCCTCGGGATGCAAGGGGCCAAAGGGCAATGTCTACTGACAGCTGTGTCCCCCCACTTTTAAAATGACTGCTTCTCCCCTGGCGATTACATCACGCGAGAAGCTGCGTGACCTCAGTCCTCTCATGAACGAATGTTGGAGAGAGACTGGAGGTGAACATTTTCAGTGAAAATTACTTAAATATTGATCAGCTACTCACCCAAAGCGATTGTATCACTATAGAATACATCAGTTTAACCACTGGAGTCATATTGATTGCTTTTACTATGATCGTATGGAGCTTTAAAGTGCTGATCACCATCCACTTGTATTGTATGGACCTACAGAGCTGAGATCTTAAAATCTTTGATTTTGCTCTGCAGAAGAAAGAAAGTCATATACATCTGGAATGGCATGAGGGTGAGTAAATTATGAGAGAATTTTCATTTTTGGGTGAACTATCCCTTTAATACCTTGTTCATATCCTGCATATGATTGAATGTCATAAGGGCTTGCGATACATGACCATTGACATGTTACAGTTTCTCCCATACACTTCAGAGGGCTGTAGCACTGCTGGACAGGACAGAACCTAAATCTTGTATTCATGAGAATGGACACATAGGAATCCTTACCGTGGACACAGCTGCAGTGCAGGGTGTTAGTACATTCAAAGCTGCCTTCAATGCTCCAAAAAGCCTTGGGATGAGACAGAAAGGTTGGTAGAAGGTATTGTACAGTGACTGAATTCTGAATTACATTTTGCAGTAACAGTGTTGTTTGCTTGCTGTGCATAGATGTATGTTTTTTTAAGGAATATCAAATTCAAGATTTTGTGGTTTACATTTCTGTTTACATCATAAAGTTTCTTTCCTAAAACATACTGTTTACTGCACTCAATAACGTCTTTGTTACTGAGAATGTTACCATTCCTTGATGGAGGGAACAAGACTATGTGTCGATGTAGTGATGCTAGGGGTCGCACTTGGGAGCCCCAAACACCTCTCATTTTTGAGAAAAGGCCAATGGGAATTGGCGAGTGGAATTTGCATGCCACTCCCTGAATATACAGGTTTAAAAGGAACTGGCTTGCAATCACTCATTCAGGTTTTGTGCTGAGGAGCCGAGACAGGGTCCCGGCAATTTCAGCAGGTAGCTCTGCATTGTGGCAAGAGGGACAGTAATCAAGACGTTCCCTATCTTTCACTCAGCTGAACTGTGTTATGTGGACTGGCAGTGCCGGTGTGGGCAGAAGACTGCGTTCCTCATAGCAAGTGCACCCGGCCCCCATGTAACCTCCCCCAATCCCCCATGTGTGTCATTTGGCCCCTTGCATCCCGAGGACAAGACAAACTCAGAGTGGGTACAGGCCATGCCAGCCATTTTCTCCCACAATAATGGAACATCAATCAGCTGGGGCCATATGCGTCCGAATCAGGAGGGGGGGTTTCCCAAGGGGAAAGATACCGCGTAGACCACACCCTGCCTGAAGGGGAGGTAACGTATGGAGAATGCATCACATGGATTTCCCAACTGGCAATATCGCATGTGGAATTAGTCACCCATCGAGGAGGAGCTCTACAAACATGGCGACTGGAGGCAGAGGGAGCTCTGCCCAAGGGAGATGCAAATTTACCAACCATACCGCAGAAAAAACATCACAAGGGGTTACCAAAGGTAACCAGCACATGTGGAGCACCTAACCCAGTACAGTGCATACTAGCACACTTATTGAGCCGGGCTACAAATTCCTCAGCCGAATTTGCCTGCCAAAGGGCTAGAGAGGAAAGACATCCAGGGTTCATCATCTCGTGAACCCGCATGGGGGAAAAAAGAGCACGTCTTCCCCTCCAGGAGGGAAAAGGTGCTGTACAGCTATGGCCAGCTGCCGCGCATACTTATCTGTTCGTACCTGTCAACATACGGGACGAAACTGGCTCAACCCGAAGATAATAAAATCTCACTAAGGTCTCTACAGATCTGTAAAATCTCTATAGATGTCTGCTAGAGTGGCGCCATTGGCTAGTGCCCAGGAGGATGCCACACTCCCCGTGAAGTGAGCTCGTGATCCCAAAGGGGAGGGCACGCCCTGGGCCTGGTATGACAAAGTGATGGCATCAAGATCCAGTGGGCAAGCCTCTGTTTGGAGACAGCGTTCCCTTTCCACTGTCCGCCAAAGCAGACAAAGAGCTGCTCAGTGTGTCTAAATCTCTGTGTGCGGTCCAAGTAGATATGCAAAGCACGCACCGTACATAGCAACAACAAGGCTGGGTCTGCCTCCTCCCGGGGGAGTGCTTGCAGGCTCACCACCTGATCCCTAAAAGGGGTCGTGGGAACCTTGGGTACATAGTCAGGGTCTCAAGACCACGTGAGAGTACTCCGGACCAAACTCCAGGCAGGTGTCACTGACAGAGAATGCCTGCAGGTACCCAACTCTCTTGATGGTGAAGGAGGACTTCCCTCAGGGGAACTTGCCAGGAGGAGCATGAGCTGTGAGAACCAAGTCTGGGTGGCCCAGTGGGGTGCCACCAGGATGACCTATTCCTCATCCTCCCTGACCTTGCACAAAGTCTGTGCAAGCATGCTCACTGGGGGAAGTGCACACTTGCTCAGACCCTGGTAACAGCTGTGTGCCAGCATGTGTCTGTGCCGAGGGAAGCCTCAGTGGAGAATCTTAGCGTGCAGTGGGAGGATTCCCGGGAAGCTACCTGTGTCTATCTGTCTACTTGTGCTTCGCTGAATCGATTCCAAATCAGCTGGACCACCTGGGGTTGGAGTCTCCACTCTCCCCTGAGCATAACATGCCACAATGTGGTTAATTTGCCCAGGATGTGAGTGGCCCACAACGACTTCAATTGCTGCTGACTCCAGAGGAGGAGATGGTGGGCGATTTGCAGCATGCGACGTGAGCGTAAGCCACGTTGGCGGTTTATATATGCTACCGTTGCCATGTTATAGCCCGCGACTGCATACACATTGCACACGGCACCTCAGCTTAATGGAGGTGTCTGTTATAACAACGGCATGCCTGGACACTTGCACTACGGGGCCCCGCCCGCAGAATTATAAGGTCCTTCCAAGGGCTCAACATATGGCGGCAGATCGGCATGATGGCCACGCGATGCGTGCCGTGGCACTATGCCCATCTCGGGACTCGAGTCAGAAGCCAGTGTGGGAGTGGTATTATATGAATCAACCCGAGCTGCTCGACCGCTTGTTTCATTTGGACAGCCGAACTCCGCCTGAATTACTTCAGGCAGTTCAGCACAGACTGCGTGCTCTCGTTCATGAGGTGCAATATCATAGAGACTGAGTGTAACTCCATCCCGAGAAAAGAGATGCTATGAACCGGGGAGAGCTTGCTCTTTTCCCTGTTGACCCAAAGTCTCAACCAGCTTAGGTGTCTGATTACCAGGTCCCTGTGCGCACACAACAGGTCTCCAGAGCTAGAATCAGCCTGTCGTGGAGATAATTGTGTACGCAAATGCCCACTTCCCTTAGTGGCGTCAAGGTTGTCTCTGCGACTTTCGTAATGATGCAAGGTGACAGGGATAGACTGAAGGGGAGGACCTTGTATTGATACTCCCAGCCCTCAAAGGCGAACAGCATAAAGGGTCTATGCTGAGGTAAAACCGAGATGTGGAAGTGCGCATCCTTCAGGTCTACCGCTGCAAACCAATCTTGATGTTGGACACACGACAGAATGCGTTTCTGCATCAGCATCTTGAAGGGAGTCTGTGCAAGGCCTGGTTCACCACTTGCATGTCCAAGATTGGCAACAACCCACTGCCTTCCTTTGGCACAATGACATAGGGGCTGTAGAACCCCTTCTTCATCTCAGCTGGAGGGAAAGGCTCTATCGTGTCCTTATGCAGAAGGATCACATTCTCCGCATGCAGGGCAGTGGCATTCTCGTCCCTCACTGAGGTGAAGCAGACGCTGCTGAGCCCGGGTGGGCACCTGGTGAACTGAATCACATAACCGAGTCAGATCATCCTGATCAGCCAGCACGATGGATTGGAGAGCGCTAGCGATGCCTCCAAGCTCCAAGCGAGGGGCACCAAGGGGACAATCGCATCTGACGTATCTGCGCATGGAGCCTTGTGGCAGGGCAGAGCAGGAGTTGCCACATTGAGGAGCCTGGCGTCCCGAGCTTGTGGCTGTGCTGAGAGAAAGTTCAAAGCACTTACCTTGCTCTGCGTGCTCACCATAGGACCAGTCATTGACAGGGGAGGAGGGTGAACGTCCTTGTGACTCGTCACAACCACCTGAGCGTGGTTGTGTGTGTGCCGCAGCTGAGCGCGTGAAGGCGGGGGACCTGCTTCCGCAGCACCGTGCCTGCCATGAATGTTCAGTGTCTGGCTGTCGTGATAACGCCCAGGGAATGGGGGCCGTATATCTAACAGCATATTCAGAGGTGAATGGAACGGCAGTGGAATTCAATGAATTAATTAAATGAATGAACTCCCCTCGACTGAAAAAATCTGAATGTGTGGTTGCGTACCAGCTCCTTTTATACCTGTATATCCAGGGAAGTGGCATGTACATTCCACTTGCCAATTCCTATTGGCCTTTTTTCAAAGATCAGAGGTGTATGGGGCTCCCAAGAGCGACCCCTATTGTCACTTCATCGACACAACGTCAAGTGAGTGACAGACAGGGAACTTTCTGTTTAGTGAATCACAGATTTTAAATGTCTCAGAATTTTGCATCCAATTAAGAATAGAATAGAACAGAACAGAATAGAATAGAATTGAAGGCAAGTTTATTTATATAGCACAAGATTCATACATAATGGCAATTCAAAGTGCTTTACATATAAATGATAAAGAAAATACAATAATTTTTTTTTTAAAAAAACAATTAAGAACAAGAAATGAGAATAAAAAAATAATTAAATTAATAAAAAAAATAAGTATTCAATTATTAAAATTAATAAAAAGGAAAAAGAATACAGAGATAAAATTAGTACAATCAGTAAGTGAAGCACAGTGTTCAGTCAGTAAATGCATAGTTAAACAGATGTGTTTTCAGTAGGGATTTGAATGTGGCTACTGTTGGAGCACATCTGACCTCTTCTGGAAGCTGCGGGTGGCATAATGGCTAAATGCTGTCTCACCTTGTTTTGCGTGAACCCTTGGTATTTCTAACTGACATGATCCTAATGATCTGAAAGGTCTGTTAGGTTTACATTCAACAATCATATCTGCCATATATTTAGGTCCTAGGCTGTTGAGCGAAAGGGCTGCACCTAACGATAATTTTTCCGATTAGTCGATTAAACTAATGACTAATTAGCCGATTTGTCTAAAGATTTTTTTTTTAACCCAAAATAAATATAAAAAAAACTTGTCTCATTAATATTTCAATATTTTATTAAATTATCTACTCTTAAACATAAACAAATGTACAAGAAACAATGTGTGCACTGCAGGGCATTATTCTGCCACAAAAATAGTCATTTTACAGTCCGACATTAATTTTATTTTGGAGAGATTTTATGTTGTACTGCTAAACTCGAGGTTGCACAGTGTTTTGATATTCCTCCTGAAAGACTTGAATTTTACATTTGTTCAATTTATTTTGTTGTTGATTGCTAAATGTAGATTACTTTAATTTTATTATGGAGAGATTTTAAGTAAGAACTTGTTCAATTCGAGTAAAAGGAAAGTGCAATCTACATTTACCAATCCAATAATAAAATAAATGAAACAAATGTTAAATTCAAGTCACTTTCAGGAGGAAATCAAAACATTATGCAATCTTGAGTTTAGCAGTCCAACATAAAATCCTTTTACAGTAAAATTTGTGCAGTTTGAGTAACACTTAAATGTTTTTCTAACTGGAATAACTCAAACTTGTGCATTCTTAATCAACTCTCAGTAATACACACAACCAATTTAACACATACACACAATCTCTCTCCCCCTTCTTCTTTCCCTCCCCTCCCTCCACATTCCACCTCTCCTCCTCTCTCCCTCCCCCTCATCTTACAGTAAAATCAGTGCAATTCATGCAATAGTTAACTTTTTTTCTAACAGGAATAACTAAATCTATTGCAATCTGAATTAAATCTCAGTGGGGCAAGGAATATAATTGAAACGATTTACAGACTGTAACAGTCACACAGTTTACATATTTATGTAATCGATGACGTCGATGAATCATCCCAGCCCTACTTTAAAATAAATTCTAAATGTAACTGGAAGTCACTGTAAAGACCTGAGGACTGTAGTAAAATGCTGGTTTGGGTAAGAATCATAGCAGCGGGATTCTGAATGAGCTCCAGGTGTCTAATGGTCTTATTGGGAAGGCCAGTGAGGAGTCCATTGCAGTAGTCCACCCAACTGGTGATAAATGCATAAACAAGTTTCTCTAAGTCTTGACTGGATACAAAACATCTAATTCTGACTATATGTTTTTAGATGATAGTAGGCTGATTTAGTTATTGCTTTGTGACTACTGAAACTAAGCTCTGACTCCAAAAAGATTCCTAGCTGGATTTTTTTAGTCTTTAGACCCTTGGAGTCACGGTGTGTTCACTTTGGGAATTTCGCCTTTGTTGCCAAATACAACAAACTCAGTCTTGTTGTTGTTTAACTAAAGAAAGTTTTGGCACATATTATCATATTATTAAGTTTTTGTTAATATTATCAATTCACTGGCACAGATAGTCTATGGGGCTGTAGTCATTTGGCGATAGGGCTAGATAGATCTGGGTGTCGTCCGCATAGCTATGGTATGCAATTTGGGGTTTTTTTTCATAATTTTGCCTAGTGGGAGCATATAGAATAGAATAGAAGAGAAGAGAAGAGAAGAGAAGAGAAGAGAAGAGAAGAGAAGAGAAGAGAAGAGAAGAGAAGAGAAGAGAAGAGTTTTATCCACAGATTTTCTCTGTTCTTCCTGCGGTTCAGATCGTTTTTATTAATATTTATTGTGGTTTTCATTTTAGGAAAACGGACTGAACTTATGGAAAAGGACCTCATCAAAAAAATAAGGTAACTAAATAAACAAGGATTTCACTTTTAAGTTGAATCTCAAAGACCTCATTGTGTGTAAAACTCACTAACTTTTATTATACACCCACTTTTCTTGTTTCAAGTGTAAGCAAATGAAACAGTAGATGATGAGTAGAGGATGTTTGTGCTATGGTTAGTTTCATCGCTTTATTAAATTGTTTTAATTATTATTTATCATGCCGTTCTCCATTTAATATCAGTGGGATTACAGAATGTAACTTTGAAAACAAGTCTCTGACCCCAGACCTCGTCTGGTTACAATATATTTTTTTAAAGAAAATATTCAGTCAAAATCTGTAAAATATAATTCTGTGTGACAGTTTCTCGTGCCCATAGACCTGGAATGGGCTACAGTGGCCCGCAAAAGAATATTTAGACATATATGTCTAAATCTTCAAAATATATGAATGGCATTGCATTGTATACTTATGGCATTTATTTTAAAGAAAGGTAACACACTTTTCAACCAAAAAAATTCTCAAAAATAAATAATATACAAAAATATTAATATATATGTAAGGAACAATGTACAGTCAGTTGGTTTTTATTTCAAAATAAACCCAGACAGGTTGATCAAGATCCCAATTCAAAGAGGAGGGGTCTTTTATCCTTAAGGGGTTTATTTTGCGATAAAATCTGCCTGACTGTACATTATCCTGCTAATTACATGGCTACTAACCAAATAAATAAATACATAGACATAGAATGTTGTTTTCGGTGAACAGCTGAAATCTACCTCCAGTTTGAGTCGGGAGTTCTGATGGTGTTTTTTTTTTTGTAATTAATTATGAAACATTGATTTGAGTACAAATTATTTTATTAGCTTACATGTAAAGAACCCACATTGATTCAAGAAGCAGGAAAGATAATGTGTAATTCCCTGATGAGTGGTCTGATATGTGGATGTGCGGCTGTTAAAGAGAAATATCAGACCGCTATCATGGCATCATTGACCAATCAGAATCGAGTATTCCAGAGAGGAATGTAATAATTATATACACTTACCGAGCACTTTATAAGGATCCCCTGTACACCTACTTATTCATGCAATTATTTAATCAGCCAATCGTGTTGTAGCAGTGCAATGCATAAAATCATGCAGATATGGCTCAGAAGCACCTGACAACAGAATGGGGAAAAAATGTCCATGATTTTGACCGTGGCATGATTGTAGGTGCCAGAAGGGATGGTTTAAGAATTTCTGTACCTGCTGATCTCCTGGGATTTTCATGCACAAGTCTCCAGAGTTTACTTCAAATTGTGCCAAAAACAAAAAATCATTCAATGTACAGCAGTTCTGCAGACAGAAACACCTTGTTAATGAGAGAGGTCAACGGAGAACGGACTGGTTCGAGCTGACAGAAAGGCTGCAGTAAATTAGATAACCTGTACAATTTTAGTGAGCAGAACAGCATCAATAACTGAATTCACAGCGTCACCAATAAGCCAGAAGGTGAAACCGGGGCATCGAGGAGGAAAACTTTGTCCTTATCTCTGATGCCTGACAGGTTGAGCCATAAGTGTCTCTCAGTGCTGACCATAGCAGCCAATGGCACGAGCCATCTGCTTGGTCATGCGGAGAGACAGATCTGTGGCTCGACAAAGCTTTGAGAAAGCCTCTTCGTCGAATGTGGTGCCCGCACTCAGGTCTTTCAACAGGTCAGCCTGGTACTCCTGTAACACTGCCATAGTGTGCAGGGCAGCACCAGCCTGACCTGCTGCCTGATAAGCCTTCCCCACAAGCATAGAGAGGTGGTCCTGCATGGTTTTGTGGGGAGAGTGGGTCTTTTTAGCGACGATGCCGAGCCAGGTGAGAGAGAACCCGCAAGTGTCTCTTCTACCGGCAGCATAACTGAATACCCCCATGCCTCAGCACCCACGATAGTCGAATATGTCGACGTTGAGGGCACAAAGACACGGGAAGTATAAGGTTTCCTCCATAAATGAGAGAGCTTGTCATGGAGGTCAACAAAGAAAGGACTGATGAGGCGTTCCCTTCCCTTGGCCACCAGACAGAAATCTGTCCTCCAGTTTGGAGCGCTTGGGGGTCTCTTGTTCGCGTGACCAGTCTAATTGAAGCCTGGCCACTGCACGAGTAACCACCTCGAGTAATTCCTACATTGCTTTATTATCATGTGCGGAATGCTCAGAGGTGGGTAGCTCAAAGTCCGCAGACTCAAGAGATTCAAGGTCCCCCTCATGAACCGAAGAGGCGCCGAAGCGCGCTTCAGGATCACGGGAAGGACCAGCTGGATCTGGGGAGAGAGAGCGAGTGATAGGGACGGACCCATCTCTCGCTCCTCAGCCAGATCCATACAAGAGCCCCACGATGGAAGAGTGGGCACTGACTCTCAGAATTAAGCAAGATGAGTGCGAAGCATTTTGACTGAGAACAGATCGCAATGCTCACACCCGGCCCACCCCAACGGGAACAAAAACACACAAAACAAAACTTGTGTGTGTCCCTCTTAGCCATAGAGCATAAACATGGGAACGCACACCACTTGCTTTGTTTATCAGTCATTCTTCTTCTTTTTTTAAGAAAAGAGAAAGTTTTCTGCGCACTGCCTAACAATTCTGACTCCTAACATAGGAAAGTCAAGAAGCACAACACACTCAGAATGATCTGAAGACAAAAGATCTGACGATGCACCTGTGTCGAATCTATTTATAGCCCCTTTACCGGCACATGCTGATGATGTCACCGGCGGAGGCTATAAATTTTGTAAATTTCATTGACGTGCTGCACACATATTCATAGCCGGTCGCCCCAAAAGACGTTCCCAAAGCGCTAAATCAGCGCAGCATCAAATTGTAGCTTTTTGATAGGGAACTTGGCGATTGCACATTAGTGTATGTGACCAGTGCTGTTTATAATGTCTCATAACACACTCATTTTGATGCTATGAACTGTTTATTTACTATCGCTTTTATTATGATTTGAATCAAAACATAAATGAATTAACTTTCAGTTATTAGCTTTAATTTACCTCGGAGCAAATGTAGGTGTTGTTGCATATGTTATGTTCATTTGGGAATGAAGGCTGACACATTTGAATCTATAACATGCTCTTCACCAGATTTATTTAAAGATTATTTAAAAAAAAAAAGAAACACAGTGCAGGTATTCTCTCTGGGTAACTTGTGTCACTATAACAAATGCAACACCCGGCAACAACGTGTCTTAAATGTATTGGATTATTTTGGTAAAATCCCACTTAAAATTACTCACAAACACATTACTTCCATAGACTGCCATTGAAAAACAGCAAACGCATTTCAGAGTAATCAGAACAAGAATCAGAATTAGCTTTATTGCCAAGTATGCTTACACATATAAGGAATTTTCTCGATGATGGAAGCTTCCAGTGCACAAACAATACAGCAACAAGATAGAGATAATAATAATAAAAAATAAATAAATAAATAAAATTCCAATAGAAAATATAAGTATATTTAGAAATACACAATAATACAATATATATATATATATATATATATATATATATACACTCACCTAAAGGATTATTAGGAACACCATACTAATACTGTGTTTGACCCTCTTTCGCCTTCAGAACTGCCTTAATTCTACGTGGCATTGATTCAACAAGGTGCAGAAAGCATTCTTTAGAAATGTTGGCCCATATTGATAGGATAGCATCTTGCAGTTGATGGAGATTTGTGGGATGCACATCCAGGGCACGAAGCTCCCGTTCCACCACATCCCAAAGATGCTCTATTGGGTTGAGATCTGGTGACTGTGGGGGCCATTTTAGTACAGTGAACTCATTGTCATGTTCAAGAAACCAATTTGAAATAATTCGAGCTTTGTGACATGGTGCATTATCCTGCTGGAAGTAGCCATCAGAGGATGGGTACATGGTGGCCATAAAGGGATGGACATGGTCAGAAACAATGCTCAGGTAGGCCGTGGCATTTAAACGATGCCCAATTGGCACTAAGGGGCCTAAAGTGTGCCAAGAAAACATCCCCCACACCATTACACCACCACCACCAGCCTGCACAGTGGTAACAAGGCATGATGGATCCATGTTCTCATTCTGTTTACGCCAAATTCTGAACCAAATTCATTGACCATCTGAATGTCAATTAACAGAAATCGAGACTCATCAGACCAGGCAACATTTTTCCAGTCTTCAACTGTCCAATTTTGGTGAGCTCTTGCAAATTGTAGCCTCTTTTTCCTATTTGTAGTGGAGATGAGTGGTACCCGGTGGGGTCTTCTGCTGTTGTAGCCCATCCGCCTCAAGGTTGTGCGTGTTGTGGCTTCACAAATGCTTTGCTGCATACCTCGGTTGTAACGAGTGGTTATTTCAGTCAAAGTTGCTCTTCTATCAGCTTGAATCAGTCGGCCCATTCTCCTCTGACCTCTAGCATCAACAAGGCATTTTCGCCCACAGGACTGCCGCATACTGGATGTTTTTCCCTTTTCACACCATTCTTTGTAAACCCTAGAAATGGTTGTGCGTGAAAATCCCAGTAACTGAGCAGATTGTGAAATACTCAGACTGGCCCGTCTGGCACCAACAACCATGCCACGCTCAAAATTGCTTAAATCACCTTTCTTTCCCATTCTGACATTCAGTTTGGAGATCAGGAGATTGTCTTGACCAGGACCACACCCCTAAATGCATTGAAGCAACTGTCATGTGATTGGTTGATTAGATAATTGCATTAATGAAAAATTGAACAGGTGTTCCTAATAATCCTTTAGGTGAGTGTGTATATATATATATATATATATATATATATATATATATATATATATACACAACTACCAGTCAAAGGTTTTGAAACACTTACTTTCTTTATTAAAAAAATTTCTTTTTTTTTTTTTTTTTTTACATTTTAGAATAATAGTAGTCATCAAAACTATGGAATAACATAAATGGAACTATGGGAATTATGTTGTGACTAAACAAAATCCAAAATAAATCAAAACTGTGTAATATTTTAGCATCTTCAAAGTAGTCACCCTTTGCCTAGATTTTGCAGTCATGTACTCTTAACATTTTCTCAACCAACTTCTTGAGGTATCACCGTGGTATGCTTTTTAAACAGTACTGTACATAGTTGTTCACATCTATGTTGGGCACTTATTGGCTGCTTTTCTTAATTATTTGGTCCAAGTCATCAATTTCAAAAAACTTTTAATTTAAGCATATGCCTTCAGATCAAAAGATATTTAAGATCTTGAGAAATATTTCAGTCAAGTGTTTCAAAACTTTTGACCAGTAGCATATATATATATATATATATATATATATATATATATATATATATATATGCTGTCAGCGTGGGGCTGGACTGGAACCCTCCGTACTCCCCACAGCCTTCGCAGCTGGATGATTGGTTCCTCAGATCTGCGCACCGCTCATAGCCGCCCCCCCATTCCTTTCTTCCCGGAAGTGCATGATGAGCTGACAAGTTCAGGGGACACCCTTCTCCACCCGTCACAAATCCTCTCGCTCTTCCGCTCTCACTACCCTCGACTGCAGAGCGGCCCACGGGTACACGGCGGTCCCCCAGGTGGACAGAGCGGTTGCGATCCACCTGTGCCCCGAGAACGCCGCCACCTGGAGGGGTCGCCCTGTGCTCCCCTCCAAGGCCTGTAGGATGATGTCTTCACTGACCTCCAAAGCCTACAGTGCCACCGGACAGGCCGCTTCCACCCTGCATGCCATGGCCCTCCTGCAAGACTTAAAGATCTGCACTTGGGTAGTGCTGATCCCGACGTGCTGCAGGAACTGCGCTCAGCTACTGACCTCGCCCTCAGTGCCACAAAGGTCACAGCGCAGTCACTCGGGCAGGCGATGGCCACTCTCGTGGTTCAGGAACGACATCTGTGGCTGAACCTGGTCGAGATGCGCGAAGTGGACAAGACATGCTTCACATCCTGCCCCACCACAAACCTGCCACCACGGGCCATGCTCCATCTGCTCGCCGAGGGCGTCCTCCTGCGGCTAAGAAACGAGCTCCGACCTCAACCCGGGCCCAGCTCTCAACCCCTGCGTTGAGCGCCCCACAGGAAGTGCACGCCCCCCATCTCACGGACCCCATTCGAGGACCCGGAAGGCTCCCAAGCGGTCCTGAGACTCCCGACCCAGAGACCAAGATGTGAGGAGGGCCAGGAGGAGAATCCTTTGTCTCTGGGTCACCTGGCCCGCAAATTTCATTCTCACGGCACTCTGCCACCACACCTCAACAGTCCCGGCACGCTGGACGCAGACCTCTCGCCTTCAGCCCTACAACTGTTCCCTGGCCGGCCAGTTCTGACGAGTCCAGAGGACGCCTCCATGGGACCTCCTCCTCAGTCACTAACCCGCACCCTGCCAGTTGTGCAGAGCGAGGTAAGTGCTTCGAGTCTTCTCTCAGCACCAGATCCTCGGGACGCACCCTTGCCCCCCCCCCCCCTCTGGGTTTTCAGCTTTACCGCAGTACACAGCGAACATGCCAAATCCCTGCGTGCTGAAATCACAACTCTCTTACTCAAAGACATGATAGAGCACAATCTCCCGTTCAAAATGCTCAGGTGCTCAGGGACCTCAGCCGTTTAGGGCTTCAGGTCAACTGGGAAAAGAGCAAGCTCGTCCCGGTTCAGAGCATCTCTTTTCTCGGCATGGAGTTAGACACAGTCTCAGTCTCAATGTCACGCGCCTCACCAACGAGGGCACACAGTCAGTGCTGAAATGCCTCGCGGCCTTCAGGCCAGGCACAGCGGTCCCTTTAAAACCTTTCCAGAGGCTCCTGGGGCATATGGTGTCCTCCACAGCGGTCACACCGATGGGGTTGATGCATATGAGACCACTTCAGCACTGGCTCCAGACTCGAGACGAGCATGGCTCCACGGCACACACCGTGTGATCATCACCCCCGCCTACCGCTAAACATTCAAACCCTGGACAGACCTTTGCTTTCTGTGGTCAGGAGTCCCCTTGCAGCAGGTGTCCCGATGCATCCTGGTCACTGCCGACGCCTCCAAATTGGGTTGGGGCGCCGTGTACAACGGGCACACAGCCACAGGCCATTGGAAAGGGGCCCCGCTGCGCTGGCACAGCAACTGCCTAGAGTTGTTGGCTGTACTATTTTCTCCCGCTAATTCAGGGCAAACACATCTTGATCCAATCAGACAGCACCACCACGGTATCGTACATAAATCGCCATGGCGGCGTACATGTCACAACTTGCCCATCGTCTCCTCCTTTGGAGCCAGCGACTCAAGTAGCTGCGTATAACTCACATCACAGGCAACCTCAAGGTGGTGGCGGATGTGCTATCACGACAACGCTTGCCCAGCGGAGAGCTTCATTTAACAAATCAAATGGCTTTTAATTGTGTTTGATATAATGGCAAGTGATTTTCTAGAACCAAATTTAGCATGATTACTCTAGGATAAGGAGTTGGAGTGATGGCTGCTGGAAAGGGGGCCTGTCTAGATTTGATCAAAAATGCCTTTTTTTCAAATAGTGATGGTGCTGTTTTTTACATCAGTAATGTCCTGACTATCCTTTGTGATCATTTGAATGCCACTTTGGTGAATTAAAGTACCAATTTCCTGAAACAGCTAAATCTGTACATTATTCCAAACTTTTGGCCATCGCCACTGTATGGCGCTGTACTTCATACATCCATTAAAAGACATTTGCAAGTATGGCTTCAGTGTCCCAATATTTTTGGGGGCCATGCACTGAATATGGAAAGCCAAATATAGACAATGAAATTTCATTTAAAATGCAACTGTCCAAACAACTTCATAGAAATTTGTTAATTCCCATTCACAATTAAATTGCAACATTTTAGTTAAAGCTGTCTAAACTAGTTCATTTTATAGAGAATCGGTCAGTGAACCTAAAAGGGAATGAGATGTAATGTACAGTTTACATTTTCTACTTTATTTATATAATTTTAACCACGTCTACAATGGAAAATAATTCAAGGGCCCCATCTCTGTCCTGACATCATAATTCATTCTTTGTTTTTGTATAATGATAACATGTCAAGGCTGAGTTGGCTGTTCGTCTGGCAGCTGCCTTTCACTGGAGAATCTTGTCAATAAATGTTCAGCAGACTTGCCTGCATACAGTACATTGCAATCTGTTTTGCTACACACATCTGTCAATCTGAAGAGATTGACTATTTGTATAGTCTTCTCTGATTTAATTTTAAGCAGAGGAGCTTCATTAAAGCATACAATGACAGATGCTGTGAAAAATAAACAATCAAACATTCTAGTACATTATTTCGAAACGGCTCAATCTGTATTAAATACCAGCGGGTCAAGGCAAAGTCTCTTTTTAAGCGAGTCAGGTCATTCACGGCATATTTTTAATGCCTCCAAGCTATTTTCAGTGGAACAAGTAGAGCTCCAATCTGCTTGAATGGGGAAAGACTAAAATTTCTACACTGTAGGTCAAATAATTTTTTTTAAAATCAGCAATAAAATCTGGCAGCCATGGTATCATAAATTGTGCTTCTTTAGCTCAAATACTGAAGGACGAGCAACTGCCACTGAGATGGGAATATTAACGGATAACTTTTTAAACCTCCTTGATCAATAAAATTTTGCCAGATGGCATCTTCATAATAGTTTGATCTGTATTACAGTGTTCAGGTACATGCAGAGCTGAATCCAGTCCCTCCAGCCTCTGAGTTGTGCTCGGTTACCAAAGCAGACTACAAGGTCGAGGGCTTCAAGCCTGTCCATGCACCACTCAACATGGTATGTTTCAATCAACAATTACCTTTAGAGAGTAGCATTTGACTCTCTCTTGTGCGAAGCAATTCAGTTTGACTTCTAAGCATTAGACGTGACTGAAATACTGTAATTCATTTTCACTTTGACCATGTACATTTGCATTTGTGTGTGTATGGTTGTGTATGAATGTCCCTTTTATTTTTGGGGAGTTAATTGGCTTTTTCTTTTTAAAAGCATGATTACACGACAGAACAGGCCATTACGTTCTGGAGTGATAACTATCAGAAGATTCAGGTAAACATATCTCATACTCATACACAAAACACTTGTAGAGCTAATTTAATGGAATAGTTCAACCAAAAATGAAAATTCTCTCATCATTTCCTCACCTTCATGCCATCCCACATGTGTATGACTTTCTTTCTTCTGAAGAACTCAAATTAAGATTTTGTGGCCAGAATTTTGTAGCTCCAAAATGCACATAAAGGCAGCATAAATGTAATCCATTTAACTCCAGTGGTTTAATCCATGTCTTCAGAAGAGATATGATAGGTGAGGGTGAGAAACAGATCAACATTTGTGTTCTGCAGAAGAAAGAAAGTCATGCACATCATTGCACGAAGGTAAGTAAATGATGAGAGAATTAGCATTTTTGGTTGGACAATCTCTTAAAGTGTAAACCATTCATTGTTCCATAAATGTTACTATTTATTAAATGCTACAATTTACTTTCAAATGTTTTTTTCGATTCTTTGCTCGATTTACAATTTTTTTTCTGCTTGTGTTACAGTACATGAATATGGCACAAAAAGTTTATTTCTTGGAATATTGTCGTTTTAAAAATTGTGTTTTCTTTTCACAGGGTGTGACAGCAGTTAAAACCAAGGATTGCCCATTCAAAAGAAATGCCACCTTTAGCACACCAATCAGTGAACAACTGGATCAACTTGATGACACCTTGCCATACCCTTCTGAAAATTATGCTCCATTGTAACAAATTTATTGTGAAAAATAATATAGAAAAAATATTATGAAACATCATTTAATTTGCTTTGGAGTTGATAACTACTATGAATAAAATAAACATGCAGTTACTTTACAGTTCATTACATGGCTCTCTTTTGCATAATTTTGCATAAGGACCCTTAAATTGTATACTGACCTGCAAAGGCAAAATGCAGAAACTACACATATATATACAGAGAGAGAGAGAGAGAGAGAGAGAGAGAGAGATTTATATAGAGATGGTGCATTATTGCAACAGAATGGATAGGTCATAAAACCATTAATGTAGCTACAATAACATCCTTGGTATATACATATTTGGTTTTTTTCAAATCATATACTTGTTATTAATTTTATTAATCATAAAGCACCAATTGTTCACTTAGTAATTTTATCCAAATGTATTATAAACTATAATCTAGGCTACATTTGCAGGAGTCATTCACTATAGAAACCGCAATGTCCTCCGCCATTTTGAATACTACTTTTTCTCCAATGTGGAAACTCTGGTAAGAGGTAAGGACCTTGAGTTGTGTAATTAATCAGTCTGTTGTGTCTCTCAGCTTTGATGAGCCATAATGCTGAAGTTGTTTGTTTAAAGCTATTTTTTAGCTGTAGTCGTGTAGTAGTAATTCGAGCAATCACAGAGCGCTGTTGTATGTAAACACTGACTGACGGATTCACTTCATGTCACCAACTGTTAATATTACACACAAAAATTATCTTTTGCCACCACCTATTGACTAACATGTCATTTAAAAAAAATAAATAAAAAATACTTGTAAGAGACACAAACGGAGTGATAAACACACAGTGAAGCGTCCGAGTGCTGATTGTGTCAGACCATCAGTGCTTATGGAATGTCTCTCATCCAATCAGATTCGAGGACCGGAACTAACTGTCGCGTGTCTCTCTCTCTCTCTCTCTCTATATATATATATATATATATATATATATATATATATATATATATATATATGCACACACACACACACACACACACACACAGGCTGCCAAAAGCTGCCAAATAGCTGTTTCGGAAGGAAATTGGTACTTTAATTCACCAAATTGTTATTCAACTGATCACAAAGGATAGTCAGGACATCGCTGATGTAAAAAACAGCACCATCAATATTTGAAAAAATTTATTTTTAATAAAATTTAGCCAGTCTCCATTTCCAGCAGCCATCACTGCAACGCCTTATCTTTGAGTATGATAAATTGCTAATTTGGTACTAGAAAATCTCTTGCCATTATATCAAACACAGCTGAAAGCTATTTGGCTTGTTAAACGAAGCTTAACATTGCCTTTGTGTTTGTTTTTGAGTTGCCACAGTATGCAATAGACTGGCATGTCTTAAGGTCAATATTAGGTCAAAAATGGCAAAAAAGAATCAGCTTTCTCTAGAAACTCATCAGTCAATCATTGTTTTGGAATGAAGGCTTTGTAATGCTTGAAATTGCAGATTGCAAAAGATTTCATACAAAAGTGTACACTATAAAGGACAACTGGCTGTAACAAGGACAGGCAGAGATGTGAAAGGCCAGATGTACAGCCGTGGCCAAAAGTATTGGCAGTGACATAAATTTTGTTTTTCGCAAAGTTTTCTGTTTCAGTTGTTGTGGTGTCGATTCACATTGTTTCTAGATTATTGTGCAGAGGGATCAGATGCATTTTAAATAATTGCAAAAAGCTTCATTGTCCAAAAAATTTACTTTATCACAAAAACCCAAATGTCACTGTTTTTTGGCCCTGGCACAAAATGACCAGCTAACATCATTTCACTAATCATATCAGCAGTACTTGGGAAAGTGTGAACGAGTACTAGTCAGGTGAAATAACTGATTAGATTATAAGAGCAGACTGATTGCTATAAAATGAGGGAAGAAGTGCTTCCAATCATTGTGTTCTTGTTAGCAATGATTACCTCTAAAGAAAGACATGCAGCCATCATCACTTTGCATCAAAATGGACTCACATGCAAGGAAATTGCTGCAAAGAATATTGCACCTGAAATAACCATTTACCGGATCATCAAGAACTTCAAGGAGAGAGGTCCAACTGCAGTGAAGAGTGTCCAGCAAGCGCCAGGACTGTCTCCTCCTGATGAGTCAGCTACGGAATCGTGTCACCACCAGTGCAGAAATTGCTCAATATTGTCAGCAGGTTGGTGTGAGTGCATCTGCACGCACAGTGAGGCGAAGACTTTTGGACAATGGCCTGGTGTCAAGAAGGGCAGCAAAGAAGCCACTTCTCTCCAAGAAAAACATCAAGGACAGACTGAAACTGCAAGGATTGGACAGCAGAAGACTGGTACAAAGTTATTTTCTCTGATGAAGCCCCCTTCCGACTGTTTGGGACATCTGGAAAATCGATTGTCTGGAGAAGAAAAGGTGAAAGCTACCATGAGTCCTGTGTCGTTCCAACAGTGAAGCATCCTGAGACCATCCATGTGTGGGGTTGCTTTTCATCCAAGGGAGTGGGCTCTCTCACAATTCTGCCCAAAAACACTACCATGAATAAAGAATGGTATCAAAACATCCTTCTTCGCCCAATGATCCAGGAGCAATTTGGTGATGATCCGTGCACTTTCCAGCATAATGGAGCACCATGACACAAGGCAAGAGTGATATTGAAGTGGCTCGGAGATCATTACATTGAAATTTTGGATCCGTGGCCAGTCAACTCCCCGGATGTTAATCCCAAAGTGAACCTGTGGTCAATCCTCAAAAGGCGAGCGGACAAGCAGAAGCCCACAAATTGTGATCAATTCCGAGCACTAATAAGGCAAGAATGGATCGACATCAGCCAGGATTTGGCCCAGAACCTGATATCCAGCATGCCAGAGTGAATTGCAGAGGTTATGAAGAACAAGGGTCAACACAGTAAATAATGACTTTGCATGTATTGAATGTTTTTGCCAATAAAATCCTTTAAAACTCATGAAATGCTTATCATTGTTTTCCAGTATACCATATAAACATGTGAAAACATAATCTACAAATACTGAAGCAGCAAACTGCAAAACACAAAATTTATGTCACTGCCAATACTTTTGGCCATGGCTGTACAATTAAACAAGAGAATATGTACATCAGAATCTCTAGTTTGAGAAATAGGCACCTCACATGTCCTCAGCTGACAGCTTCATTGAATTCTACCCACTCAACACCAGTTTCATGTACAACAGTAAAGAGAAGACTCAGGGGTGCAGGACTTATGGGAAGAATTGCAAAGAAAAAGGCACTTTTGAAACAGAAAAACAGAAAGAAAAGTTTAGAGTGGGCAAAGAAACAGACATTGGACAACAGATAATTGGAAAAGAGTGTTATGGATCTTAACCACATTGAGCTTTTGTGGGATCATCTAGACTGTAAGGTGCATGAGAAGTGCCCAACAAGACAGTCACATCTATGGCAAGTGCTACAGGAAGTGTGGGGTCAAATGTCACCTGAGTATCTGGACAAACTGACAGCTGGAATATCAAGGATCTGCAAAGCTGTCATTGCTGCACGTGGAGGATTTTTTTGATGAGAACTCTTTGTAGTAGTTTAAGATGTTCTGAATATTCTTTTCAAATTATAATAGTAATTATTCACGTTTTTAATGTCCTGATTATACATTGTGCTCAGTTGAATGCCACTTTGGTGAATAAAAGTTCCAATTTCTTTCCATAAGAGCAAAATCTGTACATTACTCCAAACTTTTGGCTGCCAGTGTGTGTATGTATATCAAATTGAATTGTGTTATGTTTAACAAAATTGAATTAATAAAAAGTTTTTATAAAAATACAGATACATTTTATTAAAGATAACTCAATTAAATTTGATGGATTTTGTTATTAAATGGAAATGCTTAAATCCTAAAATGATATTTTTGGGTGTATTATGCTACTAAACTATGGAGTCAGAAATATGACAAAATTTGAATTAGAATTGTGTCAATTTGAATTATAAACTTTTGAATTTGAATTATAAGTGTGATTTTGCCAAACGTTGTATTTTAAATAGGTTTGAATTAGAATTTTTTAAACTCCAATCCTGGACATTTCATATTTAACCAAATTTAATTTTTTTTTTATGGCACAATTTTATAAATATGTATTTTCAAACAGCAAATGTTTGGTTCTGAATTCTTACACTGTAAATATCCCGTCTTAAAAAATACAGCTTCAAGTTTTGAACATCAATAACGTGCGCAGATTAATGGCGTTGAAATGCCTTCATAATGATGACCATAATGATTAATAAAATTATGAAACAGTAAAAAGGCTTATACATTTTTACATTGTTATTATTAACAATAATCAACATTACCCAAAATAAAACCTTTTTATGCTGCTTGTTTAAACTTATTTTGAAGCTTTGAAGATTTATGACAAGAAAACGTGAAATGTTCCATTTAAAATGATTCTGACAGATAAACTAAAACTAAATGGCATAATAACTAAACATCAATTGGGATGTGCACGTGTGAGAATGACAGTCATACTGTGTTTGTAACATTTGATGGAGTTTGGTGTGTAAATTAGCCATTAAATGCCTTACAATAAGCCTACAATTTGCATGAAATTAATCGTATAATGTAATCACGCCTGCTAAATCACACACATCTGAATGATTATTCGTGATGTTCATGTCTTGAGCTCAAAATGCACTTACAAACACCAACAAGTGTTTGAAATAACATCTGACTTGGATCTGATGTGAATTCCGATCACAAAATGAAGCAGAATTACATTCATTATTGAGTTATATGTGATGCTTACTCTTACGCATACTAATCACTTACATGCTAAATATACTTTATACTAAAACCAATACCAGAGACTGCTTAGACAAATGTCTCATGTGCTGAGAATTTGCTAACGTGCTAACCATAAAAATATAAATCATAAAAGTTTTAGAACCACTTCATGGTCAGAATGGCGACCTTTTGAATCACGCTAGTGCCAGAGAATTACTGCACCTCGACCTGTAATTGGCCAAAATGCTCCGTTCGACTTCTCCGAGACCCTCTACTCTTCCCTGCTGGAACACGGAAGCTTGATCTCTGACCCACTTTCTGTAGATCTGAATTTCTGCGGTTTGAATTTTAGAATATTGAATTTGGTGTTCTGAATTTCTTCTTCATCTTGAAACTTGAAGCTGTATTTTTTAAAACTGAATATTTACAGTGTAAGAATTCAGAACCAAAAATTTGCTGTTTGAAAATACATATTTATAAAATTGTGCCATAAAAAAAACTATTCAATTTGGTTAAATATGAAATGTCCAGGATTTGAGTTTAAAAAATTCAAATTCAAACCTATTTAAAATACAACGTAATATTACATTTGGCAAAATCACACTTATAGTTCAAATTCAAAAGTCAATAATTCAAATTTACACAATTCTAATTCAAATTGTTTTGTCATATTCTGGCTCCATACTAAACTCAATTATTTATTAAACTGTCATTACAAATAATTGCAATGCAATTTATAGTCTATAATTTAAATGAACATCTATATTATTACCATTCAATGATCTTACATTACACAGATATTAAATAATGGCAGTGCAGTATTCATTATTTACATTAGCCAGTATTTTGATCTCTTAAAAGTAAAACCATATGAAATCACTTTCTGTGTTTTCCAATTGTTCCCAGTCAGCAAATTTCAAGTGAATGCCATCCCAAATCTGGTACGTATCTTTTTTGTCAGAACTAATCCAAAACAGTGCCATAACTCCACCAGTTGAAAGCCAAATTAGAAAGCTTGTGTGGCTCATACATGGGTCTTATATGTAATTCTTGTTTGGCTGAGTTCTGTTAACACCTGATGGCCCTTATGTGGCCCATATGTGGCTGATAGATGAAATGCCAGTTTTCTCCCAGAATTTAACCAGAACACCAAGCCTACTCAGTACATTAATTTATTGCACAGTAAATCAAACAATAATCACAAAATTAAATCTCAGTCTTTTTTATTTGAAGTAACATTGTAGAAGTGTGTTGGTAGTAACGTTGGAATTGGTTAGAACTGTCTAACGCATGATGTGAGCATACTTAAAGTCATTTTCATGTATTATTTAAGATAATGTTAAACATAACACATGAAAGTGTATTCATGTTGATAGTCATATTAGAACAATCTCACCCATGGGCAATATCTTTTTCACCCACAATAGGATATTAAAATGCCAAAACTTCACTTACCTGAAACTACTTAAAGGTGTGTAAGGATTTGGCAGTTGTGAGGACAGAAAAGAGCAGGATAAATGGTCACAGTCCATTATTTAAGTTGCTGCTGCAGTGACATTTTCACTAATCCACCAATAGGAATTGAAAGAATGATGAGATGTGGCTCCCACACCTGCCTACATGTGTTTTTCCAAGTATAAACCAAATGTCAACCACAAGTTAATGTTTTCCATGGCTTGCCATAGCCAAGCCACACATGGCTCTCAGCTGTGTTGTCATCTTGGCCATATACCTCAATGCCAGTAGTGACCCACAAGAAAATTCCCTCCAGTTCTGAAGCTTTGGCAAAACAAATATGGTCAAAGATTGGGCCACATGTTTGGGCGGTGTGGTGGACGTATCCCGACCATTCAAATGAACTATGTACATATGGAAATCTATGGCTGGCATAGTAATTGTATTTTGGCTTGTATGACAGTACAACTAACCATAGTTTCAAGCAAGAAATTTCCTTGGATTTGCATCAGGGTTTTTTTTTTGTTTGTTTGTTTTTTGCAATAATGACCTGCTGACTGTACATTATTGCCTTATTTGTAGTGAATTATCAGGACTATTTTTAACTAATTTTGTGCTACTGCTCTATTATTACATAGAAAGTTTTTAATAAAGGTTTTGGTAGAGCTAGTTCATTTAGTCCTGTCAATAACAATGCAAGAATTTATAAATGACTGATATTAATTCTTCTGACACCCCTCCACCATCCAAACACCTTTTGTTCTACATAATTAATTTCTAATATAAACCAATTTATATAGCATTAATTCGGTATAGTACCTTTATTGCAGACAGTAGCCCTAACTACAGTAGTTTACCTTCATCTCAACCATACAATTTTTGTAGACAAGAATTTAAGGTGTGTTTATACATAAATTGACTTTCAAAGATAAACCTACAATTATGCTTTCTAATTGCAAAGGTTTTCAACTAAGGGAAAGTGGATTAATGATTGTCCTCTAATAGAACAAACTGACTGTTGTCCTTGGCCAAATGATAAAATACGGGTCTTAATCGGGTTCATTTGGATTAGACTGGTTTATGTTCACACAGTTGTGTTGACAATTACTGAAGCTGCTCTGCAACCGCACTCTTTTGCACATGCCTTCAGTGGGGATTAGCAAGTGGTAACCATGGCAACAAATAATTTTAGACTTCATTAATTCAGAGTTTCCCTCTTTGTTTTGACAAAATGTGTTATCTCAAAGGAATAAAACCATTTTTAATTTATTTTTTGTACTGATTTTTGATTCTGTAACAGATTGAATCCTGTCGTTTCAAGAAAGAAAACATTAAAAAGTCAACTTATAACCCCTTCAAATATATTTAAGAAATTTTTGGTTGTCTTGTTTTGAGTTTGTTGCACATTTAGGTGTCAGTGCACAATCTTGTCTAGCCACAATTCAATATCCGAACAATATCAATGTTTTCCTTCATGAATAATCTGACAGGGCTCCTATTGTGCTAATTTGTAGTCAACGGTCATTTGTAAGCCACTAGAAAGGTACTTTAGAGTTTTATAGAGAAGTTTTCAACCACTTGCTGCAGCTTTTTGTAAAGAGACATAATTATAAATTGAAATTTTAGAGTATATTCTCAAAAAGCTACAGCCAAGTGTACTTGTTACTAACCATATCAGTGCAAAGGCAAAGCTAAAAAGGACAGCTACAGGCTAGTCTCATGAACATTACGTGACCGTGGCAACATTTTTGTAAACAAACATACATTCCTCTTCTATCACTCACTCGACGTTGTGTCGATTGTAGTGACACAAGGGGCTTCTTTCGAGAGCCTTGGATACCTCTGAACATGAGAAAAGGCCAATGAAAAATTGGCGAACAGAATTTGCATGTCCCGCCCCCGGACAGACGGGTATAAAAGGCAGGGATCGTGAATCTGTTCAGTCAGATTCTTTCTTCGGAGCCGAGCGGTTGTGTGATCAGCGAGCTGAGAAACTCACTACTGTTCCACTCACATCTAGAGCATTGCTGTTGGATCCTACGGCACATTACCAACGGCTTTCACCAGTGCAGTTCACGCCCCTGTGTGCTTCGACAGCGTTACCTAAAAGAGCAAATAGACCTCTAAAAGAGTATATTTCCTCTAAAAAGTGTATACACATTGGCATGAACGTCTTTTTAAAAACACGTCTTTTTCAAGATGCCTTTCCGCCTTTGTGTAGTTCCTGGATGCGGTAGATACCTCTCCGCTTTTGACGGTCATATACGCTGCAACATGTGTATGGGCTGCGATCACACTGAGGCAGCGTTATGAATGGTTCATGTTCTCATTGCGAGAGCGTGACAATGGCGTAACCATGGCAATGTTGCGCCCTTCCTTAAAGGAAACGCTACTCCAGCACCCCCCCACGCTCGTTTGCTTCCGTCCGGGCTCGACGTGAGACCGGCTCGCCCCACAGACAGTCTGATGTCTCCTTCAGACCCCCCCACGCTGGATGAGAATATCGGCACTGCATCAAAGAGCGTTGCGGAGTCAGATGCTGAGGACTCGTCTGGGCTGCCACCTTCGGGTCTGCCCCCCACTCAGCCCTCACGGCTAGACGATTGGTTCCTCGGGTCAGGGCGCTGCTTAGAACCATGCCCCCCTTCGGTTCCTTTCTTCCCAGAAGTGCATGACGAGCTGACAAAGTCTTGGAGGGCACCTTTTACTGCCCAAAACCGATCTCCTCGCTTGTCCGCTCTCACTACCCTCGATGGCGGGGTGGTCCACGGGTACACAGAGGTCCCCCCAAGAGGACAAAGTGGTTGCAGTGCGCCTGAGCCTGTAAAATGTGGCCACATGGCAGGATCGCTCAGTATTCCCCTCCGAGGCCTGTAGGACGTCGCTGCCCCTGGTGTCCAAAGTCTACAGCGCCACTGGACGGGCTGCTTATGCTCTGCATGCCACGGCTCTCCTGCAAACCCACCAGGCCAAGGCACTAAAAGAACTGCACTTGGGTAGTCTTGATGTGCTGCAGGAACTGCGCTCAGCAACTAACCTCGCCCTCCAGGCCACAAAGGTCGCAGCACGGGCACTCGGACAGGCGATGGCCATCCTTGTGGTCCAGGAACGATATCTGTGGCTGGACCTGGTCGAGATGTGGGATACTGACAAAGCCTGCTTTCTCAATGCCCCCGCCTCCCATCTCATCCTATTCGGCGACGCTGCTAAGGACTTCGCCCAACGTTATTCAGTGGTGAAAAAACAGACAGAGACCATTCAAGGTAGGTCTATAATACAAGTGTTCAAATGTATAGTTTTTCATACAATGCGTTATAGTAAGTCTTTTGATATCATAAAATAACAGTGTGTGAGTAGAGTTTAGAATTTGTATCAAAGTATATAAAATGCACAGATGTTGTATAGCCTCATGTTAATTTCACAAGGAAATTGCGACAAAATGTAGAACTTGGCACATTAAAGTCAGTTTTCAAAAATGTTGTTCATTCTGTGAGACTAGGTTGGATAGTTTTATTATTAATTTAAAAATTTTAATTTTCAGAAATTTTAAATTCTGTCATCATTTACTCATCCTCATGTGGTTCCAAAACATGACAGCGTCTTCGGCAGAACTCTCTTCCATAAAAGGAAAGTGGATGGTCTAGAGGCTGTAAAGCTCTAAAAGAACACCAACAAGCATCATAAAATTAGTCCATAAGACTTGTGTGTTATGTTGTCTTTTAAAGCCATATAAAAGCTTTTTGTGTGAACAGACTAAAATTTGTCACTTTCAGTCAAAATATTGAAAATGGTCATCTTTCAATTTCATTGTATGGAAATGAGCAGCTTGGACATTCTGCTAGATAACTTCTTTTGTGTTCCACAGAATATAAAAAGCCGTACAGGTTTTGAAAGACACAAGTAAATGTGTAAATTATTTTAATTTTTTGGGTGAATTATTCCTTAAATTTCTATATCTCTTAAGGAACTAAACTCAGCAAAAAAAGAAACATCCTCTCACTTTAAACTGCTTTTATTCTCAGCAAACTTAACATGCATAAATATTTAAATATCATAATAAGAGTCAACAACTAAGACATAAACTGAACAAGTTTCACAGACATGTGACTAACAGAAATTAACAAATAAACAAAGAGGGGGTCAAAATCAAAAGTAACAGTCAGCAGCTGTTGTGACCATCAGCTGCATTAAGTACTGCAGTTCATCTCCTCCTCATGGACTGCACCAGATTTGCTACTTCTTGCTGTGAGATATTACCCCACTCTTCCATCAAGGCACTTTCAATTTCCTGGACATTTCTGGGGGAAATGGCCCTAGCCCTCACCCTACGATCCAATAGGTCCCAGACTTGCTCAATGTGATTGTGATCCGGGCTCTTCGCTGGCCATGGCAGAACACTAAAATTCCTGTCTTGCAGGAAATCACGCACAGAACGAGTAGTGTGGTTGGTGGCATTGTCATGCTGGAGGGTCATGTCAGGATGCACCAGCAGGAAGGGTACCACATGAGGGAGGAGGATGTCTTCCCTGTGACTCACAGTGTTGAGATTGCCTGCAATGACTACAAGCTCAGTCCGATGATGCTGTGACACACCGACCCAGACCATGATGGATCCTCCACCTCCAAATCGATCCCACTCCAGAGTACAGGCCTCGGTGTAACGTTCATTCCTTCGACGATAAACGTGAGTCCGACCATCACCCCTGGTGTGACAAAACCGCAACTTGTCAGTGAAGACCACTTTTTGCCAGTCCAGTCTGGTCCAGCGAATGTGGGTTTATGCCTACAGGGGATGTTGTTGCTGGTGATGTCTAGTAAGGACCTGCCTTACAACAGGCCTACAAGCCCTCAGCCCAGCCTCTATCAGCCTATTGCGGACAGTCTGAGCACTGATGGAGGACTGTGTGTTCCTGGTAGTACTCGGGCAGTTGTTGATGTCATCCTGTACCTGTCCCACAGGTGTGATATTAGGATGTACCGATCCTGTGCAGGTGTTGTTACACGTGGTCTGCCACTGCGAGGGCGATCAGCTGTCCTTTCTGTCTCCCTGTACTGCTGTCTCACAGTACGGACATTGCAATTTATTGCCCTGGTCACATCTGCAGTCCTCATGCCTCCATGCGGCATGCCTAAGGCACATTCACGCAGATGAGCAGGGACCCTAGGCATCTTTTTTTGGTGTTTTTCAGAGTCAGTAGAAAGGTCTCTTTTTAGTGTCCTAAGTTTTTATAACTGTGACCTTAATTGCCTAGCATATGTAAACTGTTAGTGTCTTAATGACCGTTACACAGGTGCATGTTCATTAATTGTTTATGGTCCATTGAACAAGCATGGAAAACATCATGGTTACTGTCCTAACCTCGTTGTGTTGATGTCGTGACACTAGGGGTCGCTCTTGAGAGCCCCGAACACCTCCCATTCTTTGAGAAAAGGCCAACGAGAATTGGCGAGTGGAATTTGCATGCCAGACATACGGGGATAAAAGGAGCTGGAAAGCCCACTCCATTCAGGTTTTGTGCTGAGGAGCCGAGACAAGATCTGGCTATTTCAGTGGCTGGTACAGTGTTGTGGCTGTATGCTGTTCCCTCCATCAGGGAAACCATGACATTCCCCCTCTGTCACTCACTCGACGTTGTGTTGATGTAGTGAATCTAGGGGTCCCTATAGAAAAATTCCACAACAGCTGAACTGAAAACGAGAGTTCTAACATAACATGTTAACTGCTGATGCATGTGCAAGCAGGCTGCTGCGTGTGTAATAGCAGGTGCATCAGACTGCACGTAAACCTCCCCCAACACCCCAAAAACATCATGTAGTTCCCCACATCCCTGAGGGAAAAGCTACATAACTAGCATGGGAGTAGGCTGCGCCAGCCGTGGCCTTTTCTCTCTATGTTTATCTCTCCACAGAGTATTAGATTTGGCTGGGGCAATCTAAGGCTATCGAATGCATTGGGGAAGGTGTTCTTTTCCTTTCCTATTCTTTCAGGGGGAAAAGACCCCAAGGAGACCACATCCTGCCCAAAAGAGGAGGTCAGCATGTGGCAATACAACACATGGGCTCAGCAGCCGCACATGGAAGGGACACGGTGGTAGGTCCCGCCACGAAGGGGGGGGGGGACTCTTCAAACACAGTGAATGGGGGCAGACCAGGGCTCTCTCTGCCCAAGGGAGATGCGGGTCTGCCGACAGGGAGACCATACAGCGAAATATACATCACGGGGTTAACAGAGTAATCGACACCTGTGGAGCACCTATTCCAATACAGGGCATATTAGACCCCGTAGTGAGGCTGTTGCAAACTCCTCTGCCGAGTTCATGAACCATAGGGCTAGGGAGGAAGGACATCCAGGGTCCACGACTTTGTGAACTCGACAGGGGGTAAAAGCACACGTTTTTGACACAGGGAAGGGGAAAGGCGCTTTACACAAGCGATACACCATATCTCTACCTGTTCGTACCTGAAAGAACACAGGACGAAACCGGTTCAACCCGGAAATTGTAAAATCTTTTGAAGATATTGGGTGTCGCCCAGCCCGCTGCTCTGCAGATGTCTGCTAGAGAGGTGCCATTGGCCAGTGCCCACAAGGACGCCACACTCCTTGTAGAGTGTGCTCGAACACGCAAGGGGGCGTGCACAGCCTGGGTATGGTAGGCCAATGCAATGGCATCCAAGAAGAAAACGGGGAGATCCCATGATGGGAAGAGGCATGGCCTGGGAGGATTCAGCCTCCGGGCGCCTCTGAGGAACCTGATTATCAGGTCGTAGGGGGACAGCCGCCCCTCCAGCCTCTCCTGCAGGAAGGAATGCACTGACCCGACTGGGTCTTCGGTTTGGGAAGAACAACAATTCTCGAAAAAACACCACTTCAGGGAATAAAGCGGCCTGGTAGAGGGAGGTCTGTCTTGAGTGATTGTGTCTACGACTGCTAGTGGTAGGCCAATTAGATCTTCCACGTCACATCCAAGGAGAGACATGGAGGTTCCAGAGGTCTGGCTGTGGGTGCCAGATTGTCTCCCATCCCTGAGAGAGAAGGTCCTTCCTCAGAGGAATCTGCCAGAGAGGTGCTGTTGCGAGGAGCATGAGGTCTGAGAACCAAGTCTGGGTGGGCTAGTAACGAGGGTTTCTTTTTCCTTGTCCTCCCTGACTTTGCACAAGGTCTGTGCAAGAAGGCTCATTGGGGGCAATGTGTATTTGTGCAACCCCTGGGGCCAGCTGTGTGCCAGCGCATCTGTGCCAAGGGGGTCTCCCATCAGGGAATACCAGAGCTGGAATTGGGAGGATTCCCGGGAAGTGTACAGGTCTACCTGTGCCTTGCTGAATTGACTCCAAATCAGCTGGACCACCTGGGGGGGGGGGGGGTCTCCTCTCTCCGCTGAGCATTGCCTGCCATGACAGCACGTCCGCTGTGGCGTTGAGGCTGCCTGGGATATGAGTGTCAGACCAGACCAACACATGCTTGCCCTGGATCAACGGCAATTGCCTCCACAGGGATAGTAGTACAGTCAGCAACATCTGTGGTGACCACGATACATCTGGACACCTGTTGTGGGGGAATTCCTGCCCGTAGAAACGTCTGTCCAAGGGTAGAGTGGTGGCAGAGCAGCGTGATAGCTACACGATGTGTGCCGTGGCGCCATGGCAACCTCGGGACTCGAGTCTGAAGCCAGTGCTGAAGCAGTCTAATATGCATCAACCTGAGCGGTATGACTGCCGCTGAGGAAGCCATATGCCCCAGGAGCCTCTGAAAGTGTTTCAGTGGAACCGCTGTCCTCCACCTGAATGACTTCAGGCAGTTCAGCACTGACTGCGCACGCTCGCTTGTGAGGTGCGCTATCATTGAGACAGAGTCTAACTCCAAGCCGAGAAAAGAGATGCTCTGAACCGGGGAGAATTTGCTCTTTTCCCAGTTGACCTGAAGCCCTAGATTGCTGAGGTTCCGGAGCACCAAAATCTTGTGCGCACACAACTCTTGAGAGTGTGCTAGAAACAGCCGGTCATCAATTTAGTTGAGTAAGCGGATGCCCACTTCCCCTTACAGGGCAAGAGCTGCCTCAGCGACATTAGTGAAGACACGAAGGGACAGGGACAGGCCGAAGTGGAGGACTTTGTACTGATACGCCTGGCCGTCAAAAGCAAACCGTAGGAAGGGTCTGTGCTGAGGTACAACCAATATGTCAAAGTATACGTCCTTCAGGTCTACTGCTGCGAACCAATCTTGCCGGACACACATCAAAATGTGATTCTGCATCAGCATCATGAACGGGAATCTGTGAAAGGCCCGGTTCAGAACTCGAGATCCAAGATTTGCTGCAACCCACCGCCTTTCTTTGGCACGATGAAGTAAGGGCTGTAGAACCCTTTCCCCATCTTGGCTGGATAGACAGGCTCTATCGCTCCCTTGTGAAGAAGGGTTGCGATCTCTGCACGCAGGGTGACGGCGTTCTTGCCCTGCACAGAAGTGAAGTGGACGCCGCTGAACTGGGGCGGGCACCTGGCGAACTGAATCACGTAGCCAAGTCGGATAGTCCTGGCCAGCCACCGCGACGGGTTGGAAAGCGTTAGCCACGCATCCAATCTCCGGGCGAGGGGCACTAAGGACACGACCGCATCTAACATACCTGAGGGTACTCGTGTCCGGCGGCCATGGCAATGGTGGGTGAGGACACCGATTACGTGACCCAAGGAGTAAGGAAACTGCTCTTTTTTTGACAATTTGGGTACGTCAAACAAAAAGGAAACAAAAGATTTAACTCCAGGCCCTCCACCAGGGGATGGATTGGTCTAGATACCAGCTTCGCAGCAGATGTTTCGCTCCCTGGGTCATCCATCTCAGGCGTGCTTAGGAGCCTTCCGGGTCCTCATACCGGCCCGGGAGATGGGGGGAGTCAGTTTTTTGCGGGGGGGGGGCTCTACGCTGGGGCCTAGAACTGGGCTCGGGCTGAGGGCTTTCGCCACTGCAGGGGATGCCTTTGGCTAGCAGACGGGGTGTGGGATCTTGTGTTGCACCGGGGCAAGATGTGCTGGATGGTCTACATCTGCTTCTTCTCTGCCGGAAACTGCTGGGCGAAGTCCTCAATGGTGTCACTGAAAATTCCAATCTGGGAGATGGGCGCATTTAGAAAGTGTGCTTTGTCAGCGTCCCTCACCTCGACCACATTTAGCCACAGGTGATTCTCCTGGACCACCAAGGTGTACATCGCCTGCCCGAGTGCAAACAAGCATGCTGGGGAACGGGAGGTCCACGGGGGAATTACTCGGCGAGACCACGCCCATTGAACTCCCCAAATCGTCTCCAGCGCCAGCCGGCCCGGCCTAATGCCTGTGGTGTGGGTAGAGGGTTCAGTGCAGGGGGCGGCTAGAGTGGCTTTCCCCTGGAAAAGGAAAGCTGTGACTGTACTGTTGCCATGGTCATATTCTCAAAATGAGAACATGTTGATCCTTTAAAAAACATTTATTATATCATGTGTATATCATTCTATTGAATTATTTGTCTACCCACAAATCAGTTCTCTGAACAAAATGTTTTAAACTATTAATTACTGTAATTACACAAGCTTCCCAAAGTCCTGAAGCAGTCATCTGTATACAGCTAGAAAAGTACTTGAGCCACATTTTATGGTGAAGTTTTCAACAACTTGCTGCTGCTTTTCTGTAATGAGCCATAATTATAAATGGAAATATGGTAGTATAGTTCATAACGATATGGCTAAGCATGTTTGTGATGGAGCACACAAGTGTAAAGATTTGCAGGATGACCTCCTAGCAACAGCATTCACAGTGACAGAGATGAGAGTGGGCGGTAATTAAGAATCATGTGGGCGAGAGGCTGCAGCGAACATGTGTACACACTCACACACACATACACACAAAGATACACTAAAGGCACAGGTCCCAAATGGGTTCTTAATGATCAGACTATGATGTCATCACTATTTTGCAGCAAACTGTTGAGTGAGTAGTAATGATCAGGGCTGTTCTTTATAGATCAGACAGTGTATCTTTCCAACGGATAGAATATCACATGCTTCGATATGAATGTATGGAAAAGTGATTTTAAAATACTCTAAAACTAATAGTTCTGGTCCTGGATGCTAACTTGTCAATGCAGTGTTCCTGTCATGCTAAAATAAATAAAATAGTACAACTATTATGCAAAACACACATTTACCTAGCATCTCTCATAGTAGCATATCAGGTAGTATATCACATGGAAATATGGCACTTAAAGAATTTACCCCTACATCAGCACTGCTGTGATTCGGCCATAGGTAATTACAGCAGTGTTGATTTAGGGCCATATAGCATGATTGCAAGTGGGATATTGCTACAAGTACATTTGTAAAAATTAGGAAAAACTGAGTACACTCATAAAAATGCATTTGTGCCTGGAGCTACTTTCTTACACGATGGATCAGAATCTGTCATTACTGGTTCAAATCAAATGATGCGTCTAAGCCTCTGTTAGTAATTCAAAAATGTCACTTCAGAAATAGTATCACTGCTTGTGAAGTATAGTGTCTGTAGCTACAGACAGGCATTAAAAGCTGCCAGGTCAGCATATTTTAGTAAACTCATAGGAAAATAACAACAACAATCCTAGATGTTTATTCAGTACTGTGGCTAAATTTGTTAGGAATAAAGCCTCAACAGAACCAGATATTATGTCACAGCACAAGAGTAATGACTTCATGAATTTCTTTTCAGATAAAATTGAAATAATCAGAAATAAAATTTGAATTATGCAATCATCTGTCATAGCACCTCAGAAAACAGTGTCTAATAATTTTCCTCACGTGCAACTTTAATCCTTCACTGTCATAGGTCATGAAGAGCTAATAAAACTTAGCAAAACATCAAAAGCCACAACATGTTTGTTAGATCCTATAACAACTAAGCTCTTAAAAGAGATATCTCCTGTAATTTCAGAACCTCTTCTTAATATTATTAACTCCTCACTATGCTTAGGACATGTCCCAAGAAACTTTAAAATGGCAGTTATCAAACCACTTATTAAGAAGCCACAACTTGATCCTGGAGAACTGGCTAATTATAGACTGATTTCAAATCTCCCGTTTATGTCAAAAATACTAGAAAAGGTAGTATCCTCCCAAATATGTTCATTTCTACAGAGAAATAGTATATGCAAAGAATTTCAGTCAGGATTTAGGCCTCATCACAGTACAGAGACTGCACTTATCAGAGTTACAAATGACTTACTCTAATCATTTGATCACGGCTGCATTTCTCTTCTAGTGCTTTTAGATCTAAGTGCTGCATTTGACACGATAGATCACAACATTCTCTTGAATAGGCTAGAGAATTATGTTGGCATTTGTGGGGTTGCATTAGCATGGTTTAGGTCATATTTAGCAGAAAAAAGACACAAAACCTGTCTGAACAGATGCACGCTTCCCTCCTTTTATACCCATATGTCCGGGGGAGGGGCATACAAATTCTGTTTGCCAAATATCATTGGCCTTTTCTCAAAGATAGAGGTAATACTAATCATTGGCCTTTTCTCAAAAAATGGAGGTAATACTGTCATAACCTCCATCAGGGAATAGAGGTTATGACAGTAACCGAGATGTTTCCCTGTTAGCCTGTTAGTTTTATTTTAGCCAGCAATCTGTTGTTATGTTTTATTTCCCTTTTGAAGAGGAGTTCCCTCTTCTTCCTCTGAGTTCCTTAATAAAAATAGTTCTGTAATTGGATCCAAACTCTCTCGTCTTTCCCAGTTACGTAACACTCTGTGGAAGTGAGAGAAATTCAAAAGTGTGAAATTTACATTTCTCTTGTGATCATAACATATTAAGTCCTTAGGGAAGGTTTATTCAGCAAAAAAGAGCACTTGAGGAAGGATGCATTAGTATTAGAAGCTGTCAAGACCATATTTACAAGACCTGCTTTTATTTCAGTTTACTGAACAAAATATCTTACAATGTCTTGGATATACATATATACAAATAATACATTATAAAACTTCACTCTGCATCCTCAGTCCTGACAACAAATGTTTTTTCAAACCACCCTACACACTTTCCTTGAGTACTCTACGGAAATATCAAGTACACATTACTGATTTCCAAAACACAGCATACAAATCTGAATATAGAAAGCACACAAAAAAAAAATATTTCACCAGGAAAGATGTACTTAATATACCTCTCAGCACAATAAATCTTCATTATAAAAACTATAAAATTTTTGCAGTTTAAGCAGGTATGAAATATACCTGAATTGACCTCCCTCAAAAGGTAATATATTGTGCTGTTCTATGCGTGATCGGGAAACACCCTTTCAAACACAGAACAAATATATGAAGCGGTGGCTCTCAGCATGGTGACTTCCTGTCATCAGCAGTGCTCTCAGATAACATAGACATCTGTCTTCTCCCCTAGAAGCCAATATGTTCTCATTTTGCCTTTACCCTGAAAGAGAACAGTGCAGATCAATACCACACATCAATGAGCACTCAGCAAGCCCACTGGAGGAACTAATCAACAATGGCCAATATGCGCTAAATGACAGTGACATAGAGGCAACATAGGCAGTAGCATTCTACTATACTACACTTCAGGGTTGCTCGCCATTCGGAATTGAATTTAGAATGCCTTTCAAATTCTTATAGGATTTAAATTGACAATGCTATACGTTTTTTAGTCCTGCTTTCATACACACAAAATTTGGGGTATTTCCAGAAACATTAGATTATATACTCAATGTTTGAAATCTCATATTTAGAGATTTTTATTTAATTATATATATTCATTATATTTAATATAACAGTCGGCTAGACGGCGGGAGATGGAGCTTGGATTATCGTCTATCAGTGGGAGAACATAAAGATATAGTTCACCCCAAAATGAAAATCTTCTCATCTTTTTCTCACCCTCATGCCATCCCAGATGTGTATAACTTTCTTTCTTCTGCTGAACACAAACCAAGATTTTTAGAAGAATATCTCTGCTCTGTAGGTCCATTCAATCCAAGTCAACATGGTCCAAAACTTTGAAACTCAAAAAAGCACATAAAGGCAGCCTACAAGTAATTCATAAGACTCCAGTGGTTAAATCCATGTCCTCGGTAACGATTTGAGAGTGATTTGGAGAGATAAGTGCTTAGTAGGACTGTTTAAAATAGGAGATTTATAGTAAAAAGAATCTGTTTCTCACCACACCTATCATAGCACTTCTGAAGATATGGATTAAAGCACTGGATCTGTATGGATTAATTTTATGCTGCCTTTATGTGCTTTCTTGAGCTTCAAAGTTTTGGTCACCATTCACTTGCATTGTATGCACCTACAGAGCTGAGATATTCTTGTAAAAATCATTTGTGTTCATCATGCACATCTGGAAAGGCATGAGGGTGAGTAATTAATCAGAGATTTTTCATTTTTGGGTGAAATATTTAATCCTTTGACTGTCTGACAATGTTTGATTACCTGCTGAATTCATGGCTCTGAAAACTGGAAAAGCAGATGAAACTTGTTCGAAAAAATCTGGCTGTTTCAAAGTCTGTCGCTGGGCAGGTCTCATCAAGGGACCAATTTGTTTCTTTTACTGAAGAACTAACAAGAGGTCAAGCTGATCTGAATGTTTTCATCAGCGATCGCACTCACAGCCGCATATCATCACAAACGGTGATTGTAATCCAAAGATATTCTGTCAACAAGCATTTTTCCTGTGTTTTTCCTGTGCCAGTGCCCAACTGCCCAACAAAATTCAGATTTCAAAGCATTTAATCGTAATTTTTGTGTCCAGTTCCTCTGAAATTGATTGATGGGAACAGAACAAATTATATCTATATACAGTATAATTATTTAATATTCTGCCCAAAAAATACACAGACATAATAATATTACATGCATTTCGATGCTTAAAACACATTGCCAACCGTCCAAAAGAAAATGTATAATTTGGAACCAATCCTAAAGGATCCTAATGGATCAAATTAAAATGGTCAAATAAGATCCTATTGGATATACAAATATTTCTACAGGATTTGGAATTTTTAGAACACTATTGGACATTAATTACAATAAGTCTATTGTGTCTAGATAATTTACTGGAGTAATGTCTCACTTTTGAAGAGTTCTTGGGTTGGGGGGTGTGGGTTATAGTAAGTTTACAGTAAATAATGAAAGATTTCTTCTTCATCTAATTACCTTTGATGTCCTAAAGGGGCATATTAGGAATCATAATAGTCTTCATGACATACTGTATATGTGATCTAAAATATCTAGTTCATGTTTTGTGTTATTTTGAAACCTAAAAAGAAAAATTCCCCATTAGGATCCTTTAAAATTGGTTCTATGGAACTATGGATTATGACATATACCTACAGGACGTTTTGAACAGGGATGGAAAAATTACACCAGCTTACACATTATGTATTCATAAAATAATGAATGAAAAAAAAAATCTCATTATAAATATTGTTAATCATTTCTCAAACATGTGTAATTTGAACTCCATACCTTCATTTCCACGTCTCCTCGCAGCTGTAGTTCGAAGTAGCCAAACTCGTCCAGCACCTCTTTGGTAGCTGAAGACACATGTATCTTCAGAGCTGTGGAGAAAAAATATTGTTTAAAGGGATAGTTCACGAAAAACAAAAATTCTGTCATCATTTACTCACACTCAATCTGTTCCTAATCCTTAAGATTTTCTTTCATCTGTGCAACACACAATGAAATATGTTGCAGGTTGTTCACGTTGCTCTTTTCCATAAAATGTAAGTGAATATGGATTGGTGCTGTAAAGCTCCAAAATGGGCAAAAAAAAGCACCATAAAACTGACAGAAATTGACATTTTATTCACAATATATCTTCCCCTCTACTGTAGATCTCAAATGTCATGCACACTTGCACATGCATCGTGATAAGACAAAAAGATCAGTTACAAAACCTGGTGCAAAATATCTTGACACAGCAAGTTTGAATATGTGTAAGCAGGAATGAAACTGGGAATATAGCGCACAAGTCACATGACCCACTTTTATGATAATACTAAGGTGTTTTTTTTTGTTTTTGTTCTTTCTGTTTTGGAGTTTGACAGCCCCTGGTCACCATATACTGTACTTTCGTAGTGTGGAAAAGAGCAGCATGAACATTTCCACAAGATGAAATGTGATGATGCAGCTGCATTTTTTAGTGAACTATTTCTTTAAGAGCCATAAGACACCATGCTTGATGAAAGATTGATGATTCACCATACTTAAGAATGACAGACACTACACATATGGAGCCCACGTAATGGGCAATCTGTCCCCTTTATAACAGAACAACATTATGCTGTCAAATTGAAGAGAACACAGTCTGTAAACAAGGTGTAGTCCCTGATCTTTACAGCTTAGTGTGCACTAGGATCCATTATTATCCAAATTATTGCATGCTATATATCACAAAGTATACAGTTTGAGTGTCGCTGTCACAAATGATTAATTATTAATGAGCACATAAAGCAAAGCTCAGGAAGTGAAATTTAAGCCGATGCATGGGGTAAGTCTGATAAACAGCTTTTACTTGTGGATGGGTCAAATGCATATAAATCTCAATACAAGTGAAACGTAACTTGAAAACTAATATGATCCTTTTTATTTTCTTAATACAGTACATGTTCCTGGTCTTTCCGTGAAGGTATCATTAGTGCATGTTATTCCAAAGCAAAAAAATAAAATCTTCTTTTGATGTAATCTTCCATCAAAATACAATAACTTCCTCCACCTCTAAAATGACTTTGCTTTTCAGACAGTAGGTAAACACAATTTTCAGTCTGATCTCATGAAAATTACATGACCGTGGCAACATTTTCGCAAAACGAACGTACATGCTTCATTAAACTTTTCGCTGCAGCTTCCCAGTGAAATGCCCAGCAGGGCGTGCCAAAAGCGAGTTAAATTGAACCCAAACTTAACCAGTAGTGATCTAAAATCACATGAGAGTTGAAAAAACGAGATACTAACAACTAACCAATGGCTAAACCAAACTGATAGTGCCCTAAAAGCATCGCTCGGCCTTGCGCTTACCCTATAGTGAGCTGCTTCGCTGTTTACTTTGTACATACCTGTAGCTAGCTACCTTCTAAAGTATACTTCGGTCAGACGTGAATATTGAGCGTCTATGTTCAGGATGTGTGAAACAAATTTCGTCATCAGCAGAGTGCTCAAGCACTGAACGCGCACAGCCAGATTTTTCAAACCTAGTGATCTCCAGCGTGTAGAATGTGCATGCGCCTGGAATTTTTTACACTAATTAGTGGGCCCACAAGGTGGCAACACCCACAACTGAGCCATTGCTGTCACAAAGAAGCATTAGAAGAATATGTAATCACCGCTAAACATCAGGAGACAAAGGTGGAAACAACAACAGTGGATGTGTACGTCAAGAGCACGTATGTGAGTTGGTCAGGAGATCCCTGCATTTGTATTACTTGAGTCTGAAGAAATATAAAGACATCTTTATGGGTCTTAACTCCTAAAGAGAAATAGTCCAGAATCTCATAGCAGTTGTAGAGCACATGCACCAACCACCTGTGTATGTGCACACAGTCAAATAAAGTATACTTTGAAAGTTGTTTGACTGTGTACACATGCTAATCGTTTGCGCCAAAACCAAAGTATACTTTGGGCTTGAGACAACATCCAAACCATCATGGAACCTCATAAGTACCTTAAAAGTCACCCACGTGTTTTTTGCTAATAGCCCTCAGCACATGAAGCACACTAAAGACTTGAACTAACACACAAAGTTGATTCCAATAGAGTTTGGTGTTAGCCTGTTGCTAATCTCTCGATCCCTTAATAAACATAAAAATATGTAGCACACATAATATTGGGTGAAATAAAAAATTTTATCTATCCTGTTCAGTACTGAATAAAACATAAGTATATTCATAATTGGCATTTCTGTTGACTCCCTCAACCACCTTTAATGATTAATTTTTCACAATTATTTTGCATTCCATTCATTGACATTGACTTTCACTTCAATTCAACTTCCTACTTATAAACAATAGAACGCCACTTCCACCTTGGAAACGTCAGAATTCCAGCTCACAGACCTCCAAAATCCAAAACTCTTGGATTTTGCAGAGATGCATGTCATGCTAACATAGCGTTACCCAAGGAGATGTACACAGCTAATGATAATGATTCACTTTTAATTAAAGATTAATTAATTATCTATGACTCAGTCACGATATTATATAAAAATTATAACTATTAAAGCTGAAGTGTGTCAATTCTCTAGCGCCACCAAGTGGAGAGGCAAAAATAAACATTGTTTTCAAAAAGCTTTCCCTAATAATCCCACCAACTGCTGTTGATCAGACAAACAGATATGCTGCCTTCAAGTAAACGTGGCAAGCTCCAACATCCAGGTCAGAAAATCATTCTTACGACATGTCACACATGCAAATCGTCAACGAAATACGGAAGAAGCCTTTTTTTTTACATGACCTATATGAAGTAGTAATGCATGGTATCTAATCAGTTGTTAATTATTTGCCTAAAACAAACAGTTAACTGGCACCGAAAATACGACTTTGTGGGGCCATTTATGTGCTCAGAACTCAGAATTAGGATATTTCTGACCTCACTTGAAAGCCATAATAGTCCCACCCCAAACTCACACCATTTGTTGAGTCAATGTTGCTTTGTCGAGTGTTTCGGGAAGCTCAAACAAATAGAAAAATTTTCTGATAACGCAACAGAAACAGTGTTTACAGTTTTCAAGAAAATCAACTTACAAATAGTTTACTTATAGTTCCCCGTCTGTCGCACACTTCGACGTTGTGTCAAAGAAGCGACACTAGGGGTCTCTCTTGAGCACCGAATATGCCTCTGATCTATGAAAAAAGGCCAATGAGAAGTTGGCAGACAGTATTTGCATACCCCGCCCCCAGACATACGGGTATAAAGTGGGAAAATACGTCGAGTTCATTCAGAAATTTTCTTCGGAGCCAATGGTCGTGTATGCAGTGAGCTGCGAGTCACACACCCGTTCCTGTTCCTCTGAGCTGATTCTGCTTTTGGATCTATGCTGCACTATAGCAGCTTTCTGCAGTTTGCCCCTGGGCGCTTCGACAGCGCAGATAAAAGTGTTGTTTTCTTTAAAATAGCAAATACGCAGCTGGCGTTGAACGTCCTTTTCAGGACACATCTTTTTAAAGATGGCTTTTCCGCCTAGTTTCTAGATGCTGTGATTTCTCCCCACCTCTGACGGTCATAAAAGCTGCCTCGCGTGCGTGGGCTGCGATCACACGCAGGCAGCATTTTATGAATGGTTCATGTTCTCAGTGCGACTTTACAAATCCGCGGTCGCGGCTTTCTTTTGTCATGAGAGAAAGCCACCTTAGCCGCCCCCCGTGCCTCGCCCCCTTCCTATGGGATTGGGGCAGGTGGCACGGGCGATGAAGGCAATTTGGGGATAATGACGGGTCCCGTTTCGCCGGGTAAACCCCCTCGAACCACCTGCTTCCCCCGAGCTCAGGATGAGTGCGGCCACTTCGTGTCTCGGTTACGTATGTAACCTCCGTTCCCCGATGGAGGGAACGAAATGTTGTGTCCTCCCGGCCACGTCGCTGAGTCGAGCCACTGTTGTGGCTGGACCATTTCCGGCTCTTCCGAAAAATCCTGAATGAACTCGATGTATTTCCCCGCTTTTATACCAGTATGTCTGGGGGCAGGGTATGCAATACTGTCTGCCAACATCTCATTGGCCTTTTTTCATAGATCAGAGGCATATTCGGCGCTCAAGAGAGACCCCTAGTGTCGCTTCTTCGACACAATGTCTCGTTCCCTCCATCAGGGAACGGAGGTTACATACATAACCTAGACGTCTGCTCTACATATTAAGCACAGGAGAAAGTATTATAAAATTGTAAAAATTACACACTTCAGTTCCAAGCAAACTTTTGCATAAACGAGCATGTTCTCTGTTCATAATCGTATACCTGCAAAACTATTGCCATCATTGCATAGCATAATTTATTCTACACAATTTGGTTGCTAGGAGACTTCTTGTTTGACAACGAAAACATGCAGAGCTATGCTATTTTTTTTCCTTATACATCATCTTCCGAGCACCGGGCAATGGAAAGCCTTCATGACTTTAAAGTCAGAAGTCACAGATATCAGGAATAAATATCCCACATTAGTCTGCACATCAAGAACACACAAAAGTGATGCTCTAAATTTCTGTCTAGTTAGGTAGCTCACTAGGTTTTGGAACAGAATATGGCATTTATCACATTTAATGGAAACTGTATATGCTACATGAACTCAAGCTTTTCAAAGATATGGGTCTATGGTTATATAACATGCCATATCAATCAATGTATTACACAATCAGCAGTATTTACTTTTTTAGTAAATTGAGCATACCATAAAAAAACAATCAATACAATCAATGACCCTAATTATCTACTAAAGACCCCTATACGTTATTTACCTTAAATATCACATGGAGATTTTGTCAACTTTGTCTCATGCTGCATTTGTGGGAGAAAAACATACTGGCATCTTAAAGAATGATCAAAAAAAAAATTCTGTCACCCACCTTCCCCTGTAGACTCCATACGGGATGCTGTGTTGACAGTGTCACCAAATAAACAGTACCGAGGCATCTTAAGACCCACAACACCAGCACAGACAGGCCCTGCACACACACATGTGGCAGAGAAAGGTATTAATTCACTGCAGGACTCCATGTTCCTATTTATATACAGTCCTAATGCATCTTAGGTTGAAACATCAACAGAATCAGAATAACTGGCTGTGATCAGATCATATCTGCCTTAGCTCCTCACAATCCTCTTAATTGCACATCTATTTGTGTACACAGAGACTGAGAAAAATGTATACAGATCCTGCGGTGGAAACCTGCTGGAGCAATATAACAGCGTGAAAAGGATTAGTGTTTGACCGAGAGCAAGGGAGAAGTTTTCCAGAGACAGAAAATATTAATTCTATAAATCTCAGCCTTGAATGGAGAAATCTGCTCCACACAGTAGCTTGTATACCCCATTGAAAAGAAAAATCACAATTGAGACCTCTTTAATAGCTTCATTAATTTTCCTAGATAGTAAATTATATGGAGAACAAATGGAGACTCCTGATTCTCGGATTGTACTTTTGAGAAAAATGTACTCTTACATATTACATAAAAGGCTAGATATTAACAGCGGTCTACCTGTCAAATGTGGACAGACCATGGTAGTGGCATTTACCCCTGCCACTCTTTCTTGGCACTTTGGCATGTGGCGTTTTGGCATTTTCTTTAAAAAGTGCTTGCAAAAAGCATCAGTGGCCTGGCTGATAGGGCTGAAGCCCTGGATCTTTTTTTTTTTTTTTTTTTTTTTTAAATAAAAAAAAAAATACAAATAAGGCTTAATGTTTATTATGTCTGGGTACAAACGCAACTAAGCAGGCTGCAATTCTAGCTTCAAATGTAAATTAATTCTGATCATTGCGCCCCACCTGCATTAATTGACACTTTGCCATTTGACTTTAACCTGCTGTTGGTCCTCAAGATCATTAGACACGTTACGAATGCCTCGAGTGGGAGCTTTCTATTTTCTCTTACAGGGGTGCAGCTTTTCTGTATCAGTGTCACAGTGTGAACCTTTTTGTCATCTTTCTGTGTTCTGAGACATAAGTTGAAGTTTTTCCCGAGGTTGGTCCAAGATGGCGACCGGTGCAGACGTCTTATTCTGAGCTCCGAGACTCTGACTGAGTGCTAATGATTTAAATTTATTTTTTGAGACCTTATTATTGATAAACGAAGTTGTGGATCGTTGCTCTTGCATCCACCAAGACAAAAGTGTGCTACGATGTCAAAGAGAGACGCCAAGAAGGTGAGAAAGGAAGGTTTGTTAATGGATATAGAGGCTGAAAGTTCGTTCTCCGGTTTATGTACACCTCTTCCTGATACTCCCACAAAAAGCCCAAATCCTAAGAAAGTCTGTACCAAAGAGGAGGAAACAGTTTCAAATGCTGACATCCTAAAAGCCATTAATGGCTTAAACGACCGTTTTGTGAAGTTTGAAGAAATAGTCATGAAAAATACAGCCGAGATTGCTAAAGTGCAAGAAAATGTGAAAGGGCTGGAAATTCAATGGAAAGGTACCGAGGAAGCAGTAAAAAAGATGAGTGACCAGATGACTATCCTGAGGGAGAAACAGGAAGAGTCGCAGCGGTACAGTAGGAGATGGAATCTTCGTCTTCTGAATCTTCCAGAGAGCAGCAACGAGGATGAGAGGAAGGAGGTGCTGGAGATTATTGCGGAAATCATTCCAGAGGAAAAGAGCAAGCTTGGATTCATGGTGGACACTGTGCACAGGGTCGGACGCCCGAGAGAGGATAAAAGCACACGTCCAATCATCATCCAATTCATCATGCGCACCTTCAGATTCAAACTATGGAGAGCTTCCCTCAACGCTGATGTCATGAAGAAAAAGAACCTGCGGATGACTGAAGATTTAACCCAACAGGAGAGACAATGCAGAAATAAACTGTGGCCTCTTGTGAAGCAAGCGCGGGCTGACGGAAAGAAAACGAAATGGCAGGGGCCTGTTGTTATTATTAACGGTGTGAGACACACAGCATGATTTGTTAAACTTCCCTTAATGTGAGATAAAATTTTCAAGTTAACAATGCCACACGATCATAGGTTAATTTGGTCTTCTGGTAGACAATTAAAAGAGTAATATGTTCACTCCAATAGTTAAATAAGAATGTTTAGGAGTTTATTGAGGTACTCATGTTCAGAGTTTTCTACTTGGCGGTAAGCTAATCTTTATATTCTCTATCTCAGTTTTTTTTTTTCTTTTTTTTTCTTTAACTAGTTCCTACAACTTTAACAGACATCCAGTTCTTTATTTTTCTTTTTTGCATTATGACAGACTTTCGTTTTAGTTCCTTAAAAATAATATCCTTGAATGTCAGAGGTATTCGCGATAACAGCAAGAGGGAATCAATCTTTTTATTCAGTAGACGGAAAAATGCTTTTTTACAAGAGACTCATTCGGTGGACGATGATGTGAAGTTCTGGAAAGCACAGTGGGGTGATAGATGTTATTTCTGTCATGCCTCTCAACAATCAGCTGGTGTCGCCATTCTACTTAATAAATTTAAAGAAGATATCGTTGAATCAGTGACCTCAAATGAGGGTAGATGGATAATCTTGGTTTTCAAATTAGACAATTCCTTCTTTATAGTTTGTAATTTATATAACTATAATAATACAGCTCAAGCAAAAATAATGTTTTTACAACTTTGTTTGAAACTTGAAGCCTTTAAAAACAAATATAAGGAGGCACATTTGATTATTGGAGGTGATTATAATGATGCTCCAGATGATCTTGTAGATAGAGTACCTGTAAGATTAACTCCACATTCGAGATTCAAAAGTACAGCATACATTTGTGAACAACTGGCAATTATAGATATTTGGCATTTTCTAAACCCTGATATTAACGAATTTACCTGGAGCAACATCAGTAGATCGTCACAGTCTAGAATTGATTTATGGCTTATTTCTCCCTCTTGTCTGCAATTTGTGGCAGAATCATCACATAGCTATGCCCCATTTTCCGATCATAAATTAATTTCAATCCATTTAGCAGGAACAAAACAACTAAATGGTAATATACGTGGTTATTGGAAACTAAATAATGATCTATTAAAAGACAAGGAGTTTTGTGATTTAGTCAAAAAAACAGCAAAAAGCATATTTGATAATAACGATGTGAATCACATACAAAAATGGGAATTTTTCAAGTTTAAAATGAGAGAAATAGCAATTAAACGAAGTAAAGTAATTAAAAAAAGAAATATAGAAAAAGAAATAAGTATTATGGATCATTTAAATATTCTAATGACTAAGAATAATCTTTCAGAGGAAGAAGAAACTATGATGAAAAAATTAAAAGAGGAAATAGATAATATGTATATTGAAATGGCTAAAGGAGCATTTGTAAGGTCGCGAGCAAAATGGCTGGAGCAAGGGGAAAAAAATTCAAGTTATTTCTTTGCTTTAGAGAAACGAAATCGTAAGAGAAACAATTTAACTACTCTTAAAATTGATAATAACATCGCCTCTAATTCTTTAGACATTTCAAGATATGTTGGTACATTTTATAGCAATATATACAAGTCTAATATTCAATTTGATGATTGTGATAAATTTGTCGATTTAGTTAGAGCATTTACACCAACTATATCTGAACAATTTAAGTTGGATTGCGAACGTCCCATTACTAAAGTGGAAATCTCAGAGGCTATTAGCTCAATGAAAAAAGGTAAATCGCCCGGTAATGATGGGCTTTCAGTCGAATTCTATTTACATTTCTGGGAAATTATTGAAAATCCTCTATTTGATCTATTTAATGATTGTATTTTAAAAAAGGAAATGTCTACAAGTATGAAGCAAGGTTTAATATGTCTTCTCCCTAAGCCTGATAAAGATCATTTAATGATGGAAAATTGGAGACCTATTACACTCTTAAATATTGACTACAAAATTTTATCGTTAGTTTTTGCTAAACGGTTAAAAAGAGGTCTTCATGAGATAATAAGTGAAACACAAACAGGTTTTATGTCTAATCGTCACATTAGCTCCAATATAAGACTTGTTCTCGACCTGCTGGACTAGTCTGATAACATCAACACTGATGCACTTATAGTATTTCTTGATTTTTATAAAGCATTTGATACGGTAGAACATTATTTTTTACTAAAAGCACTACAGATTTTTGATTTCGGACAAAATTTTATATCTATAGTTGAAATGCTTTATAAAAATATTGATAGCTCTGTGATATTATATCCAAACACCACAAAAAGATTTCCTGTACTGAGATCAGTTCGCCAGGGCTGCCCTATTTCACCGTTTTTGTTCCTGCTGGTGGTTGAATTATCATCATTACATATTAAACATAGTCCTATTATTAAAGGATTATCTATTTTTGGTAAGGAAATTAGAGTAACTCAACTAGCGGATGATACAGCTCTCTTTTTGAGTGACAAACATCAGATTGACAATGCTATAACCCTAATTGACCAATTCTCTGCTGCTTCAGGTTTAACGCTTAACAAATCCAAATGTGAAATCTTATGTCTGTATCAGACTGAAGAGGAAAAAATGTTTAATTTACCTGTTAAGAAATGTGTAAAATATTTAGGTATTTATGTATGCAAGGATCACAAGGAACGTCAACAACTAAATTTTTCACCTAAATTAAAGAAAACTAAAACAATTCTAAACGTATGGCTTCAAAGAGATATTTCTATTTTAGGAAGGATTCTTTTGATTAAAGCAGAAGGGATTTCAAGATTTGTTTATCCTGCTCTCTCCCTTAATGTTCATGTTTCAATATGTAAAGATATAAATACCATGTTTACAAATTTTGTGTGGAAAAACAGACACCATCATGTTAAAAAAGCGGTGCTCTCTCGTTCTAAGGATGAAGGTGGATTTGAACTTTTGGACTTTTGTGACTTAAATTATACATTTAAGGTGAAATGGTTGAAGGAATGTTTGAGAGCTCCTGAGTCCTTATGGTATTTTATCCCCAACAACATTTTTGATAGTGTAGGAGGCCTAAAATTTGTATTGAATTGTAGTTATAATATTACAAGATTGCCGTTAAAACTATCCCAATTTTATCAACAAGCTCTTTTGGCCTGGAAGCTGTGTCATTCTCACAACTTCTCTCCACACAAATCCATCTTGTGGAATAATGAATGCATCACTAGGGGGAACAAGTCACTCTATCTGCAGAAATGGATCAATAGGGATATTATCTTTTTAAAAGACCTTTTTGATGGTAATAATCAATTACTTAATTATGAATCTTTTCTCAGAGAGAAGGCATTCCCTTTAACGTTCAAAGAATATAATTCGGTTTTCAAGTCTATACCTAATGGCATATTAGAACTAATGAAAAGTTATAAAAAACAAAACGAAATTCCTGGTGTAAATTTTACTCTTTATATAAACGGTATGGATATTATGAGTAGCGAGTGTACTAATAAGCATATCAGAAAATGCTTTTTAAATTTAAAGAAAATAACACCTCGTGGGAAATTTATCTGGAATTCGCATTTTTCTGAGATTAACTGGCATAGGGCGTGGCTTGTTCCTTTTAGATTTTGTATCACAAACAAAGTTAGGGAATTACATTTGAAAATATTGCAAAATATATATCCCACAAACTTGTTTATTTCAAAATTCAAACCTATTGATAATTCTTGTAGTTTTTGCAAGACAGAACAAGAATCGTTAACTCATCTCTTTTATGGTTGTTCATTTTGCATTACATTTTGGAAAAGTGTTGAAAGTTATGTGGCGTTTAAAACAAAGCATACAATAACGCTTGAAGGGAAACAGATTATTACATATTTTGATTGTGGAGATAGAAGCTTACGTAATATTGTAAATCTCTTTATTTTATTAGGTAAGTTCCATATTCATAAAGCTAAATTTTCCAAGTCAAAACCGTGTTTTAAATTTTTCCAAATTGAAATCGATATATACTTTGAGTCTCTTAAACTGGTTAAAAATAAGAAAGCTATGTCAAGTTGAAGTTTTTCCCCCAACTACATTTTCCAGTATGCACCTGTTCCCTTATTAGTCATCTGTGTGTATGTATATATATATATATATATATATATATATATATATATATATATATATATATATATATATATATATATATATATACACACTCACCTAAAGGATTATTAGGAACACCATACTAATACTGTGTTTGACCCCCTTTTGCCTTCAGAACTGCCTTAATTCTACGTGGCATTGATTCAACAAGGTGCTGAAAGCATTCTTTAGAAATGTTGGCCCATATTGATAGGATAGCATCTTGCAGTTGATGGAGATTTGTGGGATGCACATCCAGGGCACGAAGCTCCCGTTCCACCACATCCCAAAGATGCTCTATTGGGTTGAGATCTGGTGACTGTGGGGGCCATTTTAGTACAGTGAACTCATTGTCATGTTCAAGAAACCAATTTGAAATGATTCGAGCTTTGTGACATGGTGCATTATCCTGCTGGAAGTAGCCATCAGAGGATTGGTACATGGTGGCCATAAAGGGATGGACATGGTCAGAAACAATGCTCAGGTAGGCCGTGGCATTTAAACGATGCCCAATTGGCACTAAGGGGCCTAAAGTATGCCAAGAAAACATCCCCCACACCATTACACCACCACCACCAGCCTGCACAGTGGTAACAAGGCATGATGGATCCATGTTCTCATTCTGTTTACGCCAAATTCTGACTCTACCATCTGAATGTCTCAACAGAAATCGAGACTCATCAGACCAGGCAACATTTTTCCAGTCTTCAACTGTCCAATTTTGGTGAGCTCTTGCAAATTGTAGCCTCTTTTTCCTATTTGTAGTGGAGATGAGTGGTACCCGGTGGGGTCTTCTGCTGTTGTAGCCCATCCCCCTCAAGGTTGTGCGTGTTGTGGCTTCACAAATGCTTTGCTGCATACCTCGGTTGTAACGAGTGGTTATTTCAGTCAAAGTTGCTCTTCTATCAGCTTGAATCAGTCGGCCCATTCTCCTCTGACCTCTAGCATCAACAAGGCATTTTCTCCCACAGGACTGCCGCATACTGGATGTTTTTCCCTTTTCACACCATTCTTTATAAACCCTAGAAATGGTTGTGCGTGAAACTCCCAGTAACTGAGCAGATTGTGAAATACTCAGACCGGCCCGTCTGGCACCAACAACCATGCCACGCTCAAAATTGCTTAAATCACCTTTCTTTCCCATTCTGACATTCAGTTTGGAGTTCAGGAGATTGTCTTGACCAGGACCACACCCCTAAATGCATTGAAGCAACTGCCATGTGATTGGTTGATTAGATAATTGCATTAATGGGAAATTGAACAGGTGTTCCTAATAATCCTTTAGGTGAGTGTGTATATATATATATATATATATATATATATATATTATAGCCTGTTGTTTCCTTCACTCATGTTCGGTTCTTGTTTGTTTGTTCATTTGTTATCATTTTAGTTGATGTATGTTACACACAAAGTTAGCCAGCAAACTGCTGTTGCATTCTGTTTCTATTTTGTACCAGTGTTTGATTTTCATCATTGTTCCTTCATCTGAGTTTAATAAGTATACAGTATCTTGTACCTCTCTTGACAGGTGGCCAACTGTCACTCCTGTAGAGATTGAACACTCCTGTAGAGAGCTCGCAAAAACGTCTCACAAATTTAGTCAATTCGGTTGCATAGCCAAGTTATCTCCCTGGTTAGTGGTGTTGTATGTAAAGACCAGAGACTATTTAGTAGAGACAGTCCACTTCTATTTAAGTGAATGGGTGAAATTGGAATGGCCAGCCAAGAAGCTGTAGTGCCCAACGGTCAGCAGATGTAGAAAGAAAGTCCCATCTTACAGAAAAAAGATCCAATCACCTTTTAGATACAGACATCGCCTGTCAATCAACTCTAGACTGCGCAAGTGCATTAGCTATATAAGCCAGGAAAATTGTGTGTTTTAGCGTAATATGAGGTAAAGAAGCACAATTTATGTTCCAATATTATCAAATTTTATTGCTGATTTGAAATATGTTCTTTGATCATAATCTTGACCAACTGTTTTTGAGATTTCGGTGTTGCCCCATTCAAATAGATAGGAGCTGCAATGGATATGACTGGAAATATTCTCCCGTGAGCGTTCCAAAGATGACCGACAGTGGACTGATTTGCTAGAAAGACTTTGGTAAAGACCCAGACACTACTTTGCTATTGTCCACCACATCACTTTGATGTTACTTTCCTTTCGATTCATTCTCGACTGAAATTTCATAGTGCTTTGAATTTATTTTTGTAATTTCTACTTAATGCTCAATATATTATGATAAATGACAACTGCAAATTTAAATTGATTAATGACTTATTATTGTTAGCATTAGTTTCTGCACAATGAACAGTGTGCGACAAGTTCTCGCTTTGATCCCCAATTTAAATTAAAAACGTGTTTGATTAGTTTATTGTGCGCCTGATGTTTGCTCATTTAAAGTTCTGAACCGTTGTCAGTGTTGTGCTTAATATAGTTATTATTTGACAGGTAGGGTGGTCATTTTTTAAGTCATGGAAGCAAGGATTCTTCTTATTTTTATATTATAATATTGCCTGTGGACTAAGCCCCAAATGACACTGAAGTCTAGTGACACCCCTGAAAAGCATATGAAATAATCAAATCAAGTCAATGTGATCATTCACCAATATGATCTAGACAAACAACTAATGTATTGCATCGATTGTCAGACTTATGGCACCAACATGGGATAACTGGAATGTTTTGTGAGGCTATAATGAAATGGCTAGCCACAACCAACCGCCACAGTGGCCAGTGAGTCAAAAAGTTAATGTCAAGCCCTGTATATGACTCCTCTAGACTTTCAGAAAAAATCTCAACAATGGGTGTGTTTACATGCACAATTGAACCTTTGCTAAGCCCCACCCACCTTAGTTACAGTTGCTGGCTCTGGCAAGCTCTGCAGAACTCCCCATTGGACTGAATGGGAGACTGCCATGAACGACACAGTTTTTGCCAAAATACTCTCGTAAATAGAATGGTATATGAGCCAAAACATGACCACCTGCCTAATATGCTGTTGGTCCTCCATGTGTTGCCAAAACAGCAATGACCCACTGAGGCATGGACAGTAAGTTGCGAGGTGGCCGCTGTGGATCGGACTTGTTGGTCCAGCACATTCCTAAGATGCTCAATCAGATTTAGATCTTGGGAATTTGGAGGCCAGGGCAGCACCTGGAACTCTTCATGCAGTGTGGCAGGGCACATTATCCTGTTAAAAGAGGCAACTGTCATCAGGGAATGCCATTGCCATGAAGGAGGGTAACTGGTCTGCAACAATGTTTAGGTAGGTGGCACGTGTCAAATTGATGACCCAGGGTTTCCCAGCAGAACATTGTCCAGAGCATTACACTCCCTCCACCGGCTTGTCATCTTCCCACAGTGCATTCTGGTGCAATCCCTTCCCCAGGGAAACGGTGTACACGTAAACAGCTGTCCACGTGATATAAAAGAAAATGGGACTCATTGGACCAGGCCACCTTCTTCCATTGCTCCAAGGTCCAGTTCCAATGCTCACATGCCCATTGTAGGCACTTTCGACGGTGGACAGGGGTCATCATGGGCACTCTGACCAGTCTGCAGCTAGGCAGCCCCACACGCAGCAAGGTGTGATGCACTGTGTGTTGTGACACATTCCTCCCGTGACCATCATTACAATTTTCTGTGACTTGTGCCACAGTAGACCTTCTGTCAATTCTGACCAGACAGTATAGCCTTCCTTGCCCTCGTGCATCGATGAGCCTTGGGTGCCCAACACCCTGTCGCCAGTTTGTGGTTTGTCCCTCCTCGGACCACTGTTGGTAGGTACTCACCACTGCTGCAACCCACAAGCCTTGCCGTTATAGAGATGCTCTGATCTAGTCGTCTGGCCCTTGTCAAAGTTGCTCCGGTTTTTACTCCTATCCATGTTGACTAATAGAACTGATTGTTTGCTTAGCAGCTAATCTAAACCAGTGGTTCTCAATCCTGTTCCTAGAGGCCCCCCAACACTCACTAATCTCACATCTCACTAATCAAACACACTTGGTTCAACTAATCAGCTTGTTAGTGGAGACTCCAAGAACTGAATTGGGTGTGTCAGAAAAGGGAGATATACAAAATGTGCAGTGTTGGGGGACCTCCAGGAACAGGGTTGAGAACCACTGATCTACACAGATCTTCAAATGCAGCCTTGTTAGGAGATGATCAACGTTGCTCACTTCTCCTGTGAGTGCTCATAATGTTTGGGCTCATCAGTTAATTTTAACATGGGCTGGTATGAAGAGTGACATTGTAATGCATATTTATGTCAAGTTTTTTGTAAAAGAAATTGTTAAATTACACAGTCATTTGATAAAACAACTGTGGAGACTGTGAATCAGAGTCAAGGCAAACGATTATTACAGTCCTTTGAAAAGAGAAAAACTTCATTAAATAGCAATTACACATCTAATAGCATAAGTGAACCGAGCTATTTATAACGTCTCATGACACACTCATTTTGATGCTATGACCTGTTTATTTACTGTCACTATAACTATGACTTGAATCAATACATAAATGAATGAACGTTCAAATATTAGCTTTAATTTAACTTGGAGAAAATATACTGTCATTACAGGTGATATACTGTATGTTCATTTGGGAATGAGGGCTGACAGTTTAATCCATAATATGATCTTTTTCAAATTTATTTAAATATTATTTAAAAAGAAAGAACGAGAAACTGCAGTTATCCTCTCTGGGTGACTCATGTCTCTATTACAAATGACCCAGCAACAATGTGTTTCAAATTTTTGTGATTATTTTGATAAAATCCCACTTAAAAGTACTGTCATTGGAAAATAGAAAACGCGTGCCAAAGTAATGGTGGCAGGGCAACAGTTGCCAAGACAGGATTGGTCAGAGTCACTTTTAAGGTGGGGCTTTGCAAAGGGTCGATTCTAAACTGGTTATCCTTAATCCGATATCATAAAAGATCATGTAAATGCCTTGTAATGGCATCATAAACATTATGTAAATGCCCTAAATGTGATAACGTGGTCATAAATCTAATTACGTTTAGGTCTTAAATGTAAATAGGATCTAAGTGCAAACACTTTTGGTCCTAAATACCATTAAAGGGTCTAAATGTAGTTACGTTTATAAACACCCTGCTGGTTTCACATGTAATAAAGGCTCAAACCACTTTTTGGTTCTAAATTTAAATAAGGGGTACTTTTGATTCTAAATGTAAAAAATATTATATACTAAATGTAATAAACCCAAAACAAATATAACTTTTGTTCTTTATTACAATAAAGGGTCAAAAGGTTATTAATTCTTATTAATAATTATAATATAAGGTAATAATGAAGATATTGAATTATAATTATTAAAAAGGTTATTAGATTTAGGGTCTTTGTTACATTTAGAACCATTTATTTCATTTGTACTCTTAACCAGCACTCTTAGCATTACCCTGGTTTTGATCTGCATGTAAACACATTTACTCGTTTACACATTTAGTTTCAATGGCTTATCAGTGTGCATATCTTGTGTGCATGTCCATTTCGATTTTTAATCAAAAATATAAAACAACTTGTTCATTTCAAATCTCATGTAAACATAATGTTCTTCCATTATCAGGTTTTTACAGTGGGTTAATTTTTTATAGATATCAACATATTGTTGTGCATGCAAACAAAATATTTTAAAATGAACTCAAACATTTCAAAATCAAATACATAAATAACACTAAGCTTAAAATTAACGAGATACTAATAAGCACAGCATTAAACATTAGACAACAGTTCTAAAAGGTGGCAGGCATAGACAGTGTAGTACCTGTGTGGATTCCTATCCGCAGCCATAACTGATCGTTGGGTCTGTGTCTGATTTTGAAGGTTTTAACTTGTTCCAGTAAAGCCAATGACATGCCAGCAATTTCTCGTGCATGTAGTTTCCCATTCCGCACAGGCAGACCTGAGACCACCATATATGCATCACCTATAGTCTCCACCTAAAACAGAAGATATGTCATTTGCAAAATCAAACAAGCACGTTTAACTTTGCAAGAAAGCTCTCTGAAAGTTTCAGTGACAATTTCTATGAAGCCTGTGTATACAGTGAATAACAATGGTACTTATAAGTAAGGCTTTCAACTTGTCATTATTACAAAATAAAAACTGCCTGGGAGATCTTATCTCTTATCATCTTAAAGGTGTTTATTATCTGATAATGACCGGTCATTAATGCAGTCAGTCAGTCAATATCACAGAATAAACCCCTACAGGGTGATACATGACCCATCTGTGTTAATTTTGTAATAATTACCAACTGACTGTACATTTTACCACTTTTTATGTATCTACTAACCAAATAATACAAAAATGAACATGAAATATTGATTTGAGTTGTAATTATTTTATTAAGTGAGAAGATAGATATAAGAGACATAAAACTTGATTGTGTAATATCATGTGTAATAAAGCATTATTATCTTTAAAGGTATACCCATGAATAACTCTTAAGTATTGTATCAGTGGTTAGAATTGTTTATTACCTTATAGCTACTAAAGCACAGTGCAGACAGAGTCTACTCACCTTATAAACATCAAAATTATCAATGATGGCATCAAAACAGGTGTAGAGATCATTGAGCAATGTCACCACCTGAACATAGGCAAAGGAGACCATTAAGAGCACATTCTTCTGTAAACGAATAAAGCAATACAATGATCAAACTGTATATTGTCTTTTAAAATGGGTCATCCATTCCTCATCATTTACTCACACTCATGCCATCGCAGATGTGCATGACTTTCTTTATTCTGCTGAACACAAAAGAAGATTTTTAAGAATCCATGTCTTCAGAAGTTATATGATAGTTGTGTGTGAGAAACAGATCAATATTTAAGTCCTTAATCTCCACTTTCACATTCTTTCACATTCTGAAAGTGAAAGTGTTTGTGTTCAGCAGAAGAAAGAAAGTCATATGTATCTGGGATGGCATGAGGTGAGTAAATGATGAGAGAATTGCAATTTTTGGGTGAACTATCCCTATAAACCTGCAAAGGGATTTCAAAAACAATCAAAACGAAAAACCTGCTGTCAGTAATTAAAATTTTAAGTACTTGAAAGTGTTGGCAGAACAATGTATGTCTTATCCAGTGGAGGATTTCTTTGCAATCAGCCGAGATACAAAACATGTTTCTCGGTTTAGTTCATTCACTCAGGAATTTTTGACGACTTCTGATTCTCCAGAGTAGGTGTGATGAAAACCTGTCAGAAATACTTCTGCAACTGTGCCCCCAAAACTCAAAGCTCAAAAAGAATGTATAATAATACTCAATTGTGTCTGGAGCTTTGGCATTTCCCATAGAGCTTCAGTGAGAAATCATTGCTATGATGTGTTTCTGCATGAACTCCCAATGAATCCCTCAAATTAAAATACTTTCTGTACCCCCAATCCCATCCCTTTGGATGAGCGCCCAGAAAAAGGCCTGACACAGAAATACATTTGCATATATAGAGCAGAAAAGATGATTAATTAAACATGGAGGCCAACTTCACTATGAAGTTGTCATACAATAAACTTAACCACTGAAAAACTGCTGGAGTTTAGATTTATGTCTTTGAACAGCAGTTGAACTGTGCGATCCAAACATCAGTGAACGCCACATGACAATTCACTTTTGTTGTCTGCTTATGGTCTTATTTCAGAGTATTTTGCAAACTCAGCTGCACTCAGTTCAAAAGAGAACTTTCAGCAACACTGGCCTTTTGAATAATTTAAAGTTGTCAAAAAAATTGCCTAGTCTCATGATTATTTAGTGACCGTGGCAAGGGTTTTGCAAAACAAAATTACATGCCTTGGGATTACACGTTTGGCTGCAGTTTCCCTGTGAAATGTCCACCGGAGGGCGTCAAAAGCGAGTGAAATGGTGTTGTAATCACACAAAGTTTTTAAGGTGAATAGTAGAAGGAGGTTTTAATGAGTAAAACATGCCTCCCTCACCATGAACTTCAACCTAAGCCTAACTAATAGTGATCTAAAATCAAATGAGAGGTAGACACAACATCCCTACCCTCAACCAAAGTCTAAACAGATAGTGTCCAAAAACAAAATGAGAAATGAAAAGCATAATTTCTGAAGCAACCAAGTCATCTTGTGTCGCTTCTATAACACCCTTGTCTCACGTGTCAGCTTGCGTGCTTGACTAGTCTCAAATTGCGGACTTCAGTAATATGTAGTTATAGGAACGTTCATTCTATGAGACTAGGTTAAAAGTTTTTCACCTGAAGAAATTAACAGTGCTTTTGAAAAAATATGCTTGATATGATGGTAAACACTAGAAAATGAAAATGCATTGCTCATTGATTATCTGATTATGTGATTTCTCATTGATTATTTGATGTCTTAAGTGATTACAAATCTGATTATGGAGTAATAGAAATCTAATATGACCCAATCTGTATCCCCCAACCCAAAGGTTAAGAACCTATGACGTAAATGAAAATCTAGATTTTGGTCTCTACATAAGAACAGGGATGACATCAAACTATTTATGTTAAATGTACTGTAGTCCTGAAACGGCGTAAGAGAGATGCACAATTGTTCTGATGGCTGAGCATTGAGTTTGCCCATATAGAGACATGAGTCACCCAGAGAGGATAACCGCAGTTTCTCTTTCTTTCTTTTTAAATAATATTTAAATAAATTTGAAAAAGGTTGTAGGTCTTTACACATACAAACAAAACTAAAATCATCTTTCCTTTGTTAAACCTTGTGGAATTTTGGGTAGGGAATTTATAGTGCATGAGCATCAGTGTGAATACAAGACCATTTAAGGGCATAACATTTCAGAAAAGCACTCATCATGTCCAAATACACGTATTTATCTTTTTCTGCAGCTCAGAACAAATACGAATTCTGTGGTCTATATCTTTCTCTGGCATGATGAAATGTGATGCTTACAATAAAAATCATGCATAATGCTTGCATTATCTTTAGCAATTAGAGATGTAGGTTAGTTGCATACTAAATATGATTATGTTCACTCCAACCACAGATAACAAAATCTGAATTACAACGTATGTTCAGCTGAATTCATCATTCACTATTGTTCTTAATCAGTATCCTTGTCTTGTTTTCCAGTAAATATATTTGAACAACCTTGAAGCAAGCTATATTCAACTGAATTTGCATTAGATATTGAGGGGTGAATTCATTAAACCATTGCACAACTTTTGCACACTAATACATTTGCAATTCAGGTCCAAAAACAATGCAGACATCAGTACAAATGAACAATGCAATGGTTACACTTTACAATAAGGTTCTAAATATTATATTTTGAACTAACAACGAACAACAATTTTGACTCCAATTATTAATCTTGGTTAATGATAATTTATAAATACACAATTATTCATTGTTAGTTTATATCATTTCAAAAAGCTAATAATAACTATAAATGTGTGTCCCCATGTCCACATGTGTGGACATTGTATTTTGGCTTTACGTAACATGTCATTTAAACAAATTAAAACCGACTGAATAGTGTTCGCAAGACTCTAAAGGGTTGTGCACCACATCATGTGACACAACAGCGTGACGTTAATTTACAGAAAGCGCTGCTACTGGCGCAGCACCAACAAAAGTGCCTCTGGTAGAAAATCTCATTAAGTTTTTTTGATTGAAACCTGTTTGGCTGTAAAGATTTTGTTTGTTAGGTTGCTTTAAAAAATGCACAATTTTTTTGCACATCAGCGTGCTGATAAACAGGATGTCCACATATGTTGAAATTAGGACCACATTCCCTTAAAAGTTGAAAAACCATGTTAGTCATTTAGAATGTTTTTCATCATTAACACTGTGGGTCAATTCGCTTCATTTTAATATACATTTTTTAATTTTTTTATTTTGTCATCACTGTACGCTACGGTTCTATTCATTAACATTAGTTAATGCCTTCCTATATGCATTTTTACATTGAGAATACATTTATTCATGCAAAAGCTAAAAAAAAATTGCTTTCAGAGGCTTTATATGGAATTAAGATAAAACAAATAAGATGCATTTCTAACTGTTTTGAGACCAGTGCAGACAGACAGCACACTGGATGTTAAGTAATTCACTAAATAGGAAGCAAGGGTGCTTTCTATGCAGCTACTGTAAGTGCATTCACTCCTAAAATCTGACCATAAATTCAGTTTCAGGCTGCAGATGATGTTTGGACCACTCACTGTGTTTGGCAGACATGGGACAATGATAATCAGTACATAGATTCAGAATTTTTTCATGCAAAAGTTTCAGCTGTAATGCCTATAATATCTCAGAAACATGAATAACCAACACTCCTGGACACATAATAAACTATTTGATGAAAAAAAAAGACTTTCTATAGCTTGGTATTAATTAAAATTGCACAATTAGTTCCGCTGTCCACATATGTGGACATACTGTACATTTTTGCTCTAGAATTATTATTATTTATTTTATTAAACTTTTTTCTTGTTTATAAGGTGCTACTAGTTTACAAATCAAAAAGGGAAATGGAAAATGCACACAGCAGAAAGACGGGTGTCAGCAGAGGGTTAATGTAAAAAAAATTGTTTGTGTACTAAAGTAGTATTATTTATTTAGGATACATTTTAAACATTAACTGTGTTCATATAGCTGTGTGTGTGGATAAGTGTATTTTTCTTGTTCCAGTGGTCGACTTTATTTCACTTGTATTAATCATAAACCTCCCCAAATGTATAATTTCATTCCTTATTTTCTGATAGCCATTTTCTGCAGTGTATATATTTAATTACATTACAAATATTCACACAGTTCTTTGTTTTTTGTTTTTTTAAATCATGTGCAAACCTGTAACGGTGTGCTCTCAGCAGACATTGATGTGAAGCCCACTATGTCACTGAAATAGATGGTGACGCTGTCAAAGGCTTCAGCCTGTACGGTCTCCCCTCGCTTGAGCTGCTCTGCCACTGAACTGCAGAGAGAATTAGGTTAGAGTGAGCTGAACCGTGAAATGATTTTCCATGCACAAGTACAAACACAATAGCAGACATGCAGTTGCAAACAAACAGTCAGTTTAACAATGCATGGATGATAAAAGAAAATAATTTAATTTAATAAATCCATATCTAAAAAGCAAAGGTACACACAGAGCGGAAATTTAAAGCATGTGGAAATATGGAAGCTCCCCTCTGCTAACACTCCCACACTTTTCATCATTAAAAACAGAGATTGTATTTTTTAGATTAATAAGTGTTTAATTTAATTAAAGAACGAAAGAGCTAGTTTCAGTATTCGATAATTAGTCAGCTTGTCTGTTTCATCTTAAGCCACATTTAAATGTTCTTACCGGTTACATAATTATCTAAAAACAAAAACAGGTGATGCTCAAAAACAATTGTAATGTTTGCAGGAACGAGGCGAGAGAATGAGGATTTATGGACATGCAGGGGGCAGAGCCACGGGAGGAGGAGGATCCAGAGATGGAGCAATAGGAGGCAAGGGTTCAGGGGGAGGAGAACAGGAGGTTCAAGAGGCAAAGCAGCAGGAAGTACAAGCAAGGCAGTGGCCACTTAGAACAGGATAGTGACTGTTGTGGAGGGGAATTACTGTAAGTGGGAAGTCGCTTGGCACTGAACAGATGGCAACAGGTGTCTGACATGTGCTGGTTAATGAACTGAGCAAAGGGCTGGTAGTTTGTATCTGACAGGTGCTGGCAACTGGACTGAGCAAAGGGCTGGTCGAGGGCCACTATGGACTGGAAAGGATTTTTGATGGTGACAGGGGACTAAACAGACTTGTTGACAGCCTCAGGGAACTGTACAGGCTCAGGGAATTGGATAGGCTCATTGACAGCCTCAGGGAAATGGACAGACTCATCGACAGCCTCTGGGAACTGTACAAGCTCGTCCGCAGCCTCAGCGAACTGGACAGGCTCGTCGACAGCCTCAGGGAACTGGACAGGCTCAGGGAACTGGACAGTTTCAGGGAACTGGCAGACTAGTCGACAGCCTCAGGGAACTGGACAGGCTTGTCGACAGCCTCAGGGAACTGGACAGGCTCAGGGAACTGGACAGATTCAGGGAACTGGACAGACTAGTCGATAGCCTCAGGGAACTGGACAGGCTCGTCGACAGCCTCAGGGAACTGTACAGGCTCGTCGACTGCCTCGGGGATCTGGACAGGCTCGTTGGCAGCCTCAGGGAACTGGACAGGCTCGGGGAACAGGACAGATTCATTGACAGCCTCAGAGTACTGGACAGGCTGGTCGACAGCCTCAGGAAACTGGACAGATTCAGGGAACTCAACAGACTTGTTGACAGCCTCAGGGAACTGGACAGGCTCGTCAACTGTCTCAGGGAATTGGACAGGCTCGGGGAACTGGACAGATTCGTTGACAGCCTCAGAGAACTGGACAGGCTCGTTGACAGCCTCAGGGAACTGGACAGGCTCAGGGAACTGGACAGATTCAAGGAACTCGACAGACTTGTTGACAGCCTCAGGGAACTGGACAGGCTCGTCAACTGTCTCAGGGAATTGGACAGGCTTGGGGAACTGGACAGATTCGTTGACAGCCTCAGAGAACTGTCAGGCTCGTTGACAGCCTCAGGGATCTGGGCAGGCTTGTCAACTTTCTCAGGGAACTGGACAGGCTCGGGGAACTGGACAGATTCGTTGACAGCCTCAGAGAACTGGACAGGCTTGTCGATAGTCACAGGGAACTGGACAGGCTCGTCGACAGCCTCAGGGAACTGAACAGGCTCTTCGATAGCCTCAGGGAACTGGAAAGGCTCAGAGAACTGGACAGATTCAGGGAACTGGATGGGCTCGGAGAACTGGACAGATTCAGGGAATTCAAAAGACTCGTCGACAGCCTCAGGGAACTGGACAGGCTCGTCGACAGCCTCAGGGAACTGGACAGGCTCAGGGAACTGGACAGATTCTGGGAACTGGACAGATTCTGGGAACTGGACGGGCTCAGGGAACTGGACGGGCTCAGGGAACTGGACAGATTCAGGGAATTCAATAGACTTGTCGACAGCCTCAAGGAACTGAACAGGCTCGTCGAAAGCCTCAGGGAACTGTTCAGATTCAGGGAACTCATTAGGCTTGTCGACATCCTCAGGGAACTGTGGCCATGAACACTGGCAGTGACAGGGAAATGGCCTCTGTGGATGTGAGCACTGGTAGTGACAGGGGAACGGCCTCAATGAGCACAGGCAGTGACAGGGAAATGACCTCCTAGGACGTGAGCGTTGGCAGCAGCAGGGGAATGGCCTCTGTGGCCTTGTGCGCTAGGAACAACTTGGGAATGGCCTCCACGCTCACAGCGGCCATGATTGCTGGCAGCGACTGGCGAGCAGGGGCCATTCTCCTCCTCCTCTTCCTGATGGCCAAGGCTTCAGGCGCTGACTCTGGTACAATTGAGACTTCAGGTGCTGGCTCTGGGATGGTCAAGGCTTAAGGTGTTATCTCTGGGATGGTTGAGGCTTCAGACACTAGCTCTGGAATGGTCAAGACTTCTGGCAATGGCTCTGGGAAGTCCAAGGATTGAAATGCTAGCTCTGGGATGGTAAAGTCTTCAGGAACAGGCCTGTTGACCATAGCAGGCATGGGCACTGGCTCGTTGACCGAGCAGATTTGGGCACAGGCTCGATGACCATGGCAGATGTGGACGCTGTCTCGTTGACCGTTGCTGGCGTGGACACTGGCTTGTTGACCGTGGCAGGCATGGGCACTGGCTCATTGACCTTGGCAGGTGTGGGCACTGGCTCGTTGACCATGCCAGGTGTGGGCACTGGCTCATTGACCTTGGCAGGTGTGGGCACTGGCAGCATCATGGGATTACTGCCATACCCCACAGTGTAAAGACAGAATGTGAGCTTCAAAGCATAGTCAATGAAGTCCACTAAAAAAAACTCACATCTGCATCCTGGCAGACAGGAATTCACAGGCTCATTATGTCCGAACCGATAGCCATCCTTGAGTTCAATATCTCCCTTGGGCAAGACCGCAGACCTGCTCGGTATATTGCTTGATTGTCCCCTCTCCTTTTTTGAGCACAAAAAGTTGAGAAGCTGCCAGATCCATAGTCTTGGTCCTTCTAGCGACCTCTAGTGGCCACTAGGGCAAATGACCCAAGTATTACAACAATAAGCAATTTTTAGGTAAAAAGTTACATCATAATGAAGAAAAAGTTAGCAAGTTATAAGAGTACTGTTGAACCAGCTATTTGTCCTCAAACTCCAATGAAAAGTTTGGAAACTTCTTGCAGGGTGACAGAAAACATTATGCAACATGGTCCTTACTGTGGAAGGATTTGGTAAAGAAGATTTTCAGCTTTTCGCTTTTCCTCAATGTACGCCTGAGTCCTATCCTCTACCAAGTTCTCCAGGTTATTAGCATACTGTTCCATTCTGGACAGCAGGTTATTGAGAATACTGGTGCTGCCTTCCCTGCAATACAAACCAAAAGACATTAGACACCTGCTTACATATCTGATGTTTAATTGGGTAGTTAACATATAACATGTCCATTAACTTTTTTAAATTCAATTTTAAGATTGTAGGTTCCAATTTAAATACAATAAGGTCCAAAAGTACTATTTGTATTTTTCTAATTTCATACCACTTTTAATCACTGCAAATGAGATCATCAGCATAACAATTTGAGCGACAAGTTTACATGCATTACAGAAATCCCCTGCACAAGTCTGTTCAAAACCTGATAATTCATGTTATTCAGCATGATTTGAGAATATTCTAAAGATCATCTTGTGTGTTTTAATGGAAGCAAGGCAATCTGATATTTTGTACAAAAAGGTTAACATGGTCAATGCCTCAAATTTGCATTTCATTTAAATTTTTTAATTTAAGTTTAACTTGCTTTCTATTTATTTATCAGATTTGTGGACTTTTGAACCCCATTGTATGTATAGGATAAAGAAAAATTTATATACTAGGTCCTGTAACTACTTCCATTTTTATTGAACTTTTTGCCTGAATTAGGTCATTTTGAATGGTCCTGCGGAGTAACAAATTATTTGGTTACACTTTACAACAAGTTACTCTTTGTTAAATAATTTAGTAAGTAAGTAATTAAGTTAGTTAGTTAGTTAAACAACTTAATTTAAAAAAAATATACCAGTATATGTTGAAAGATGAATTTGTTGTAAAAGTATTGTTCATTGTTTGTTTGTTAACTAATGGTAACAAATGGAACCTTATTGTTAAGTGTTCCAAAGCATTTTATAAAGATACAAATACTCCATCAATTTAATAAAGGTAATAAAAACTGGAAAAATATTGTGTTAAATATCATAAAATGAATTACAGCATGTCACACAGCAGGACACTGCTTGAAATGTTATGTTAGCTACCCAATGACACTTGACACACCCAATTATGAAAAATTACAGTTATTTGAGACAACATTAATTGCCAAGGTATTTTTAAACAAGCTGAACTGTCCAGAAAGATAGCAGTGTTATATTTTATATTTCTTTGATTGACTGATTGAGTGAGATATAACCCCATGTAACTGATTATGGAGTAATGAGAATAGGAAACAGTACCTTTATTTGAATATATCAGTTTATCAGTCATGTGCTACAATGCAGTTTCCTTCGCAGAGAGTATGGAAGGGTCTCATCTTAAGAGGTGGTGAAACTTTTCTGATGAAGTGTGGCAGATTCTGGTTGAAACTTGTATGGCTGATGTGTGGTTTGCTGAATCATTTTGGTTTATTAAGATGTCAGATCTCACTCTTACATATAGTGCACCATGCATTATGGCAGCATTGCAGTTATCTAATGACCCAGATGTATCACTGTAAATGTTTCAAGTTGGAATGAAAAATGATTCGGATGATGACAACGACTTTTGAAGAAATGACTAATTTCTTACTGCAATGTAACGACTGGTAATGATGACAATGGGGAAAACAGAATTGCCAATAAGCAAAATAATAAGCAAACAGAAATTGTTCCAGAGCTCCCAAAGCTTTTTAAATGTATAGTTCACTCAAAAATGAAAAGTATTATTTACTCACCCTCATGCCATCCCAGTTTGACATTCTTTCTTCTGCAGAACACAAACAAAGATTTTTAGAAGAATAGTTCAGCTCCGTGGGTCCATACAATGCAAGTGAATGGTGGCCAGAAAGTTGAAGCTCCATAAAGCACATAAAGGCAGCATAAAAGTAATCCACACAACTCCAGTGATTTAATCCATGTCATCCTGCCCAGTAGATGGCAATATGCACAAAGAACTCAAAATGGCAATATCAAAAGAAGAATGTGTAAGTGAGTGACATTTGTGGTTTGTTATTTTAAGTATGTTTATGCACGTTTATGAATGTTATGTACATTTATATTATGTATATTTTATGCTGCCTATGCTGATTTATGTGCTTTTTGGAGCTTCAAAGTTTTGATCACCATTTACATTGTATGGACCTACAGAGCTGAGATATTCTTCTAAAAATCTTAATTTGTGTTCTCCTGAAGAAACAAAGTCATACACATCTAGGATGGCATGAGGGTGCGTAAATGATGAGAGAATTTTCATTTTGGGGTGAACTAATTCTTCAACCAATGACTTTTCATGACTTTATACTCTTTTCCTCTTGATTATTGGAAAAAAAATGTTTATGTTTTAAAGAGATTGCATTCATAAATGAAATATTAATGCTGATGAAATAAGTTAGCGCTGAGCAAAACTAGAGGCCTGAAAATCTTCATTTTTAATCCCAAACTCTGTTGCTCCATACTTAAGGTTATGAATAATGGACAAAAGAATCAATAAACCAATCAATGAACCTAGTTGAAACCCAGATCTATCTATACTTGACCCAATCACAGACAAGTGTACAAATGTCAACAAAATGCATTTATGTAATGAAGACTGGTCTTTAAGGTCCCCTTTAGATGAAGCATCCCAGGCATTTTAGCTTGTCTTTGTCAACATACTGTATGTCAAATCTGACTTGAGTGCCCCTTTGGGGAATTAATGATTAAACTTTCACCAACATCAATACAAGATGTCAAATCCAGGACACATACAGCATTCTGTTGTTCGCAGATAACACACTGCTTTAAAATCTGCTTGTAGACCACAATCTGTGTGATTTATTTTATCAAAAAGCATTTGCATTTACAAGAGTGTCATTGGCCGAATTTTCAAATCTCCAGATGGATCACCAATCATTTATTTGCTTGAATCGTTCAGCTCATAATTTTGCGTGATGAGGAGAAATCCATATGAGGTTCACAGGTCTTCAAATACAGCGAACCTGTCTTCAGCTTTCACTGATAAAGTGAATGAAAATTCATGCAGAAAAAATATCAATGAAACAAAAGTGAATGGCATTTGTTTGAGTGCTATTGTTGTAATGAAGTTTTATTTTGATATAAAAATGCAGTTATGTAAATTTAGAGAGCTGGAGATATCGTACAAGACAAACAAAAGCAATTCTGATATAAGGTTAAAGTCAACATGAAGTCCAACGTGACCATCATTTATACTATTCTTCAAATTAAAAATTATAATAACTTGCTTTGTTATGTGCTGACAAGCCCTCTTATGTCTGAACCTTCTGTCATACAGAGAGAACACTTTTCATCAGCCAATCAATGAATAAATAAAATCAAGTCCCACCATTACATTTGTTTCTCATTATCCTGTTTCGCTCAGAAATGTTGCAGTACAGAACTATAATGGGTTGTAAGCATTATTTCATGTTGACTTTTAAGTTAATTTGCATACATATACAGTGTTTAGCTATACAAAGACAACATATGTGAATTCTGCAAGTGAAAACATCAAAGCGTAATACTGTGTAACGGGGGGTGTACTTACTTGTTAAGTTTAGCAATGAAGATCTTGATGTGGCTGAAGTCTGGCCGATCTGCTGGGTCTTCAGCCCAACAGCCTTCCATTAAGATGGTCAGCTCCTCGCAGTGCTGAGTGTTATCTGTGGTGGGTCTGAAGTATGGTTTCTGACCATTGCTCACCTTCTGGATTATCTCTGGAACACACATAAACCCATAGTAGCTATGTCACGTTTTGCCATCTCAATGACATTTACCTTTTTGTTTTTAATTGTATAGCATCTACATAAGGAGATTGTTGTTGTGATCACAGGTACATGTTTTACTAAATATTATAAGTTAGGCACTGTACAATAAAAGAAAAAGAAAATAGAACAATGGACCTTAGTCAGAAACCATATTTAATTAACTAAAAAGGAGGGTGTGAAGGATGGAAGTACAGACTGTTTAATAGCTTGTAATATCGTAAGGTCATAAGTCATGTCTAATTTTCATAACCAATGTTTTGGTGAGTTTGGATATTTTCATCAATGTTTTCTTGGCTGAATGATTGACACCAAGGTATACAACATTTGCACGTTCAAATTTGTATAGTGCTTTGAACACTAAAACAAAAAACTAAACAAAAACCTTACCTTTAGGACTGAGGTCCATGCCTTCAACATAAAATGGGCCATTCCTGAGTGCTATCTCCTGTAGAATGATCCCAAAGCTGTAAACATCTCCCTTCAGGGTTCCTTGGGGCGGAAACCTGTCATATATCAGCAACTCCGGCGCTGTCCACACCTTTTCTAAAAAAAAAAAAGTATTGAAGACATTCACAAGATCTTGATTCCTATTGGAGGACTTAATATGCACATATAAAGAAGTTTTCAAAACAGTACATTTATTTTTCATCAAATTCAATGCATCAAGACCATCTTAAAATGATAAATGTACTGTGATCAGCATATTCTTACTTGCATACAGCGCATGCGAGTCTTCATTTTCACAAGACGAACGGAAGCTTGCCAGACCATAGTCAGTGATTTTCAAAACGAAGCGGCTATCCACCACACAATTAGAGGATTTCAGATTACCATGAGAGCCAATGTAACTGTTGTGCAGATAATTCATTCCCTGGCGGCACACGCATTAAACAGAACATTATGTCTTTGCCCACAGTTTATGGGGTAAATAGAGCAAAATACACACAAATCACTGGAAAACACTGTTCTGAAAAAAAGAGCTGAATATAATGAATACATTTGGCAGCTCTGTATAACAATGAATGTTACATTTGAGTCTTTCATTATTAACTTGGTATTAAGTTGATGGACATTCTTAAAGGGATAGTTTGCCCACAATTCAAAATTATTTTATACATTATTCACCCTCACGTTGTTCCAAACCCATGGCATTCTTTATTCCACGGTACACAAAAGGAGATGTTAAGCTGTATGTAAGGGGCAACCTCTGTCACCATTCACATTCAATGCATCTTTTTTCCATACAATGAAAGGGAATGGTGACTGATACTAACATAATGCTTGCTATAATATAACATCTTTTGATAAAACAACTACTTGATATTCTGTTTGGAGCGTCAATTCAAGTCTCTCCATCATAAATACAGGTGGCCTTCGCCTACTAAATTCTTTCAGACTGATAAGCAATTTTCAACAAACATTTGAAAGAAAAAAATATGTTTTGTGCATTTAAAGGAGATTTCACTTTGTTGTCATTGCACGTCAATGTTCCCAGCAAAGCCAAATGACTTAATGTGCCTGGACTCTCAAGTACTTTTGACAAAGAACAGAAGATTGGTTTAAATTAATGGAGGGTTGATTAAGAGTGAAAGTATGTTCATGCATCCTTTCCAAAAATCAATGTTGTGCTATCTTTGATGCAGGATCATTTTCTTTTACTAATTGGACTCCACAACAAATAATAATAATAATAATAATAATAATAAATAATAATAATAATAATAATAAAACAAACACTGCTTCATCATATTTTCTCGGTGTTGATTTTATCATTTAATATTACTTTAAAAGGCACACCATGTTGACTTAGTTTCATCATGTTCATTCATGTTTTTAAAATAAAATATTTTGAATACCTGAACTGAAAAGACCTCATCATTTGAATAAATAACAAATCAAATAATTAAAGAATTAAACAAACAAATTGTGAGTTTCATAAAAATAAAAAAAAATGTATCTCTAATTGAATCGACTTCACACACAGCAGAAAGTTAACCTGAATCACCATTCACTTTTATTGACAGGAAAATAACATGCAGTGAACTGTAACTCAGGCTAACATTCTGCCTGAAATCTCCTTTTGTGCTCAATGGAAGAAAAAGTCACATGCTTAAGCCATGCTTAAAAATGTAATTGCATAAAATTATAATACATCGAACCAAGTGGCATTTGCACATAATTGATGCTTGACCTTTCCTCAAGACTAACTTTACTTTTAAGAGCCATTTCTGCAATTACTTTTAACCAACTGATCCCAAGGTGATTTACGAAGTCAGTTCCTCTCAAGTTCACACAGGTGTCTTAGCAGAGTAAGTAACCACAGGTGATTCATCACATTAACCACGGACATGTTCCACTGACATTTGACAACCAGAAAGTGTCCTTTTGAATAGCATGCTTTGTTTCAAACCTAACACATTCTTTGTGAAATATTTAGTCAAACTTTTCTTTCAGAAATGCACACCACTTGGTTTGATATTTTATTATGTAATGCAATGACATTAGTTTATTTTTAAGTGTGGCTTAAGTGTCCACATACTTTCTTGAAGACACATTTATAAAAGTTATCCGTTTTCTCACAAACCTTCACAATGTCATTGATCAGAGAGTAACGGAACATCCAGTCCAGGTTGATGCTCTCATTTTCAAGGATGTCCTGAAATAGAGCAAACTGGAATTTTACACTCTGAAACCTCTGAAACTGTCAAAGACTTTTTGTTTACAGAATTAAAAAAGTGACCCTGTTGTACTGTTGCACAACACATTGCAAACAAGACATTATCTCAAACAAGGTTAACTTGAACAAACAAGGTTATTAGCACAGAAATTACAGAATTGCAATAGCAATGTAATCCAGACTCAGTTACAACAATTTCTACAATTTCTTCCTAGAAATGATCAGAACAGCATGCATTACAACATTAGCAATAACAATGTCATCCTTTCATAAATCATTTGCACTCCAATTCACACTATGATCATAGGATAATATGACATAAATGATTAAAACAACGTTTACGTTATTTTGAGCATATGGATTAGTGAGTGTTCACCTGTAGACTGCCCCTGGGGCAATACTCTGTCACAATGCAGATGTTTGGTGGGTCAATACAAGCACCAATAAACCTGGTCAGATGGTTGAATTGAACATCTCGCATCTATAAAGAACAAAAAAACAACAAAATGATGAGTTCTAAAGTACAATCTGTATGATGGTGAAGATATTAGTTTGAGATATTATATTTGTATTTTATTTATTTATCATTATTATTTAAAAAAAAAATATAACTGCACATATCTTATCTATAATAACAGCATGATGAGTTTTGAATTATAACTTTATAAAATAAAATTATTAAAAAAAAAAACTCTGTGACTATGGCAAATAATATAATATAATATATTATTCTTTGTGAAATAAAGAAAAAACAATTATGAACCAAAAACACATTTCGAATTGTTACATCCACCTTATAAACATGAGCTGTGTTCAATGTCATTGTAAAATTACTAAACGCACATTCTATGCTGCAATGTTGCTATTTTGTTAGACAAGCACAGACTTTTGTAGTTATGATAACAGACAATAGTTTTTTATTATTATTAATACTATAATAACACTCACTCAGCACTTTATTAGGTACACATGTACACCTACTTATTCATGCGATTATCTAATCAGCCAATCGTGTTGCAGCAGAGCAATACATAAAATCATACAAATACGGGTCATGAGCTTCAGTTAATGTTCACATCAACCAACAGAATGGGGAAAAACAGAAAGGTGAGGCTGCATTGGTACTACCATCTGTGCACCTCAGATTCATCAGACCAGGCTGTGTTTTTCCAGTCTTTAACTGTTCAGTTTTGTTGAGCCTGTGCTCACTGCAGCCTCAGCTTTTTGATCTTGGCTGACAGAAGTGGTACCCAAAGTGGTCTTCTGCTGTTCTAGCCCATCCACCTCAAGGTTCCACGTGTTGTGCATTCTGAGATGCTTTTCAGAATGTACAGGACAGTTTTCTGAGTTGCCGTAGCTTTTCTGCCAGCTCAAACCAGTCTGGCCAATCTCTGTTGACCTCTCTCATCAACAAGGCATTTCCGTCCACAGAACTGCCACTCACTGGATGATTTTAGTTTTTGGCACCATTCAGAGTAAATTCTAGAGACTGTTGTGTGTGAAAATCCCAGAAGATCAGCAGTTACAGAAATACTCAAACCAGCCCATCTGGCACCAAACAATCATGCCACTCTCTAAATCACTGAGATCACATTTTTCCCCATTCTGATGGTTGATGTGAACATTAACTGAAGCTTCCGTCCCGTATCTGAATGATTTTATGCTTTGCACTGCTGCCACATGATGGGCTGATTAGATAATTGTATGAATATGTAGATGTGCAGGTGTATCTAATAAAGTGGTCACTGAGTGTATATGTTTATTGAACATTGGTATTTATCATATTGATGGTTGCCGCTATGTTATCAATAAGCCACTCAAGTCTGTGTGTTATAGTGATTTTACAAAGGGTAAAATACCCTCACACAGTCTCATGTACAGTAGCTTACTGATTTAATAAACATAAAACAATATCAGTGCTGTTTCTCTAAAGGTATCCCAACCCTATTTCTTCCGATCATGTCAAAGGGAGTGTACCATCATCACTCACAGAGGTGTTGTGAGACCACGTAAACTTAGCACAACCTTTTACCTACATAACTGAGGGGGCAAAGTCATTGGGAAGAAGAAGAAGTTAAGTTTCCACTGGCATTCTAACCCCCATCTGTCTGGCCCTTTAATGTGTTCTGGCCTGACAGCTAATCAGACCCCCTGAGACTGCTGTCTGCAGACCGGCCACTTCCGACTGCTGCTGTGCGACCCCTCACGTTTCCTACCAAAGCTGGGCAAGTAAGCACTGGCCTTAAGTCTGCTGGTGTTATGCGCTTACCCCCAGGATAAAGCCATCAAAACAAACTTGGGCTTCAGATGAGACTGCTGTGAGAAGCTTATAAAGTTATTGAGGATGTAAGGTAAGTAATAAATTGTATTATTTTGATCACTGGAAAGCCACTGAATGATTTCAGAAGATAAAAAAAGTGTTGAAAAAAAACCGCTATAAAATCAATAGGCAGTCTCTGTAGTCTGCGCATACAACGTGATAGGTCGAAACTTACATGACACATAATACAGTGTATCGTTATATTAACCTTCTTTGATAAGCATAATTGTTATGGCAATATAAAAACAATATGTTCTTATTAAACAGATTATTTAATACATATAGGAGTAATGTGACCGTGCAGTTTAAAACTTAAATAAATATGCCTAAATAAATAATTAAAATATGGTTAACAAAGGAGATTAGTGTAAGAGTTTGCAATGAGAGATTCCCTCTCTCTTTCTCTTCATCCTCCTCTTCTTCCTCCCACCCATAGCTGGTTCAAATCGGCTCGCCTATAGTCTTTTTACAAGGCAGTAACCAAGAGCATGTTGCGTAATGCCAGCAAGGCTACAAGTCCTCACAGTGCCTTGAACTCTTAACCAGACAATCTATTCATATTTAGATCAATATGATGGTCAATACTGATGCCCATCATTTACATCCTGTTCTGTGAGCATTTGTTCAGTTTCCAGCCAAAGTAACAAAACTTTAGGCTACATGAGACTCACATCGCATACATTCACGTTACATGATTTTATTGCATCACTTTCATGATACTCTTTGATTTAGCATCAATAAATCTGAAACGCCATCTTACTATAGCTACCATTGTTTCTTCAATTTAATTCTGCAGTAGTTATTACATTTCGGCACCTCAGCAAGGTTACAAAAAACTTTGTGTTTGTTAGTATTTCCACATTATTTTCATGTTGAGAAGACAAACTCCTGGACATACTGGCCAAAGCGAATAGCACCTTTGGACAGGACAGCTCCCATAATGAAGCACTTAAGTTCTACTTTATAATGAGAGATATACCTGCTGGTTTGGTGTTAGTCAGGTGTTACTCCATCAAAAATATAGAACAAGGATATTTACATTTACTCCCATAATAGTGATATTATCACTTTAAAATCATGTTAACATTCTTTATAATGTGCATTTTTCACTTCCAATGCAAATAACTATACAAATGAACACTAAATGACTATAAATAACAATAAATTACTATATACAACAGGACATTACTGCAAAAAGTTAGCTAACTAATTGTTCAATTTTAATGCATTACAACGAACAAACACCATCTAGCCAGGTAGCTGGCTAACATTAATTTCTTACCAGTGGTCTGGCTGCATTTCTCCTCCTCTTCCCTTTTCTTTTCTTCCCTTTTCTGACTTGTAGGTGTGCGTGCCTGCTCATCTAGCTACAACTCTCTCTTTGCAGTTATATTTTCCCTTCCCTCTCGGGCCACAAGGGGGTCCCCTATAACCATCTAATTAAGCCATAGCTGCCTGAGTCTTTCTCTCAGCTTTTAGTATACTTAATAATAATAAAATACACATTAAATACGACCTTGCTTTGCGGGGGCCACTTATACCTAGGCACGGCCCTGTCAAGAGGTAATGTGAAAACAATGTAGCATACCAGTTTGAAATGCTTATCCTTGCATAAGGCATACTGTTAAAAGATTTATAAACCATGCACAATGCAGTAAGAAATAGCTTTAAAATGGATCTATAAAGTCAACATGAAAGTCAACATTTACGCTCCAATTTTACCACCATAATGAGATGTATTTGAAAAAGAAACATTACATTCAATGCATAAAAAATGCAGGATAGGACTTATTCATCGGAAATTAATGGATCTTAAAAATAAAGTGGGCTATACATACCAAAATGGAGCAACATGATTAGAGAAGGGAGGTTAAAAGATAAAAGGGACTGGTGATGTCCGCCAAAAAGGGAAGTAGTTTCAGAACTACATTTTGATGAAAAATTACAAAGACAAACATTTCTATTCTTATGAGTAATATACACACAATAAGACCAGGAACATGTATCAAAAAGGTAAGTAGGGTCAATTTTGATAACATGTTGACTTTGTGCATCTCTGAGCTGCTTTTTCTGTTGCCACATCATAAATTCACAAGGTATCATTCTTGATTGCCTCTTCCACTGTATATCTTTAACAACCCTTCAATAGATTAATTGAAAATATCTCTCAAGTCAGTGCTCCCTTTTAGAAATACCTTGTAAAGTTCCGTCACACTGCCCCCCCTTTTTTCCAAAGCCTAATATTGGCATCCCACCCCCACTTAAGAATGTAAGTTTTATGTGTAAAAGTGTGCAAGAAGAGGGGGAGGTTGTGTTTTAACCACCTTAGGCAGTGAGGCTGTCCATTGGGGTCATAAACAATGATATAAACACACACATAACACACATACCTTGTCTTCTATTCCCAGACACATGCACACAATTGTAAAAACACAACCTCCCCCTTGTGATTGAATGTCCTCTCTTACATGCTTTAGTTCAAACAGCACTTGTCTTGTCAGCTCGATCCGTTTCTTGTTCACATGTTTGATTGCCACCAGGTTGCCCTGTTGTGAATAGAAACACGTTAAAGTGAATCAGAACTGAAAAGAAATCTGAGACAATCTTCAAACTAAAGCAAAATGTAACTCCAATAAGTCTCCTGAGCAATAAAAAAAGTCAGAGCAATAACATTTCCCACTGTTCCAATGTGTGGATGTGAGGTAAACAAACTGTAATTCTCTCTTTCTGCTGACGGTCTAAAGTAACTGGCACTGAAAAAATGGCATTCAAAATGGCATTCTGATTTGTCCTTGTCTGCAACCACAATGACAGCAGAAACATTCAGCTGCCTCAGTGGACATTTGATGCCTTAGTGTTCTTTTCAGCTTACAATGAGGGACAATGAGGTGACACTGAATGTTTAGCCACTGAACATACTCCACAGTTCCTAACGCTTAATGTCCTCTTAGAGTTGATCCAACAAATACATATTTGTTGCTTAAGAAATATAGGCTGTGTTACAAACCAAGTGAGCTACCAAGCTAGACAGTATTTTTAGGCATCATAGACCGTTCCAAATAGTAATCAGCAAAATTACGCTGCCTTGTTTCACAGCTCTCTTGAATACTTGTTCCTGATTGGTCAATCCAGGTATTCTGCAGTGAAATGTTTTGTATAACAATTGCTAAACCAAGCTCTGCGACAAGCTTTTTAAACAGCGGCACAGTGTTTAAATAATCACATAATATTAGAGCGAAAAAGTAACCTCAAAATTGTTTATGTGAACACAATTGCTTCCTGGTTTCCATGGGAAGCAGCATTTCCTGTGTGATATACCAAACCCTTATCGAGGGTAAGTATAGATCAGGGGTCTGCGATCTACATTGAGGGGTAATCACTAGCATGCAAGTAACAGTGAGAGAGGAGTAGACTATTCTATTTATATGAAGTCTCTAACCGTAAACATAACATAAACACATATTGTGGGGTTAAAAAATCTGAGTCTGATTCAAAATATAAATTAAACCCGATCAAGAGGAAAGATTTCATCAAGATGTAGAAACCAGGAAGTAGTCGCATTCAATTGTTCATAAACAATAGTGAGCATGACTTGGAGGTTGTATTTTAGTTTTAAAATTAAACGTTTTCTTCACTGATGTTTAGGTTTAGGGTTTGTGTTAGGGAGTAACATAATAAACGTATAACATAATTTACAACTAAAACTACAACACGCTTTTTAGCCACCCTGTGGATGTTTCACCTCAAATCTGGTCAAAAACATTTCCGGCTTCGGCCACTGGGGGCAGTGGTTTGAATTTCCATAAACACAGACTGATATCAGCAGCAGAACTTTCGACCTCTTGTCACCGAATTGTCATAGTATGTCTAACAGTGGACAACGAAGCAGCTCATAGGGTTTGAAACAGATCCACACTGTCAACAAAGGTGTCATAAAGCTAAATTAGACAAAAGAAAGTAGCAATAAATTCAACTGTTTAAAGAATACAAAACATGCACACGATAAAATCTCTCTCCTCCAGCTTATACGTTTGGCACATTGAGATCTGTGATCCAATTATCGTAGCATAGCACACATAGCAATGCCGACTGACTTGAGGAGCCGCAGTGCTGATCTTCAAGCAATACACTGGATTGGTAGTGCACCCACTCTCTCTGCGTTTCTCCAGTGAATAAACATGTGTGTGGGTGTGCAGTGGCGGGAGGGATAATTTCACAAGAACTCACCTTAAAATAGCCTGTTTTTGCAAATAACTGATATTTTCCATGAGCTGTTATCAAGGAGCCATAGCTGGAACCTCTCTGGAAACAGAAGGCAGAGATACTAACAACCATTCAAGACAAAATAGCTTGTGCACATTGGAAAGGAACAGATTCATATACAGAGGCATTCTATATGGGACAATTCCACTAGCTAAACTTAACAAACTTGTGTCTTCAGTGCCCAAATGCTTACAAAGTGTTACTACAAGAAATGTTGATGTTACACTGTGGTAAACACTCGACTGTCCCAACGATTTGGAGCATGTTGCAATCATCTGATTTGACATTAGTGTATTTAAAAAAATAAAATAGAAAAATGTAATTACAAGGTAAAACATCAAATAATGTGTTTTTGAAGTGCTTTCAATATAGCACAGGGTGAATAGATTTTATAAATCACTCCTTTTTGTTTTTATTAGCATTTTCCATACTGTCTAAACTTTTTCAGAATTGGGGTTGTAGCATATAGATGACCTCAAAGCTAATAGACATGAACAAAAAGCCCGGACGTCATTTAAGAATTTTTTTGTATTTGGTGTGCCGTTCTATTGCTTTGAAAACAGCATGCACTTAAACAGGCATGTCTGTGCAAAAGTGTTTATTTAAAGGATTAATCTGAGATTTTCAGTGTGGTCTGACTTAAGGAACCCACTGCATTTTTAGATGACTAAATTATACAAAAAAGATTTGATATATGAAGATATGTGAACTTTCACAAAATGTATAATTTTACAAAAGGCTTAAACATTTTAAATAGTTGTAAGAGGAGTAGAAAGCAATAAAAGCTTTGTTTCAATAACATGAGAGGAGTAGAATGAATCATACAATCAACATAGTGACGTGGAACACTTTGGAAAGCGATTTCAAAGTGTGCAATAATATATGCTGCCGCCTGGAAAATTCACTGGCCTTAAAAATGTATGTTCCATGTATGAGGCCAAAAAAGTAATAAAAACCACTGTTTATGTCTATGCATTTGTGTGTGTTTACAAGGAAAAGAATAAGTCTGCTAATCCAGAGCAGAACATGATACACAAGAGGTCGACACGAGGTACAAGTCAAGGCAGCCAGGCTTGAGGTTATTTGAACAATCGGTTAATATGAGTATGCTACAGCAAAGCTGAGCCATATTCAACAAACCAACAGGACATCAGGCAAGAATGTGTAATCTAGAAAGATTTGTTGTGTTCCTCAGTTCCATATACATATATACTGAGCTATCATTGTAATTCCCAAGGAATGCCTTTTTAATAGGACATGGCAGAAAAGTGCCAGGTATTACAGCCAAGTCTGAGAAGGCATTTTTATGAGATAAATCAAAACCATATGAACATGGTTTGACACAGGAGGAACCCTCATTTATTCTACGTTGTTTCTACACAAACAGACACCCAGAGACATTTTGTCTTTAAAATACATGATACCTGCCATTTTTAAATTCAGTTCAGGATTCAATGTAGCCAAATGGAAAACACATCAGTTTTATGCAGCTTGATCCCAGATATGAGAATACCAATATCCTTTTTACCTGTGAGAGAGTGAGACGGCTGCCTGCGCGTTTGTGATATTTGTTGGGGCTTTCAAACTGCAGCTCCTCCCACCGTATCCTCCAAAGCATTCCAGCAAACTCCTTCTCCAACTTCAGTTTCCTAGAAAAGAGCATGTGATCCAATTAAAGCCACTGACAACATTGCAAAGAGAAAAATAATGTTTTAGTAACACTTTTTTTCTGAGAGAAAAAAAAAATGTGTGTGTGGTACATGCCCATGCAAAACTCTGTGTTCTGGGTGGTTGCTATGTGGTTACTAGGGTGTTATGAGTGCTTTCAAGGTGGTTGCCCACTCCCAATGTAAGAGTAAGCATAGTTCTAGGGAGACTCGCAGCTGTACATCCTCACACCAATATTTAGTAGCTCCTAGCCAATCATACATCAGCCATTGCTTTAAAAGTCTACCTACAATATACCACTTGCATTTCAGTGTGCCAACACGGCAACCTCCACCTCCCCACTGCCACCAGTTGAGTCCTGTCCTACACTGGGTTTGGCTCCCTTGCCTCCTATCTACAGCAGAATCTGATGGTTTGAGTGGCAATCTCATCGGACTGCCAGGCGGGGCTGGTGCCAAAAGAGACATTCTAATTCTAATTCATAGAATTATAATAATTTCATCAAATAAAGGTCATGTCAACTTTACTAAGTCTATATGGAAATTTACTAAGAATAAATTCAGATACTATTTAGCAGAGATGGGCCACTTCTATTAAAATTAATGGGAGTAACTGGAACACCCAACCAAGGAGCTCTTCTGCCCAACATTGAACGGATGTAGAACGGAAGTCGCGCTTTACAGGTAAAAGAGACAATCAACTTTTAGATACAGACATCACCTGTCAATCAACTCGAGAACACACATGAGCATTAGCTATACGAGCCAAGAAAATTGTGTTTTTAGCATAATATGAGGTAAAGAAGCCCAATTTAGGATTCCAATATTGCCTTAGATTTCGGACTTCCCCCATTCAAGTAGATAGGAGCTGCAATGTTATGACTGGAAACAGCCTCCCGAGAGCATTCCAAAGATGGCCGACAGTGGACTGACTTGCAAGAAAGACTTTGATAAATTGCGGCCAGTAAAAGTGCTGAATATTAGCACGTGTGCTGGTTTAGCACCCAGTTCACTAAATTAATTATGCAGATCGGGCACAAACAGAATGTGCACAAATGTGCCCACAAAACTGCTGCTAAACACAATTTGTATGTGCAATTCTAATCTTGTGGTTAGATCATGAGCACTATATAGTGGAGGATGCTGCAGACAACTGCGACCTGATATGCCTGTCACAGTACAGCATCATCTTACTAATTTGATCGAGACACCTGAATCAACGCATCTGGATACAGTATATGGCAGTTTATAATGCTCTTCTCCATCATTGGATCATCATATTGCCCTGAGTGGTTGTTAATGCATTTCTATGTGTTTGCTAGGTTGTTCTGGGTGGTCGCTTACTGACCAAAGTCAAAAGAGCCCACCACCAAGTCTCTATTAGGTCCTTAGATATGGCTTTTTCTTCTCTTTCTTCATCCGCCAGGCAAAATTCGTACATCTGATCACTTAGAAAAGTAATAGCACACCACTCCTCAACCAGCCGTATGATCGTGGGATGAATTAGCGCCAAAGTTTAAAGGGTTAGCAATGCTGCTTGCCTTTGCAAACACCTCTAAAATGTTTTGGCAATGCTGTTTAATTTTGCACAGTTAGTTTAAATAACCCTTACACAATAAGTTAATCTCCATGTAAGATTAAACTAAGGTGAAAACAATTTTTGGAGCAGATTGAGTTAAAGTCTGATGGGGCAATAAAATGTGAGCCAATCTCAGGGTCACTGATGTTGTGCCCTTTCCAGCACATTATTTTTAAACGTAAGTAAACCGAGCAGTGCAGCCAACCATGTGGATAAATACATGGGCAGCGTCCAAGTTAATCAACACATCTGGACGAGCTCTCTGAGGACTAGCTATTTCTCAAAAGCTTCCATTTGCAGAAAAAGATTGCTTATGTTTTGTATATATCAGAAACTCCACATGTTTCAGGGATGTTAAAGGAGAGTTGCAAAAGGAGTATATCAATGAAGAGATTCAAAATTAAAGGGATATTTTACTCAAAAATGTAAATTCTGCCATCATTCTGTTGTTCCAAACTGAATTACTAGCTTTTATTTTGTGGAACACAAAAAGAGATGTTAGTCAGAATGGGAAAAAAATGCACTGAAAGTGAATTGTGATATAGCCTGACATACTGCCTTACATCTGCTTTTGTGCTCTATGGTGAATGAAAGAAAGTCCTACAGGTTTGGAATGACATATAAGTCAGCCAATTTAAAATTTTTACAGAATTTTTATTTTTGGATGAACAAAACTTTTAGGTTTCAATGCTCTTAAAAAGAATGCGAAACCCCCACACATTCTGCTACAATCTAAAAGGTGTAAAATACTTCCAGATGGCAGTGTTAGTACTGCAGCATCTGCATTTCAACAGGGTTTTTCACTCGACTTTAGAGCCACCCTGGTAAGCCCCAAAACAAGCACCATTATTTGTTTTTGTAGACCAGATTTTGGAACCAGAGAGGTGGAAAAAACCTCAGCAGGGTCTTTATATTAAAGAGCCAGCTTCAAAAATGTATGCTCAGCTGTTTGCCAAAGGGTGCCTCAGGGTTCAGTGCTTGGACCGCTCCTCTTCTCCATATGCATGTTATCACTAGGAACTGTCATTTAGGCACATGACTTTTTCTATCACTGATATGCTGATGACACATAACTCTACCTCTCATACCAGACTGATGATCCGACAGTCATCAGTCGCCCGGATCTCAGCCTGCCTTGCAGACATTTTGTGTTGGATGAAAGATTGCCACCTCCAACTCAACCCAGCTAAGACAGAGCTGCTCGTGCTCCTAGCGAGCCCAGCTATTCATCACAACTTCACCATAGCTAGACTTGTCAACATTTACACTATCCAGGACAGCCAGAAATCTTGGAGTTGTGTTTGACGATCAGTTGAACTTCACAGACCACATCGCAAGGACTGCCCATTCATGCAGATTTGCCTTGTACAACATTAGGAAGATCTGGCCCTTCCTGTCAGAGCATGCTGCACCACTCCTCGTCCAAACTCTTTTCTATCCAGGCTGGAATACGGCAATGTTCTTCTGGCAGGCCTTCCAGCATGCACTGTCAAACCTCTGCAATTGATCCAGAATGCGGCAGCGAGAATGGTCTTCAACAAGCCCAAGAGAGCGCAGGTCATGCCTCTGTTCTTCAAATTGCACTGGCTGCCAATGTTTGCTCGTTTTAAGTTCAAGGCACTGATGCTTGCTTACAGAGCAACCACTAGTTCCACACACCACGCTAAACTGCGTTCTGCAGAAGAATGGTACCTCGTGGTGCCATCTCATAGAGGCACAAAATCACTGTCCTGGACCTTTATCTTGACTGTTCTCTGCTGGTGGAATGACCTGCCTAATTCCACACGAGCGGCTGTGTCTTTAGCCTCTATCAAAAAAACAGCTAATGATGTGAAATTCAAGAACACCTAACCCATTCATACCAATGAATGTTCTGTAAAAAAATTATTTACATTTAAAAAAAACTTTCCTTTCTATGTGTACTGCTCTAAGCTATGTGAGACTTGTATTACAGCACTTATAATATTGTTGCCCCTTCTGTTGGATGAATTGCTGCTATTGTTCTCCTCATTTGTAAGTTGTTTTGGATAAAAGAGTCTGATAAATGAATAAATGGAAATGGAAATGGAAAATCCTTGTTCTAAAATACTGAAATTCCATGACACGTCGACTTAAGGGAATGTGGTTGATTAGAAAGTGGTTGGATGAGTTGTGAGGAAGCATTTAGTAAACTAAAGAACAATAGACTAAACTGCTTATTTCTGTTTTGAAAGCTTGCTGGCATTGCTCCTTATTTGATGTGGTCAGAGTGTGCAGTGTTAGCACTTATAAATATTACATTTTTCCATAGAAGTTCTTGGTAGATGCTTTCTATCCAAAGTGGCTTACTACAAGTGCATATATTGTATTGTTAGCTTTTTTAAAGGCCCTCAGTAAGGGTTTAACCACAAGATCTATTTATATAGCCTTTGTGAGAAAGCCTCCTGAAGGTTTTGTCTAACACATAAAAAGGTATAGTACGTATATAAAGCACCCTGTGCTTCATAATCTAAGTGATACAAATACAGTTTTGTTTTCATTTAAACCTGGAACTTTAAAGTTTAAAAAGTTATGAACTAAAATGATCTAAAAGAAATATTTAAGATTTCTAGGTCATTAATCATATAGAAGGACTTTAGTGACATTGACCATGGGCCTACCAAATACAATGAAATTTTGATTTATGTTTTTATTATAATTTGTAATGAAAAATTTTTACCTATCTTTTGCCTACCCTCAAGGTCAAAATGCCCCCCTAAAGACTACATTGTAGTACCAGCCTTGTCTCATGATACATCGTAATAATAATAATATGAGATGGCAAAATCGTATGGAATTGTACGTGTTTTCTGTGCAAAAAAAAAAGTTCAACCCCTAAACTTAAATCTAAGCATAAAGTCTAACCCCTTTTCAAACCCTAAATGAAAGTAATTGTTCCACATTGTTGATCAGCTTGAATTCTTGCTATTAATTTCTTTTAAATCTACTGGGATATTAGGATTATTTAAATGATTCCTAGAGTGTTTTTTTAATTTTTTTTTTATTTCATTTTAGGGACACATTTTTTAACCAATGAGAGAGAAATGGAAGCGCAGCATAGATCTAGTGGGAAGACTAGCAGCTGTACATCATCAAGCAATTAGCTAGGTAACTCTTCACATGTAAGCCATCGCTTTATAAGTCTGCTCACAATCTATCACATTGCTGTTTCATTGAGCTAACATGGCAACCTCCACCACACCACCACCACCAGTTGAGTCCCATCCTGCATGAGGGTAGGCTCCTCACCCCTGCCTCCTATCTTCGGCAGTGTTACGAACGGAGCAGACGAGGAGTGAGGATCTAAATGCAGCTTTATTGGAAGTTAAACAAAAACAAACTAATTGTGAACACGGGAACAAAAGAAACATCCACGATGGGAAAACAAAGATGAAAACACTGGAAATATCCACGACGGGAACAAACAGGAACTCGGGCTGGAAACAGCACTCATACAACAACTGACAACGAGTGGTGGAAAAACAGAGTTTAAATAAACAGGGATAACGAGGAGCAGGTGCAAACAATGAGGGAGACAGCTGGCAGTGATGAGGGCAGTGAATGCTGGGAAATGTAGTGAGGGAGAGATGAAGGTGAGGGAAAAACACAAGGCAGACAATGGGAATCGTGAAAGGCAGGATATGACAGTTCAGAGTACAACTTCTTTGGACCGCCAGAATGGGCTTACCCCAAAGAGAGACATTAATTTGCTGTTTTATATTCATCAAATAAATGTCATCTTAAATTTCACTCAAGTCTGCGAGTCTTCCTGATAGAATGACAAGTCCTTGGAAGGAATAAGTCTACCTACACTGCAACTGCAATATTTATTCTAGTAGGAGCTAATACCAATATTTGTCTCAAAGTGTTGACTATACTGGTCATAAGTAGATTTATATAACCTGTGAGCCAGCTTCTACAATTCCTTTTTCCACGAGAGGCCATACCAAACTATTCAGTATTATTCTCTCCGATTTTATATAAAAAAGACAAAAACTTTAAAAAAAAATATATAGACTGTGCTTTACCAGACTTGCAAGACTTGAGTTAATTATTATTGCACATATTTCAATTAATATATTATTTATTATTCAGGGTTCAACAGTGAGAAAGGGCTGGTGGCCACGGGCCGGTGTGAAAGAGTTTGGGGCTAGTTGATTGTCCTGTCAAAATCAGGCCCTGTCTTATGTTTGTCGATCATGTAGATGTGTTTTAATACTATGTAAATATTTATTTATTGGCGAAAAACAGAACTTTGTTATTGCAATTGTGTTGATTTTTTATCATGGTAACTTTATTTAGCTAGCTAACATAGATAAGGTTTAATCAGAATTGTGAGAGTGACTTCTGACAAGTTCTTAAAAGTATCATTTTTAATGGGTTGAAAAATAAAATAATAAAATAACTAATGAATAATGTTTAAGGTAAAAATGTCCTGATTTCACAGGAACACCTGCTTAGTGGTTACTCTGGCAACAATCATGTAAATTCCAATCTGGCACCTATAGAATATTTTCTTGTAAATCTTGAGGGGGAAAAAAACCCCAGAGCTGCAGGTTCCAGCAGGTCTTCTTGTGATGAAATCTTGGGTATTCCACACATTCCCTTTTATATGAAAGACAAAACAATAAAAGCTTGTAATGGTTAAAAGCTTACCTGTAGATCAGAAAACTGGATATTCCGAAAATAATGAGGGCCAGTCCAGATCCAACTGCTACTATTCCAAGCACAGGAAGGTGATCTGTAAAATAAAAAGTAACATTTATACAAAACTGATTTGAATTACTGAACAGCTTTTACACCCAAAGTGCACAGAAGAAAAGAACAACACTAGCTGCAAATTAATATTAAAATATCATGGCTGAATTAAATCCAGAAAGCCTTGGTATAGAATTATGTTCTGGGCTTGTTATTTCTTTACAATGGTTTTAGTGCCACTGCAGGCACAGAAATGACCAGTAGCTGTCAGATATCTGTATTCAATGTCCAAGATGCTAGTTTTGTTGAACATGGAGCTAATATGAAGTTGACTTTGATTCAAATAAATAAATACTACAATCAGAAATATAATAAATAATAAAAGATCTACTATGACAAGAGAGGGCAGTGAGCTGTAAATCTAACCATGAGATGAGGCAATTATATAAAAGTATTTTGCAATGTTGTTTATAGAGTTGTAATATTTCGTGCAGTTGTTTACAGCTAATTCTTGTTATTTTTATTTGATTTTATTAGAAACAGACCTAATTATTCAGAATGATAATTGTCTAAAATTCATTAATTAAATTGAAGCATATAAATATAAAGATAAAAATCACCCTGGAAATCAATTACTGACCCTTAATGGAAAAGTTCATTTCTTTCACTGGATGAAATGTCCATTTGACAAATGAAAACCAACAAACTGAATTTGTAAGGTTACACTAACAAGAATGAAACGTCCCTACCTTCCTTGCATGGTGAGAATCCACATGGTGGGTAGTCCAGTGGTGGGAAACCCTTGGGCCAATGAATCTTCTCTGTTGGTGACCACAAGATTTCTTTACTGGTCCCATTGTAGTGACCAACAATCTGTAATGAGAAATTTTGATTTAAGGGGAAAAAACATAATAGATCACTTATACAAAGCAGGATCCTGTGAAAAGCTCTGTGGTAGGGGTGCTAGATTCTGTTTTGTTTTAATCTAAGCTCTCTGATGGGAATTATCCGGTAATCGCAATTAAATTGTGTTTTTCTGCAGATGATTCACTGTGTGTATGCAACTGACTTTAGCTCTCTAAGCAGATACATAGAAAGTCTATTTAAGTTCATTGGTGTCATTTGGGGAAACTATGGAAAGAATGCATGGTATAACTCGGTCTCTTTGTTACCAGCTGGAGAACCATTATTTTCTTCATTATTTATTTATTTATTTATTTTTTCTTGCAATAACCCTCTCTAAATCAGACAAGACTATCCAACCAGGGCCACATTTACTGTAATTATGTGGAATATGCCAAGTGACCTTAATAATCAACACATAATCTGCTCTATGAGCATTGTTATGCTTTAATGTTCCTATGTTCACCAAAAAGATTTTATCTGTATATAAAGGAAATGCCCATTGACTTGGATCTCACAGCTGCCTAAAACATTGTAGCAACCACATAGCAATACACTACAGGCCACTAATAACACCTAGTAACTGTGGGGCGACACCCTGGCAACTATCCGCAACACCGTAGCACAATGGTGGTAACTTTTGTAGATGGAAGCACCACTCACATTCTCTTCACAAAATGTAAAAAAAAAAAAAAAAAAAAGGTTTGTGGACATTAATGGGATGTACTTATTCTGTATAATATATTTGAGAATTAAAGGAAGTTCTGAAACTCTTATCTAGTAGCAGCAGTGGCCTTCGGCTTTGATAGTGTAAAGGTACATGAAATACTATAGTAAAATCCATATGGTAAACTTCATAAATTCTGTTCATGAAACTATCCCACTAAAAACAAGCCATCAATGGAAGCATCAGTGCCTGCCAACTGTAGTCAGTTTCTAATAAACTAATGAAACACCAATGTTTTTTACTACAGGAAAGCATTCAATGTTTTTCAGCTGACAGAAGTGATGTTTCAGTCGCACGCGATGTGTTGCCGTTAGCTTGAGCGCATTAGCGAAACTCAATTCAACACTTTTATCTCAAATAATGTAAAAGATATAATGTAAAGTATTAGAAAGCTTAGATAAGCAAGACAAATAAATGAATGAATAAATTGGTAGAAAGTCAAATAGACTATATATATATATATATATATATATATATATATATATATATATATATATATATATATACTGTACATTATACATAGGGACAGACTCATATATTAGTACTGACACATATACAAGCATTGGAAATATTTAAAAACGATAACGGAGAGTAAAATGTGTCACTATATTGCACTTAATGCCTTATTTAGCACATAACAAATGAGTGTTACAACAGTACACGGCATGAAGACAGCTGTAACAAATGTGCTCCTTGTCTTCACACAATTGTGGAAAATGGGAACAATGTATGCAGGTTTTTGACATTTAGTCTGTGGTTAGACAGAAAAAGGCATCTCATGTGGAAAAAAAGGCATGTTTATTTTGGTCAGTATTTGTGCTGTATAGAAAAAGGCAAAAAGTGATACAACTGTACTTGGTCTTCCATATTAATGCGTGAAATAGAGGTATTGAGTATTCATGAGGGGAATGAACTATACTTACTGCATATTGTCCAGTTTTCAGGTTAGTCATTCCCCAAAGCCTGAAGTCTGTGTATCTGGCATTGTTCCAGTCTGTGCTAACAAGGCCGGTCACCCCTGAGATGAACAAACATCAACAGGAATCAAATAAACTGTTTAATCTGAGGATTGCTTTCAAAGCTATAAAATAAAAAGAACAAAAAAAAAAGTAAGACCCAGAAGAAAACAGTATAGCTCAGGGCAAGGCCAAAATATGTTAGCCCCCTAGGCAAGAAACATACTGACAACACTTTCAGTTGAACTCATATTATCTGCAAAGCTTTTTAATAAATGTGATGTGATAACATATTTGACAAACAACCTGTTCCATATTACCTTCTGATCATTTAAACGAAAATTACACGCAAGAATTAATAAAATATAAACAGGCAAAAAATAAGTGCAATAATCTATAGGCACCTTCTGGCACCCTAAAGCCAACATTGTGAGGTTAGTGCTATCCATGTTTGGGTAAATCTTTTGCGGTCAATTTTTGTGCCAAAAAAATCAAGGATCCGTGGTTTAAAAATAGTTTAAAAGTTAAAAAGTTTATTCTGGGCACAAACGTAAGCTTTGGGGAAAGGGCAAGATCATAAAAACCTATCCTATGGATTCAGAAGACATGAAATATAATGTCTCGGTTACTCTCGTGACCTCCGTTCCCTGATGTAGGAAATGTAGTGTCGATGTAGTGACATTAGGGGTCGCTCTTGAGAGCCCCGAAACACCTTGAGAAAAGGTGCGTGAGCGTGAGCGTGTCGGGTGGTTCGTGGGGATGTACCTGGCGAAACTGAGCCCGCTACCATCCCCCAAATCTCCTCCAGGTCATCCTCAAACCCATGGGAAGAAGGAGCGATGCAGGGGGCGGCTGGAGTGGCGTTCCTTTTTAGGAAGGAAAGTCGCGACTGCAACGTTGCCATGGTAAGGTTCTCGCAGTGAGAACACGAACCATCCACAAATGCTGCCTTGGTGTGATCATGGCCCAGACACACGAGGCAGCGCCTGTGACCGTCAGGAGCAGAGAGAACTCGACCACATCCAGGAACTTCACAGGGGCGGAAGGGCATCTTTATAAAGACACTGCCTGAAAAGGACGTTCAACGCCACTGTGTATTGCTCTTTTAGAGAAAAAGCACTGTCGAAGCACCCGGGGGCAAAGCTGCACTGCCATAAAGAGAAGGAGAAAGCTGCTGATATGGGCCTTAGATCCAACAGCATACGCTCTTTCAAGAGATGAAGTAAACAGTCTTGTGAATGCAGCTCACTGATTACACAACCAGTCGGCTCCGAAGAACATTTCTGAATGGACAGACGCATTTCCCACCCTTTATACGCATATGTCGGGGGGCGGGACATGCAAATTCTGTCTGCCAATTTCTCATTGGCCTTTTCTCAAGTTCAGAGATGCACTCTCAAGAGAGACCCCTAGTGTCGCTTCTTCGACACAACATCAAAGTGAGCGACAGACAGGGGACTACTGCTTTAAAATCCAGCGAGGTGCTGATTATTAACAGGAAATACAGCTAACTGCTTATTTCCCCACCAATATTCTGTCTGGTTCCTGTGTGTGTTTGGCACAGAGTATACTGGTCTCCTCCAGGGAGAGGTCTCAACAGATGGGCTGTGTATTAGAAACAGATTTTCCATCCACAAGCTAGCTGGGACATGCTCTCAATCAAGTGCTGTGACCCCTACACTCCCTGAGAGAGGGATCATCAACATCAGCTTCAGAAGAGCTCTTACGAGTCTTCAGTTCACTTTTAAAAGAATCTAAGTGGAGATGCGAAACTCTCAAGTTTGACATGGCTGCTAAATACAGTATGTGTCATCACTACCTCCAATTGTGAATCCTTTCAATTTTGCACTGCAACAAACTACTAGACAAACAAGACTGTCAATCAATAAAAAAAAAATATTTGAATTAACTACATGATGTGCCAATTAATCACAATCACATTAATCACAATTATTTACTTTCTGTATATAAATGAGATGAGAAAGGTCCTCCAAAAAAATAACTCAATATATTATGATTAAATAATAATATTTAAATGACTCTAAAATAATATATATTATAAATACATAATTCAGATAAAATAAATACATTACATTATTGTGGCAGACAAGTAAAGCATTGATAACACCATCATCCAGGCTCTGCTCCAGGAGACGCTCTCCCAGCTAAGTGTGCCTAACTCCACCTGCAGGTGGATCACTGACTTCCTGTCTGACAGAAAGCAGCATGTGAAGCTGGGGAAACACGTCTCTGACTCACAGACCATTAGCACTGGATCCCCCCAGGGCTGCATTCTTTCTCCTCTGCTCTTCTCCCTGTACACTAACAGCTGCATCTCCAGTCACCAGCCGTCAAGCTTCTGAAGTTCGAGGACGACACCTCCCTGATTGGACTCATCTCTGATGGTGATGAGTCCGCCTACAGGTGGAAGGTTGACCACCTGGTGACATGGTGCAATCAAAACAACCTTGAACTCAATGCTCTAAAGACAGTGGAGATGGTTGTGGACTTCAGGAAGAACTCAGCCTCACCTGCACCTGCCCCCATCACCCTGTGCGACTCCACAATTGACAATTGGAACTATCATCTCCCAGGACCTCCCTCATCAAGAAAGCACAACAGAGAATGTACTTCCTGCGGCAGCTTAAGAAATACAACCTGCCAAAGACAATGATGGTGCACTTCTACACAGCCATCATTGAGTCCATCCTCACATCCTCCATCACTATCTGGTACGCTGCTACTACTGCCAAGGACAAGGGCAGTCTGCAGAGAAGGTGATTGGCTGCAATCTGCCGTCACTCCAGGACCTGTACACCTCCAGGACCCTGAACCGTGCTGGAAAGATTCTCTCCCACCCCAGCCACAATCTCTTTAAGACACTCCCCTCTGGCAGAAGGCTGAGATCCATCAGGACAAAAACCTCACGCCACATGAACAGTTTCTTCCCATCCGCCACTTTCCTTATCAACAAGGCCTGGTACCCACCCTGACACTCTCCACACTCCACCTATTTTAATACTTTTTTCTTATATTTAGAGATTGTGTGACACGCGCCTACAACACCAAAACAAATTCCTTTGTTTGCGTAAAAAACTTACTTGGCAATAAAGCTTTTTCTGATTCTGATTTCTGATTCTGAAATAGTGGGTTTAGAAGGCAACTTATTGTTTATTTCTGACATTAAACCTGTGATTGGATTGCAATCCATTTTGCAATTGAATTCCTCAATCTATTAGAGAGGGATTTTTTATGGATTTAGGATGCATCAATGTACACGTGTCAGACTGACACTTTGTCTCACTTTGGTTGTGTCGTGTCATAAACACAGCGTAGTTTGAAAAACGCGTCTCTAGATCAGTCATGCAGTGCTTGAATGAAAGAATGTGTTCTCATGTTGTGTCAAGCAAGCCTGAATATGGTTTGTTGTCTGAATTGATGCATTAAATTAAACCCTACAAAAACATTTCTTTCTAAAAATATCTAAACATCCATAAAACAAGATTATTTCAGATGCAATACAGTGTTGCATTAGAAGACTTGTTTTCAGAGAATATATCTTGAAATACAGATAGATAGATAGATAGATAGATAGATAGATAGATAGATAGATAGATAGATAGTGCTAAACTTTTATTAAATGACAAAAGATTGCAAAATAGAAGCATTTTCACAAGTAATCTTACAGTTTTAGTCCCCACTAAATATTCTTGCATTTATAAACCATGCAGGACAGCACAGCAACTGTACTGAACGCACCCCAGATCCTGCGGTTCTGCATTCTCACAGTGATGTTAATTCCATCGTTCTGAGACACGCCGTCTGCTAACGCTTCACTCAGGGCATTTGCATACAGCACAAAACCGTCATGGAAACAGCCAGCAATAAAATCCATCTGTGGAAACACAAAACAGTTACAATGAAAGATCAAGTATTCTTACATCTATATATCAATCTTTACAGACATAGGGGAGACTGGAGTAAGATGTGCCAATGTTACCATAAGATGTCCACAAGGCTATGGCAAATTATAAGAAACTACCTAAAACTTAGTGCCTTAAAAATATTATGTCTTCAAATAAAATGGTTCAGTGGTTTAACTTGCCCCATGTTAGGGGTAAGTAGAGTCATGACAAGGGTAAATAGAACAATTTAGATTTTCCAAATAAAATGAACATCATTATGAATACTTTATAATAAATTTGTTCATTTATCAAATCACCAGCATGAATGATATTTATATTCTTTGGTCTTCCCTACTGAAATGCGTAAAAGAGGGGATGTTCATGTCACTCTAATGAGTGCAATTACAGATATCTGATTTATTGTTTAATCGTAACAATAATGTATTGTACGTAGCTAAGTCTTTAACCTGAGGATTCATTTTGTGAACACTGCTATTTTGCACAAACATGTGGATCACAACACAGCTGATTCAGGAAAATGTGACTGACATGAGGAAGCCAAACTTATGACTCAAACGCTTCAAAGAGTCATATCTGATCGTGTAGCCAGAGTATAAACGGTTTAGCTCCCTGAAACCCTATATAGGAGTACAGTGCTGTCAATTGTTTGACCATGAGACAAGTCCAAAAGACAACTACTGTATGCTACACTCTGGACATATTTTCAATTAAATATGATGTGACAGATGGCCTAGATTATATGCCAACAACCGTGATCTTAATGAGCAACTTACCATTGAGGGTTCCAGTTTCACATTAAAGTCCTGCATTGCTCTCTTGTGGAGTTCTTTTCGAAAAGCTGTATACTCAGAGTTATCTGGCTCACGGTACGTTACAATGAACACAGACTGGGGAGACAAAAAAAACAACTCTCAGTTAAGCAAGATTTATAAAAGAACATAAAATGATCTGAGGTGTTTCTGACCATTTTGCCAAATCATTTAGCACAATGGCACTGAAGCCAGACCTTCCATAATACAACAACTTACAGTCAAAAAGATCTCTAAATTCCTATTTCTCAGAGGCAAGAACAATTATTATTCACTACATTATGGTATTGGCTCCTTGAAAAGAAAGATACACATGCTTGGTCAAAACTCTAAAGTCAGTATCTTGCAATATTTGGATGATATCCAAGTTTTGTGGAGTTTTGTGGCTTTTAGCCCATGTCTATTGGCTTTGAAACACTCTAGAGTCTAGGCGGTAGTGTACCCCTTAAAGTTGACAAAAGTAACATTTTTGTCTTTCGTCTAGGAAAACTGACCAACTGACCATGTCAATCACCATCTCGCATCAGATATTTATGCATGTTACCTTTCCCTGTGGCGCTACTGATGACGCTTTGCATTAGTATCTATGAAACACGGGTTCTAGACCCATGGAAACCAGGAAGTAATTTAACAATATTTTCTCTAAAATTGCATTTTTACTCCACTTACCCAAGAGCACCCATGTCAATAAGACTGCCAGCCCTCACACCTCAAATTTGGAGTGGTACAATGGTTTGAGTGGTTTGCTTTCTTTCTTTCCCACTGGAAGTTCAACGACCCACACAACACAGTAAATAGTTCAAAGTTATAATTAATTAAAATGTAATAATTTTTAGTGGGGTAAAGTTCTTTTTAAGTTTGATATTCGTAGAATATTCTCCAATTATTAAAAAAGAGCATTTCCACATTATTAAGGTTGCAGTGTTTAACCTACAAGTCAACTGAATGAACATCAAAAGCAGAATCATTCTGTCCCCTGTCTTGTATCTTGAGTCCAGTTGCATTAATCAACCTTAAGTGAATGACTGCAAAAACACTAATTTGAGTAAATGGAAGCCTAATGGATAATTCACAATCAAAGCAACCAGGACGATTTTCAGCTACGTGAATATTAGTGAAATTATTAAAAACTGTCACAGCAGCCTTGATGGAACCCTCAAATTGAATTCTGCATGCAGAGGTACAATAACATTTAAATTATTATTATTATTATTATTATTATTATTATTAAACTCATCATAAAAATCATATAAAACCTTGAACCACAATATAAGGTAGCAGACAATTGAAGTGTTTAAGAATACTGCTGTTGGTGTAACTGCTGGAATGATCCATTATGAACAAAAGGACATAAAAGCTATTGATAAACCTCGGCTAATGATTAATAATAAAGTAGAGCATGTTTTTGACTCAAGCTCAGTAGTTACTATGGGTGTTGTTAATACTGATACCTGAAATAGCTTGATGGGGTCACTGAACTGAAAATCTGAGCTTTGCCAGGGCACTGACGCATTACCACTTAGACTCTCAGCAAACACATCCAGGTAGAAGATGGCATAGTCCTCCCGGTTCTTCACCTCATCCTCAAACAGCTTCATTATATGGAAGAATGTCTCCAGAGGGCCGCAGATGTAAACAACTATGGAGGAACATGATAAGACATGTCAATAGAACAGATAAGATAAGAATACATCAAATTAGAATGTATTTCATATTAGAAACTATATATTTTTATTTTCTGAAGAAAATGTTAGCAGTGCCCACTTGCCAGTGCAAAAGTCAGGGACAAGATACTACGGTGTTGTGGGTGGTTCCCAGGGTCTTAGTTATTTTATTTGATCTTTTTGGATCAAATCTGTGTTTTTGAACAAATCCTTTAGATGAACGAATCGCTCTCATTCACTTGAACAAGGTCCTGAATGATTCAATGGCTTACTCTTAAAGCCCCGTACACACATGCAGCACCTTCTTGCGACAAAGCGACCTCATCTCATTCATTTTCAATGAGAGCTGGCGACTTCAGGCAACACGAGCAACCTCTGGTGACTAGATGTGGGCATGGCGAGCGACACCACAAAGCTGAGAAAAGTTTAACTTTATGCAAATGAGGAGCGACTTTCGGGAGCGACAACCTATAGTAGTGAAGAAGGTGTCAATGGAGCGCACGTCACCTTCGAGATAATGGAGTCAAGTGCAGGCGAGACAGATACGTTTCTGTGAGTGATTTCACTGTTCTAAATGATTAGCATGTAACCACATGCATGGAAATAGTAAAAACGTTGCTTTTCAAAAGACATGGCCAGATGTGCAGTTAACAAATAATGTAAGAGCCCACTAGAGACTTTACAGTACAGAGACTAGCGGCATCAAGTGATAAAGTTGCTGCACGTGTGTAAGGGGCTTAACACATAACATGCATATTTGTCGCCACCTACAGCCGTAATAAATGTTATTTGAGGAAAAATGAATGAATCAGTGAACGAATCTGTACAAATCTTTGTTGTGAACCAAAGATAAAAGTTTAGTTTTTTTTACCTTATTCCTGCAGTTGAGTGTCCTGCGTGGTTGATATGTGTTTGCTTATTGGCCTATAAGACAAAAGATTCCACCCCCAAGTCTCTATTCTGGTCCCTACACTTTAAACACAATTCAATCCACTGAAATGAAATGAAATGAAACTTAAAGGGATAGTTCACACAAAAATGCTAATTCTCTCATCATTTAATGACCCATATGCCATCCCAGAAGTGTATGACTTTCTCTCAAAATCTGAATCTCCAAAAATCAAATAAATCAGCATAAAAGTAATCAATAAGACTCATAAGTTATATGATAGGTGTCAGTCAGTCTTTACTTTAACATTCTTCTTCTTATGTTTTTGGTGATTCACATTCTTCATGCATATCGCCCCCTATTGGGCAGAGAGAATCATTTCTAGCAAAAAAGGACTTAAATATTGATCTATGTCTCACCCACACCTATCATATCACTTCTGAAGACATGGATTCAGACTGGAGACTTCAGATTTCAAAACACTGGAGTCATACAGATTACTTTTATGTTTTTTTTATTTGAAGCTGCAAAATTTTGACACCCATTCACTTGTATTGTATGGACCTACAGAGCTGAAATATTCTTCTACAAATCGTCATTTGTGTTTTGCAGAATAAAAAAGTCATACACATCTAGGATGGCATGAGAGTGAGAAAATGATGGGAGAATTTTCATTTTGGGGTGAACTATCCATTTAAGTTTAATTTCTGATTAGTTTGCTTTTGAAGGTAACAAACTGAAACACTGAGAACTCATAAAATCAAGTATCAGTTACAGAAATGATCGTGACAGGTAACATCGATGGAAACAAATATTTGTTGTACATGTAGATATGTTGAAAACTTAGATTTTCAATGTCAACCTATAGGTATTTCCCCTTGTTTTATATCATCTGACTGCCAGGTGAAAAAATTTGATCCACTCTCTTTGTATGTCAAGTTGTATGTCATTCATGTCCGTAGCAAAAAAGTAGTGGGATGAGTTATAGTCCAAAGAGTAATGCTTAGTGTTAGGGGTTTGTTAAAAGCCCTAACCCTTAGTAGTGATTATTGTTTTACTGAGCCCCACTTATATTTGGTAGATGTTCAAATGAAAATTATTTGTGGGTTGTACCTGACTCTTAAGAGAATGGATCAAAGTGCAGAGAGCTGGACCCTTCCTCTCTGAATGGCATCATATTGATGCATAAAAGCTTCTAGACATGGCACGAATGTATGTATGTGTGTGAGTGCATTTTCCCTAGCGCCTACTCGATGGGCATTATTTCCATTAGGAGTGTGTTTCAGCATTACTACTGCCAGCTCAGAGGACAGGCTCCCAGTAAGCAGACGTTTCCTCAAGTGCTAGACCAAAATCTGTCTCTCAGCCCCCAAATCTTCAGCTCTTCCAGCCTAACGTAGACAAACTCATGCCAAGTAGTCCTGCTGTCTCCTGGATGCGCTCCAAGACAAATGTACAAAAAGGCAAGGAAATGTTCAGCTGTGTTATAGAATTTATAAGGATCTGCTTGAGCCTGTCTGATACAAAGCCTTTGAAAACTGTATGAGAACATTTTGTTTCACAAGAGCTGGGAGCAGACAGTCCACAGTCCATGCCGAGGGTCTATAACACACATTTTGTTATGGGTTTGTGCTAAATCATTCTGCTGGTGCCAAAGTCATTTGTTTGTTTTGTGAACTACATAAAAAGTGCTTCAGCAGTGTTTAGTTCATTTGAAATTGTTACAAGTGGTGATAAATAACCCCAGAGACAGTATAAAGAGGAGACGGACCACCTGAAGACAGCGAATGGGAGAAATCGCAATGCTCAATATGGCAACTGTAGGAAAGGAAGTCCTACCCTTTCATTCAATAGTCAATAAGCAGCCAGTACCCATTTTGGTGTTGTTTACTCTAAAATAGGCAAGCACGTTTAAAGGTGAACTCAGCGATTCCTGAGAAACACTGATGATATTCTGGCAAAACAAACACTTCCCTCCATTCAGTGCTCCTTTGGAAGCTCCACCCTCAATTTATCATAATCCTTCTTTTTTAGTTTATATTCATCTGAACTTGTTTCACAGCCATTTGTCCTCCTTGGAGTTTAGGAAGTTTGCATCAGCCAGATATGCCATCGCTCTTCTAATGAATTTCCCTCTCACTCTGCCCCCAACCCTCATCCTGTGCATATGCAAGAACCACCCCTGTTGCTGATTTGCTGGAGTAGTGTTGTGTGGATTGCTCCGATCCACTTTGTTTTTGTCCCATTTACAGAGCCAGGGCTTTGTACAAATACTAGATTTTTTTTCATTCCACCCACAGAACGGACAGCTAGCAAACCGTTAGGACATATTTGCAGAATTTGACAAAAAGTGTACTGAATTAGAATTACTGAGTGCACCTTTAACATGATCATACAGGAATTCAAAATGTTACAACAGAATATATAGGTACCCTGACATTGACCCCATTCTGTCAAATTACTGACAATCTCAATGTGTTTACCTTTTCCTGTGATAGTGTTGTTGAGCAACCTCTGAGACAGTGATGTCACAAAACCAAAATTTGAGTTGTCAGTATTATTCAGTAGTAATTACACGATTCTCGATTCCAATTTCAATGTTTAATTTAATTTCATCATCAAAATGGTGTCTAATAAAATGTATTCTTAAAACTTAATTTTTTTTTACATTAGATTATGACATTTTATTCAGCTCCATGTGAGTTCTGAACACTGGTTAGAGGGTGGAACACTTGCGATATGCAAGTGTCTGTAGACGCTCCACTCAAATTTAACAATTTCAATTTTGTACCCAATGCCGCCGAGCTTCTGAAGTGTCAGCTAATGATTACCAGACAATTCGGATTAATTCGATTTCCATCGGCAGTGCAAGCACTAAAAGCAGAACAAGACACGCTTTTCATATGAAGTTCAACACGGCACTTGCTGCTCTGAAACAAATCATGTGCATTCCATATCCAAAGTGAAAAGATGGCCTGATGATGATAAATACTGATTCAATGTTCCATTGTGTTGTTCTTTCCAAAGAAGGAAATAAATGCATTTTGACAGGAAATAAATATATACAGAGTCAAATTTAAGCACTTTTAAAATCTGAGATTAATAGCAATTAACTATGAAAAATCATGAGATTAATCACGATTAAAAAAATATCTACTGACAGCTCTAGTACAAATGCGCTCTTGCTTGTGATATATTGTTTAATGTTTATTATTATTATTATTATTATTATCTTCTTTTTACATCAACCATTTTTTGGCAGATTCTGTGAAACTTGCTAATTAAACATTAGCTAGCAAAACTATGTTACATTTTAGCTAAATATCAATCAACTTTTTTGGCCAATTTTGTCTGCTTCTGGATGATAGTCAAACCTTTTAGTTTTAGATATATGCTGACATTGATTCAAAGGAACCAAAACCTCTCCCATTTAAGCCTAGCCATTTGTCATGCTGTTTTTTACTCAGGATATAGTTGCTGAGCTATGCAGCTTTACAAACCATCAGGGGTGGGAGCTCGTCCTAAACTGTCTGTCATATTCCAGCTACCAAGGAGCTTGGATGGAGATGACCCCCGATGAATTTTACAAATTTCAATTGTCCCTGATTCCCATCGTCATTGTGGAACCAAGTCACTTCAGGGCTCGTGGGCAAGGGTATTTATGTTGAGTGACCACTACAAGGCTCTTTTAGCAGCTCTACATGTTGTAGACCCTACCACAGAGGATAATCATGATTGCCTTATCTTATGGAGCACCTCAAACAAAAATGTGAGCAGCGCTTTCAGCCTAATCAAAATCTCGCAATAAATGAACGTATGGTCAAGTCAAAAGCTTGGTTAGGATTTAAAAAATACATGAAGGGCAAGCCTACTTGGTAGGGTTTTAAAATATGGGTAATTGCAATATCAGTTTATATACTCTCAACTTTAATGTTTACACAGTTAGTCCTGATGAGCATGTCACTGACTTGGCCACCAAAGCAGTTGAATCAATACTGCAGCCATTCAAAGACCAGGGCCACAATGTTTGGTTTGACAACTTTTACATGTCCCTAGCTCTTATTGATAAGTTGTTAGAAATGGGAACTAATGCCTGTGGGACATGCAGGGTGAATCATAAACTGTTTCCTGCAGAATTTAAAGACATCAAAAGATGGAAACGCAAGACAGCTTGTGGGGATATGAGGTGGTGTAGGATTGAGGAGAATATACTTGTAATTCAGTGGAAGGACACGCGTGCAGTTACATGCCTCTTCAATTTCCACAATGCGAATGGCTCAATCGAAATGACTGGGACAAATGAAGTAGCCCTCCAGCCCACTGTCATCAGTGATTATAACAAAAACATGGGCAGTATAGATAGGTCAGACCAAATGATAAAATCTTACGACGTCCTCATAAAAGACTCATTTTTTCCACTTCATAGACATTGTCGTCATCAAAAGTTTCATATTGTTTAAGGAATGGCAACACGTTCATGCGGCTCCAGGGGATGAGCGTAGACCATTGAACTTAACCCAGATAGAATTTAGAGAAAACCTCGCTCGTCAGCTCGGAGGTATCGATATTCACGCAAGTTTCCCTTAGCATACTCTAAAGCCTATAGTCCCTCCTTTGCATCACTCCATGCAGCCCATGTACCTAAATTTGAAGAGTCCTCTAAGAGATTTTGACTATGCTATCAGAAAAGTAGGACTGAAAATAAATCTAAAGTAGCTTGTTGCGGGCTGGAATGTAATGGCAAAAGACTTTGCTTGGTTCGCGATAGGAACTGTTTTCAGTCTTAGCACTCAGCTGAGTGTGACCAGTTTTGCGAAGAGGTCTAGGCTGGGCTGTGTTTACTGGTGTTGTTCTCCTTTTCTCCCTCTTAATAAATATGTTAAATATGTTAATAAAATATGCAATAAAATGTGCAATAAATATGCAATAAAAAATTTCTAAAAACTCTGGAGCTCACAAGTGCCCATAGAACCATCAACACTTCCAGCTGTGGACACTTTTGAATTTTGATTCCAATGAAGAATCTTCAAACTACTGTTGTCAAATTCACAGTGTAGTCAGTCTGGTGCATTGGCTGGACCAGCCTAATTTCATTCTTGCATTAGTTCATCTAAAAAAGCACAACAATTAATACAATTGTTGTCAGATTTTATTGCTGATTTAAATTTTTTATTGGAATAATAGAGCTATAGAGAGTTTCCAGACTAATCCCATGGGACCATTGGAGACACAAGGCTGAAAATTTTCAGCTAAAATATTACGTCAACGGACACGCATAATGTGGACAGGGTAACAGCCTAACACACTGTCAACACCACAACTGGTTGAGGTTGTCTTCACTGGAAGCATCGAAATGAACTTTCTAAATGACGTGCAAGAAGCAGAGACCAATCAGTTGTAAGCTTGAGTATAGGCTACTTTAACAACAGTTTAACAGGTGAATAACCTGTATCCCACTTTATTTTCAATGGAAATTCACAGGTATAAACATTTAGTTATTATATCATTATTTTTGTAATGTTATTGTTGCAAAAACTTGTGGTTAGAAACAAAAGATTATATAAATTAGTTGACAAGAGACCAGAAACATCACATGCTGGCTTTAATTTAACACTCAGAACTGGTTATTTCAATATATACATTTATAGCAGAGTCTCATATATGATATGTACAATGTAAAATTATTTTACTTCAGATGGATGGGATACAAAAGTGGCTGGAATAGCTCTGCAGCATGCCAGCAGAACGTGGCATCCATTTAATGTCTGCCTAACCCAACACCGCAATGGACGCTTCCAGTTAAGACACCTTCATTGATGATAATAGGATAATTTGATGCGATGCCCCATGCTGCTTGCATCCCACAGAGAGGGTAGTACAGAGACCAAAACAAAGTTTCTTAATGTAATTCTGCGCAAATGAAGTATAGCTTGTTACTAGCCTGACTGTCATTCAGCACACTGGTTTTAACTTTAGGTGGAAAAACATTCAGAATTAAAGGTATTTTCAAGGTTCAATGCACATTAAGCTCAATCGACAGCATTTCTGGCATAATGTTAATGATCACAAAAAATTATTTCGACACGTTCCTCATTTTCTTTTAAAAAGCAAAAATGGAGGTTACAGTGAGGCACTTACAATGGAAGTGAATGGGGGCCAATTTTTGGAGGGTTTAAAGGCAGAAATGTGAAGCTTATAATTTTATAAAAGCATTTACACCAATTCTTATGTTAAAACTTGTGTATTATTTGAGCTGTAAAGTTGTTTTAATTGTAATTTTTTACAGTCAATTTAGGATTTTAGGGTTTGTTGAAATTACATTTTCATGGCAACAAAGCCATGACATGGCATCCTCAATCGGATTGCACAACCCAGCACAGAAGGAGCACGCTCCACGGCAAGTCCGTCAAAATCATCGGCTCAGGCAGCAGCTGGTTTCCATCAGAAATAAGCTAAGTTATTATCATATCCATCAAATGCATTCAGATTTAGTCATGGGTCTAGACCTTCCATGCCATGCTGCCTGTTCATAATAAAGTTGCAATGCTGTCTGTTCATCATAACGAATCTGCATCAATATCAAAAGCCAGTATTTCATGTCAACAGCGCATTCACTCTCATAGTAATGGCAGGCAATTGCGTGATCTCATGAGGGCAACTCGGTCAAGGTTCACTCACATGTCATTTACCGTGCTGCATGCCCAAGCGTTCCCCATCGGGGAATTAAGATAATTATTAAGGCATATCATCATGTACAGTCAGTGCTTATTGTACGGGGTCCCATTACTCATTCAGTAAGATATCCCCGTTTTGCTGGTCGCCTTCGCCCAAATCACGTAATTGGTGCTTTCCAATACAATTTATCATCTCTATGCCCTACTCCCTAGGAAAGAGCGAACCCATGATGTGGGCATTCTGAGGGAGCATTGCATCACAGTTTAATCTGTTGATGCGCGCCCCCTTTTTTAAGCACAAACCATGAAAAATGCCATACCTGAACTTAAATGGTTTTATTTACTGAACCCTTTGGAGTATTGGCACAGTTGTAGTATCTTTTGAAAGAGGATACTTTATTTCCCAAGTTTCAGAATTAATATATGTTGTTATTTTTTAAAGTTAGAGAACTATGAAGTTTATAGTAAAGGAAATACTTTGTGCTGAACATGTTTTTATAATAATAAAAAAAACTATAATAAAAGTGCCAAGACAACCCAGAAATACAATGTTCTCAAAGCCACAAGTCTAAAGAAGTTCTTTTTCAAATTTGAAGATTATTTAACAAAAATGAGGCTCCTGTGAGCTTTTTTTCTCTGTAAAATCGCTGGAAGTGTACAGAGTAAAATTAAGGCTCAGCTCCTCAATGTCAACACAAATTCTGACTGCACTGCTTGGCTATATTAAAAACAGACCTTGGAGATGGGCTCGTTTTGTTTTATAAGACTCTAATATATAAGATAATATACAGTTTTACAGCATGAATGCTGCTCAGATTGCATAGTTTGTTGAAGAACGACGACGATGTCTCTTTAGGGTGGAATCAAAAACACACTGATTTTGTACATGTCTCTTTAAATGCAAATGAGCTGCCATTCCCCGCCCCCTTTCCGGAAGAGGGCTGTGCCTTTACAGCTCCCGCTTCAGACACAACAGCAACAACAAATCAGAACCAATATGATTGACTGCGTAAATACCGGAGTTCAGCCATATACACTCACCTAAAGGATTATTAGGAACACCATACTAATACTGTGTTTGACCCCCTTTCGCCTTCAGAACTGCCTTAATTCTACGTGGCATTGATTCAACAAGGTGCTGAAAGCATTCTTTAGAAATGTTGGCCCATATTGATAGGATAGCATCTTGCAGTTGATGGAGATTTATGGGATGCACATCCAGGGCACGAAGCTCCCGTTCCACCACATCCCAAAGATGCTCTATTGGGTTGAGATCTGGTGACTGTGGGGGCCATTTTAGTACAGTGACTCATTGTCATGCTCAAGAAACCAATTTGAAATGATTCGAGCTTTGTGACATGGTGCATTATCCTGCTGGAAGTAGCCATCAGAGAATGGGTACATGGTGGCCATAAAGTGATGGACATGGTCAGAAACAATGCTCAGGTAGGCCGTGGCATTTAAACGATGCCCAATTGGCACTAAGGGGCCTAAAGTGTGCCAAGAAAACATCCCCCACACCATTACACCACCACCACCAGCCTGCACAGTGGTAACAAGGCATGATGGATCCATGTTCTCATTCTGTTTACGCCAAATTCTGACTCTACCATCTGAATGTCTCAACAGAAATCGAGACTCATCAGACCAGGCAACATTTTTCCAGTCTTCAACTGTCAAATTTTCGTGAGCTCTTGCAAATTGTAGCCTCTTTTTCCTATTTGTAGTGGAGATGAGTGGTACCCGGTGGGGTCTTCTGCTGTTGTAGCCCATCCGCCTAAAGGTTGTGCGTGTTGTGACTTCACAAATGCTTTGCTGCATACCTCGGTTGTAACGAGTGGTTATTTCAGTCAAAGTTGCTCTTCTATCAGCTTGAATCAGTCGGCCCATTCTCCTCTGACCTCTAGCATCAACAAGGCATTTTCGCCCACAGGACTGCCGCATACTGGATGTTTTTCCCTTTTCACACCATTCTTTGTAAACCCTAGAAATGGTTGTGCATGAAAATCCCAGTAACTGAGCAGATTGTGAAATACTCAGACCGGCCCGTCTGGCACCAACAACCATGCCACACTCAAAATTGCTTAAATCACCTTTCTTTCTCATTCTGACATTCAGTTTGGAGTTCAGGAGATTGTCTTGACCAGGACCACACCCCTAAATGCATTGAAGCAACTGCCATGTGATTGGTTGATTAGATAATTGCATTAATGAGAAATTGAACAGGTTTTCCTAATAATCCTTTAGGTGAGTGTATGTAAGAAGATATATATATATATATATATATATATATATATATATATATATATATACACTGTATATATATATATATATATATATATATATATATATATATATATATATATATATATGTGTGTGTGTGTATCTGGTCTCAGTGAATACAGTCAGAGACAATGGTAACTTTAGCGCATTAGCCGTCGAATCAAGCACATTCGGAAAGGAGATTTGCAAATATACACAAAATATAAAGTGCGATACTTGCATCTTCAGGATGTAAAGCTGGGACACGAACAGTTGGTACTGATCCATGCTTGAGAATCACATTTATGAAGATCCCGATTTATATTGACACACATTCACAAAGCAGTCTGGTGTAAAATGATTTGCACAAACATACACACATTTTTGTATGTTTTGGGGCACATTTCCTTCAAAAACAAAACTGTCCACTGAATCTTCAGCAGCTCTATGCCGGGAGTACATGAAGACTCTTATTTTCACTTTTACAGCCAAAAAAAAAAAACTCTTATGAAGCTGAGGCATTATTCTTCTCACCGTATTTGCTCCAGCTTGAGAAAGAGAGAGGAGGTAAAAAAAAAAACACGGGCCACATCTCTCGAATTTCTAGGCATCACACTATATTCTCTAAACACGCAAGCTTCCCTGCCTAAAGAAACACGACAGGATCAGGTCTATTTGCACGTCATTCTCTGGTCAGTTTGGGTCTCATAACGTAATCTCCAGTCCCTATCAGGTCACCTCAATTTTGCCATGCTTATCATTCCTCAAGGCCACTCCATCGTTCCCGCCTCCTCACACTAGTTCATTCCGTAGACAACCTCTCCTACCTATCAATCGATGATGGCTGCCGCGAATCTCCCAGACGACATGTCCCTATTCATGGACACGGCTCCCTCCATAGGATTCAGGGGTTACTTTCTAGGATCATGGTTCACAGGGAAATAGACAGAATTATACTTTTTTTTAAATATAGCTTCCTACGCTCCATCCGCTCTCTTCGAAATGAATCCCACTGTTAGATAATTTCGTCATTTAATGTATTTAATAAATGTTTCTTGATCTGCAATCCCTGTCTCAATGCGGCTCAGCCGAGGGAAGAAAGAAATGACACAGAGACCCAAGCTATCAAATCCTTCCACGTTTATTTGTACAGCACTTCATTATATGGTCCAGCAAAACAACATTCCCCAATACCCTCCAATGAAATAGTTCTTTACCCTATATGGGGTAAAATATATGTTTGAGTACAGAAATAGGAAATACATTCCCAGAACCGCTGCAGTTGCGTTTTGTGATAACACAGCAAGCTACATCAACAAGAGAAGTTTAAAAGAGGCCTTTATTTATTCCACACCCATTGTCACGGCCAGCATCATATGGGTTCCCTTCAGACATGCAAACGCATCGTAGTTATGCGACAATTCCGCAGTCGCCACTATAATCAATAAAGTCTGGTCCTCCTCGAACCATCATTTCCCTTATGAGCCGTCTGGCATGGCAGAGCATTTTCTGCAACTTCATTATCCCACCCAGACATATTCCTGGGTTTTTCAATGTAATCTCTGACTCCCTCCCTCGTTTTGCAGGAGTACCACAGACCAGCTTCTACTAGCACCCTTCGAGGTATACTGGAATCCACAATGAAGATGCTCGGCCGCTGGTCTCCCCAATCGTACCTGAAATATTCAACCTAACCCAAATCATCAAACAAGCTCAATTCCCCATCAGCCATAAGTTCTCATGCATATCTGGTGGTGGTTGGTGGCCTTCTCTCCCAGCACATCCTTCCCTAATCAATGATTCAATTCAAGCACGCCCACTGTTCGCAAGGATAGCGTATAACTATGTTTACCCCCCTTGCCAGGGTTTCCATAATCTCAAGCATGGTTCCTTTGCATACGTATTGTACAAGCCAGCCGCCCTCGCCAGAAAGCTCACACTATAACGGGATATCTTCAACAAGGTATTGAACGACAACATCGCCATTACCGTATGGCATTATGTATGCGGTTCACCTTGGCAAAGATGACCATTAAACAATGGATGCCCTCGCTCGAGAGCTTGAGCCTCATGGAATATCTTTCTACGAAGGGTATTGCACGCAACGTCACCATTATCGTATGGCTCTACGCACGTTGTTCACCTTTCGGCAAAGATAACCATCAAACAACTTTTCCCTTGTCAGAGGGTTTTCATATCAAATGTTGTTTTCTTTCAACGAAGGGATTGCACGTAACATCGCCATAATCGTATGGCTTTAGGCATGTTGTTCACCTTTCGGCAAAGATACCTCAAACAACTTTTCCCTCGTCAGAGGGTTTTCATATTCAAATGTTGCTTATCTTTCAACAAAGACACTGTAGGGCCACATACCACGTTGTTCGTCTTTGGCAAAGATTCTGCACAACCAGGGGCCCTCGACGGAGTGCACAAACTCGCACTCAAGAAGAAAAAGAGAAAAACGCACAAGGACAAAATAAAACTCAAGGAGAAAAATACAAAGGAAAAAAAAATAAAATGCACAAGGACAAAATCAAACTCAAGGAGAGAAATAAACAACAACAAAAAAACGCGTCTTTCCCTATTGCACGGCTTTTCCTATTGCAAAGAATGGACCTGGCTCGTACCCGATTGGATCATCTCTTTTGGGGGTAGTTGTGGCACGGTGGAGGGCGGGACCGGGGCGTGATTACACACGCCCGGTCCCGTATTAGGCTAATTAAGCCATCAAGAGGGATAAAGGCCACTCGCCGACGGTGATGGGAGAGAGAGAGATCGTTCACGGACATGTCCGTCGTCTTATGTGTTTGTATTTTGAGTTCCTCATTAAACCTTTAAGTTATATGTCAAGCCGGTTTCTCGCCTCTTCCTTGCCCGTGACCTTGATCTGTTTTACAGTAGTATTCTACATTCTCTCTCTTTTGGGGGTAGGCTGCTCGCCACTGCCTCCTATCTCCGGCAGGACATGACAGTTCAGAGTACTACAACGTCGGACTGCCAGACAGGGCCTACGCCAAAGAGAGACATTACTTTTCTGTTTTATATTCATCAAATAAATGTCATCTTAAATTTCACTCAAGTCTGCGAGTCTTCCTGATAGAAATGTAAGTGCAGCATAGTTCTAGCGGGAAGACTTGCAGCTGTACATCATTGCACCATTAGCTGGGTAATTCCCAGCCAATCACATGTAAGCCATTGCTTTATAAGTCTGCTCACAATCTATCACATTGCTGTTTCAGTGAGCTAACACGGCAACCCCAACCACCACCAGTTGAGTCCCGTCCTGCACGGGGGTAGGCTCTTCGCCCCTGCCTCCTATCTCCTGCAGGATACTACAGGATACTACGAATACTACAACTTCGGACCGCCAGACGGGGCCTATGCCAAAGAGAGACATTACTTTTCAGTTGTATATTCATCAAATAAATGTCATCTTTAATTTCACTCAAGTCTGCGAGTCTAATTGATAGAACTTTACACATAAAAGGTTAGTAAGTGGTTTTATCACACTTAAATCATGTTAACACACATATTGTTTATGTCTTGTAGCTATACTTTTAAAACAGTTATTTTCATTTTTATAAAGTAATAATGATTATACTTATCAAGTATTTTAATGTTTACAGATTGGCCCCATTCACTTCCATTGTAAATACCTCACTGGAACCCAGATTTGTAAAAATAAATTCAAAATAAATTTTCGTTGTAATCAATATTATGCCTCAAATGCTGTAGATTGAGTTTACTGAACTTGTATTGAACCCGGAATATTCCTTTAACACAACAATTTCCAATGTGATCATGTTGCTTAAAACCTGTTGGAGGATTAAAATTTATGAGTCATGGATTCCCTCAGGAATTTTAGAATTAGCTTCTGATTTTTTTGTAAAATAAGGTCTGTGGTCAACATAACGTGAAGAGACCTTCGCTTTTTCTTCTCCAACATTAATTAAACACTGCCTCAATCAAACACAACATTCTTTTTAACCATAAGTTGCTGAGTACTAAAACTACCATGAGTTTACAAATCGGACAACCATTGTAGTCCTTACACATTCACTTGTTTGGAACTTGGACACCCGCTGAGTACACGTTTATTATTTGGATTGCTATTGAAGTGATAGTGAATAACACTCTTGTCAATGTTCTCCACTCATTTTAGCATCCTGTCTTTGAAAATATGTACATAGAGCAACTGAATAAAAATTATATGTCACTGATACACTCTATAGCTCTCCTTTCACAAAGACATGTCTGAATGTGATATGCCATAACACAACTTGTACTTCCCAAATTGCAGTCATTTTAGAAGTGAAACAAACTCTAGACTTTTACATGTGTGAGGTGTGTTTGGAGCTTGCATAGTACCAACATCTGCTATAGATCATTCAAGTACTCGAGTGTGCTCGCTCTTTCATACACACACAAACACAAAAACACAGTTTGGCACCCTCTTCTATTCAGCCATTTGACATTTGGTTCTAATTTGCTTCCATTCATTTGAGGCAAAAATTTGCATGCTTGAAAAATGTTACCTTTAGAATCTTTTAAATGAAATAACATCTTTGAAAAGCTTTCAATCACCACTCAAATTTTTATAACTTATTTTGCACACCTTATTGAGGAGAGGTGTGCTACTATTTTTCTACGTGATCAGACTCGTCTTTTTCATTTGGCGGATAAAAATCAGTCACTGTTTCCCACATTTAAACCAAAGGAAAAGGTGTTTGAGCCATGGCCCATCAAGTTCGAATACAGTTCACAGAATGTCCTTATCCCATTCCTCCACTATTTCCCGTCCTCTTCTGACTGTATGTTTAACCAATCAAGAGGTTAAAAGGCCAGAAAAACATAAAACAATGTTGTGATGACACATTATAGCCACAGGACTGATCATTATTTCATCAGTGAATGGAATGTGATTCCACAAACTGAACAAGCCCCAACAACAACAAGCAAAAACATTAATTATTCTGACCCCAGGGTCATTGGAACATACAGTATCTCAGTGAGGAAGTAGAGAAGAGACACCCTGACGTCTCTGGATGACGGAAACAATAATAATATTAAGAGACACCATTGTACCTCATTTTACTAGATGCTTTAAGACAAAACGCACAATAAAGGTTTAGACGCGCTTTCTAATTGAAAGGAAACATCTCCCTATTGAAGGATATACAGAGCTACTGTAAAAAAGCTTTTGCATCTAGAAACTTCATATAGATTGTATTTAAGACCAAATATATTAAAGTGTGCATTACAGTATTTTACATAAGGGTAAGGGGTGCCTGAACACCTTAAATGTGGTAAAATCGCTACAACATACAGCCAAGAGTGGTTTATTTCTTTTAAAAAGGGCGGCAACAGCAACATGATAAAAAAAACACTCAAGTGCATCAAATATTTACATTTATTAATCATAACCAGAATAAACAATTAAGCCTAGTTAATTAGCCTAACTGTAGGCTATTAGTGGTTGGTAAGCAACCAATGTGTTGCAAAAAAAACAAGGAGCAGTTACATTTTTTGAAGACTAAATTGAAGATGAATTCATCTGTTCAAGCTAACAGTTGTAAACTGTTATTCTGTCACATGGCATTGAGCAGAGGTGGAAGGAGTACTGAAAAATAATTCTCAAGAATACGTACTGTTACTTCTTTAAAAATGTAGTTTGAGTAGAGTAAAAGTACCTGTCCTAAAAACTACTCAAGTAAGCAAAAAGAGTTGCTCATTTAAAAGTACTCATGAGTAGTGAGTATTGAGTACTGAGTTGCAAAACCTATGCCCCATTATAATGAACACTGTATGCCAGCTTTTAAAAAACATCCCTTATCTATGATAAACACTACATGAATCTGATTCCAAAAAAGTATTGAGTTGCGAAAGCTTTGCCCCTTTATAATAAAAACTTGATGCTGCAATTGAAAAATGTAGCACACATATCGTAATTTAAATTCCATTTAATGGCTGTTTGCCAGAAATAATTAAAATATAGGTATTTTAAAGGTGTTTGTGACTGACAAATTTTTAAATATATCACTTATCTTTGATACTGTAAACACTACATGAATCTGCTTTAAAAAAAAATAAATGTAATAAAAGGGTGACATGATTACTGAAATGAAAAGATGAAAAAGTTTTTTTCAATATTGTAATGTAAGAAACAATTACATTAAAATCAGTTTAATGCAAGGAATTTTAAAAAAAGAAACAAAAAATGTCCGTCATGTCCCGCACAATAGAGGGGGTGGAGCAGTTGTTTGGTTCAGGGCTACATCGGGCTTCAAAGAAATAATTCACACAAAAATGAAAATTCTCTCATCATTTCGTCACCCTTATGCCATCCCGGATGTGTATGACTATCTTTCTCCAGCAGAACACAAATTAAGGTTTTTAGAAGAATATCTCAGCTCTTTTGGTCCAAGTGAATGGGTGCCAAAATTTGTAAGATCACATAAATCAGCATAAAAGTAGCCTAATCCATGTGACTCCAGTGGATAAATCCATGCCTTCAGAAGAGATATGATAGGTTGAGTGAGAAACAGGTACATTTTTACTATACATTCTCCTCCCTGCTCAGTTAACCTCCTCTTTAACTTTCACTTTCTTCTTCTTTTGTTTTTGGTGATTCGCATTCTTCATTCATATCACCATCTACTGGGCAGGGAGAAGAATTACAAGCAAAAATTGACTTACTGTAAATATTGATCTTTTTCTCACCCATATCTATCATATCACTTCTGAAGTCATGCATTTAAGTGGACTCTTAAAACCACTAGTCTGGAAGCACAGATTAAAAAATTTTCATTAATGGAGTTTTTGCTTTTAAAGGTGCTCTCAGTAATTTTTCCAAAATAAAAAAGATTTACTTACTAAAAAATATATTTATATATAGTAATATTGAAACATGTATAATCTCATGAACACTCGCATGAGATGAGGACTCTAGTCATGTCAGTAACCTTATAAAGGCCATTTTATTCTACATGGAGAGGGTCTACTCGTTGGGGCAGCCATGTTAGAATCAAATGACCAGTTGAATACTATCAAAGTCCCTTTCAAGCAAGTCACTCCTCTCTGTGGCCATATTTGGAATGCTCCTGGGCAGCTGTATTTATGTAAACAAGCATCATAAAAGTACAGCTCCTATCCACATGAATGAGGAAAGGCCGCAATCTCCAAAGCGGTTGGTCAAGATTACAATCAAAGTACGTATTTAAAATCAGCAGTAAAATCTGACAACAATGGTATCACAATTTGTGCTTCTTTAGCTCAGATCACAGTTAAAAAGCTATTTTTCATGCTGGATTAGCTAATGCACAAGCACGTTCTAGAGTTGACTGACGGGTGGTGGCGTAGTGGCTAGAGCACAGGGCTGCTAATCAGAAGGTCGCTGGTTCGAACCCCACAGCCACCACCATTGTGCCCTTGAGCAAGGCACTTAAGTCCAGGTTGCTCCAGGGGGATTGTCCCTGTGATAAGTGCACTGTAAGTTGCTTTGGATAAAAGCGTCTGCCAAATGCATAAATCTAAATGTAAATGATATCTGTATGTAAAAGGTGATTGGCTCTTTTACCTGGAAGGCGGGACTTATTTTTCTACATCTGTAGGCTGTTGGATGTTCCTATTTCTCCCATTAATTTCTGTAGCAGTGGTCCGTCTCTGATAAACTGCCACTGACACTACTCGCTTAATCTCAGTTATTGGACACTTTCACTTTAATTAAATTAATCATGGCTGACTGTGAATAGTGAATTTCTACAATGGCATCAGCAACTGAAGACTATATTGTGTTTGAATGATGCTGCATCCACGCCACAGGTGTCTGTGTGAGTTCAAGACTGAGTGCACCTTTAAATTATAGAAAAGTTAAGGGAGACAAGAAAGTAGGAGGGAGAAAGGCTCGATTTGAAGCTGAGAGAGTATGATGACCCTTACTGTATGTGTCAAGAGCACACGCACTACCCACTGCACCACAGCCACAACAAAGCTGATATCAAATACAACATTTTAATGCAATTTGAGATCCAATTCATTACTGAAGCATTACTGAAGGAAAATACAGCTGAAACGCTTGTACGCGCTCATTACTTACATATGTTTATAAATGAGTCTTACAAGTGCATCTATGACATGGCTAATCAAGAACGGTGAGCAGACAATCAAGCTAACAGTAAAACGGCAGCTGCAAGCAATTAGCCATAAAAGTGCTCTAAATGATCGCACAATAGGGTAGTTAAATGTCAGACCAATTTAGAAAATTTTAACTGCTCTCAAAAACTATAAAATAATATCAGAGTAAATATTATCAGAAAAATGTCATGTGGCGATGCTATAAATTATTTATTTGATGTGCTTATTGAGTAAACATGAGGCAGTAGACTCTGGCAGATCTCGGCATAACTCGGTGAGGTTATGATAATGGCAGAAATCTGGTAGCAGTCAAGTACCAGTATAAAATTAAGTCTGCCAGGCACTTTGAATTCACTTTTTTTAACATTTGTTTCAATCTTTTAGGATGTATGTTGAAGAAACTTAAGTATTCTTTATGAAACTTGATTTTCTAAAGAAAATGTGAGTGGTACTTGTGTTTCAGTGGTTGTTACAACAGTACTATGTGGTATATAGCATGTTCTGGGTAGTTGTAAAGCCCACCTTTAAGTCTCTATGATAAGTATGCGCAGCGTAGTTTTAGCAGGAAGACTAGCAGCTGTACATCATCGCACCATTAGCTGGGTAATTCCCAGCCAATCACGTGTAAGCCATTGCTTTATAAGTCTGCTCACTATCTATCACATTGCTGTTTCAGTGAGCTAACACGGCAACCTCCACCACCCCACCACCACTGGTTGTGTCCCATCCTGCACTGGGGTATGCTCCTCGCCCCTGCCTCCAATCTTCGGCAGGATATGACAGTTCAGAGTACAACTGCTTTGGACCGCCAGACGGGGCCTATGCCAAAGAGAAACATTACTTTTCTGTTCTACATTCATCAAATAAATGTCATCTTCAATTTCACTCAAGTCTGCGAGTCTTCCTGATAGAAATGGCTCTGGTCCCTCTAAGTCTAGGATCAAACCATTCTCTCAACTCCCCGACCCTCACCGTGACCAAATCTCTGTGAGGAAATCAACCTTTATATTATTATTGTTTTAAAATTATATTATTATTATTATAAGTTGTATTAAAGGAAATATTAAGAGTGGAGACAGGAAACAGGATGGCAAAAAGTGGGACAAAAGGCAGATTCTAACCCGGGTCATCCACATGAAAAAAGCACATCCACACGTCTATTATACCCCACGCCACTGCATCTACACACGTACATTTCTGTGTTTCCAGCAGACAATTGGAATGCAAATAGCTGCGCTGTGTTGCACCTATAGTGCAAATAGTCACTCCATTTTTTTCATCCGTTTTATCGTGTGTCAGGTGAAAACAGTAGTCTGATCATTTTGCAAAGTAATAGAACACCACATCTAAACAAACTGCACCATTCGAGCTGTTATTCATGTATGTACAAATGGTGTAGGACAAGTTATGCATCTAAGTTTAAAGGTGCACTTGTATGTAGTCATTTTTTGTTTATTCTGCAATGGCCCGAATAAGCAGTAGTCTTGGACTTAAAGGAATATTACGGGTTCAATACAATTTAAGCTCAATCGACAGCATTTGTGGCATAATATTGATTACCTAAAAAAAATATTTTCAAATCATACCTAATTTTTTTATTTTTTTTTAGCACAGTTACTGTAAGGTACTTACAATGGAAGTAAATGGAGCCAGTCCAAAAACATAAAAATACACATAGTTTTACAAGTGTAGCCACATGACATAAGCATGATATAAGTTCACATTATTTTAGTGTGCTAAAATCGGTTATTGGTTTTACCGTCCTTGCATCGTCATGACAACTATGTTGTAATGTTGGATATAATTTAGCACATAAGGTTAGTAAGCAATTTTATCATCCTAAAATCAAGTTAAAATCTTGTTTGTAATAAACAAGCAGTGAGCTGAAGAGCTGATTTTTTTGTGGTAATCAATATTATGCCACAAATGATGTCTTGAAAACTTAAAACTTTAATTTGACACCTAGCAGTGTGGATGCAACATCATGCAAAATCAAAAGGTTTTCGGTTACTGATGCCATTGAAGGAATGCACGTTTGCTGCCAGCCATGGTTCATTTTTTTTCATGAGTAAAAATGTCCAGTAATTGAAGGAATACCCACAAAAATAAAGCAAATAATATTGGGCAGATCTTGTGCTCTCAATATTGCAGCCCCTATAATGCGGCCCAGCTCTATATACTGTAGAATGAAACAGCTTTTCAATGAGTGCACATGATTTAAACATATTTTAAAAAGTACTATTAATTTCTGTATGAGTAAAACTTTCTTATTGTGGAAAAAAATACTTAGTGCATCTTTGATCCATGTAAAATCTTTAACTGTATGAGCAACAGAAATAGTGATGCTGGCCTCTGCAAACACTAATGATGTCAATCACACTCTGTGTACAACTCTGCGAGCATTTTTTGAATTATGTTTTATCTAATGAGAATAATACTGTAGTTCCAAAAGATGTAAGCAACATAGGGCTTTCCTTTGTCTTTTTGTGTTCAAAGAAGACACTGGGAAACATGGACGCGTGTTGCCATGGCAGTGAACACAGCAACGAGAGCCAGCAATCTGCCATCTAACTTAACTATTTTACTAACACTAAGGCATGGATACAGACACAAATTCACATAAATACAACTACCTTTGAAGAACTCATTACTTTTGCATTCAACAAGTTAAGGGATGTACAAAATAGAGGGTGTTACTGTGCAAACCATCAACAGCTAAAGAACAGCTTGCTGACAGCAGCAAGCTAATTAAAAATATCCAAGACTGACACAAATATAAGAAAAAATCTGGATGAACTAGTAGACCTCACTAATTGACATGTCAAGACAATCGTGACTCATCCCTTGTTATATTGATTACAATTTGTGAACTAATTTCTCAAACTACAAAGTATTCTATATAATGAATCATTTAGCAGTTTTAAAACAACTATGCCTCATGTCCATGAGTACTCTGGGTTTTTTTTTTTAGTCAATCTGACTCTGATAAATCTGATAAATGCACTTTCTACACCCGAACTTTCAAGACAATGACTTAAAAAATAACAGGATCATCACATTAGAGGAAATATACCAAATGTGGAACGCTAACCATTTTAAATGAACTGCATCTTGTCTGTTCACTGCAGCTGTCTTCAGCTTACAAGACAAAATCTCCTATTGATTTTTTTCTGTCTCAGAGCCGTGCACTAGCATTGCATCCTGCAGATAATAGACGTAACAAAAATGTTGTGCATCTCAGTAATCGAGGCTAATTTGTTTTTAAAAAACTATTTTGCAATAACCATTTCTTTCATCTGATTTTGCGACAGCTCTATGGTTAAATCAATACTGTGCCTCAGTTCACAATTATGACTGTCTTGATGCGGGGAAAAGTGTAAATACTAGGTAACTAAGTGGAATGCCAAAAAAACTGAATGAAAACGAATTAAAGATTATTAAAGGTATATTTCAGGTTCAATACAAGTTATGCTCAAATCAACAGTATTTGTGGAATTATGTTGATAATTATTAGTTTAATTTATTTATTAATAATTTAGTTTTGTCCCTCTTTTTCTTGAAAAAAAAAGCAAAAGGGTTACAGTGAGGCATTTACAATGGAAGTCAAAGGGGCCAATCCGTAAACATAAAAATGTTTACTTATTCAAAAGTATTGCCACAAGACATGATCAATTTGTGTGTTCACATGATTTTAGTGTGATAAAATCGCTCTCTAACCTTCTTTTATCCGATTATCCGATTTTATAACTTTGCTGCCATGATGACATTACACCGTAAACCCTAAAACAATTTAAACAACTTTACATCTCAAATAATGACAAGATTTTTTTTTTCTCAGTTGCCTCGACCGTCAATCCGCGCATTTTAGCATCTTATCGTAGCTTGTTGAGCATGTAGCGCATGTGGAGGTGTCAAGTTATTCTCCGTGGCATCCACGCACAACTCACCACGTGCCCCACCGAGAGCGAGAACCACATTATAGTGATCACGAGGAGGTTACCCCATGTGACTCTACCCTGCCTAGCAACCGGCTAATTTGGTTGCTTAGGAGACCTGGCTGGAGTCAATGCACAAGTTAACAATTGAATTAATATAAGTGAATGTCTGCCTTTAAACCCTTCAAAACAATTTTTTTTTTTAAAGAAAAGGACGGATGAGTCAAAATTATTATTTGTGCCTGGAATGTTCCTTTAATTATTCAACATACTAGAAGGCCATGCAGCTTTTGTGTGTGTGTGTGTGTGTGTGTGTGTGTGTGTGTGTGTGTTTAGAAAGAGAGAAAAAGACAGCGAGAGATCACCCCAAATGTGAAAATCAGTTAATTTATCCATGCCAGAGCACCCTCATTTCAAATACATTTTGGAGACTGTTGTGTAACGAAAGCATTGCTGATAACAGAAACATTATTCTCGGAGTTAAGTTCTGATATCAGACTATTTAGTGCATTAGAATTAGGCATTTCTTATCATCTAGATATAAACTATCAAATCTAGTACATATAGTGCATCAAATCCATGAGTGGAACATTATGCAATCAGCATTGATGTAGAAACTCGGTGACCAGCTGCATTCTTATTTGCTTAAAATTAAAGGAAATATTTCTCAGCTAAACTAAAAGGAACTAATGAATTGACTTTATCAAGCCCTTCGGGGAATTTAGATAAAAAATAATGCTAATACTTGTAAATCCACATTTTGCCTCCCTGAGAGCAGTCACAAAAGACCTCAGTGACATACATTATGGGTTCTCATCATTCCATGTATTATTTCAGTCCTGCTACTATAATAGCTTTTGACAGCTCAAGAGGTTATGAGAATGTCAAGAGGAGGGATTAGGCTGCATTCTTCAAAATTAAACAGTTTTTGGTGGTTATTTGCAGCACCATCATCTCAACAAGGAACCCTATTCAAATCAAGAACTTTTTTGATTTTTTTTTTTTTTTTTTTTTTTTTTAAATAAGTTCTTGATGTTGCATTATTTCTTCCAAAACAGCAGTCTATAAAACTCTTGTTGGCTCTAATTTGACACTTAAATTGTTGGAGTGTATCAGTTGATTTTAACACTTGTATTTCTTGCACTTTGCATGCACCGTTCAATTCCTTAACCAATTAGAACATTATACTTGAAAAGAACTGTATGTGTTACAGGCCAAAGAGTTCACGGTTTTCTGAGCACAAGGTCTCCATACATTACTTTATTAACGGTGGATAGGGCTGGCCGCATGCCCTCCTGTGGAACCCGGATTGGTGTTGCTGTAAATAACTCGCAGAGGGCACCACAAGGCCAAAAATACAGCCGGGGACACACAGGTTGTGTCAGCCCTAAACCAAAGGTTTATCCCTCAGAACTACTGTATAGAATGACATCAATGCCTCATTGTAGTATTGAGAATTGTATCAGAATTAGTTCAGAATTGGACTGAGAAGATCAGTAAAGCTGTTGTTGCCATTTATGAGGGATGCTTTATGCAATAACATGAGCAATGTTTATTGACAAGGGCGTAGATTTGGCTTGAAAATTTCGGGGGGTTACAGTGTGAAGAATTTACATGTTTCCATTTATCATGTGTGTATGGGGGGGTTGTACTTGCTTGAGGGTTACCTGCATCCCCCCTGGAATCAACACCCCTGTTTATTGATAAGAGGGTAAATGTGTGTGTGGTGCACCATGAATAGGCCTACTGTGGTACTGGCATAAACAATGGTAACATGCCTCAAAAACACAGGCAGGCATGATATTCTTTGATGTATATTCTACTTTGGAGTAATATGTAAACACAGTGGAACGTGTTTACTCTAAAAGGTGTCTTACTCTTTTTTTTTTAAATGTAACCAATTTTTACGACTTACGCATTTGAATTGCATAACAAATTGTACATTTTATTCCTACAAGCAATTTTAACAGTTCTGGAAATTTACAGTTTACAGAGACTTGTGGTGTCACAAAGACAATAGTGATCATTGCACTAATTCATTGATATCTAACAGGGAATGGGGACTTTTAATTGAAAAATCAGTAGTTGTTGTTGTTGTTTTGTTTTTAAAGACTCGATTTAATTTGGTGCCATTTAAATGCGTAACTCTTAATGATTCAGTACCTACGTGGTTTTGTTCATGTCAACCACATGGTTTTCCTTTTGTACGAAAAAAAAACATTTAAATAAAAAAATCAACTTGAGTTGTTGAACTGAATCTAAACTTACTTCTCCCGTTGTCCCTTATAAATGTGACGACTTCTTGATAATTGAAAGTTTCCGGATCTTCGTAAGGAAAAGCCTCTACGGTGATGTTTTCCTTGCCCAGGATGATGTAAATGCCTTCGGAGAGGAAATAATGCGGTCGATCGTCTTGTTTCAGGTCGTGGAAAATCATCAGCGCGCGCGTGGTCCAGTTAAAATGCGCGTGCAGATAACTGGCAAAGTCCCCGAGTTTCGTGGTGGTCGGACCCGTCCTGACAATAGTTTTGAACTCATCCCTCCTGTCAAAACCATACGCGAGTCCTCCCGCAGTTATCAGCGGGAGTTTCCAGTGGGATGCGAACCGTCCGACCGACGCGACCGAATACGCGCACCCGGGTCCGATGAACGCGTCGGGTTTATTATAGAGTTTTGTATCCACCGCGATTATTTGTGCCTCATTTTCGGAGCAAGAGCCAAAAGAATCCTCTGTGCTAAAGTTGAGAAGGTTTATCGTGTGTCCCCTTAAAAGTCCACTCTTCTCTATGCTCTCTTGCGCCATTCGGATAGCGGGGAGCACGCGCGGCGTTGCCCACGGATATTTTAAATTGTAGGGCAACATCACCGCTACGGTAATGTTTCCTTTTTCTGTTCTGCATCCCGGTACGAATACGTAGATACACAACACAATGAAGTGATATCCCATCCTTAGCCCAGATCCCATCTTAAGTTATAAGAAGAGCGCGCGAGGTATTATTAGAGGTTATTATTCTCTTCAGTGAGAAAAAGCCTCTTTAAAGTGGAGAGAACAATTCATTCATGACGCCTTTTCACTCTGTAGCCTCCAGAATTTGTTCTTAGACTCTCCTCGTGCTCTGTTTAAAGGGCTTTCTTGAGTGAGGGACTCCAGTCTATGTGATAACTTCCATCCAGATGAGTCGAACCTAACCGAGCACGTCCTCCTGACACACGTCATGACAGCTGCTACACGATAGATTAGTTAACGGCTCCCTCTGTCTGTCAGGTATTGTAGTTATTACATTGTGCGATGCACTTCTATTTATTTTAGTTGGTTTTTTTGTTTGTTTGGTTTTTTTTTTATTATTGCTGAGAACATTGGAAAAAAAAAAAATTAATAAACGTAATATCAACAACAACAAAAACATTAATAAAAAAAATAGGAGGGCCATTATATCACATATAAAAGATCACACGAAGAGCCCAAAAGCAGAGCAGTCCTTATAGCTTTCTTATTAACAGATACTGAGATCACATTTAAATAATTTCCCATTTCTTTGAGGTTTACAGTTTGAAAATTTGCATTTGTGAATTTAAAATTTGCTTAGGGATAAAATGTAATTAATAACAAAACAGATATTTTCTTTTGTGGGGTCCGAGTCAAAGTACCCAAATATAATGTTTCTCATATGTATCGAGAAGCCTGGAAAAATCTTACATTTGACAAAAACACCGTCGTTTTTGGTCATGTAGTGACATGTAGTGACATGACCAAAATAATTGTACCACTGTTTCATCAGAGTTCAGACAAAAAGAGCTTGTTAAATCAATGTCAGCTCTAAACTTTTGTAAAAAAAAAAAATTAACAGGGTAAAACCTGTGTATCAGCTTAAAGGAAACTTCTTTCACTTTGTATGTGAGAAATAAGTTTTGCTGTAAAGACCAGATTTCTTTCCAATTAAGGTTAAAAAACAAATTATACCAAAAGGAAATTACAGGTGGAACAGAAATCAAATTCTTAAGAAATAAAAGATCTTATTTTATCATTTTTGTTTCTTGACTCAGAAAAACTAATTTAACCAATCCTATCACAAGGATTAGAGAAGGATACATTATATACTGAGGAGTGACTACAGTTTTTAAAAAGCATACACAAACCAGAAGGAATAGCTCCCATAACTGTAGCAAATACTTTTGGGGTTATTGGTATTTGGTATTTAGAGAGAAATTCTGAGTACCTGAACAAAAGACCTTGATTATTAAACAATTGCTTCACCAAAAACAAACTATTACTAAACCAATCATCATAAAACAGAGATTTATTCTTGAATAAAATGTTCTTATTGTTCCAAATAAAACACCTCTGTGGTGAAAAGTTATGTTTATAAATAAGAGCCCATGCTAAGTGAACCTGTCGATGAAAGTTGAAAAGTTTGATAGGGAGTTTGGATATATCATAATTACACATTAAGTGAAAATGAATGCCACCAAGTTGTGACAAAACAAGTTGAGGAAAGACATTCCAAATTGAAGCTGGTTTGGCTAGATATTGATTCAGCAAATTAATGTTAAATGTATTGTTAAGGGAATCAAAATCAATAAAATTTGTGCAATGTATTTTATTACCAAGTTTTGTTTCCTCCATACTCCGTAACAAATGTTTTGTTAAAGGTGCAGTCAGTAATTTTTTCCTTAGTTAAAAAGTTTTACTCTCAAAGTAGTTAAAAGTAGTTTAGAAACATATGTAAAAAATCACAACCACTTGGTTGAGATGAAGACTCCAGTCATATCAGTAACCTCACAAAAGCTGTTTTTCTCTACATGGAGAGGGTCCGCTCATGTTTGGATCACATGACCAGCCGAATACTACCAGAGATTATTTTGAAGAGACAGGCCACTTCTATTATAAAGAATGGGAGAAAAAAAGTCACGCCTTACAGGTAAAAGCGCCAATCACCTTTTAGATACTGTCATTGCCTGCCAATCATCTTGAGAACACACATGTGCATTAGCTAGACAAGCAGGGGAAATTAGTTTTTTAGCGTAATCTGGGGTAAAGAAGCACAATTTACGATACCAGTGTTGTCCGATTTTACTGCTGATTTGAAATATGTTCTTTGATCATAATCTTGACCAAAGTTTTGGAGTTTTCTGTCTTTCCCTATTCAAGTAGATAGGAGCTGCTCTTGTATGTCACTTGTTTGCATGGGAAAATAGCTGTCCAGCCTGCCTGGGAGCGTTTCAAAGATGACCGCAGATTGGACCGACTTGCTAAAAAGACTTTGATACTATTTGCTAACTCTCAGTAACCACCCTGTTATTGGACACTAATCCACACCACTTGGTGTCAGTGTAAATTCAATTAAAAAAAATTATTTATTTTTTTTTAAAGTTGCCTCTCTAAGCAACCTTTCAACGTGAGAATGCGCCTCTCCATTAGCTGGACCGGCCTGAAAATAAAAACATAAAGCGGAATCTGAGCTAAAGAGGCTCAATCTATGATACCATTGTTATCAGATTTTACTGCTGATTTGAAATACTGTATGTTCTTCGATTATAATCTTGAACAACTGTTTTGGAGATTCCTTTCTTTCCCAATTCAAGTAGATAGGAGCTATATTCTCATGCCACTTGTTTACATAGAAAAAGCTGCACGGGAGCGTTCTAAAGATGGCCACCAAGTGGACTGACTTGCTTTGAGAGGGACTTTTTCTAAAGTAAGTTTTTGAAAGTTAGGCTATCCTCAGACTGTGCGTCCAATTCCGAGTTGTGTACATATTCGATTGGAAAACAATCATATTTAACAAGTCTGAACGGCCAAAATATTACTTTGATTTTTCCTTTATGTGATTTTTGGAGCTACAAAGTTCTGATCACCATTCACTTGCATTGTATGGAGCTACAGAGCTGAGATATTTTCCTAAAAATCTTTGCTTTCTTCTAAACTAACTTTAAAAACATGAAAAATCAGACGGAAAGCCGAAAAGGGATAAAAAAAAATGTAAATACCGTTCAGCATATTGTGACAAATGTTAGTGGCATATATTTGTTTTAGTTTCAGTAAAATTGTAATATTTACTATATAAATGACACCCACAGATTATAAAGTGTATTATGTTCCAGTATTTAATCAAAGGCCCTATGCTTACACAGATTTCAAACATCCACTGATATTCTAGAAGCGCCCCTGTATGTTACTCCAAATGTAAAAAAAAAAAAAAAAAAAAAAAAGAAAATACTTGTTTTCAAACTCTTTTATCAAAATGTAGCACCTCTCCAACCACCTGTCTTGGCTTTTCAATGATCCAAGTGATCACCATGGATAAAATTAAGTCCTACCCTACTTTCTTTTTTTTTTTTCACTTGGAAATGTCACATGTCACAAGTAAAATGGGTTGTGAACAGTTTCATGTCAACTTTTAAGCAAACAGAGGCTCCATTTATTCGGTCCTTAATATAGATATAGGGGGGGGAGGGGGGGTAATTAATTCAATTAATGTTCTTACTTTATACTTAATTCTTTATTATTATGACTTTGAACCTGAATAATAATAATTATTATCTTTAATTGAGAAACATATGCCGTTGTTTCAGTGTAATGTTAATATTTACATACATTAATGAAATGGGTTGATTTCACTAAAACAACTGAATTATGTGAAAAAAATATATATAATTTTTAAATAGGTTATATGTACACACAAAGATATACACTAGAGACCAGAAGGTTGGAATAATGGAGAGATTTTGCTGTTTCGGAAGGAAATTGGTATTTTAATTCACCAAATTGTTATTCAACTGATCACAAAGTATAGTCAGGACATTACTGATGTAAAAAACAGCACCATCACTATTTGAAAAAAAGTCATTTTTGATCAAATCTAGACAGTCTCCATTTCCAGCATACATCACTCCAACACCTTATCCTTGAGTAATCATGCTAAATTGCTAATTTGGTGCTAGAAAATAACTTGCCATTATATCAAACACAGTTGAAAGCTATTTGGCTTGTTAAATGAAGCTTAAATTTGTCTTTGTGTTTGTTTTTGAGTTGCCACAGTATGCAATAGACTGGGATGCCTGAAGGTCAATATTAGGTAAAAAATGGCAACATGCCCGCATGCCAGAGTGGGTATAGCTGCAGACCGGAGATCTCCAAATGGGAGTGGATTCTCCAAAAGAGGACAGGGTAACCCCAAAAGGGCAGGGTTACACCAGAAGGGGCTTGTGCCAGCTCCAAAAGGGTGCGACACTTCCACACATGGTTAAGGAAAGGGTTAGTTAAGGGGCTCTGTATATCTTTGGTGGCGGTTTGGAGCTTGGCCTGCAGCTATATCATTCTCCATCTGCCAGGCATTTTGAGCACGAAGCGCATTCGGCATAAAAGGTGTACCAGAGCACAAAGATCTTTTTGGAGAAATGTCCTCTGGTCTGATGAAACAAAAATGTAACTGTTTGGCCATAATGACCTTCGTTATGTTTGGGGAGAAAAGGGTGAGGCTTGCAAGCTGAAGAACACCTTCCCAACCGTGAAGCATGGGGGTGATAGCATCATGTTGTGGGGTGCTTTGCTGCAGGAGGGACTGGTGCACATCACAAAATAGATGGCATCATGAGGAAGGAAAATGATGTGGATATATTGAAGCAACATCTCAAGACATCAGCCAGGAAGTTAAAGCTCATCGCAAATGGGTCTTCCAAATGGAAAAAATGGAAAATAACCCCAAGCATACCTCGGGTTGTGGCAAAATGGCTTAAGGACAGCAAAGTCAAGGTATTGGCATCATAAAGCCCTGACCTCAGTCCGATAGAAAATTTGTGGGCAGAATTGAAAAAGCAAGAAGGCCAACAAACCAGTTCTGTCTGGAGGAATGGGCCAAAATTCCAGCAACTTATTGTGAGAAGCTTGCGGAAGGTTACGCAAAACGTTTGACACAAGTTAAATTAAGTTAATTTAAAGGCAATGCTACCAAATACTAACAAAGTTTATGTAAACTTCTGACCAACTGGGAAAGTGATGAAAGAAATAAAAGCTGAAATAAATATTTCTCTCTACTATTATTCATTATAGTGACATTTATACATTCTTAAAATAGTGATCCTAACAAGAAAATCTAATAGACTCAAAATTATAAAAAATGCATGTATGTATGTATGTATGTATGCGTGTATATATAAATATACACACACACACACACACACACACACACACACACACGCATACATATACATATACATATATATATTTTATTATATATATTTACACACACACATACACACATTGATTTTTGAGTTGATTCAATCTTCTAAAAACTAATTCAGACAGATTGTCTGAATCTGTGTTTTTTTTAAACACTTGTATAAACAGTTGTTTAAAAAAAACTGTATATGCTAAATATTTAAGCACAATGAATGATGCAGGCTTTCCAAAGAGGTGGTTAATGAATGATAAAGCCATGAAAACTATATTGGATCCGAGAACAAACCTACAACTTGCAAGTAAGCACTTACACTTGGTCACTAAATCTAAATTAAAATTAAATTAACTGTATTGCACCAATACATTGTGGTGCAAGAAACCTTGACTAACACTTTAAGTGTTAGGGTATAAAAAGTATAAAAGAAAATTAACACAATCCCTTCAACTAAGACGATCCATTAGGCATTAGCTGTGTATGTCTGCGTATGTAAGAGGATACCAGGATACCTGGCTGTGTAGTTGAGCTGATGCAGAAGTCTGTCTGCCAGTACAGTCTTGTACTCATCAATGAAGATCTCCTTACAACCATAAATGCTGACCAGCAGACTGATAATGTCAGAGGAGTGCCGTTTGGAGCCAGTTTTATCTACAAAGAAACAGGAACAGACAGCGCGTGAGAGAAAGAGAGAGAGAGAGAGAGAGAGAGAGCAATAATGATGTGGATTACCTATTAGGCATACTCATAGTTCAGTGATTATATTGTGTAAGTGCACAGTAAAAATAACAGAATAAGCACTATAAATGCAGATGTTAGTAAGTGTGTTTGAGGTTAACCTGCAAGTGCATCAGTGGGATATGGGGTCCAGTCTTCTGGTTCACTGCCTTCATCTTCACTGTTTTGTGTTTCCAAGTAACAGGGTCAGCTCGAGAAAACTCATGGGCCAGATCACTACAACCCTCTGCATCACCCGTCAGACTGCCTTAATGTGATCTGTTGCACAGTGTCATCACTGGTTCTGAAGTTACAACATTATGATCAAGATCAACCACACCAGAGATGGAATTGGTCTACAAAGTTAAGAGATGTTCTATAGTCTAGACAACTTGTTACAACTGAATTTATATTGAACCCGGAACATTCCTTTGAAATTTACAGTCTTCCTCTAATAGGGGAAATGTACTTGGATTGTCTTCTTGTTTGGTCTGCAGGGGTGTATGTGGTCTAGAATATGAATAATGTAGGTGTGACATACCAAGGAATGGTTCAAGCTGTTGAAAAAGTTTTCTGAAGGCCTCCAGTACAGCTCTTGCTCTGTCCTTCTCCTCTGGCTGCTTGAGCGCCATCTGGAACTCTGGAGCAATAGCTGCGGTCAGACACACCTGTAGAGTCTCTAGCAGCCACGTACTGACCAAGCCCATGCTCACACAGCAGGACTAAAGCATCAGAAAGAACCTCATTGTCAAATCATCCAGTGGCACAAGGGACACCTGAAGAGAATAGATCATGTTGGTGGTGTTACAGCTTACCCACTGTATACTGAGTATTGAACGATTACCATATTCATATCCTATGATATGGAATTCAAAGACTGCATTGGTTTTACCATTGTACATGATCAAACATCATGATACTACCATGGTACATTTTTGTCGGCGCAGCTTCCATAAGAAACTAAGTAGTGCTGTGTGTAACAAACACTCACTAGTGCAGATGTCACTGAGATCCAGGCTGCTGTCAGTCCCTGTGGCATCCACTGCACCTTGTTCATTCCAGTTGCTCAGATTGTAAACTACAGTTAGATATTCTGGATTAGGAGTTTTACTTTAGGTGTCATTAATACATGTGTATACTCATTGTACTGTTTAGTCCAAACATTATATTGTCAATTTCATTAGAAACATATTCCTTCAAATATTACTGCGATGAGAAATTACAGCGCTCTACTTCAAACACCTGTTACGCATTGGTGACGACAGAGATGCCAGATAATGACAAGCGTCTAACGAAACCGTGTGGTTGCCGGTAGACTTTTTTTACTATTATTATTATTATTTATTCGATTTATTTAATAGAAATATTTATATACGTCTACACACGCAAACACACACACTCATTAAAATCATTATTTTGGCAAAATATTTTATTTATAAATGAAGGTTTTTCAAAACCACACCCACTTTTTATATATATCTTCTATATTGTATATTGTTAATTCTTTTTTCAGTTTGGTGGAAAATATTTCCTGGTTTAAGATTGTACACAGGGCAAAGACTTGCATTTTATTTAAGCGTTTTCAATCAATTTTGACGTTTGTTAAATTGTGCATTAAAATAAAAAAATAAAAGTCTAACAGAAACCGTCCTGAGATCACAACCTCTTGCGTTTTTACTATATGAGAGCGTAACGGTCATAGACATATATATCTTTGGTAACGGTGAACTAGCGTGTTGCAACAGATAATCACCGATTACGGATATCATTCAAATGAATAAGGAGAGCCGTAAACTGACAACTACTTGTCGCAAAATTATCCGCGCCTTTTCCTATAAAACTGCAAATTGTATAGTAGTAAACTCTACACATAGTTCACTCCAAAAGTATAGTTTAGTGTAAAACATGTTAAATATTAGCAGACAGGCCGCTAATATGTGGCGAGCTGTTTCCTCATAAACCATTATTCAGCACATTGAAGCATTTCCTTCATAGACATCCTTTGAAAAAACTGCCTAGAACAGAATGTCTGTTGGTCCGCCGCGTTATGCTTTGCTATGTCTATGTTGATAACCTTGTTTATATATATATATATATATATATATATATATATAGAACAATTACAACAAAAATACATACAGATGATCACAATGTACTTACTGTTACAATCATAGTAGCATCATAGAGTATAAACAGAAAAGATAGAGGAAAAAACAACAAATAACAATAAAGCCAGGGGATAACTTAAAATGGATTAACAAAAGAAAAGATTTCAAGAATTCTATACATTCGTTTTGCCTTTTTATTTCTTGCATCTTTTAGAGTCTCAATATAATTCATCAGTTCAGTTTTAAACGGTATGTTAGGTTTATTGTTTGTACATTTTTGTTTGTGTATATGATATTTACCATATATAATTAACAGATTAATCACATAATTTAATTTTGTGTGTTTAAGTATTAGATATTCAATATCAATCCCAAAAAATTGGGTAAACACACATTCAAAGAATAAATGTTTTATGGATTCTTCCTGCAAAAGACACGTGTAGTCTCCATGTCTCTAAAAAATCTTGAGACTACTTGTAAATTAAATGAATAACTGTATATGTGATTTCTTTAACTTTATTGGTGAGACAGTATTTACTAGGTAACTTCCAGACCTCTTTCCATACAATCTGATTATACAATGATTTCCAATATGGTTTGCATTTGGATAACAATGTATTTCTGCATATTGTTTTTATAAAGAAGTTGTTACATTTTTTTTATCTAAAACCTCCACACCATTAATACTTATGTGAGTATTATATGCAGAGATACAGTCAGAGGATATATCACCTGATAAGAGTTGAATAAGGCCACCAGGAATGGCATCAAAAACTATTGCAAACTCTTTAGCAGTTACTGGAATCTTATAGTAATTAAGGAATTCATAATAATTAAAAAGTTGTCCATTACTATTAAATAACAATACCGTTATCGTACCGGTTTCTAAAAAATAAATATAATATTCTTGTTATTCCAAATTACAGATTTGTGTGGAGAGAGGTTATGTTTATAAATGAGCATCCATAATAAAAAAAAGACCTGTCTATGAAAACAAGATAGCTTTATCGGAACCTTGTTTGCATCAAAATTACATCTAAAAAAAAAAAAAAATCCAAACCTCCCAACTTTTCAAATATCAGGTCAGGGATGATATTCCATATTTTGTCTTTAAAGCACAAATAATTCTTTATCCATTTATTCTTAAATACGCAATTAGCAGTATTAAAATAAAGTACATTCAGACCACCTTCTTCAATTGGATCGCATAGAACCGTCTTTTTATGCTGATACCTTGTTGATATATAGGCTCTCATATAGTTCCCATGGAAACCGGAGGGCGCCCGAACCGCTGCTCGAACGTTTCCCCATGTACATCTGCACCATTTTAGTTCCGCTTAGTAATTCAAACAAAAGTTTGACTCAGAAAGTACAGGCAGCCACTCTTCTATTCTGTAAATCAGTATGAAAGGCTTTTATTTAATAAAATAGTTCATAAACCTGGGCGAGTGTTACAGGTGGACCTTTTCTTTGAGCTAGCGTAGCCTACATATATCATAATGACCCAGCAAGGAGCTGCGCTACAAACCTACAACAATGAACTTGTCAAGTGTAAGTATTCAGCGATCCATTTCGCCATATGGATCATTCGTTTACTTTTGATGTTCCCATTTCCATAAAGATAAACTCGTCATAATTAGAAGTTAGTTTATGGAGCTAGCTAGCCTGCTTTAATCTCAGCTAACAGGAATAGAGTTGCATTAAACTAAATTCTTAGTATTGGAAAGCTAAAGCAACTTTAATGTACTGCTGGTAATTAAAATGTAATGTAATAGCCTAAAGGCGTAAAAATAAAAATTATTTTAAGAAATAGAATTTAAAAAATATGTCTGGTTTCAGGAAATTCCCTTAATTGTCTACTCTGCGGTCATAGTCATTCCAGCCCTGTATCCATAAATCTCATCAAACGTTTTGACACTGCAGAACATGCATTGCATGATGTGCATGCGTGTAGCACCACTTCCAAATGCAAGAATCAGCAGGAGGAAGTGCTGAATAGAACCTTAAACACACACTCCCTCTCAGCTGTCATAACATGTAAAGTAACATTATGAATGTAAAAACTTGTACAGAAAACACATTTAAAATAAATATCTTATGCATTTGCCTGGATCTGTCTTTTAATTTGGTTAAATAATCAACAGGAGATTAACAAGTGCTTCTTATCTTCAGGTATAGAGGAGCTGTGCTCTAAAAGAGAAGATCTCAACAGGTTGATACAGCAGGAGGAAGCCAAGAAGGCTCGTCTGCAGCATGACATCTGCATGCTGACAGAGAAGTTGAGTCATGTGAACGAGAGCCTGGCATGCCATCTCAGTGCCGTGCTGAATTTGACCACAACATCGCTGAGACAGAGGCTGCATACATGAAGGTAAGCATGCACGATTATAATGCAGATAAAATATTGGCTGAATATTGTCTTTACACTGCATTTAGTATCACAATATACAGTAAATATTGGCTGATTAATCAGCCTGGTCAATATGTCAGTCTATCACTACTTACCTGATTAGAGGTGAATCTAGTGTCATCACTTAATGGTTTAATAGAAATCTAGTCTTGTAGAAGTATAAGTGTTATTCAATAACAATGCCTGTTTGTTGGCTACAGAGCCCCTAAGAGGACAGGTAGGGAATTTATTTTCTGTTAAAATTTTGCATTCCCTCACAATAACGTTTGTTTTGCCTCGCAATGAGTTGTGCATTCCCTCTCAATAAATTTGCATGCCTTTGAAGTTTTGCATTACCTTGCAAAATTTTGCATTCCCTTGCAAATAGTTTTGCATCCCCTCGCAACAATTTTTGCAATGTCTCGCAATTGTTTTGCGTTCTTTCGCAAATACAGTAGTTTTGCGTTCCCTCGCAATATGTTTTACATTCCCTTGCAATATTTTGATGTCCCTTGCAACATTTTTTGCGTTCCCTCGAAAAATGTTTGCGTTCCCTTGCAACAAGTTTTGCTGTCCCTCGCAACATTTTTTTTTTGCATTCATTCACAATAGTTTTGCGTTCCCTCACATCTAGTTTTGCGTTCCCTCACAAAAGTTTTGCGTTCCCTTGCAATAGTTTTGCGTTCCTTCACAATAGTTTTGTTTTCCCTCTCATCTATTTTTGTGTTCCCTCACATCTAGTTTTGTATTCCCTCACAATAGTTTTGCATTCCCTCGCAAATAGTTTTGATGTCCCTTGCATCAAGTTTTGCGGTTCTTCTGAAAAATGTTAGAGTTTAATTGAGTTTTGCACGTTTTCTCCTCATGAGTTTTGCGCGTTTTCTCCCAATGAGTTTTGCGTGTTTTCTCCCAATGAGTTTTGCGTGTTTTCTCCCAATGAGTTTTGCGCATTTTCTTCCAATGAGTTCCCCGTCTGTCGCTCACTTCGACAGTTTGTCGAAGAAGCGACACTAGGGGTCTCTCTTGAGAGCCTTTTGAATCTCTGATCTATGAGAAAAGGCCAATGAGAAATTGGCAGACAGAATATTTGCATGTCCCCTTCGAAAGCGCAGTTAAAAAAGTTTATTTCTCTAAAAGAGTTATTATCTCTAAAAGGGCAAATACACAGCGGCGTTAAACGTCCTTTTCAGGACGCGTCTTTATAAAGATGCCTTTCCGCCCCTGTGTAGTTCCTGGATGCGGTAGAGTGCACACCGCTCCTGACGGCCACAGGCGCTGCCTCGTGTGTCTGGGCAGCGATCACACCGAGGCAACGTTTGTGGATGGCTCATGTTCTCACTGCGAGAATATCACCATTGCAATGTTGCGGTCGCGGCTTTCCTTCCTAAAAAAGAACGCCACTCCATCCACCCCCGCATCGTTCCTTCTTCCCACGGGATTGAGGACGACCCGGCTGGCGATGGAGGCGATTTGGGGATGGCAGCGGGTTCGGTTTTGCTGGGTACGCCCCCGCGAACCACCCGCCCCCCCGGCACACTCGTTGACTTCCGTCCGGAGTCGAGGCAACAGCGGCTCGCCTCACAGCCAGCCCGCTTATCCTCTTGAGCCCCCCGAGCTGGATGAGCACGCCGCTGCATCGGAGAGTGGTCCGGCGTCTGGCGCGGATGACTCGACTGGGCTGCTGCCTTCGGGCCATCACGCCCAGTTTGAGGCTGACACTCGACATGCTTGCCCAGGCCGCCGTCAGCGTGGGGCTGGACTGGAACCCTCCATCCTCCCCACAGCCTTTGCGACTGGATGATTGGTTCCTCGGGTCTGCGCGGAATTGGTTCGCAACGGTAGACCTGAAGGACACGTACTTCCACGTCTCAATATTGCCTTGACATCGACCATTTCTACAGTTTGCGTTCGACGGCCAGGCGTATCAGTACAAGGTCCTCCCCTTCGGCATGTCCCTGTCCCCTCACGTCTTTACGAAGGTTGCAGAGGCAGCCCTTACCTCACTCCGGGAAGCAAGCATCCGCATACTCAACTACCTCGACGACTGGCTCATCCTGGCCCACTCCCGAGAGTTACTATGCGCCCACAGGGAACAGGTGGTCAGGCACCTCATCCGTTTAGGGCTTCAGGTCAACTCGGAAAAGAGCAAGCTCGCCCCGGTTCAGGGCATCTCTTTTCTCAGCATGGAGTTAGACTCAGTTTCAATGTCAGCGTGCCTCACCAATGAGCGTGCACAGTCAGTGCTGAAATGCATCGCCGTGTTCAGGCCGGGCACAGCGGTCCCCTTAAAAATGTTCAAGAGGCTCCTGGGGCATATGGCGTCCTCCTCGCTGGTCACACCACTCGGGTTGATGCATATGAGACCGCTTGAGCACTGGCTCCAGACTCAAGTCCTGAGACGAGCATTTGTGCCGCGGCATGCACCGTGTGGTTATCACCCCCGCCTGCCGCCAAACTTTCAAACCCTGGACAGACCTCTGCTTTCTACGGACATGAGTCCCCTTGCACCAGGTGTCCCAATGCGTCCTGGTCACCACAGACGCCTCCAAATTGGGTTGTGGCGCCGTGTGCAAAGGGCACGCAGCCGCGGGCTGTTGGAAAGGGGTCCTGCTGCGCTGGCACATCAACTGCCTAGAGTTGTTGGCTGTAATTTTTGCCCTGCGGAGGTTTCTCCCGCTAGTTCAGGGCAAACTCATCTTGATCCGATCAGACAGCACACCCACGGTAGCATACATAAATCGCCAAGGTGGCATACGCTCCCTTCACATGTCAAAACTCGCCCGTCGTCTCCTCTTTTGGAACCAGAAGCAACTCAATTCGCTGCGTGCCACTCACATCCCGGGCAACCACAACGTGCTAGCGGACGCGCTATAACGACAACGCTTGCCCAGTGGAGAGTGGAGGCTTCACCCCCAGTCGGTCCAGCTGATTTGGGAACGGTCCGGCAAGGGCCAGGTAGACCTGTTTGCCTCCCAAGAGACCTGCCACTGCACGCTCTGGTATGCCCGAACAGAGGCTCCCCTCAGGGCAGACGCCCTGGCACACAGCTGTCCCACGGGGCTGCACAAGTACACAGGTGCTGTGCAAGGTCAGGAAGGATGGGGAACAAGTCACTCTTGTGGCCCCCTTTTGGCCCACTCAGACTTGGTTCTCGGATCTTGTACTCCTCGCGACAGCCCCTCCCTGGCAAATTCCTGGAAGGACCTTCTTTCTCAAGGACGGGGCACGCTCTGGTATCGCACCCATCACCCCGGAACCTCCACGTCTGGTCCCTGGATGGGATGCGGAAGATCTAGCTGATCTACACCCGCTGTCGTAGATATTATCAACCAAGCCAGAGCTCCCTCTACCAGGCAACTTTACGCCCTGAAGTGGCGCTTGTTCGCAAATTGGTGTTCTTCCCGGGCTGAAGAGGTGTGCAGTTAGGTCAGTGCTCTCATTCCTGCAGGAGAGGTTGGAGGGGAGGCTGTCCCCCTCCACCTTGAAGTTGTATGTAGCCGCTATCGCGGCCCACCACGACACAGTAGACGGCAACTCTTTGGGTAATCACAACTTAATTATCAGGTTCCTAAAAGGTGCCCGGAGGTTAAATCCCTCCCGGACAAACCTGTTCCCCTCCTGGGATCTCTCAGCGGTCCTCTTGGGCCTTCAGAGATCCCCCTTCGAGCCGCTAGAATCAGTCGGACTCAAGGCCCTCTCCCTGAAGACAGCCCTCCTGATCACACTCGCCTCCATCAAAAGGGTCAGGGATCTGCAAGCGTTCTCTGTCATCAACACCTGCCTGGAGATCGGTTCGGCAGACACTCATGTGATCCTAAGACCACGATCCTTTGTCTGCTTTGGTGGACAGCGGAAAGAGGCTTTCGTTTCGTGGGAACGTCGAAGTGAGCAACAGACGGGGAACGTCTAGGTTACGGATGTAACCTTCGTTCCCTGATGGAGGGAACTAGATGTTGTGTCCTCCCAGCCACGTCACTGAACCGAGCCACTGTTGCGGCCGAATCTCATTGTCGGCTCCTCAGAAAAATCCTGAATGAAACCGATGCATTTCCCTCCCTTTATACCGTATGTCCGGGGGTGGGATATGCAAATTCTGTCTGCCAATTTCTCATTGGCCTTTTCTCATAGATCAAAGAAGTGAAAGGCTCTCAAGAGAGACCCCTAG